>JAMRXY010000011.1:1413842-2120763 GCA_024447195.1 Panagrolaimus sp. LJ2414 | reverse complement strand
AAACTATTTCGGGTGACTCCATTTCCGAAAAAGATATTGAAATAGCTTTGTAAATAAAATACAGTCAAACCTCGATTTTACGCGCCTCGATTTTACACGAACCTCGATCTTTAAGAAATACGCGGTTTTTCTGCGGTCCCGGCAAAAGCTAGAACAAATTCCTTGTAATTGAACCTCGATTTTACGCACCTCGATTTTACGCAATTCCCGATTTTACGCGGTTTTTTTGCGGTCCCCTCAGAAAACTATAAGGGATTCTGACCTCGATTTTACGCGCCTCTGTTTTTTCATAAGCGAATTTTTATTTTTGATCTATTTTTACGTTTTTTCGGAGATTTTTTTTGTAACAATCGAGAATTTCTTGGCACTAGGAAAATTTTTTGTCTCAGAATCGGCTAAAAATGTGTTCCAAGGGTAATTTGGGTCCAGGAATTCGAATTTCGTCATAATATGTGAGATTTTTCAGGTGGATTCTGAGATACCGAATGCATGACCCCGAATCTGGATTCTGAAGCCATATTTTCAGAAAATCTCACAAGTGGTACCATTCGAAAGCCCTGAACGTGTTGAGTCAGGAAAACCCAATTGTATTCATATTTGACCCTTTTTAAAGGTTTTATCCCCCTGAGAAGTTCAAAAATGGCCTAAAATTACGGTAATTGGGCTCTAAAATCCACTTTTACAGTTTACCGAACGGCCATTCATATTTTTTAATAAACTTTAACTAGTTGGGCATCAAAAAATACCTTTATCTCAAAAATCGAGGGGGTAGCGAAAAAATTTTCCATGTACTACTTTTGTAGACTTCAACAAAATTCAATATCTCCAACATCAATAAAAATTCATAACTTTTGAAAAAGACTATCATTCGCCTTCCGGTGACTTTTATGATGACATATGATGTATTTGTAGCATTTTTGGAAAGTTTCAGCCCACCAACATCAAATCTGTACATTTCGGATCAACTTAAAATATCCGTTTTCTACCAATATTTATACCAAAATACAAAAAATCGCAAAACTTGTTTTTTGGTCAAAAATATTTTTTTTATGTTTTATTAATTTAAATTACATGGTTCTGCAATGAATTAAAGCATACACAATGATATTTCTGAGTTTTTAGGAATTTTTAAAAATATCTCCTTTTTGGTCATTTTTCATGATTTTTGAATTTCACGAAACATGTGAGATATTAACTTTTTTGAGTGTTTACCATAAAATATATGCTAAAAAAAATTTTGGGCAAAGTTTAAACCCTTAAAACCCAGAACAAACCACATAGGGATAATTAAAAAGTTGAGGTAATATTGCTAAAATAATATTTTATCCCAAATATACAGTATAGGTGTTAGTGGATTAATACTTTGCTTGATGCAGTTGCAAAACTTGATACCTTCGATGGATTATAAAAGACAAAAAAAGTATTGAATTTTAAGTTCAATATTAATAATCTTAAAAAAAAAGAAAGTGACCAAAAGATATCAACATCTAAATTTTCTAAGATTTTTTAAATAAAGGGCATCCGAACACTGTGAAATAAAGTTAACTACAAAACTCCAAATCCAGAAAAAAACAATGTAGTAATAACTTAAATGGCATTATTAATAGTGCCATTTAGTTAATACTACACATATAAGTCATAATGATAAGAATTTCTGAAAAAATTTTCAAAATAACTTGAACCTTGACCTTACGCGGACCTCGATTTTACACGTTGGAATCAATCACAGTGTTTCATGGTTCTCTTGGCGTTGTGTCCGTATACAAATTGAGGTATATTTTTTTTAGCAATTAAATTTAAAAAAAATCTCTCTATTACAAGAATAAGCTTTTCGTGCTGATTCTAAATATATAAGGCTCGAAATATAAGACTTTGGCTAAAGCTCAAAAAAATCTGATAAAGGTTTGTATGGGAAAGTCAATTTTTTGAACGTTTTTAACTAATGTATTTTTTATGGAATCTATTATTTAAAAAAACTCTCTATTACTCGATCACAAATTTTCTGCTGATTCAGAATATGCAAAAATCAAGCCATAAAGTTTTAATCTACGCTCTGGATTTTACTTTAAAGTAGCGCTATTCGTGACTACCAGCTTGATTTCAACGTGTTTTACGCGGTTTTTGCTCGATCCCTTGGATCGCGTAAAATCGAGGTTCGACTGTAATTAAAAAACAAGGCTCTACTATACGGCCATTTCATGATCATTTTCTGTATTTTTCATAAAAATACAAATTTAAACACATTTGTTCAATGCCCTGAAGCGAGTACTTGAGGTATCCCTCAAATAAATGGAGAATGTTCGTTGGTTTGTTGGTTGGTTTGTAACGCTTTTATTTTTTCATTCACAACACGAAAAAAGAAGAATAAAAACGAAAAATTTGCATGCAACAGCAAACGGTAAAATTCAAACTGTCGTCTGCAAACTGTTGGATTGACAAAATTTGCATGTGTGTAAGAAAAAGTGCAAGAATCTTGGGTGGCCGCCCCGCAGGGGCGGGTCACCCCTAGTCAAAATAAAACATTGAGAAGTTGTTTTAACATTAAAATAGATAGGAGGACAAAATTGTTTTTTGGATATGGATGCACCGCTGCACCAAGGTTTTCTGAATGTCCCAAAAAGTAAAAAATAGATAAAATGTCACTGCCCCCCCCCAAAGTTCAATATTTCATGCTAATATTTTCACAAGTAGAAACTGCCACAAAAAATCTAAAAAAAATGCAAGTTAGCGCTTTGACATCATAAAACTTTTAAATCTCCGGCCTATACTATTTACCTTTACTAGAACACATTACAAACCGCTACAATTTGTATAAAAAAATATTCATTTCAATAGAACTTTACATATTTTCTTAAAGAATTTTTCGCTGGATTCTGAATCCTGAGATTCTTTAACCAGATTACAGTGAATTTTTTTTAATTTTTACACGATTCCGATGCAGAATATTTTGAAGATTCTGACTTTGATTATGTTTTTTTTCAAATGTAATCCTCGGATTCTGAAGTGGGATCAGTGTTACCACTTTTTAAAAAATGTGACGCTGACGCCGTGACGCCGGCGTCGGCGTCATGGTAACACTGAGCGTGATCATATTAAATAAAATTTCGGTGCTAATAAATAAAATTTTTTTTGATGTTTTCTTCACAAACATGCACATGTAACAACCCTTGAATGCCAGTTACTTCACATGCAAATTTTATGATTTTTATAGAATCTGAGTACAGATCCTTATTTTCTTTTTTTTTTAAATAAATCAGTTTTGAAATTTTAAAATAATTAAAGCATTTTTAATAAATTTTTTCGTGAATATCTATAAATGCCAGAATTTATTGGAATCATCAATGGTGTTACGAAAAGAAATAAACTAAATGTTATTTATCAATCTATGATCGATGGTGAATTACTTGATGAATTTGCGATACACGTATACAATAAAAAGAAAACAAAAGCAAAATTTCGATGTTGCGGATGCCGATTAGCACCATCAGATGGAAGAGCTCCAGAATTTAAACTCCCATATTTCAAAGGAGATATCGACTTTGAATCAAAAACTGTTCGATTTATACAAAATCCTGATCTAACTGAACAATGCTGTGAACAAAGAAAGACATCCCCAAAAAAAGGCTGCTTTCTGTGCCAAATGGTAAAACCATATATGGAAAACTGACAATGGAATGAATTGTTTATATTTTAAAGATCAAAGCAAAAATACTCCAATGTTAAATAGCCATGTTAAAAAGAACCATCTAAAAGATTACAAAAGAATTTTAAAAAAGTTCAAGACAAAATCAACCATACATGGGCATGGGGTCCACAAGGGTCCACATTGTGGACCTGGAGTGTGCAGTGAGCAGAGCATTTGGGCTGGAGTGAGCAGGATTGAAGTGAGCAAGAGCGAGTCGAAAAAAATTTAAAAAAAGAAGAGAAAAAAGAGAGAAAAAAATTCGAAAAAAATCAACAGGGGCACAGCATGGTCACACATTCGTTCGACATAATGCCAAACGATGTTTGATCGATGTTGTAGATGTTGAATGAGTGATGTTAAACATTAATTATCTCTGTTAAATAGTATTGTTAATGTTTATTTATTTATTGGAATATTACAAGAAAGATGTATGAAAGATATTATTTTTTAAAGTTTTCGTTTTAATGCAATATTAGAGGAATGTGAGCAATTATAAGTTTTCGCTCCACTTTTTGATGATTTTCTTTTTCTATCTACTTTTTTTTGAACATCAATTAAAATGTGTTAATAGTTAAAATAGTTTTCTATGACCCCATAGATAAAAATTATGGTTAGTCCAACAATTTTTGAATGTTAATTACAGATTTTTTGCGTGATTTATGTATAATTTAGCAATTTGTCGTCTTTTACAGTATTCTTGAATGTATTTTAGAATGCCGCCGATCTCAAAAATGCGTAAAAAGTGTAAAGAGAATGGTCAGAAGGTAAATGGATACAAAAAATATGGAAAAATTAATAATCGGGTTCAAAATGAAGATCAACATGTTGCTGAACAAGTTGAAGCTGCTCCATCGAAATCAAAGCTAGCAAAAAGAAAAGAAGGCCTTGTAAATGTTGTACAGACTCGTCGACAAGCTGCAATTACTGATGAAAGAGAAAGAATTAAACAATCAAATCGATATCGAACTCAAGAGGCTATCAAGAAAGCAGCCGAACTTCGAGAAAATGCTAAAGAAAAAGCACAGAAGCGTCGAAAATTGATTGATGATACTAATTTAAAAATTAAACAGAAAAGTGAGTCAACATATATACTTTATTAATAACTAATAAGTTTTTAGAACTGGAACAAACAGTCAATATACAACGAGAAACCATTAATCAGTTGCAAGCAATCGTTTCTGCCAATCCTATCGTTGATCTGGAACCTTTTACAACCTTAAATGAACCAATAATGATTAACACGGATGACTTAGCGGTTTCACAATCTGCACCAAATTCTCCAACAGATTCGATTATCTTTGAACTTCCACGTCCACAATCAGCGCCACCAAGATTAGATACTGCTGCTGGAACAAGAATTAAGAGTCGTGTACGCTTATCTCATGGACAATACGATATTTTAAGAAATGAGTTGGCAAATGAAGGCATTCAATTACCGTCTCAATCAACAGTTCGACGAAATGAGAACAGAATTTACGATGCCCATTTTCGGAATTCAAAGATACCTGATTTCTACGGTATTATTGAAAAGAATGTTCTAAAATATGATTTTTCGAAGTTTGACAATGTTCGTGTAACTATTGGTGGAGATGGAGGTTTGTGTTTTTCCAGATTTTATTCTATTATAAGAAATTGTTATAGGTGGCGACGGTGAAAGATCAACTGTTAAGATTGTAGCGTTTTTCAATGACTTGGAATTAGCTTTATCCGTTAAAAAACTGATGATTATTTGGTCCGGCCCTGGCAAAGAATCAAAAACTTTGTTACAACCAATATTGAGCCCAATTGATGCTGATATTCTTCGTTTAATGCAAAATGGTATTATGACAAAAAGTGGCTGGAAATCTGTAATTATGTAAGTTCGTTTAGTTACAGTATCTACAGTAAGACATATCTTATAGCACGTATATCGGTGATCTTAAATACCAATCCATCTCTTTAAGCATTCAAGGTGGCTTTTCTGTATGCGGATGCCCAAAATGTTTAAATAAAAGAAGTGAATGGCCAACGCTCAAGTCAGAAGATATAACACTTCGCACAATTGAAAGTATTGTTGCTCATGCTGATGAAGTTATTAATAATAATGCTAATCCACGGATGAATGGATCAGTAACAGATTATCCATTATTAAAGAATATTCCAATTTCGCATTACGTGCCACCACCGGTCCATATATTGATAAGCTTGGTCAACGAAATTATTGATTTTATTAAAAAAACTCAAGGTGATAAATATTCACCGTAAGTTGTTTTTCATACCGTAAAAATTGAATATATGTTTGTATCTATTTTTAGATTGAAAGAGTTTCTCGATAATTCTGGCGCCAGGCCTCACCATCCTGCTAAAGAATATAACGGAAATGGCTGCAGAAGAATTTTGAGTCATTTTCGACAAGGGAATGAAAAAAGAATCGTATATGAAGGTTACGGTAAAGACCTTTTTGAAGCTGCGTCAAATATTCAAAGTTTTGCTGTTGCCAGAGAATTATCGAGTGATGAAATTCAAGAAATGAAAGCTTACATCAATTTGTTCTTCAACTTGGTTAAAAATTATGGTGATAATGCTAACAAATTTTTTCTTAATAAAACAAAAATACATATGCTGAAAGAGCATGTGATTCCTTTCGTTGAAACTTTCCGATCATGGGGTCGTTTTTCTGAAGAAAGTTAGTAGTCATTAGTGTTACACCAATTATATCTTTGTATTTTAGGCGCTGAATCGATTCATCATGTAAAAAATGATATGGATAAACGAATTCCTGGAAAAGGCCCAAAAATTAATGAAAAACGTAATAATTTTTTTTTAAAATCACAAACGGTTTCCTCTTATTGTTAATTTATATTTTTTCATATTGTTTTTTGTTCAATTAATAAAGTTTATTTATCCAAGAATACTGTAAAAGACGACAAATTGCTAAATTATACATAAATCACGCAAAAAATCTGTAATTAACATTCAAAAATTGTTGGACTAACCATAATTTTTATCTATGGGGTCATAGAAAACTATTTTAACTATTAACACATTTTAATTGATGTTCAAAAAAAAGTAGATAGAAAAAGAAAATCATCAAAAAGTGGAGCGAAAACTTATAATTGCTCACATTCCTCTAATATTGCATTAAAACGAAAACTTTAAAAAATAATATCTTTCATACATCTTTCTTGTAATATTCCAATAAATAAATAAACATTAACAATACTATTTAACAGAGATAATTAATGTTTAACATCACTCATTCAACATCTACAACATCGATCAAACATCGTTTGGCATTATGTCGAACGAATGTGTGACCATGCTGTGCAGGGGGGACCCTTTGGATATTTTGGAGTGAGCAAAATTTCAAAAATCTGGACTCTGGTGCCCATGTATGAAATCAACGGTAACATTAAAAAATATTGAAATTAACAAAATTTTATACTTTTGATCTTTAAAACATATATAGAATGAAGAGACGAATTAATGATTGACTATGTGGATGACGTAATTTCCAATCATTTTTCGCATTTCTAAATGAAAGGCAAATGTCATGTTTTTGTTCAGCATTAATATCACTGGCACAGCATATCTGAATTACTGAATCTTTTCTTGTTTGATTTCCCTAAAAACAATATTTCAAATAATACTGTAGATTATTCAAAAACAGGGATAAGCTTACTGTAGAAAATTGAACAAATTCAGTTGAAGGAAAATTAAGAGAAATTTTTGAAATCAATATTCTTATTAGACCATAAGCTTGATTTAATTTCATTTCAGAAAGGAATGCCGCGGTTTCAGAAGTAATAGAGATTTTTACTGGGACACTAAAAAGAATGAAACATTTTGTTTTGTATGCCTAGAGTGTTCAACTTACATAATGAGATAAGCGTCCAGTAAATTTTTAAGCAAATCCTGCAATGTAATCGGACATCCATTTTTGTCTCTGATAGATACCAACGAAAAATTAATAAATCGGATTTGTTTAGATTCAGTTAAAATTTCATATTCTGCAGTTGAAAAATTTTGGTTTGAAATTTTTAAATGTGCAAGATTACAGCTTTTAAATTTTGGAATAATAACAGGTAATATTTCAAAATTGTAGCAATTTTCAACAATTAAATTCTGTTCCAAACACACTTCTGGTAATCTATTAATTATCATCTCATTACCACATATGGAATCTTTGAAATATTTAATTTTATATTTGTTTCCAATAAAAATTGAATGACACAATGGAATATTTTTAAGCAGAAAAAGTTGTCGGCAACTTTGATGAAATCTGTAAATCAAATTATTTGAAGCAGTCTTCATCAAATAATTCAAGAAAGTGGCTCGAAATGAAAAATTTTGTTGTTTTGGTAATTTTTGGTAAACATTTAAGTTTAGTTTTGAATATGGTTTCCCAATTCTTCTTTTTAAACATGGCCTTTGAAATTTCATTTGTTCCAAATAATTGACATTGGATAAAGTTTCTTCATTTTTTAAATTCCCAAATATTTCATTCATACTGTTATCATCGATAAAAAGTCGCCGATATCGATGATACACATCAAAGGCGGCCTAAAATTTGTATTTTTCGATTATTTTTTGTTCATGGGTTCATTAAATAAAAAGGAAGTATCATCTGCTGTTTTTTTTTAAGTTCAAAAAAGTTATTGAAATTCAGGAACTTTCGTCTTTTTTATTGTTATCATTCCAAATAAAAACAATAAAAAAAGCGAAAGTCACTGAATTTCAATTAATGTCTACTTCACAAACTTCTTTGCGAGTTTAAAAAAGCAGCAAGTGATGAACCTCTTTTAAAAATTAGAGATGAATTTGAAAAAAGAGGAAGAATTTTTGTAGTTTTTTTAATTCAGTGAATGTACGAATTTAAAAATTACAGTAATGCAAAAAATAGAATATACCTTTTTATTGACGGTTATTAAAAATTCCATATAAATTTTCCAAAGTTCAATTTCAAATGGACTTTTTGCAATTCGACATTCAAAATTTTGTATAATAAATCGATTATTCTTTGTTTGGATAATCCACTCACACCATTTTGTTAAATTATGTTCATCAGCTTCAATTTTTGCATAAAGATCTTTGTAGCCGCGACATCGATGCGAAAATTTTTTCGATACAAATATTCCTACAAAGTGTTTAGTTACATATCTGCAGAAACACGGTGTGCTGAAACGTCCTGTCAGCATTTTTTGTCGCTTGCTTTTTTCCATAGTAAATTTTCAAACCCAAATTCTGAGAAACTGAAGCAGTTTAAACGAATTCTGTAAGAACAGAAAAAAAGGTTATTATAATTTTATTCGATTTCCGTTGGAAAAATAAAAAAAGGTGGTTCAGAATCCACAGGATTCAGAATTTTGTTCGCTTCCATATAAAAAATACATTAAAAATCGAGTCTTGGCAAAATGTGAGTGACGAGCATCCACAAACAAAATGAAAGAGTTTTGTATGAATTTTGCATTGAATTCTGAATCCTGTGGATTCTGGATCTTCTTTTTTTATTTTTCCAACGGAAATCGAATAAAATTATAATAACCTTTTTTTCTGTTTTTACAGATTTCGTTTAAACTACTTCAGTTTCTCAGAATTTGGGTTTGAAAATTTACTATGGAAAAAAGCAAGCGAAAAAAAATGCTGACAGGACGTTTCAGCACACCGTGGAAACTTCAAAAAGCTAAAAAATATTAAAGAGGAGAACACAATGCCAAACGAGTAATTTTAACTTTTTGAAGTTTCCTGCATATAAGACGCCTATAAAAAGAGTGATTTTGTCAAAGACGAAAAAAAGCATGAATCTTCGAATTTTCACTCATTTTTAAATTGATTTTTATGTTTGATGAATTAATCATTTTTCACTCAAAATTTGTGAAAATTTTTGAAATTTTTTAATTTTTCACTCATGATTTTGTAAAAATTCTATCAAATTTTTCGAGTGAATTTTTACATGTTTTTTTTTTCAGTCATTCCATTAATAATGCAAAATCATGAGTGAAAAATTAAAAAATTGCATAAATTTTCTAATTTTCACTCAATTTTATTACTAATAGTAAATTTTATTACTAATAGTAAATAAAAAATGCTTAATTCAGTGTTTTAAAAAATGATGTGAGAGAAAATTCGAAGATCCATGCTTTTTTTCGTCTTTGACAAAATCATTCTTTTTATAGGTTGGTCAATTTTGTATTTGACATTTCTAAAAAAAGACATACCAGAATGTCTGTTATACATAGTAAATATATCACTGAGCTGTGAATGTGGAAAGCTTAATGCATCTATCAAAATTTTTTCAGATTCTTCGGTTCCCAATAACTCAGGTGTAATTTTTGCTTCCGTGCTTTTAAAGTATCTCCAATTTAAGCATCGATCAAATGGATTTTCCTTAAATTTTATTTTTTTATTAAAAACCGACCATTAAAAATCCTTACCTCTCGTTCAAATATTTCTTTGGTTTTTGAATCAAGAGAATCAAAAAATTCTTCTGAATAAAAATCAGATAATGCTTTTTTAATCAAATTTTTCTTTTTGGAATACGTTAGATTTTTTTCACATCTGAAATTATAATTAATAAAAATTAAAGCTTATAAAAAAGAATTACTGAATCCTCATTTTCCATGCATCTGGAAGCAATAAATATTCTAATGCAAATTTATCCAATGCTTCTTTTCGCATTTTATCATTTTCAAGTTTATCCAAATTTAAACTTTTAAACTTTTCTTGATATGAAAATGCAGCAGCAGACTCCATTTTAAAAAGTTTAATAAAAATATATGGGAACAATTAGGAACTAAAAAACTAGTGAACGAATGATTAATGAAACAACAATGAATGGTTTATTATTTTCTTCACTTTTTCGTGCACAGCAGCATCAAAATCAATAATTATAAAAATCTCTGAGGCAAGCATAGTTGACCTGTAGGTATTTTTCATTTCTTATTTTCCCTAAGATAAAAAAGCTGTACTCGATTTTTTGTGTTATTAAAGGGGATGACAATTTTCGTATTTTTTTCTTCCAATTCTTTTCATGTTTGTGCAGCACGAACCTGACTATCAGGTAGGGTCTTTTTGTCGAGAAAAAACAATTCTGACCTCTTTCTGTTGGGTAACCAGTTGAGAAGGCCTTAAATTCATTAATCACCTACATAACTTATGCGGTATAAGGTCAATAAAGGCAAAAAACTAAACCACTTGATAAAATACTTACAGGCATTTCCAAGTTGACAATTTTTGTGATTATTGATTACTGCTGTGCATGAAAATAAGAAAAGTAAACCATTCATTCATGATTTGCCGTTAGTTAAATTAATTTCACATTGTCTATCATTTACTTTTTTCGATTTTAAGTTGTGTTTGTTAAAATGGAGGTGTTTTAGAAAAAGCGAATACACTGTTCCATATGGAGATATCGATATTGAATCAAACACTGTTCGATTTAAACAAAATCCTGATCTGAACGAACAATGCTATGAACGAAGACATCTTCAAAAAAGGCTGCTTTCTGTGCCAAATGGTAAAACCATGGAAAACTGACAATGGAAAAAAATTGTTTTTATTTTAAAGATCACAGCAAAAATACTCCAATGTTAAATAGCCATGTTAAAAAAGAACCATCTAGTTGATTACAAAATTTTTTTTAAAAAAGTTCAAGATGAAATCAACGATAATAGTTTAAAAAAATGAAAATCTAGAAAATTCTATACAGTTTTACAGATATAGAGACGAATTAATGATTGATTATGTGGATGACGTAATTTCCAATCATTTCTTGCATTTCTAAATGAAAGGCAAATATCCTGTACTTGTTCATCATCAACATCACTGGCACAAGATATATGAATTACTGAATTTTTTCTTGTTTGGTTTCCCTAAAAACAATATTTCAAATAATACTGTAGATTATTTTAAAGCAGAGATAGGCTTACTGTAGAAAATTGAACAAATTCAGTTGAAGGAAAATTAAGAGAGTTTTTTGAAATTAAAATATTTATTACACCATGAGATTGATTTAATCTCATTTCAGAAAGGAATGCCGCCGTTTCAGAAGTAATAGAGATTTTTACTGGGACACTAAAAAGAATGAAACATTTTGTTTTGTATGCCTAGAGTGTTCAACTTACATAATGAGATAAGCGTCCAGTAAATTTTTAAGCAAATCCTGCAATGTAATCGGACATCCATTTTTGTCTCTGATAGATACCAACGAAAAATTAATAAATCGGATTTGTTTAGATTCAGTTAAAATTTCATATTCTGTAGTTGAAAAGTTTTGATTTGAAATTTTTAAATATGCAAGATTACAGCTTTTTATTTTTGGAATAATAACAGGTAATATTTCAAAATTGTAACAATTTTCAACAATTAAATTCTGTTCCAAACACACTTCTGGTAATCTATTAATTATCATCTCATTACCGTATATAGAATCTTTGAAATATTTAATTTTATATTTGTTTCCAATAAAAATTGAATGACACAATGGAATATTTTTAAGCAGAAAAAGTTGTCGGCAGCTTTGATGGAATCTGTAAATCAAATTTTTTGAAGCAGTTTTCATCAAATAATTCAAGAAATTGGCCCGAAATGAAAAATTTTGTTGCTTTGGTAATTTTTGGTAAACATTTAAGTTTAGTTTTGAATATGGTTTCCCAATTCTTCTTTTTAAACATGGTCTTTGAAATTTCATTTGTTCCAAATAATTGACATTGGATAAAGTTTCTTCAACTTTTAAATTCCCAAATATTTCATTTATACTATTATCATCGATAAAAAGTCGCCGATATCGATGATACACATCAAAGGCGGCCTAAAATTTGTTATTTTTGATTAATTTTTATTCATGGGTTTAATTAAAAAGTGTCATTTTTTACTTTAATCATATCGTTAAAAACAAGAAAAAACATTTTAAAAATTTTTAGAAATTACAGTAATTTCAAAAAATAGAAAATACCTTTTTATTGACGGTTATTAAAAATTCCATGTAAATTTTCCAAAGTTCGATTTCAAATGGATTTTTTGCAATTCGACATTCAAAATTTTGTATAATAAATCGATTATTCTTTGTTTGGATAATCCATTCACACCATTTTGTTAAATTTTTTTCATCAGCTTCAATTTTTTCATAAAGATCTTTGTACCCCCGAAGTTGATGGGTAAATTTGTTCGAGACAAATTTTCCTACAAAGTTTTTAATTATTTGGCCAATTTTTAGATATTTCCTAAGGAATGCATACCAGAATATCTTTTATATAAATCAAACATGTGTCCGAGTTTTGAATGGGAAAAGCTTAATGCATCTATCAAAATTTTTTCAGATTCTGCGGTTCCCAATAACTCAGGTGTAATTTTTGATTCCGTGCTTTTAACATATCTCCATTTTAAACATCGATCAAATGGATTTTCCTTAAATTTTTAGTTTAAATTTACAACTCCTAACTATTTAAAATCCTTACCTCTCGTTCAAATATTTCTTTGGTTTTTGAATCAAGAGAATCAAAAAATTCTTCTGAATAAAAATCAGATAATGCTGTTTTAATCAAATTTTTCTTTTTAGAATACGAGAGATTTTTTTCACATCTGAAATTATAATTAATAAAAATTAAAGCTTATAAAAAAGTGATTACTGAATCCTCATTTTCCATGCATCTGGAAGCAATAAATATTCTAATGCAAATTTATCCAATGCTTCTTTTCGCATTTTATCATTTTCAAGTTTATCCAAATTTAAACTTTTATACTTTTCTTTATATAACAATGCAGCAGCAGATTCCATTTTAAAAAGTTTAATAAAAATATATGGGAACAATTAGGAACTAAAAAACTAGTGAACGAATGATTAATGAAACAACAATGAATGGTTTATTATTTTCTTCACTTTTTCGTGCACAGCAGCATCAAAATCAATAATTATAAAAATCTCTAAGGCGCGCCTGTAGGTATTTCTCATTTCTCATTTTCTCAAAAATGACAGCGAACCCATTTCTTCAAAGTCAGGCCCAATTTTTTCCAGTTATAACAGAGGAAAAAATTCGATGCTCATGTTGTTAGAATTCAGGAGGATGTGATAAAAGATCTTTAAGTGTTTAGGGATATACATCTGTCGAAAAATCAAAATGAGATGAAACTCCTTGGTTGTTTTTTAAAAGAAATTTCTAGCTGTGAAACGTATTTCGTATTGAGAACCGTTAAATCGTTTTGCCTGATCAGGGACGTTCATTTTATTTCCTTTTTTTGATAGTTCCGTGCAAAACAATATTTTTTGAAAGCGGTTAGACATTGAATTAATCAATAAACACTATTAAAAAGATAGTTTTAATAAAATCGTTTCACGAAAAAGCACTGCTGCAGAAGTTTGTAAAATTTGTCTGGCAAATTTGTTTTTGCATCAAACAAAGACATTTTTAATGGTTTATTTTTGAAGTTAAAAGCGTTTCTTTAAAACCTTCCATTTCTTCTGTTTTTTTCCACATCTTTTGACATTTGCTCTTCTTCGTGTGCTAAAAAAATCCTAAATTTGTCTTGTATATTTTAGAAAACTTCATTTTGGAGTAAAAAAAGATGACATTTAAATTGTTTTTGTATGTAACGCTATGCTTCTCAATGTCAACATTGGTGAACGGGGCATCATCCCCGATCCAAAGTTTATGGGATCAAGTGGTTCGACAAGAACAAATTATTTTATCTGTTATTTATAAAGGAAGATCTTTATCTGTTTGGAAACAAAATGTTGACAAAAATTATACAAGGTTTTAGATTTTTTAAAGATGAATTACAGTAAGAATTTTTAAGATTTTATGTCACACCACTTTGTATCATTGATTTGAATTCTGTGACATGTGAAAGGGATGATTATTCTGCGCAGCCTCGTTCAGTTTTTAATTTTAAAGTAAAATTATGGGATTTTGAAGTTGCAACAATTGTTCAAAAAGCCCTAAAACAACGAAATATTCTTGCCCAAACTGGTGATATCATTCTCTTGCCAATGCAATCAGTTCGGATCGGACTTGGAAATTCAAATCCAAATATCTATTTTGATGAAGAATGGAGATCTTTTGGTGATCAACCACTTACAATGTCATTTGCATTATATCCAAAAGATGAAACTTTTTGTGGCAAAATGGTTTGTTTTTTATTAAAAAAATGTGCTTTAACTATTTTGAACGTTTATTATTATTTTAGTTAAATGATGCAAAAACAAGGACTGAATTCTTTTTGAGCGCAACAAAGCTGTATTTTGAGTACACCCTGATTGCATCATCGACATCTTCTCGGCACATAAAAATTACTGGTACTTCACTTGAAAAGGCATCATTTCTTAGCAATTTAACAAATGATAACGCTGATAAAGATGGTATGGATAAGGGATAGTCCAGATCTGACATGTTTTTCGAAATTTTCAAATCTTTTTCCTTTAATCTTTGTCGCTTTTTTTTGTCTAATCCCATATCCCCTTATAATACACCCTTAGGGGCTGTCCAGATATTACGTCATCAAAAGACAGGTAGGTAGGGGGACAGGGAATTATGACGCCGCTTTGATGTTGCGGCAAACATCAAAGGGATTGTATGACGCATAGAGAGGTAGGGGTCCAAAAAAATCGAAATTTTGATGACGTAATATCTGGACAGCATCCTACACGTCAGATCTGAACATTAACGATTTAATATATCTTTTTCAAAATCCTTTAGGTAATGTATATTTGACTTCTGAAGATGCAAATCGATTAGCGCATGAAGTTTTTAATTCTGTAACTTTTGATGAAGAAGTCTCCGCTGATTACAAGGCATCAAAAGAAGAAGGGGCAATAGTAAAAGAACTTGTAAAAATCTTTGAACAAGATAAAATTCAATCAATTGAATTAACAAAAGAAAATTGGGATTCTGTTTTTTGGGATGATATTTTTACAAGACCGGATATCCAAACTTCTTTCTTGAATGAAACAATCAAATTTAATGAAAAAGAAAAGAAATTTTTATTTGATAAAAAGAAAGCCAATTCCTTTCGAGACAAAGTTTCATCAGAACATTCAAATGCACATAAAACTTCTTTTAGCCTTGGGGGCATGTTTGAAGGATTTGGATTAATGTTTGGATTTTCACATGGTCAAAAACATGAGGACGCCAGCAATAATGAACATGAACGGTAATTAAAATGTTCAAAGTTATTAGAAAATTGTTAATTAAAAGGTTGCATCAAGTTTGAAACTTTAGAGAATCGATAAACAATGTCAACGTTGAAGATTTTAATAAACAACTTGAAAAGAATAAATGGAATGTAAAATGGACTGGCGAGAAATTTGAACAAAAAAATTTTGATTTATATCGAGTAAATACAAAAAATATTCAAACTATCTCAGAAAATGCTTTCAATCGAGTGATAATGAGTAAAGAACTAACAGGACAACAAATTGAAATTAAAGTTGAAACAGCTGAAACCTCGAAATTTGATCATATTTATGATGAGACAACAACCACCACAACAACTACAACAACAACTCCTCCATCAACAACAACAATTGCAACAACCCCTACAACGACCACTACAACTCCAAGAATTGTAACTAAGGCTATTCAGCCGATTAAAAAACAAGATAGAGTTCAACCTTGCTATGGCACAAATAACGGGTACCAAACAAACAACAACAACATGTATAATCGATATGCAAATTACAACAACAATTATGGACGTTATGGAACGTAAGCTATTCTTTACCATGATTATTGTTAGCTCAAGGTTTACACAAAAAATTAATATTTATGTTGCAGAAATTATGGTGGTGGTAAAATTGGGGAAAGACCTTGCACAAACACGAACACAAACACTAATGCGAACATAGGGAGAGGAGCTGCTGTAATGCCACAACAAACATATTACTATGTTCAACAGCCGCAACGTCAAAATTTGGTATACCCCGTTGGATGGTATCCACGTTATTATGGATGATAATTCGCAACAAATGTTTTACAGTTATTTAAAATATGTGATAATTATTAACAACGAAAAAATGAATTTCAAAAGAAAAATGATAAACAATTGTCCCTTTCAGTTAGTAAAAATTAATTTATAACTCTTGAAAAAATTACAGATGACTATAGTTGGTAGATCAATCAATCATAGTCCAAATATCACAAACAAAAAAATTATTCTAAATTAATTAATTTAAATACTTTAAAAAAATCATTCTTGAAGACAAAAATCAGAATAATCAAATATTTATTAGAAGATCAATACAGTACACTTTCAAAATTAATGATGAGTTGTCATTGATGGCCGTGGACTTGCAGATTGACCAACATTTACCACAGAAGTTGCAACAGAAAACCTTTGTTCGAAATGTTTCTTGAGTCGAAGAGTTTTTAAAATCCATTTTCGATAACATGAAATTACGGTAAGTTTTACAAATGGATTTATTACTGGCGCCAAACCACAGAGCATTAAAGATAACGCACCACCCCAGGGCACACGAATTCCGGTCACAATTGTAATTAAATCAAGCAAAATTGGAAAAACCATTGTAAAAATCGGAACAACACCCTACAAAAAATTTGCATAATTATCAGTTGAAAAAACAGAGTTGTTGCAGCTTTGAATTTGAAGGTGGGACAATGTTGTATCTGATTTTTTTGTCCAACTTCAACTTCAAAGTAAAAGATGCAAAAAAACCCTGTATGCAAATTTTTTAAAAATAAAAATGTGTTTATTTTAAAATTACCTCAACCGTCATGACAATAGAAATTTGCAACTGATATTTTTTGGCATCGCTGCTCAACAATCCTTCGCTCTTCTTAATTTCATAAAATATGCAAATTCCACAAAAAATTATTGAAGCATAGGCTAAAGTGATATACGCGATTTTATAATTTTGCATATTCCCCCATGTAATTGTATGATCTTCTCTGGGGCCATCATTTCTCTAAAAATACAGTATTCTTTTTGTAAGATACCAAAACATTGTTAAAATTAAAATTTACCATTGAAAAAGCTCCAAATGCCGGAGGTTTTCCATCATTGATAATCCATTCAGTGCCATTTAAAAGAGGCTCAAAGTCTTTATCAGTTCGAACTCGGACAATTAAATGATACCATTCATAAATTGGATGGGCCGAAACCAAACTAAATCCAATTAAAAATAGACAGAAAAATTTCCATCCATTTAATTTAATTTTCCTAAAAATCAATTTTGCAAAATCTGATCCAAAATTAATTAGGCTAATTTTTATAAGAAAGAATATGGATAAAGTGGATGTATCCCTTTAAGTCCAAAAAACCCTTACCAACAAACAAGAAAATATCGATAAACAAATTGAATCCAAACATTTATGAATGAGAAATACAGGGTTAAAATTGTGAAAGGCCAAGTCCAAACTGTCCAAGGAAATGGAAGATATCCCAAAATTCCACGTGTAAAAACAATATAAACACCACTGATAAATGTTGTATCCTTAAAAAGTATGATATTGTTATTCAAATTTATACTTTTAGATTAAATGACTGAAATTCGGCTTTCAGAATCGAAATTTTTGGTTTTGTTGGAATCGCAAAAAATTATATTTCTAAACTTAAAAGTTAAAAACAAACAAACCGGATTGGTCAAAAAATACCATGTTCCAAAAATTAAATCTGTACAACATCCAAGATACAGTACTTTTTTGTAATCTGCCAAATTTGGGGCTGATTTGTATTTAATCAAAAACAATAAAACAGAGTTAAAAATGATTCCAAATGGAATTACACAAATATTATTCCACCATTTTATATCACTTAATACTGTCGGCATGATTTTATTTAATATAAATATTTTATAAAGGTATTTAAAAATATTTTATTTAAATTCAAACTCATGAAAACTACTCCAAATTTTTGCGTTTTATACGTAAAAAAACACCTACGAATTTTTGAAATTGTAAAAGTTCATTTTCTTGAAATAGAAATTTGCATTGAATTATAACAAAAGAAATTGTAACTACAATATGCTCTTTGCAAAAAGACATAAATACTGTAAAACCAAAAAATAATGAAATGAACTCTGTACCCTTTTCCAAGATTAACAATGCAATCTATTGTGTGCTAAAAGCGTGAGAAAAACTACCCCTTTTTAATAACAAAAGATTTGCTTATGAAATTTAAAGGCAGATTTTTTCGTGACCTTTTTCCATGAAATCCCAAAAAAATAAATATCGCATGACCAACATAGAAATCTTGAAAGTGTAAAATACGAAAATTCTGTTTCATGTTAAATTTATTGTGCAGCCCCCGTTTTACTAAATACCAATATTTTAATCACAAAAAAAACATAAAATTACGTAAAAGAAAAATTGACAAGACAAAGAGTTTTAGAAAGTCCTTTTTTAACTTAAAAATAATTTTATGTTTTTATAGTCAAATTCATGCCTTAAATGTCAATTCGATTAATTGTGGGGTTTCTTAGCGACATTGTTTCTTGTTAGGAACTGTTCAGATCTGACGTCTGCAATTTTGAAAAAAATCTAATATTGACCGTTTGAAATAATATCGATTTTTGCTGCTGACAAGCTCATCAACTCAGGAGCGAACTCAGTCGCTTTTGAAAAAAATCAAAAAAATAGCTGTTTCTCTTCCTCAAAATTTTTTAAATCTCCCGCTTTTTTTGCTTGCAGTGAGACACATTTTGCCAACACAATCTTTGCTTGCAGTGAGACACATTTTGCCAACACAATCTGCAGAAAATTGATTTGCGAATCAAAAGTCAACGTTGAATGTGATAACTTTAGTTTTGCTTCAAAAATCAATTGTACGCATTTTGTTAAATTTTAAATCTTTTTTATTGTATAAGATTCTGCATGTGAAGATAATTCTTCTGAGGTTATCAAAGAAAGCAGCAGCTTTTGAGAAAACTGTTTTGTCATACTAAAAGTTCGTTCGTGTTGTTTTTTTATTTTGCTTTATCCTTGCTTTGTTGGTTTCCTCGAAAAGCCAGAACTTCGTTTTTATCTTTTTTTTATCCATAAAATTAACTTTTATTCTTACCTTTCATAAGTTTTTTAGTTCTGCTATGATAAATAACTTTTTTGGAAACATGATTTCAGGCCAGGTAATTGTTTTTCATATCTTTGGTATTTGCTTATTAACAAATTTTTAGGAGAATGAATGCTCAGTTTCAGCGAAATGGCGAATCAAGGAAGCTGATTTACGAAATGTTCGAGAATATGAAAGCATTGAAACTAAAACATTTCTTGCAAATATTCCTGGAGTAAAGTATTTTCTTCAAATATTTCCACATGGAAGAAATCTCAGTGAAAGAAATAGAGTAAAAATCATCTTGCATCTTATTTTTGGGATGACCAAGAAAATCAATGCTGATGTCAGTTTTTCTGTTGCTTCTGCTGACTACGATTCCATTTCGGTAAAGACAACTTATGATGTATCTGAAGGAAAAGAATGTTATCTTTTTACTCGTGAAGAACTTTTTGATTCAGCACGGGAGTTTTTTGTGGATGGATTTATGGAAATTGAGCTTCATGGAACTTTTAAATCTCAAGGAATCAAAAGAAAAAGCTCTAAAACTACATCTCTTGTTAATGCTTTATGGGAAAATGATGAACAAAAGAATATCACTATTCTTGCTGAAGATCAATCATTAAAGGTATGTAATAGAATTTCAGTTTCTGTTATGCATTTGAGAATTATAGATTCATAAATGGATTTTATGTACAAAATCACCTGTTTTTAAAGCTGAATTGGAAACTGAACAATTCAAAGAAGCTCAAGAAAGTAAAATTGTTATCTCTGATTTCTCTTTTGAAACTGTCAAAATCGCAATTAAAAATTGCTATGAACAAAATATCAAAGATCTTATTACAGAAGAAAATGCACCAGGACTCTTACAATTTGCTGATAAATATGATCTCAAAGATTTACATGTAAGTTTTTATGTCACTTTTTTTATCGCTTACCTAACATATGTAATATTTATAGGATGTTGTTCAAACTGAAGTAATTCAAAAATTATCTGAATTAAATGTTGTTCGTCTTGCCAATGCTTCGCTTACTTCAAATTCAGAAAAGCTTAAAGAATTTTGTGTTTGCTTTTTAATTGATCAATTTGGTACATCCGATTTTATTGATAATATTGAAGAACTTAAAGATGAAATTGCTGCTGAAGTTTGTCGACGATCGTTTCCCTCTGTTTTTGAATAATTAATTTGATTGTCAAAACAAATTTTGTCTGGTTTTTACTGTTTTATCGTTTTCATGAAAATTTTGTTGTTAAACATTTTCTTTTTAATAAATTTCAATATAATATCGTGTTTAAATCAATACAAAAAGGTTAAACGACCTTTCTAGTTATTTTTGAAAGGTTTGCTGTAATTATTTTATTTTACAATAGATAAAATAATTCAAAAATCACGTAAATGAAGGTTTTTGCTGTTTTGGCGAATAGTTTATTAAAGTTCCAAAAGTAGAAGTAGTTAAATTTAAATAATTGACCAGTTAAAAAAATCTCGAAGTGTAACCGGTAATACAAGAAATAAGGCGATTGTTAACGCAGTGGCCATAGAAAAAAGTAATAGTAAAAATCGATCGACAACTTCAGCTAAAAAATGGTATTTGGTAATTCTCAGATATTTTTCGGCTAATTTTTTAAATTTTTATCCGAGATGCTTTCACTTACCCAAACATTGCCATTGCCACATAATTCGCTTTCGTTCATCTAAAATTTCATCTCGAATTTCCCGTTGTTGAAGGGATCGATAAATTCGTTTCAGAATCCTCTTGAATCGCTCCTCAAATTCATTTAACATTTCTGGTTTTGCATTACTTGACATTCTTGGAATTACTTGTTCCGTGACCATTCTCTGCAAAAATGCTGATTCTCCAGTATTTGGTTTTTGAATGAATTCAACTTCAGAAAGTTTGTGATTGTTGACAGTATTGTTTGCTAATTGCATTTCCTACAATGTATTGATATTGAGAATAGATAATTTTTCAAAACTACAGTATCAAAGAAAGATCACATGCTTTTGTTTTTTAAATTACAGTAATTAAAAAAGTTAAATGTTTGAGTTCCTTTTTTATTACTGTAGACTTCGCTGTATTCATCAATTACAGTAACCAAAATGCAGTAATACACGTTTTGTTTGGATTACTGTATTTTAGGCCAATACCGTAATCGAAATACATATGATTTAGACTACTGCAATTTTTATTCCCAATGAAGAATAAAAACATCAAAGAGAAACTTCTCGAACAACAAAAACTTACAGTAGCTTCAGCAGTTAAACATTCACAAATTTCTCCATTTTTTGTTTCCTCCACATTACTCCTTGAATATGGACTTCGAATCTTTTTTAAATCCCTTAATAAACTGGATCTTCTTAAAGTTGATCGTTTTGCTTGAGAAGTTTTTAGAAGAGTAATTGAATCTGGTTCATGAATGGTCATTCTCATAACAGTTGCCAAATATCCAAGAATAAATTTTTCCATCCACCATGGTACATGCCGTCCTTGACATGTTACACCTGTTCGATGAACATTCAATGAGACCACATTTGTGGCCGTTGCCAAACACACAATAAATAATGACCCAACATAATATTGCCCAATTAGAGGGACGGCTTCTGAAGTTGGTGGAATGGATTCTGTAATCGATTGAAGATAAACTCCCATTGAAAGCATTGTTGTAATTGAAAGATTTATTTTTTCTCCAGTTTCTGGTGGCCTAAAATTAATATCTGTAAAAGTCTAAAAAGCTTGTCCAAAAACATACATTAAAAATCCAAAAACCGCCATCGATGAAATTAAAATACATGGAATTATCTAAAAATTGAGGAAATAAAAATTTTAAAAAATGGGAGTTTATATTTTTTAATTTTAAACCTAAAATGTACAGTAATCATATTCGAGAAGATCTGTCTTTTTTCAGTTACTGTACTTTTTGTCTTAAAACTAAAATTGAACAAAAAATACAGTAACAAAAATTGTAAAGTTGGCTATTTTCGATTACTGTACTTTTTGTTTTATTATAACGACACCGAAAGAATACAGTAATTTTAAAATTATTTTCTTTATCATTTTTGATTATTGTCTTTTAACATTCTCAAATAAAATTCCTTACATGATTAAAAACATAAAAAAGTGGCCTTCTTTCCATTTTAATCGAAATTGCAATTGTTGGCCAAAGTGTTTCATTATTCGTTGGAAAAATATTTACAATTCTCATGGCATTCATTTCCGTTAAATCAAATTCTGTTGAATTTAAATAACTTGAAAGATCACCTTGATTTGTTGTTAGACGTAAATCAATTTCTGAAATGTCATGACTCCATGACCTTAAAAATGGGGATACTGTATTGAATCATAGTGAATACTGTAAGAGACATACGAAAATTTTAAAATGCATTCTTGTCCATCAAAAGGATAATATCGGACCTTTAATTGACAAGATGATTTAAAAAGTGCCGAAAATAGCCATGTCACATTTCCCTCTGAGGTCACCATAACATCCGTCGATAAAATTGAGCCATAATATTCTCGAACTGCATTATTTACCTGGAAAATTTTAAATTTTAGAACAACAGTAATCCTTGTAAACAATATTAATTTACCAAAATAATATCAGGTTTCCAAAGATTTCGATATGGAACATACAAATTTTTTACACCCTCCCATTCTGATGCATTCCAGGACAATCTTTTATCTAACCTAAAAATGACCAATTTTATGGTTACTGTAATCTGGTAAATTTATGCAAATTACCAATTAACATTTAACCAACATCGAGTTGTTAAAATTTGATTTCGTTCATCCATTTCGACAATTTGATTTAAAAGAAACCCGAATGTAACATTTGTTGGAAGAGTGTGATGCGGGGTCGGCCGAACATCTTTCTCATAATAATTTGGGTCAAGAAGGGTACGGTAGAGGAGTTCTTCAATTCCATCTGCCATTGATTCTGGAAATAAATGGAATTGAGGTTACTGTAGCACTGTTAGGTTACTGTAGTAATAAAAATTGAATATTTACAGTAAGACAGATTTACTCTTTTAATTATTAGCATTCCATGTTTTTAAAAAACGTTTAAAAATACTGTTCTTAAAATTCCATTAATTTTTGTTAATTGTGAAATTTTTCTCAAAACCAAAAGCTTTTGAAACAAAAACCAAAGATTACCACATTTTTTCCAACAATGAAAAAAATACCACCGAAGAAAAAAAATTGAAACCAAAGAATTTATTTGTTTTAAATATTAAAAACTTTTAGTTTTATTTATTTAAATTCCCACAGGCTTCAAAATAAAATAAAACCATCAAAGTGAAAGACGAAAATGCCACAAAAATATTCCATCACATTTTTGTTAAACTTATTCGAACATCAACAAAAGTGTTTTTTTGGGATTAAAAATTCTTTTGGAAATTTTTTATAATTCAGAACATAAAAAAGAAATTTTAAGAAACACTTTTAACTCAAGTTTTCAAGTATCTTCGACTTTGGCACTTTTTTAGAAAAAGTAAAAAAGCGTGAGTTAAAGGATTTACGCTTCAAAAAAGCAGCAAAAAATGGAAGAAAAAGAAGGACAAAAAAATGGTGAAAAAATTGGATAGAAACAGAAACAGAGAATCTTTTTTTTAGTTTATCAAGGCTGATAAAAGTGCCATTGAACTAGTTGTCATATTAAAATGCCATGGCAATTTTTGCCAAAGTTTGTAGTCGTTTAATTGGCATCTGTTAGAAAATCAGCAAAGTTGTTCGGCAATGCCATGGCATTTTTTACAAGTCGATCTCATTCAAAAATGGATGCAATTATAATCTTCAAAAAATTAATTATCAGCAACACCAATTTTTTATCAAAATGGCAAAAGCAAGTAAAAGTGCCAATGCCGCCAACAGTATAGTATTATTATCCGCTGCCAAACTTTTAAAATATGTCTTTAAAATCAAATGCTAAAAAAATGCCATGAAAAAGGCTGAACTTACTCAACTTCAGCGCTCTTTCCATTTTAATTTTCATTTCCCCAATCAGCGGTGTTTTAATTTTTGGAAGAGTTTGTAAACTTGTTGTTGACTTTGTTGATGTTGGTGGAATATTTATCGGTTTTGGCAAATCCGCAGGTTTTGCTTCACTCATTTCAAATCTTTGACCCACTTGAATCTCAGTTCCTGGCAACTTTAACAGGGATTCAAGATATGCCAAATCCGGATGTTTATTCTTTCCCAACGGTTTCCAATCAACCGTTTTTGGATTGGTCATTGATTCGGTGGTATTATGAAAGAGTAAAAGTAATGGGAATCCAATCAACATTATTCTGAGTCTTAGAATCGGCAAAAATAAAGAACTTAAAAGACTACAGAATATTGATTCCTGAAAATAATATTGATTAATGCAAAAATTTTGTTTTCGTTGTAAGACTACAAAAGTACAGTAATTTCTATAAAATAGCCTACCTTCTTATTTTTGCTAAACCATTTAAATCTATTTTTATTATTTCCTTTTTCTTTACTTTCTTTTTTTGTTACAAAATTTTTTAGGTTTTTATTTGATTTTCCGGATTCTTGGTTTTGCCTTCTTCGAAAAAAAGAAGGAAATGCATTTTTGCATTTTTTTATTTTTTGCTCCGCCTTTGTTGTCGCCAAAGAAGAAGAAAGCATTTCTTCTTCTTTCTTTTTTGTCCTTCTTCAACTTCAAAATTGTTGGAATCCAAAAAGGAAAGGAATAATAAATAAATAAACAATCACCACTTTTTCTTTTTAGTGCCTAAAAAATTTAAAGTTTTTCAAAAAAGTGAAAGAAAGTATTTTGCAAGTAAAATTAACTCGAGTTTTTAAAGAATACAGTAATTTTTTATGGGTAAGAACAGAACAGAATAGGTAATTTATGGTTTCCGTTTTAACATTTTTTGTAAATATTTTTACCATCCAAAAAACTTTCAAAAAATTTAGTTGATTTTAATCCAAAAAAAACCAATTTTGACTAAATCTTTAAAATTTATGAAAAGAAACAAAATTTTATATTACGAAAAAAAAGTTTTAAAAATTTTGGCAACATAAAGAATTTCAAAAAGTAATAAATTAAAAGTAGTAATAAGTCACATATTTTTTTGTTGTTGAAGAAAAAATAAGCTTCTTCCGTGATGGATGGGATCTTTTCAAAAATGAACTAACTTGGAACAGAAAGAAAGAGGAAAGGCAAGAGTGAAATAAATTATTTAAAAAAAAGAAAGTAAAACTTTTTTGGGAAAACACAGATGGCAGCTTTTTAACTAATTATTCTTCCGTTTCAAGTGTAACAGATTTTTTCAAGGAAACACTTCAGTTTAAGAAATTTTGAAATAGGATTGTCTAACTAAAGAAAACTATATCATCGATAATCAACAATATATTACTTTTTAGACATTTTTGAACAATACCGAAGTGGGAAATAACTTTGGCACCAAAAAGTGCCATTTGAAGTTAGTGAATAATGCCATTGAAAAACATCAAAATGGACTCTCTTCTGCGGACATGAATGGACATTGAAATATTTGTAACTTCAATTCAAAAGCAAATTATCTAACCCCATTTTATTTTATTTATAATGGTCGTTATTTGACATCTCTCTTTTTAATGGGGGAAAAAGAAAGCAACAACTTTTTTTATTCAAAATAGAACTCTTCTTCTAGAAGACACAAAAATATATTTCAACCCAAGGAAGAATAGCATTTTAAAGAACCACTTTATCCAAGTCGGCGCTAATCAAATAAAATCTGATTACAAATTTGGCAATAAAAAATAAAATCTGAAAAAGCAGTGAAATTTTTTGGAAGAAATAAAAATTTTGTAAGAATTCTTTGAAAAATTCTTTTTCATCAATTTTGGCAAAATGCGTGCGAATGACATAACAGAAATTTGTTTGCAAAAAAATATTTGAAAATTTTTTACCGTTGTACATTTTTTTTTATTATTGCTGCTTTGAAGTAAGATTTCAATGTAACACTTTCATTAATATGTATAAAAATACATCTGCAATGTCAAGAAAACGGCAATCTATTGATTCAGCGGATGCAGGTAGGAGAACTACGTTTTTATCAAAGATTTTGTATAGATTCATTTTTAGATAATGCAATAGCTGTTCCAAAGAAATCTCCAAAACGTTCTTATACTAAAGCTGGTGAAGTCATTGGAATTCCTAAAGCAAAGCTAAAAAAGTATAAAGAAATTCGCAAAATTAAAGAATTTTATCGTAAGTTTTTATTCTGTGTTATGTGACTCGGATTAATTTCTTGTGTGTGGATCAATTTTAGCATGGCAACTCGAATTCTTGAATGATATTCGTTTGATCAAAGGTGAAAGTGCTTTTTTAACAGCTGGCACTGGCGGTGGAAAAACGATGGTTGCTGAATTGTTGATTCTTCGTGAAATGATGAACAAAGATTGTAGTGCTATTCTTGCTCTACCATATATTGCTTTGGTGGATGAAAAGGTATATAAACTCAAGCGTGACTATTTGTGGGCAAAGGCATATTTATCTTTACAAAGGACAACAATTCTTTTAATGTATAGGACATCTGTGCCAATTTTGCCGAAATTTGGTTGATATTGTATGATATTTGGGACATACTCGAGGTAATGTATCATCCGATAGTATGCTCTAATTCTTGGCTTACATTGAATCAGATGTCCCTTGTTGGTTTTCTCCGTAATATGAGGAAACTATTATAAACTACACAGTTGTTGTTTCGAAAAAGCTATTTTCCAAAATATCTGTCCCCGAAAGTCTATGTACAAAAATGTTCACGTCTATTCTTTCTGTTACAGAATTTTTAATCACTACATTTTTTAGGTTCCCGTTTTTCAATCTTTGGCTGAAATATTTGATATTGAAGTAAAAGAATATGCTGGAAATAATCACAAATTTCCTATTCCAAAAATTCATCGAACATTGTTCATTTGTTCCTATGAATTGGCAAGCATTGTTTGTAATGATTTAAAACAAGCTGATCGACTTTCTGAAATTGGATTACTTGTTCTTGATGAGGTTAGCTTTTAATCTAATTAAAAATGATTTGTCGATTATGTTTTTAGATTCACATGGTTGATGAACATAAACGTGGACCTAATCTGGAAACCTTGTTGACGAAATACCGTGCATTAATTGATTATCAAATTATTGCAATGAGTGCTACGGTGGGAAATGTTGATGAAATTACTGAATTCGTTGGTGGTTTCCATTATCATTCACCATTTCGTCCAGTTCCATTGCGTGAATATATTGTTTGTAATCGAACAGTGTCAAGTGTTCAAGATGATAAATTTGTTTATGAAAGAGTCCTTGTAAGTGGGGAAATAATTTTTATTTGAAGTGTAGCCAATCATCGTGTTCTTTTTGGAGATGTGAAATTTTGAAGAAAGCTTTTTCAAAGCTGTCGGATACTGTAGGATATTTACGAATATTCACAATATCCTACAACTTGTAAAATTTTGAATTTTCCATAATTTGTTGCCGCAGCGTTTGAAAAAGGGGCATCCAATATCGGACATTAATACCGAAAATGCAAGTCTCCGTAATCATCTCTCACATATATGTGTCCCTATTAATCATAGGTTTTTATCCCGCAATGTTGAATTTCACATTATTGAGAATCTGGGCTCAAATGTCTTAATTTGGTTACTTTAAAGATATTTATTTTAGAATCGTCATTTGCCTTGGTATGGTCAACTTGCGTTTGAAGTTACGCCTCGACATTCAGTTTTAATGTTTTGTAATTCTCGAGATGCATGTGAATACACTTGTATTGAATTATGCAGAAATGTTCCGAAGTATGCTATTATTTTTTTAGGAAATAAACAGTAATGAAAGTTTTTTAGTGATTTGGAAACGCATAAATCTGAAGAGAGACGACAATTTATTGACGATTTAATCTCTAATAGTATTAAAGAAGGAGCACCGCTTCCTAAAATCCTTGAAAAAGGACTTGAAAATGGTATTGCCTATCATCATTCTCATTTATCAAAATCTCAACGAAAATCAATTGAACAAGCTTATCGAGTAAGTACCACTCTCATTACAGTATCCAATTTGTACTGTATTTTAGGATGGTATTGTTTCAATCATTTGTTCAACCACAACATTAGCAGCTGGTGTCAATCTTCCTGTCCGTCGTGTTATTATTAAATCTGCAAAAATTGGCAGTCATATTATGGATAAAACTCATTACCTTCAAATGGCAGGACGAGCTGGTAGGGCCGGACTTGATGATGTTGGTGAATCCTTTATTCTTATTGATGAAAATCCTTTTCGAGTGGTAATTGTCTTGACATTGTTGTTCCTATTTTTATTTATTTTCTTTAGAAAAATCTTGTTTTGAATGATCCTGTGCCAGAATGTGTATCACGATTGAAGTTAGAACCATTTGTCTTGAATTTGGTTCCTATTGGAGTATGAGATTACTGTACTAGTTTTTTGAATTGATTTTATTTTATTTTTAGCATGATACCGAAGATAAACTGAAGTATGCTTTGAACAAAACTTTATTTGTTAAACAAAATCCTGAAGCAACCGAAATATTGGAACAAACAATTGTTGATCTCAAAGAACCAAGTTTTTTACTTCAAAATTCTCAAGTATTTTATTTTTTTAATATTATATTTTAATAAGTTTTTTTTAAATTTTAGGCCGAACTTTCTTTATCTCCTTTGACAAATGCTGCGCTTTGTTTAAGAATTGATCCTCGTCAAATATCTCCTCTGATCAATTATTTCTCAACATTCAATAACTCTCATTTTTCAATTATTGAATATCATATTCCGAAGAAACTGTTTATTGAAGTTGTTAATGTTGAATTATTTCAAAAGGAAGTAAGTTTTTTTATTGTAGAATCGATTCTCCTTCCTGACCAAATTTACAAAGTTTGGGAGTTGAGATTAACGGTGAGAAATATCGGTATTCGGTTTTTATTTCTTGAAAGATGAAACCGAATCCGGCTTTTTCTTTGAACGCGATACCAAAGTTTTTGTGTTGACGTTAGGTTCTCCTTTCATAAAAAATTAAATTTTCAATTTATAGTATTTAAAACTTGACGAAATGAGCAAACAATTATTGCCAGAATTTTCCGCAAAAGCACTTGTTGTCTTTGGAAAAGAACCATCTAAATATGTTCGTCGTTTTTATGCTGCATTGGTGATTTATCGGTTATTCAAAGATAAAATGGATCTCGCAAAATGTGCTGAAATATTTGATATTACACCTGCATGTTTACATCGATTATGTAAATCAGTTTACCGTAAAATCAAAAGCTTGAAACGTGCTGTTCATGTAAGTTAAAATTTTAATTGATCCGAATAATTCTCAAATTTTTAGATGTGTGAAGAAATGACTCCAATGAGAAAACCGGTGGTAGATGTCGTTGACTTTTTGGCGAAATTTAATAAGAAATTATAAATAAATGTTCATATTATATTTGTTATTTCTTTGTAATAATAAACATTGTTTGAGGATTTCATTTGTTTTTCTTCTGATTTAACTGATCTCGGCAGCCAAAGTTTAATGCTTTTGTGTTAATTTTTTGTAATAAAAATTTGTTTTTGTTTTTTAAAATTACACTCCGGCAAAAAAATGAAGCGGCTTCCTTTGAAGTTTTCAAATTACCGCCTTATGCCTTCTTACCTTCATTGTGTTTGTTTGTTTTAGGGTGTTCATTGCTTTACACAATTTTTGGTTTTTTAAAAATAGGTTTTTGTTTGCATTTCAATTATTTTTTGGACAGCTATTTTCCCATGGTTATGGAATACATTTTTTTACGAAACTGAAAAACTATAATTTAAAAAAAAATGTCTGGCATAATTTCTGTTGGATTTATTGAAGCTGAATCGGATGCAACAAAATGTTTTCGACAGTTACCGTACCAAAACTGTCCACGACCTGGGGCTGAAGTTGAAATTATTCAATTAGCTTTTAAAATTCTCGGACTTCAATGGAATGTGGTAAAGTTTTGTATTGAATGATTACGGTAATTGTAAAATTTTGTAATTTAAGGTTGATGTTGAAAAAGATTTTGGAATTCCACCAGATATGGGAACACAAATAAATGCCACACATTGGACAGGAATGATGGGACTTTTAGCTGAAGAAAAGATTACAATGTCTGGTCTTTCATTACGTAAACATAATTTGCATAAATAGCAGATTACAGTAATACATATATTTAGATATAACCCCAGAAAGAATGAAAAGTGTATTATTTGCTTTTCCAACTCGATATTTTCAAGTACAGTAATTTTTTGAAATATTACAATTATTTAGTTACAGTAATGTAATTTTTACCAATTTTTAGACAATTTACGTTGTTCGACAACCGAATGAAACAGTTTCACAAAATTTTATAATGAATGCATTTCCGACCCTTGTTTGGGCAATTTTAGCTGCAACATTTTTAATTATTTGGTTAATACATATTTTACATGCATTAATTTTTCGTCCTTCAAGTTCTTCAACAAAAGAAATTTTTTATCAAGAATCTGGAAAAAGTTTAATGGTATTTTTACAAATTGATTGCTGTAGTGGTATTATACGGTAGTAATATATGTATATTTTAGCAATTAATATCTGCAAATCTTCGACAAACTCTTCCCCTCAATTCCACAGGGTCACTTTTTGTCCTAAATTTTTTGTATGTTTTGGCGATGATTATAATTTTGAATTATTATCAAACAGCAATTTTTTCAAATTTGGTTGCTCCCAGTTATTACAAAATTCCATTTCGAAATAGGAATGAACTTTCAGGTTTTTTTTACAGTAATTTGTGATAAAAATTAATTATTTTAAAAATTAGCTCGATTGCTGGAAGGAAAAGTTTTTATGACGGATATCAAAAGACGCCGACCTTATTGCGCTTATCAATGTGGAGACCTTTATAAAGCCCTAGAAAAGAATCCAATGAAAGTTCGAAATACTGACGCAGAAGTTTTTGAAGATATTTCGTAAGTTTTGGGAATGGCATTACCTTGACGTAGCACATGGAGTAGATAAATTTGCATAATTGTAGATAATTTGAAAATGACAGTGATAATTTTTGGGTTTAACATAAGCTTTGTTTATTCAAAATTTCAAATAACCAATTATGCTAATTTATTTTCTACTGTTTCACATTTATCTTAATTACTGTATAAACTTGAAAATTACAGTAATCACAGTTTTTCAAATTTTTAGAAACAATGGCGTTTTTCAATCTAAACTTGACGTAAATTTTATTCCAAGTCAATTTAATTGGTTTTCCCGGAGATACGATAAAATTATAATCAAAGATAACCTTGAAGTAACACATTATACAGCTTTCGCATTTGCAAAATCTCAAAGAAAACTTCGAAAAAAATTTGATCAAGCCATTCTGAAACTTCTTCCTGCTGTTGAACAAATTACAACGGCACATGGATATCGAACTCGGCGACGACCATTTAATCCTATTCAAGAACGGCACTTTTTTGCCCTTTCCATTCATGATCACTTCCTTCAAGTTTTTTATGTTTACATTATTGGAATTTCATTAGCTTTTGGAATTCTTCTAATTGAAATTTTTGTTAATTCACAAATTTTTAAAAATGTTGTAACTTTTGTTAGCTCAAAATTTTGAATAAATCTAAAAAATTTGTAGTGCATCCAGAACGGAAAAAAGACTGAAAATGTGGATTTTGAGGGAAAATCCAAAAAATTCCTATAATCGATTATAGCAATCTATGATTTTGAAGAGAAAGGCTGTCGTAAAAAAATTGTGACCTGAGGCCTGAATAAAGAATAGGTGAAAAATATATATACAAACACTTTTGATTTCATTGTTTCGAGAAATTTCTTAATCGATTTTTTGTACCAATTTTTTTGTCAGCAACGATATTATTTTAGAGAAAAAACAAATTAAAATACTCCATTGCAGCCGAAAATTAATTTGATTTATTTTTCATTTTTTTGAATTACTCGTGAAATACGAAAATGGGAAACGAAGTTTTTAAATTTGTAAGTGATATTTTTAACTTTGGCCAAGGATGTATTAAAATTGTTTCAAAATTTTAGACACAAGATTGCAAAATTGGAATGAAATGGAGAATCAAGGAAGCTGATTTACAAAATGTTCAAGGACATGCATGTTTGATGAGCAAAACATTTAAAGCAAATATTCCTGGTGTAAAATATTGTCTTAAAATTTATCCGAATGGCAAAAATGAAACTGATAAAGATAATGTTATAATATATTTGCAACTAGAGTTCAAAGCTGAAAAGGGAATTAATGCATGTATTACAATTTCTGTCAAATCGGTTTCAGTATGTCAATCATTTCCGCTTATTATATTTAATGGCGCGTCTAAAGAGCATGGAAAAGTATTGCATTATCGTGAAATTATATTTAATCCAAGAATGAAATTTTTCGTTGATGGATATATGGAAGTTGAACTTGATGGAACTTTGACAGCTCAAGAAGGCAATCCTAAAGTTGCTAAACCTTTCTCACTTGCTCAATTACTTTGGAAAAATGATGACAAAGATATTACAATTGTTGTTGAAAAAAATGAACTCCAGGTATTTTTGCGTTTTAAAATTTTTTGAAAAAAAAACTTTCTTTTATAGATTCATAAATTAATTTTAACTGCGGCATCTTCTGTATTCAAAACTGAATTAAGTAATCCTAGATTCAAAGAAGCATCTGAAAATAAAATTGTTATCACTGATTTTTGTTTGAACACTGTAAAAATGGCTGTTGATTTTTGTTATGAACTTGATATTGATGATGGAATTAAAATAAATGCATCTGAAATTCTTCATTTTGCTGATAAATATGATATGCAGGAATTACACGTATGCTTTTTTGAGATATTTTAATTTTTTTTAATTTTTTGTATTTTAGGAATACGTCCAGACAAAATTGATTGAAATTTTATCTGAATCAAATGTTTGTAATTTTGCTAATGCTTCATTGACTTCAAATGCTCACGAACTTCGAGAATATTGTGTTTGCTTTTTAATCAAAGCTGCAAAACAATCAAAAATTATTGATGGAACTGAAAATCTTGGAGATGAAATTAAATCTGAAATTGCAGGACGCTCATTTATTTTTGTTTCTGAATAATATTTTTTTTCATTTTTGTTTTTTCACTTTTGAATTTTGTTTTGTATTTTTCTCATTTTGAAATAAATTTGTTTAGTTTTGAATTTTTTTATTTTAGAAATTTTTTACTGTTACCGTATACTTCTTAAAACCACTAATTTATATTCTTTTCCACTTTCGAAGTTCAAAAAAGAGCAAAACCTTTTTAGTAATTATTTTTCAAAACTCATGAATTTTCTTTAAACTTCCCATTTTTACGATTTTTGGTTTAAAACAAATTTATGTAAAGTGTTTTTTCTTTTTTTGGCGCACTTTTCATTAACAAATTTGACTTTCAAGTAAGCGATGTTAATTGTTGCATTTCTATATTTTTGGCACTTTTAATAATAAGAAGAAAGCGGTTTTTAGAATGCCGTCAAAAAAGGTCAAGATCTTTCAAAAACGGATTATTAGAAATATTTGTTGTTAGAATCTTTGAATGCCAAAAAAGGATTCAGGTGTTTGAATTATAAGTTTTGTCTATTTTTGTTATTGTTGCATTTGAATATCTCCTTCTCTTTTTTATTTTCTTTAGTAGTCGTTAAGAACTAATATACAATAAATAATATATAAAAAAATGTAAATGGCATTTTATTATGTCAAAAAATGCTAATTAGCTCCTCCGAAAGTGGATTCAATTTGGAAGCAAAAAAAGAGGAAAAGAGCAAAGTCGTTGAAGCAGGGGTTGAAGAAAAGGAAAAAAGGAAAGGCTAAAAGCTTTGCTTTATTTTTTTGCCGTCACTTTTTTATGCCGGATTTTTTGGTGTTGAACAATAATCGAACAACGGCATAAAATGTATGTATATTTTTGGCACACTATAAAATGATAGAAAAAAGATAGGTAAAAATAGAAAAATTAATGACGTTAAAAAAAGAAAGCGATACATCTTTTTTGCTTTTTTTGTTGCGTTTTTTTGAAAAAAAGGGGATTAAGCCTTGCGCAAAAAAAAAGAAAGAAAAGAAGCTTTGACACAATTGTTTTGACTTGTGTAAGTGATCGGTTGTCGTTATCTCTACTTTCGTTGATTCTTTCTTCCTTCAACGAACAAGACATATGTCTTTTTTTCAAAAACTTTTAACTAAATATAATCGTCTTTATCGTTGTCGAAATATCGAAACTAAGTGTGTACACGTCTGTCATCGATCTTGTTCATTTACTTGTTTTACCTCTTTTTCCTCTTTGAAATGAAGAAGTTAACGGAAATGAGACAACAACGAAAGTGATGAGATTTATTTTAGCAACCTTTTCACCATCCTTAAGGATATCCTTCGAAGGATCCTTCTGAAAGAGCTTTTAAAAAGAGAGAGAAAATGACTGTTTTTTCTCGATTGTTGCGCATCCGTGAAAAAGTTTTTGAAACTATTGGGTACTTTAGCTTAAGCCTAAGCCTCATATCCGATTTTTTGCTAGCTAATTTGAAACATAAATCCCTTTTCCATCTTTTTCTTTTCCATAGACACACTAAAAGAGATATATTAAAGCTTTTTGATCGCCACTTACTTTTTTTTTCCAATTATAACATCTATCTATTTTGTTCACTTCCAAGCTACTATCATCAGAAGATATAATCAACAGCTGTTCAAAAAAAGATAGAGTGTCGTTTTCAAAGGCAAAATTATCTTTTAGCACTTTTTCTCTCTCTTTTCTTCTTCAAGAATCAAATCCATGTTTTTGCTTGCACATTTTTTATGTCGATTTTTACTTACTTTTATCATTCATTTTTTCTAATGTTTTTACCTGCTTTTTCTTCCTTCGTTGTTGTGTGCCAATAAAACAATTTGTCGAACAACAACAACACTTTTTTTCTTTTTTTGATTTTTTGATGTTTTTTTTATTATTATTGCTTCCCGCGAGATTTTTTGTTCTGACTTTTTTATGTTTCTTTCTTAAAGAAATGTATTTTTTGAGGCTTCTTTGACATTGGCAAGATAGATAGATTTGCTTTTTTTATTTTCTTGGATTAATTCTTAGGTGTTAGTAATTGCCTTTTAATTATTTTCTTTTCTTTTTAAAGCAAGTATTATTTATATAATATAGCTTATTAACCTTTAAACTATCGTATAATTTAATACTTTAAATGCCAAAAAGAGGAAACCAAACAAAAGAATTAATATTTTTAAGAATTTTGGGAGTAATAATTTTTTAGAGATTCTTTTGTTTAAAGATTCTGTAAAGTTCAGTTTATGAACTTTACAGAATCTTTAAACAAAAAATCTGTGAAAATTTTTAATCTCAAATTCTTCAATATGTTAATTATTTTTTGGTTCGTATTTTGGCATTAAGAATACGGTACACAAATTGGTTTTCGTTTTTTATGCGGTAATATCTGTGCCAACAATTTTCACGACACTTTGAACCTAAAAAAAACTTCTGAGAAAACATTTACTTTTTTTTCTTCTTTGACCAAACAAAAGAAAAACACTTTTCTCGTTTTCGCCGTTTTCTTTTTTCTTTCGTTGATGACAACAACTCCAACAACAACTCCAACAACAACAAAAACGAAGGCCATCAATTTTCGAGGAGTTCGTCAACCTCAAAAAAATTAGATTACCGAAGAAAAAGAAAGCTTTTTATTATCTCTTTTCTTCTTTTTTTTGGGAAAGTGAAAAACTCCTTTTATTTTTCCTTAAAAAGTCTGTCTTAAAAAAGTTCTTACTTTACACAAAAGAGAGAAATCTCTTTCTTCTGTGCCAAAAACATTGGCATTCTTTTTCTTGATTTTTCTTACTTGCAAAAAATGAGACTTTGGAAAGCTTTCTTTTTTTTGTTTACAAATCTTCTTTTCAATGTTTCAAAAAAGTGAATCAAACACAAACATTTAAAAAAATAGGATACCTTTAAGCTTAAGCTTTTGCTTCTTCCAAGTCAGAAAAAACACAAAAAATGACCCATTTTCCCATTGCATTAGCAATCTTTCATGTGAGCTTTCTTTCATCTTTTTTTGCATGTTTCTTTTTTTATTTTATGCTTTATTAAGCCAATATTAAGCCAATTCGAAACAATCTAATCCAAAAACATGTTGTAAAAAAATGCATTTTTGCCGTGGCATTTTTTTATAGTTTATGAAAAAAACTTAACTTACTTTCTTTCTTTAAGAAACATTGAAACCAATTTCCCCTTGAAGAAGGCAGAATGATTGATAGTCATGTTTTGTTTTGTTTTGTTTAGTGTAGAAAAATAATAATAATAAGATGTTTTTTTAACAAAAAAGGCGGAAGAAGAAAAACCTTAATGCGCAAATTTACTCATTTCCTTTAAGGGCATTATCTTGAAAAATTGTTTTGACAGGGCACTCCATTAACAATGGCACCCTTTTTGAAAAATTATTAGTTGTTGTTGCTCTTTTTTTCTTTTTTTCATTACATTATTTTTCATCTTATTTTTATTTGGGTTGGGAGAGATATTTTGACTTCAGAAGAAGAAGAATGAAAGAAAAAAACAAGGGAGAGGGAAGTCTTTATATAAATATTTTTTGTTGTTGTTGGAAGACTTACTTACATTCAAATTCATACAAGCAAAGGGGCAAACCACCAGCAGCAGCTCATTTGTCAATCCCGTTGGACAAGCCGTCTCATGTCCGGGGCGGCGGCGATGGTGATGATTGTTCCCAAGAGGGAATGAATAACAAACAAACAAAAAAAATTTATATCTTTAACAATTGAACTTCTGCTTCAGATTCAGAAGCAAGAAACAGAAAAATACAGCTGTCTTTTTTGGTGGTGTGAATGAGATTGACTGCCAAATGACTGACATGAAACTTTTTTTTGGAAAAGATGGACTTGCGCGTGCCAAAAAAACGTCACTCATTTTTAATCGCCGTTCCTCTTTTTTTGTCTATTTTCAAAAATTTGCATATATTTTATTATTATTTTTTCCGAGGTTTCTAATTTGTAATATTTAAAAAATCTCTTACAACGAAAATATCAAAATTTGCAACATTTTTCTTGAACGGAAATGTTTCAAAACTACATGTTTCAATATTTTATTGCTTCATTAAATCACTCCCAGATTTTTTAAAATCTTAAAAATTTTTGGTTAAAAACATTATTTTCAAACATGTATTTCCGCGTGAATGCGCGAAACTCCCCCTTTTTTCCTTTCCTAAAAATTTTCAAAGCTTCCCATTTTTTGTCTTAAGATTTTCTTCTCCTTACATTTTTTTGCCCTTTTTATTTTTCTCTCCTTCAATTTTGCCATAAACGAATTTGCACACATTTGTTCAGATTTTGAAAAAAAGAAAGAATTTTTGTCAAATTTTAAAAACTTTTTTTTGCAGAAAAGAAAAAACTTATTTTTGTCGAAAAAAGTTCATCAAAGAAAAACAAGAAAGAAAAGTATTTTTCATTTTCTGTGTTTTTATTTAACCTGAAAAAATAGAATAAGAGAGTCGACGATATTTCTACTTTTCCGTCGACCCTTTTTGATTCAATTATTACAAATGCGTCCACCAGAGATATTTCAACCTTAATTACTAAGGCTATTATCTGAGATATTTAAAATTTGCATATAAAATGAATATTTATAAAAGTCTTTCAAGGATTCTACTGTATTATTATTTTTTGGGAGGATTTTTGTTGTTGCATTTTGTTGAGTAAGTTTTTTTAAATGGATTACTGTAGTTGTTAAGCTACAGTATACATTTTAAATTACTGTAGATTTAATTAACATATTACAATATTGTATTTTTAAATGCACTGTAATACAGTATATATCTGTATTTTTAGAGCAAATTATGGCCGAAAACAAGTTTCAACATCATTTGGAATTGTTCGAGGTGAAACTGTTAATCCTGAAGTTGATGACCTTCCAGCTGTGACACAATTCTTGGGAATTCCATATGGCGTTGCCCCCACTGGGCAATATCGCTTTAATATGGCCATCTCAGCTGCGAAATGGACCCATCAACCAAAAGATGCATTTTCACTTTCAAATGTTTGTATACAATCAGGGTTACCAAAATTATCAGAAACTGAGTAAGCTTAATTTTCATTGATTGATAAATTTGAGGCATCTTTGTTTTGATAGTTGCAGTTTACAAATTTGCATAATTCATAAAAATGAAGCTTTTTTGACAATTATGCAAATTATTATGGTAGAAAAAAAAATCTTACGTTATAAAAAATTTTAGAGCTTTAAAATCAATGTCTGCTCAAAAATTTGATCACATTCATCGAGTTTTGCCATTTTTAAAACCTCAATCAGAAGATTGCCTTTATATGAATTTATTCGTTCCTGAAAGACTGGGTAAATATTTTTTGATTGCTTTATTAATTGTGTTTTTTTAAATTTGCATACTTAGAAAAAGTTATTTAAAAAAAGCTATTAAATAAATTTAAAAAAATTGTTTGAAATATTCAAATTTCTTATAACTTTTACATTTTCCCTCAGGAGGAAAAAGTTATTTAAAGGGAGCGTACCAGATAGAATAAGTTTATTTTTTTAACACACGTCCTCCCACCCCGAAAGCTCTCTACTAATCGAGTAAAATTTTGAAAAGTTGCGGCTGAAAAAATTTTTTTACTCGATTAGTAGAGAGCTTTCGGGGTAGGAGGACGTGTGTTGAAAAAATAAAACTTATTCTATCTGGTACGCTCCCTTTAAATAAATTTGCAAAATTTTTTTGGGATATTCAAATTTGTTATTATTTTTCCATTTATCTTTGTGACTTCTGAAACCAATCCAATTTAACCATTTTTTGTAGATCGACATAAAACTCAATACAGTCAACAGCTTTCTGTACTTTTGTTAATTCATGGTGATGATTATGGTTGGGGTTCTGGGAATGCATACAATGCAACGATTCTCTCTGCCTCCGGGCAAATAATTGTTGTAACATTAAATTATCGATTAGGAGTTTACGGGTTTATGGGAAGATGTGAACAAAATTCTTGTAATGGAAATTCCGGGTTATCTGATGTTGTTGCCGCACTTAAAATGCTTTCAAATATTTTGCCATCATTTGGTGGAGATCCAACCTCGATTACCCTAATGGGTTGGGGGTCGGGGGCTTCGCTGGTATCTCTATTAATGGCATCCCCAATCACACAACCTAAAAATCGGCTATTTCGAAGGGCAATTTTGCTGGATGGAACTGCCCTAGCCCCTTGGGCGATATCAATGCATCCACAACAATATTTTATGAAAATTGCTGAAACTTTAGATGTAAGTTTTTTTGCAATATTCATTATAACACTATAGTGTTTATTTACTTGGACTAATCTTGTGTGCGATTACAGTAGTTTTATGGGTACAATATTTTAGTTCAAAACAGCATCATTTTGTTTTTTAAGCAAATTTTTGTGGGTATAAGTAGATTTTTAGTTATATTTTAGCTATCATAATCTTTAACTATTCCTATACTTTTTAAAAAGCTGTAATCTGGATTTATCAAGCCCAAATGTTTTACTGTATTATGTGTTGTAATAATTCTTTTTTCAAAATTCAAATAAAGAATAGTTATGAATTTTTGATACAAAAGTTATGGCAATTTTTAGATCAGATTTATTTATTTTTCCAATAACTGGACTTTTTTCCGATATTTTAAAAATTTGCATAACTCTATTTTTATCCAGATCTTTTGGGCTTTCTAAAACTAACTTTAGTTATTTGTATTTTTGAAAAACTAAAGATTCCAAAAAAATTCATTAAATTTTGCGTCAGAATTAAAAATTCAACGTCAGCCGTCTTTTTTGGGGCTTCATTTCTTGCCAAAAAAACCTAAACTAAAAAAAGAGTCCGAAAAAAAATATGTAAAAATTTTAATTAATAAAAGTGACACATTTTTCATTCAGAGGACTCATAGGATTTCAAAAAACCTAAAAAAAATTAATAACTTTTTCTTTCTATTTTTTCAGTGTTATTCAGCAGGAAAGGGAACTTCAGAAGAAAAGGCAAGGAATGATATCTTTCAAAAAGATATCGCAAATATTGTTCGATGTGTTCAAGATCATTCAGAAAAGAATTTAACTTTGGCAGCAAAAAAATTACATCCTCCAACATTTTTATCTGCATTTGCTCCAATTATCGATGGCCAAATTGTTCCAAATCATCCGAGGTTTTCATTCTCGCCCAAATTTGGTGCCCTGTTTCGGGATATCGATTTAATGATTGGTACTGTAAATTATCCGGCACATTTCTTGCTACCGAATGTCGATCTTGAACATGGCATTGATCGAGAAAAGCGTGACAAAGTTATCAGAACTTTAGTGAGAAATTTATTTGATTTTCATCGAAAAGAAATTTTTGATGCGATAATCTCGGAATACACAGATTGGGATAATCCAAAACATCATCCAAAAACTGTTAGGAATGGAATTTTGGCAACTTTGGGTGATGTACTGTATACAAGTCCCTTGATTGAAACAGCAAGAATGCATTCAACTGATGAAGTACCAAAAGTTTCAAATACTTTCTTGTAAGTTTTTTTCTTGAAACGAAAATAGGTATTGCATCATTCTTGTGACAATAACATTTTTAATTACAAAAGTTGTTTAATCACTGAAAATTTCAATTATAGCTTTGTATTTGGGCATGAAACTCGAGCATGGACAAAAGAGCAACCATCAAGTGGTATTCGCGGTTCTCTGACAGAGGATCATCTTCCATATATCATGGGATATCCATTATCCAGCAAGCTAAAAGATGAACAAGTTTATTCCGGTTTTACAAATGATGACAAAAATATTGCAAGAGTTATGATGCATTATGTTTCAAATTTTGTTAAATCTGGGTAAGGCTTCAAAAAATTTGCACAATTACCTAGCAATACTTGCATTTCAGAGATCCTTCAAAACCTGCTCAACTTTCCACGCAGACAACAATTGAAGATCGATTTCATTCAACCCCGTGGCCGCAATTTAATCAAGCCTCAAGGGAAGCATATTTGGAGATTACAGATCGCCCGAGGGTTAAAAATTATTATCGAAATTCGTTTGTTGGATTTTGGAGTTCTTTCATTCCACAGCTGAATAAAGGATCCCCAGATTCTTCGGTTCCAGAAGAGCATAATTTTTTACCAGATTATTTTAATCGGCAGTCTTTCTTTGGTTATGTTCGACCGTATTCCGCTTTACACAATGATCCATTCCCGCCACCACCAATGCCCCCAACCCCAATTCCAAAGGATCTCAAAAAACCTACAACAAGTTTGTTATTTATAATTATAAGTTAAATTTAAAAAAAAAGACTAGAATGGCATTATTTTTCATGCCATGGCATATTTTTATAACCTAGTTGCATATATGCCTGAAATCCCTTACATTATCCCATATTGTCCCAATCAATCATAATTACTGTTGTAAACTTTTAGCATCATCCCCAAAATCCACGGCGAAGCCAACCTTAGACCCAAAAGAACTTGAAGAATTAAAAGCAAAATATTCAAAAGCTCAAGGCGAAAATTACAGTTATCTTTTGGTTATTGTTGTAATAATTGGAATTGCAATGCTCGTTTTAAATATTTTTGTTTCTGCTGCTTTTGTTAGAATTGTAAGTTTTCTTTAAAGAAGGGTACTGTAATGGAGTAAAACAATACTATGCAAATTTGCAGTGTAAAAAAGGAAGAGGAGAAAAGAAAACTCCAAAATATCAATCTTATGCTGCCACGGGTCATTTACCTACGTCTGCTGATCTCAATTACATTCCAAATTCACCTTTAAGTCAACAGGTTTGTTACAGTAATATAATATGTGTTACAGTATCTTTTAAACATTTACACAATTTTAATTAAGTTCAATTATGTTAGCCTAAAAAGGATACTGTAACTGTTTGAAGTGAAGCTTATAATTTTAATTTTTAATTTTAATAATTTTGTGTTGCCAATAAAAAGCGTGTGTTGAGTGGGAGTGAAATAATTTTAGGTAAATTTGCCGCCCCCACCTCCACCCCTTGGAAATGCAACTTTGGATCGGCAGGCAATGTCATCGTTACCACCACAACCCCCGAGGGCATCAATCGCAGGGATAAATACATCAAATATGACAAAATCTTTTGGAAATTTTGAAACAACTGTTACAACTCGGGCCACCTCTCTCCCCCATCATATCCTTTCCACATCCCTTCATAACGGTTCTTCAACTTTAATTGATCATCACACAACCCTTCCAAGAAAATCTATTCATGAACAGGTAATTATGAATATTGATTGAATATTGATTGCTGTGGAGTGTTTTGTATTTCTATTGTTCTGTTACAGTAATCCAATATCAAAGTTTTTGTTTTAGGAACCACTTTTGACGAACTCAAAATCTTCAACCCCAGCAATGATGAGGCCCCCAGGCATTTCACCAACTTGCCCAAGGCATGGCAGAGCGGCACAAGCTCAAATGATGATTGCTGCTCAACATCAACAACAACAACATTCCTCAAGGGCAAATTCAATTGGATCCGCGTTAACCCTTGGCACAAATATGGGGCCAACACTTGAAGAAGTTCAAGTCTAAATATTCTGTCTTTCAAAAATCTCTTCTTTTTTTCATTGTTTTATTTTTTAGGGAAATTAATTAAAATCATAAAATTTCTTTCAAAATTGATTTAATTTAAAAAAATAAATGTTTTAAAATTTTTGACTACACTAAATACAAATTAAATTTCAAAACTGAAATAATAGGTAAACAATATTACTACCTCAACATTTGTGGCACAACTTCTTATAGGCACAATAGCTTATTTATTTGATAATTGCTAAAGGATTTTGTAAATTTTAGGAAAGGCGTTCATGACTTATAAGTTCAACATGTCCAGATAAATGTTGTGGTCAGAAGAGCTGTCACAGTAATAATATACCAATGCAGTAGTTACTTTTCACTTCCGACATAATTAAAAATTTCAATCATTTTTTCAAGAACTTCTCTATCGAATCAGCACAACTTTTCAAATCAATTTTTTAACGACACTGGTTCTCACCACGAAAACTAGAATGTTCAAAGATTGCGACATTCAAGCCTTTTTTCTCTCAATTTTTTCTCAACTTTTTTTTGCAGTTTTTTGCGTGTTTTTATAATTATTAATTAATTTTTTATTCGTGTTTTTTCATCAACTATTGTAAAACCAGTTGATTTATTGTTTTATATTCAGTAGGAAAATGTTTGTTTTAGTTTTCGTCTTTGTTGCTGTTGTAATACAGAATTTATTATCATCGTAATCCGGCTTTACATTGATATGCCAGCGTGTTATTCATATTTATATACATGCTTTATGCTACTTACTGCTTTTATAGTCTTACTTTTTAGCTTTACCATTTTGACAATGGATTCAAATAATTCTACAATGGATTCAGATGCTTCCAGTATTGATTCTAAATTTGGCATTTCATCTAATTCTGATTATGATGACTCATCTTATAATTATGAGGATTTGTTTTATCCAATTGGTTATGAACCTCCAAGTGAATCAATGCCTTCCTCAGAACGTGCTCCAGCAGTCAAGGTTGTTCAAACACTCAAATATACACTTGTTGAAGCAAGTTTTTTTTGTAATATTATAAACCCTTTTAATACTGTAATAGATATTTATAGGCACAACTTCGAATTTTATCTTGCTGTCAAGACCTTGGAATTTCTACCATTAATGAAATCAAGTATCCTCATGTTCAAAAAGCATATGAAATGAAATTTGGTACACCTTTAAATAAAGCTGTTTGTTGTTGTTTTTATCCAGTATACTGTATATAATTGTAGCAATTATTTAGGAAATGAATGATCTTTTTTCTCAAAGTAAATCCACAACTGCTTTAAAAAAAGGTGTTGGAGATTTTATGGAAATTATTGAAGCTTCTCAAAATGCTGATCAATGTATTAAACTTCGATTGAAGGAAGATTCAGAAGCATATATCAAACATATTGAAGAAAAATATGATGGTGAAGCATTACCAAAATTAACAAGTGATCAGGTTGATGAAATTTTTAATCCACCTGAAGATGACTATTATCCTACACGAAAACAATTTGTACCTGGTTATCGTGTTATTAATCCACGTCATCGACAAGTAGTTGAAGTTCCTCCTCCTATGCCTGATGTTGTTATTCCTTCACCTGAACTTCCTATTCAACTTCCTGTTCCATCTGATTCACAAACTGATTCTGTTCTTCGTGAAGTTCATCATCCTCAAAATGAAAATATTGTTGTTCATCATGATATTCAAATTCCAGATTCTACTCAGATTTCAGTTTCTTATGATTCTCAACCTCATCACAGTACTCCTTTAAAAGATGAAGATAAAATTGTTTCTCGTGATCGAGGATTCCCACATCCTCGAACTTATCCTGTTCCATTTGCTTCTTCTCAAATTGCTTCTGGTCAACGTGTTCCTCCTATTCCACGTCCACGAACTCGTCGTCTTCCAATTCCATCAGCTTCTCCTCAACTTGATTCTATTCCTTCGGTTGTTCAAAAACAAGTTGAAATTGCACTTCCACTTATTGATTCATCTGAACTTCAAATTTCTTCTAATTTTCAACATGTTTCTTTACCTGAAACTACTCGTCTCGATGGTCAAAATGAAGTTTCTGTTTCTAATCTTAAAACTTCTCTTCCATTTGGTTCTTCTCAAATTACTTCTGGTCAACGTGTTCCTCCTATTCCACCTCCACGAACTCGTCGCTTTCCTATTTTATGTGATTCTCAACCTCATCACAGTACTCCTTTAAAAGATGAAGATAAAATTGTTTCTCGTGATCGAGGATTCCCACATCCTCGAACCTATCCTGTTCCATTTGGTTCTTCTCAAATTACTTCTGGTCAACGTGTTCCTCCTATTCCACCTCCACGAACTCGTCGTCTTCCAATTCCATCTGATTCTCCTCAACTTGATTCTATTCCTTCGGTTGTTCAAAAACAAGTTGAAAATGAAACTGCACCTCCACTTCCTGGTTCATCTAAACCTCAAATTTCTTGTGATTTTCAACATGTTTCTTTGCCTGAAACTACTCGTCTCAAAGATCAAAATGAAGTTGCTCTTTTTAATCTTGAAAATTCTGAATCTTCTTCAAATGTTTTGGATACTAATGATTCTCCACTTGCATCTAATGTTCTTCATGGAGATGTCCATAAAATTGTATGCTTTTTATAGTTTTATAATATTTGTGAATATTTGTATGTTTTTTAGGACACTAAAGAAGAAGAAGAAGATGCTCCGCAAGCTAAACGTTCTTATTTTCAAAGTATTCAATTGGAATTGAAAGCCAACATGGAAGAAGGAAAGAATGAACTTCGAGAAGCAAAAAATGAATTTAAGCAAAAAATTAATGATGAATTTAAGCAACAATTTGATCGGATCCTTGAACATTATCGCCAAAAACTTCATAAATTTGTTAAACATAATTTTAAAAGAAATAAGTGGGTTATTCGACGATTTTATGAACTTAATAATTAAGTTTTACATTTTGTATTTTTATTTGTAATGTTTCCATTTTTGTATTGTTTAATTTGAAGATAAATTTTGTTAAAGTTTTAAAACATTTTTGAAATAGAAGAATTACTGTATTTGTCAAATTTATTACTTTTTATTGTTACAGTATAACCATTTAATTTTTTCGTTTAAAAAATGCTAAAAAATTTGGAATAAAAAATTTATAATTGTGTCTGAGGTTTAACAATTTAACCATTTTTGTGTTACTTTAGATTAAGATTTGGTGTTGACGAAATTTTGAATATTACTGTCGTATCGGAACGGCAAAAATAAAATGATAGATATGCTTTTCGGATTGTTTTGCTGAAATTTAAAAACAATTAATAAAAAAAATAAAATTAGGTTTCTTACCTCAAAAATAATAATGAAATGCTACCAGATAACGCAAAAATAATATTAAAATACTGTAGGGCAGAATTAAAAAAAACTGCAAAATTTTGATTTGTTGGAAAAAATATTTTATTGGCATTGAATGTTGATCGAATAAGTTGGGCAATAAAAATTACAAATGAAACAACTAAAAATTATGTTTGGTTAGATTAGTTTTTGGCACTCGGGTACTGTATATATTTTTTTAAATTAAATGTGTTCGAACATTTTAAAAAAACTTACAAAGTAAACTTTTTTCGTTAACATTTATCGCAGTTTTTTTGCTAAAATAAAATTTATAAAATGATGAACAATTTATTACTGCCGTAAAACAAGTTGTTGCGGTATATGTGACCGAAGTGATAGTAAAATACAACGTCAAGGCTTCAGAATTTTTCATTGAAACTGCCACATAATCTTTCATAAAAACAAAGATTCCAGGTTCATTAATTCGAGTGCAACAATAAATCACTGGAGGCCCAATCATCACTACAGTATACCATTGTCGTTTCCAAAAAGCTTTATGCCTTAAGGGAATCCAAATAAGAGTGAATCGATTCAGGGCTAATAAAGTATGTCCAATAAATTGTACAGGAGTAACAAATGAAAGGCCATTAAAAATTACTGTTGCAAAAATTTCATTCGTTTTATAAAAATCAATGAAAATATTGAATTCTGGTATTTTTCTGGCAATTGTCATCTGAAAAATGATTCATTTTGATGAAAATGTTTCTAGTTTAATATCGTCCACAGATATAGGAAATACCGTAATTTTGTTTTCTCTTAGTTAAAATTACGGTATTTTCTCGAAAAATAATATTAATATTAGGATTTTAGCCGAAATAAAATTAGATTTTTGTTAAATGTTAAAAATTTCTTTGATCAAAATTAAATAAAAAACTTACCAACAAAAAACAAATTAAATCAGCGGAAAGAACAACAATAAAAATATTAAAAAATGGACTATTAAATCCATTTTTTCGTTTAGCAATTAATAAAATAAACATGGAAAAATGAAAAATATACAGTAAAGTTTCGATTGCGAAAAAAATTAAGAAAAATGTTGTCACTGCCATTTTTAGAATATCGGTGTCTCGGTGCTGTTCAAGGGCACAAATAATTGTTAGTTCCTTTTATAGTTAAAGAATATTTATATTATTTTAACAAATATTTATATAATTATTTATTTAAATATATCACATGTAATACTAATTGTTTTTAGATAAATTAACAAGGCGTTAACTTTCCAGATTTGTGACAATTATATGTCGCATTAATTAGGGGGGTTAAAAATAATAATTGAAAACTTTCAAAGAACACAATATTTTGAGCAATGTTTTATCAAAAATACAATTAACGCAGAAAATTATTTACTCATAATTATAGTAATTGGCGAAATTAGTAAAATTTAATTCAGAAAAAAATACAAATTAACAGAATTTTGTGATAAAAAATATTTTCCGCTTCCGTTGCATCAAAGTCTGATGAGCCGACGACGACAGATAAATTAAAGAAAAACACGTATAACTTTTTTAATAAAACAATAATCTTCAAACATTTGATACCCGAAGCACTAAATTTTGTTAAAGAAAAAGTACTTTTACAAATTTACTTTGATCAATTTGAATAAAAATACATTTATAATTTTTAAACTAATAATTGAATAAATAAAAAACTTTTAAAAATTTATATAATTTTATGCATTAGATTTGATTATTAATCTTTTTTAATTAAATTTACGGTGGTGGTGTTTAAAAATAGCAATAAAATATTCAAGGATAATTATAGGAAATTGAATAAGTTTTGCCTTTGAAATTTTCAAGATTTTTTAACTTTTTTTATTTTTTGAATTTTAAAAACTTTATTAAAGACTAGGGTGAAGAAAAAAATTCCGATTCGCATTTTGATGCTGTGTTTCAAAGCGTTGTGAAAAGTGAAAATCTTGAATATCTTTAGAACAACAGTCATTGTCATTAAAATAAAAATTAGAGGACAAACCTTTTAAAATCCTGAAATCGTGGACAGAATCCACTAAATGAAAAAAAATTTTTGATTACTGTAATCTCTTCGTTGAGAGATGAATCCAGTGATACACAATTCGTGGAATCTGGAGGCAAAAAATATTTTGGACTGTGAATCTTGGAGGATTCTAAATCCTACACATAAAATTTCATCGTGATTGAAACCATGATAATCCTTTTCTGTTTTTTCAGAATCAGTTTTCTTCACAATTAAGATTTTTCAAATTTAAGTTAAAAAGCTGGCAGGCGATAAAAATCACATTTTTGCGGCGATGTCTAGTCTTTGCCAAAAAATGCTATACTTTTAAATGTGTGCCAAAAAATCATTGTATTCTTGTGTTAAACAAATAAATTTTTTTTTATACAATTGTTATATTTCATGTTCTTTGCAAAAAAATGCTTGCCATTTCATATTTAACTTTAAAATGTTTGACAAATTATTCTTGCATTACATTTTTAAGATATTATTATTTTTGCAATGATTGTTTTAAACTACAAAATCTGTGTCAAAAAATCTTTGATCTCAATTTTTTTTGAGAAAAAATCCTTGCAATTTTATTTTAAAATCCAAGATCTTTGCCAAATTATCCTTGCATTAAAGTTTTAAGATATTATTTTATCTGCTTTGCTTTTTTTAGATTGCAGATTCTTTGGCAATTTTTTAAATATGGTTTAATGCTTGGAGATCTTTCTTCATATTCATTTTTCCTTGTTTAGATATGTATTAACAATAACAGCCAAAATCATTTGTAAGACTTTCAAAAAGCCTCTTATACCGTAAAAGTAATCAGCGTTGGCTTTCATTATGATAAATTATCGGTAAAAAATTATTATTACAACAATTTATTTTTCTCACGTCATTAATAAATTTTAATTTTTTTTGACTGTTTTTACTTGCAAATGATTAAGATTAGTTTTTTTAAATGTTGTTTATTATTATTTTGAAAGTTATACTAAACGTAAAAAATGATAATATGTTTGATTAGTTGAGGTATATAAAATGCAAACAAATTAAAACAAAAAGAATAAAATATTTACAAGTTCAATTTTGATTTATTCATGAATGACACCGATCAATGAATATTGCAGCATCGGATTGGGCGGCTGAAAGCAAAAGCATAGAAATGCCTTTTGAAGTTGCTTCAAACGGAACTTCAAAATCTTGCCCTAAAAATATGTATTTTTTATCCTTGAATACATTTAATTTATGCAATTTACCAATAAGGCAATAAACCAAAACGTTGCCAAGTTCTTTCTTAATATCTGAAAGAATTGACTTCCATTGTTTTTGGCTGGTATATTCATGTTGAAATGATTGTCCGATTCGGACACGGATGGGAAAATACGGCGCTGCATCAGCCTTTTCATCATCATCAAGAATATATGCAATGTTCTTGACCTCCCAAAAATGGTCACATCTTTTTTTTCTATTTTTGACCCCAAAAAGAAGCTCATTGTATTTTTCTTTGAAAAAATGAATTCAAATCGTACAATCGCCGATACACACAAAAGTATGGTATCTGAAAAGACATCTGTCACAATTTTTTATCGTATTTTGTTTGTCACATCTTTTTTTTGGGTCTATTTTCCATCTGTATTTTTTTGTGAACACGTCCGTCGTTTGACCGTCTTCTAAAAATTCATTTCTTCTTCCTTCTACTTTATTGCGGCTTTCTCAAGCAATAACAAGCAATAGACACACACATACATATGTCTCTCTCGGTCTATATTAAACACAAATATTTTTTTCGCAGGAGGTCTTTCATTTTCTGCTTCATTTTTTCGCAGCCCTCCTTTCTCTATTTCTCTCGGTCTTTCCCATCGTCTTTCTGTCATCGCCATCGTTCCCTTCTGTTCTGTCCCGACCAGTTTCGTTCGTTGACTTTCATCGATTCAATTTTTATTCGCCCTCATTTTTTTCGTTTCTTCTTTTCTTTCATTTTAGTGGTCTGAGAAAAGACAGAAAAAGTTTTTTTTCGTTACTTTACTTTTTATTTCGTGAGTTTTTTTTATACGTTCTTCATCATCAAATCATTTGTGATCATCATCACCATTTAATTTAATTAATTTGTTTTTAAACAACTTTACGTTATACGAAATTTTTTTAAATAAGAAAAATATACTGAAAAATCTTTAATATTAAATAGTTAATTTAGGTTTTAAATTGCTTACTTTGGTGGTAACTGTTACAACTTCTCTACTTCCTTAAGATCGTATCACAACTTTAATCTAATAAGAAATTTCATATATCTGGAGATAATAATAGATTCAATTCATATAAATTTGGTGTAGTTACTGTATTACTACTGTTATTATTTTCTAAAAAGAAAATACATATATATCTTAAGCTATAAATATCTATAGCATCAATTGTAGCAATACCTATCTACCTACGAAATACCGTAAAATAAGTTTGATCTTATTGAGTTCAAATTACATTCAACTTTATTCTAAATATAAGAAAGAAATAAACTTATCATAGTTCAAGATGGTCAAAGATTCAAGTGTAAGGATTTTATAGTTATAAATCTTTTTTTCTTTAATTTTAGCAAAGTTGAGAAAAGTGATGTTTTAAAAAAATAGTGTCTATAAGAATGACCATGTAGCAGCTGATATGTAATGTTTGACTATTTAAGTCATCTATATGTGTGTGATGTGTTCTATCTTTTTCTCAATTTTTTTAAATTCATTCAATTTCTTGTAATTGTTGAGATTAAGCATATCCTATTTTCAGAATGGTAAGGGACAAGATGAACAATACCGAAAGGTTTTTGTTGGTGGTTTATCCCTTCAAACAACGGAAGATGCCTTGAAAGATTTCTATTCACAATATGGAACAATTACGGATTGTGTTGTCATGAAAGATCCAACAACTCGTCGATCCCGTGGCTTTGGATTTGTTACTTTTACGTCCATGGATGAAGTAATATTTTTTTAGTTATAGTAGTATATCGATATTAATCGATGTATGCAAATTTTAGGTTGATAAAGCAATGAAAGCTCGTCCACATTTAATTGATGGTAAAACTGTTGACCCTAAACGTGCCGTGCCCCGAGAAGCTTCACAAAAGAATGAAGCAAATATTTCGACCAAGCGATTATATGTTTCTGGAGTTCGAGATGAACATAATGAGAAAGAATTTCAAGATTATTTTTCAAAATATGGCACCGTTGAAAAGGTACCCTCAAATCTCTATTTGTCCATTACCGTAACCCTTATCATTTTAGGTTGAAATAATTAAAGATAAAAATACTGGAAAATATCGTGGCTTTGCATTTATCTCTTTTGATGACTATGATCCAGTTGATAAATGTTGCCTTGAACGACAACATATGATTTTGAATCATCGATGTGATGTTAAGAAAGCCTTGAGCAAAGATGAAATTTCAAAGGCACAACAAATGGATCGAGATCGAACCCAACGGGGTACTCGATCACGTGGAAATGGTCGATCTGCCGGAGGCTGGAGTGAACGCGGAAATGGCGGCGGTGGCGGTTCATGGGGTGGCAACAGTGGTGGCGGCGGTGGAGGCTATGGCCAACAAGGTGGCGGATATGGCGCTCAACAACAACCCTGGGGAAATAGTGGTGGTGGTGGTTATCCAGGTTATGGTCCACCTGCTGGAAATGGAGGTATAAATTGTTTATGTTCATTACAGTACCTTACATATTCAAATTTCAGGTTGGAATGAACCTGCAAATGCTTGGGGTCCTCCACAAGGAGCTGGTGCCTGGCAACCTGGACCACCTGCAGCACTTGGTGGTGGTGCTCCATGGCAAGGTGGGCATGGTGGTGGATATCCTCCTGCACCACCAGCCCAACAAGCATGGGGTAATCCTGGACCACAAGCTGGTGGTGGCGGCGGCTGGGGTGGACAAAATCCAAGAAATTACTAGTCCCGTTTTCTTCCCTTGTCGTCGTGATACTCATTCCTATCTTTTTTTAATTTTTTCTTCATCTATTTGTTTTTTTTGTTTCCTAACTCTATTATATCCTTATTTGTCAAACCATATTTATATTTTTCTTCTGTGATTACTATTTCTTTCAATAAACGCCACTATAATTAAAACAATTATCATTATTTACTGCATGTTAACTGTTGCCTTTTTACCGCAGTTTAAAAAAAGACGATAAACAAAAAACGAATTATTTCAAATCACATTTCTCAAAAATTTTATATTGTAGTCTGAGAAAATCTTTTCATTCAAGGGCAACTCAAAATTTTATAAAATAGCGTATGATGGAAATTTCGTATTCGAAAAAATTAAATTCAAATCCTATCAATCATTTGATAAATTCTATTCTATTATGCTGAATATCTTACAAAAATACGTAAAAACAGTTTCAAATACCAATATTACTGCAATATGTTTGACTACTATGAATATGATCAATATAAACTTGCTTATGTCAAAAAAACATTAAATCTGTACATTTGTTTTTATTAATAATAATATTGCAATATTTGCAAACAAAAAAATATATTTAAAAAAAGAATGCCCAACAAACAAAAAAATTAGAAAAAAACGTACACATCGTTGCAGAAAAAATGGACCAGTATTCGAAATTAAGAATTTTAAAAAATAATAAAATAAAGAAGATGAAATTTGTTTTTGATATATATAATTTGATTTGTATCGTTGAATAATAATATCATTCTATTGAAGCTTTTTGTTTAACCTTGATACCAATTTTCTTAACCACATTGGACATACACTTGGTAAATCCCATTCATTCTTTAACGGACCAGGTGGAACATCTGCTTCAAACCAATAACATAACCAAAACCACCATACTCTTGACAGGGGAGCTGATGCACGAGCATTCCTTGGCATTTCAAACATTTGATGATAACCCCAAAATACATGAGTTGTTAGCCAATATGCAATTAACACATCCATCGTGTAATGTCCACCAGAAACAACCAAAGCAGCGATTCCACAAAATGTTATTGGAGTTGCAATATATCTAAAAATATTGTTCAAATTAATAAATGTATTCAAATAATTTGAAAAAAGATCAAACAAAGGATTTAATTTTTAAATTTAAAAAAAATCTAATTTAGTATGCTTAATAAGGTTCCTTAAAGGTTTACTATGTCTAATGATGTTGGATATGCCTCCGTAAAAATCGAAGTTAGGAAAAGGCAGAAGCATGGAAATAAAAAATTTATTAGAAAAAAACGTATACCTACCGTAATATAACAAGACCACGAGGAGTATATTGCAGTTGAATAAAATACATTATTGTAAGAGTTAGGGTATGACCAGAGAACATTAAATCACCACATAAAATCTTTTCTTGACCAGATGTAAGTCCAAGTGTTACAACATATGTCACAAAACGATGTATAATTTCAGTTGTATACATTGCAGATCGATTAACTTGTGGTAAACACATTTCATCTCGATTATGGAATGATGGAGGAAGAAAAGTAACTCCCAAGACAACAGCCCGCAATCCATACAAAATAGCACCGAGTAAAAATGCTCGTCGTAAAACAATAATTCTTTCTTTATGAAGAAAAATAATAATGAATCCAACCGTAGAGCTAAAAAGGATATCGTAAAATAATGTATTGTAATACGGTAATTGCTTACTTGATTGTTGACAATACATCACCAACTGGCCAAGCCCATCTTTGTTGAGGTATTAACATAAAGACAAGATCTGGGAGAGGTTGCCTTGGAACAATGTCATGAATAACAGTTAATAGAAAAAAATTAAGAAATGCTGAGATCATTAAACAAAAAAATGCAACTGCTAGCTTAAGTAATTCTGTACGAAATCTCTGAAACAAGGAAAAAAATTAGAGAAAAATAAAAAAAGATGTTTATAAAACATACTTCTGGAGGTATCACTGACTTCGGAAAATTAGTATCTGATTGTTGAGAGAAATGTGAAGTGGATTGATTCATTACACCATTGAAGGCAAGGACGCAAGAATTCGTTCCACCCGAAGAATTCACTCCACCAACGGCATCATTTGGAATTTCAATTCGAGATGAAAGTTCAATTGAATCAAATGGTATTGCAACTTCTCCCTGTCGTAACGGCATATGGCTGTCACTTTGATCTCTTCGATGCCCGGGCATATTCACGTCGTAGGCAATTCTCGATGTACTTGGCTTGACATCAACTCGTCGGGGATTGGGCGCCGTGGTCGAGATCTAAAAAGAGGTCAAAAATGATACATTTGTATTTGATTATATCACATGAAATGTAACAAAATTGTTTATGTTCATCAACAAAGTGCAAAGTCTAATTGAAAAGAACAAAACAAACCGTACCTTAAATAAACAAGAGCCGTCTTGGCAAAAAAAAATCAGTTGCAGCAATAAATAAAAAGTAGATTAATGTTTGTCAGGTAAGTTAAAGATCAGTAATAATTACTTCTTCAAGGATAAGTTCATAATCCTAAAAAAACTTGGTTTATTAAGGAGTTGTAAATATTAAAACAATCCCGACTGCTAAAGCAACGGTTTAAAAATTATATTTTGTAAAAACTGAAACACGGTCACAATGATGTCGTTGTTGTAGTTCACACGAATATGCATACATAAAAAACACAAAAAAGAAGAGTCTCTTTTAGAATTCAAAAAGAGAAAAAAGGACACATTTTTGTTTATGGTTGATAAAATATACCAAACATAGAAAAAAATGATAACCACAAACACAAAAAAAACATATCAGCAGCAGCAACAAAAAATTAAAGAAGGAAAGAAACAGTTAATCGAGAACGATGACACCGAACAAAATATCATAGAAGAGAATAACCATACATAGATGATGGGGGAAAGAAAAGAAACAAACAATACTTTTTATTGATCAAAAAACACGATAGATTATTTAATTTAATGAAAAAAGTAGTTTTAAAAATTCTAAAAAAGCTTTTTTTAAAAAGAGATACAAAAAAATTTTTTGTGTTTGAATTTTTTAAAAACGTTGCGCGCAAAATGCGAGATCCGAAGCGGATTGCCAATCTTTGAAAAAATGTAGAAGGGATTAAATTTCGGTGAAGAAAAAAAATATGTTTTTGCGTAAAATATTTTTTTGTCGCTGTTCATTTTTTTTCTTTCGTCGCCTTCCTTTTCTTCAATCAATAATATACCCATAATGCATTCATTTTGGGTTGGATGGATGGATGATGAGTTTTAGAAGTAGTAGTAGTAGCAGAGCTTTCTTCTTTCCTTCTTGTTAAAACTCAAGATGAAGAAGAAAATGTACGTAAAAAAGAAGAATACGTAAAAGAAAAAAGTAGAAGTAGAAGTGGCTATGGGATAAAAAGAAGTAAAAACTAAAAATACAGAAGTCACCCCAGAATAGTAGATTTTTGTCTCAATGATAAATTTATTATGTTCTCTTAGTTTAGCAAAAAATAATGGTGCAATAAAATTTAGGAGCGTTAAGATTTTTATTAAGCTAATGTGAAATATTATGTAAATTTTGTCTTTAAAAAGGTTTTTTAAAAGGGCAAAGTAGAAAAAAAAAGCTAAATTTAAGTTAACTGATCCATTTATTTTTGTTTAAGTGAAACAGAAGACACCTTTATTTTTGGGGATAAGAAAAAAATAGAGTCTTTTTTAAAGTTGTTTTTTAGAACAACAACGAAAACAACAAGAAAAATAATAAAAAGATGACTCGATTCGGAAGTTCACTCTTTCTTCAAAAGAAAATGTTCTGATAAAAAAACGGGGAGCATCATAAAAGATCCGATTAATGAGATAAACAAGTACGATTTTTATTTACAACTGGGGAAGTTTGTTTTTCGAAAAGAGATAAGTTCCGTTAAAAAAATATTGTTTGCCAGAATTACAGTAATAAATATATGAGAATTGCGTTTTTTACAGTAATACAAATCAATAAATTATAAAAAAATTTTTTATTCATTTAAATTTTATAAAATTTATATATTTCATTAAAAGGTCGTTATGTACAATATAAAATAATCAAAAAGAAATGTAATATTAAACCGAGAAAAAAAAGTTGTTTTGATTTTTATTATTGTTGAAACAAAAAAGGGGGTATCTATTTTCCCCCATTTTTTTATTGTTGTTATTTGAAAAAAACGGAAGAGAGAATCACAGCAACGATGGTGCAGTCTGAAAAATGATCATCATCAACGTCAACATTGTCGTTTATATTTAATTTTTAATCGATTCATCAATGACGCATTTAAAAAAAATATTAAAAAGGGAAATCCAAAAACAGAAGTTTTTAAAATGGATTTTTTAATTTTTACTGATTTTGAAATTATTATATTTTAAGTGGTTGATTGACATTCCAAAAAATGGTGTTTGAAAAAAACATCACGAAAAATGATTCATTTTTTGGACATGATTGAAAAAAGTGAGAGTCATGTTGTTTTGGTGGAATTTTTGGTAGTAATTGAAAAGAATGATTAATTATTAAAAAATATTTCGAAATATTTTAACAATTTTTAATTAATAGATTTTTTAAAAAGATGTGTCAGCAAAAATTTTTTTACTGTACTTCACACATGACATTTTAAAACCAATCTCAATAAAATTTTCAATGCATGAATCGTTTTGCCACAAAAACATGTGACATCTTTTTACCCTTAAACAAAAGTTTACCTGATACGGTATCACCATTTTACACAGTAGCTCTTCCTCATAAGTCATTCGATATCCGCCTTCACTTGAATGAATTAGCGGCCTAAAATCTCCAAATCCAGCTCCACTACGTTTTTCCAAAACGCTTGCATCGAATAACATTGGCACAATGCCATCTGAAGCTTTATCGCATTTTGGTTCTGCTCCATCCACAAATGAAACGATTCCCCTTCTTCGATCCAGCACATTCGTCCCGGCAGTTTCGGAAGAAGGTGCAAATTGCCTTGAAATAAATGTCTTCGATTGTGGATCCGATTCAGGGACAGCGGTTTTTTGAGATCTCAAGGAACTAAATGGTGTCATTCCAGATTGATCCAAAATGCAGCCTCGATTTGCCATGGGAATAATCCCTTCAGAAAGGATCCTCTTTGGCTCAGATTCAAATGTATGATTATCAACAACTTTTCCAACATTTTTTCGATATGCTCCAAATGATCCAAAACCTTTTTGTGTTGCATTTGTTTTTGCTCCATCTTCCCAAAGTGGAAGAGTGGATTCGGATTTAAGAGCTCCCTAAATGTATTTCTTACTAGTCTATGCAAATTTATAAAAAGTTTATACTTCTTTAACTTCAACTTCCACCTTGGAATTGGGGTCACGCTTATGACCAAAAGCTCCCATTCCAGCTTGAGTTTCTTTTGCAGCCGATTGTTCCCATGGAATAATAAATGGTATATCCACATTTCTAAAGCATACTGTAATTACAGTATCTAAGATACCTAAAAACTTACGTATGTCCAGGCTTTTTGGCATATCTTTTTCGAGGATCAATTTTTTCTTCTTTATTAATTTCAAATAAAGATTTTTCTTGTGGAAATAATGGAATGACTTCAGGCGGGGTTCGAGGGGGTGGAATCCATTTTGGTTTTGGAGGGGGAACCCATTCCTTCTTTTCTTTCTTTTCTTTTGGTGGCTTTTCTTTCTTTGGTTTTTTGATTCTTTTAACCTAAAATTAGAATTACAGAAAGTTACAGTAATCTCTCTCGGAACTAACAAATTTCTTTTTGGGTTTTTTCTTTTTTGGTTCATCCTCCTCTTCTTCGCCTTCAATTTCTTCTTCATCATCGACTGCTTCATCATCATCATCTTCAGCAGGACGTTTCTTCTTTTTAGGCTTAATTGTAAAATCTGCGTCAACATCTGGATCTCCGTCTCCTTCGACAGGCTTCAATTTTGTTTTACCTTTTGGTTTCTTTTCTAATTCTTCTGGATCTTCTTCAACTTCATCGTCATCACCTGGTTTCTTTGATTTCGGTTTTGCAGCTTTCGGTTTTTCTTTTGCTTCATCTTTTGTCTTATCTGAAGGCTTTTTCGCTGTTGCTGTTGCAGACGGCGGCTTTTTATGTTTATCATCGGGTTTTTTGTCTTTATCTTTGTCCGATGGTTTTTTAGTTGCTGCATCTTTTGAAGGCTCTTTTTTATCTTTTGGCTTTTCTTTGTCATCTGGTTTCTTATCACTTGATTTTGGTTTATCCTTATCACTTGGTTTTTTATCACTTGCCTTCTTATCACCTTCTTTCTCCGGTTTTTTATCTTTTTCCTCAGGTTTTTTAGCAACGGATTTTGATCTTGGTTTTTCTTCTGCCTTTTTATCTTTATCCTTTTCTTCAGGCTTCTTTGGAGCCGCTGAAGTTGATCTCTTTTTATCATCTGGTTTATCTTTGCTCGAAGAAGGTTTCTTCGCACCTTCTTTAGGCTTCTTTTCGGGATCCTTTGAACTTGATGATACTGGTTTTTTCTCATCCGGTTTCTTTGTGGATGAAGATGGTTTTGTAGGATCTTTTGTTGTTGGCTTCTTTTCTTTATCTTTATCCATTGACGATGGTTTCTTATCCTCTGGTTTATCTTTACTAGAAGATGGCTTTTTATCAGTTGGTTTTTTCTCTTTCTCCTCCGGCTTTTTATCAGCCAATTTGACATCATGTTTCGGCTTGGGCTTTGATAAATCCACAACAAAATCAGTATCCAATTCATCTTCATCAATTTCAGGATCTTCAAGCTCTTCTTCCTCATCTGGTTTCTTTGGTTCAGTTTTTTTGGCAACTGTTGGTTTCTTTTTGTCTTCTGGTTTATCTTTGCTTGAAGAAGGTTTTTTATCTTTATCTTTATCTTCAGGTTTCTTTGTATCATCTTTTGGAGCATATTTTATGTCATGTTTCGGCTTTTTATTATGATCATCAATAAGTTCAGGATCAAATTCTTCATCTCCTGGTTTCTTCGGTTTTGTGGAAGATTCTTTTGGTTTATCTTTATCAGAAGGCTTTTTACTTGGTTCTTTTGTAGATGATGGCTTTTTGTCTTTGTCGTCTGGCTTTTTATCTGTAGAAGATGATTTTGGCTTTTCTTTATCCTTTTCATCGGGTTTTTTAACAGATGTTGATCTCGGTTTGTCCTTATCTTCGGGCTTTTTAACAGTCGAAGATGATCTCGGCTTTTCTTTATCTGATGGCTTTTTATCTTTTTCATCAGGTTTCTTATCAGCTGATTTTGGCTTATCAATCGGTTTCTTGTCACCTTCTTTCTCGGGTTTCTTTTCCTTTTCATCTGGTTTTTTGACGACTGATTTTGATCTCGGTTTTTCTTCCGGCTTTTTATCTTTATCTTTTTCTTCTGGCTTCTTCGGTACTGCAGAAGTTGATCTCTTTTTATCATCAGGCTTATCTTTATCAGATGATGATGGTTTCTTATCTGGGTCTTTTGAAGATGGTTTTTTCTCTTCTGGCTTATCCTTACTAGCTGATGGCTTTTTATCTTTATCTTCAGGCTTTTTTGCTTCATCTTTGGGAGCATATTTTATATCATGTTTAGGTTTTTTATTATGATCATCAAGAAGTTCAGGATCAAATTCTTCATCTCCTGGTTTCTTTGAAGACGGCTTCTTTTCAGTTGGTTTTGTCGAAGTTGATGGTGGTTTTTTATCTTTTTCGTCATCTTTTTTTGGGACTTTATCCTTGGATGATGGCTTCTTTTCTGCTGGCTTTTCTTCCTTTGGTGCCAATTTAATGTCGTGCTTCGGCTTTGGCTTATTTAAGTCAAAAACAAAATCTGTATCCAATTCGTCTTCGTCAATCTCCGGATCTTCAAGCTCTTCCTCGGCTTCTGGTTTTTTAAGTGCCAAAGCAGCAGGTGGCTTTTTGTCCTTATCATCGGGTTTCTTTGTCGATGATGACGAACGTGGTTTATCTTTCTCACTTGGCTTTTTGTCTTCAGGTTTTTTATCAGCTTTATTTTTATCATTTGGTTTTTTATCACCTTCTTTCTCGGGTTTCTTTTCCTTTTCATCTGGTTTTTTGACGACGGATTTAGATCTTGGTTTTTCATCTGCTTTTTTATCTTTCTCTTTTTCTTCAGGCTTTTTCGGTACAGCAGAAGTTGATCTCTTTTTATCTTCTGGTTTGTCTTTATCAGAAGACGGCTTCTTGTCTTCTGGCTTGTCTTTGCTTGAGGATGGTTTTTTCTCTTTCTCATCCGGCTTTTTATCAGCTAATTTAATATCATGTTTTGGTTTCGGTTTTGATAAATCCACGACAAAATCCGTATCCAACTCTTCTTCATCATTGTTTGGTTTTTTCACAGGATCTTTTGAAGATAATTTTTTCTCCTCCGGCTTATCTTTTTTTGATGTTGAAGGCTTTTTCTCGACATCTTTTGGCTTGTGTTCTTTATCAGTTGGTTTCTTTTCGCTTTCTTTTGGCTTAAGTTTAACATCATGCTTTGGCTTTTTATTTAAATCCGCAACAAGATCGGTATCAAGCTCTTCATCGTCCTTTGGCTTTTTGACCACAGATTTTGATCTTGGCTTTTCTTCAGGCTTTTTATCTTTATCCTTTTCTTCTTGCTTCTTTGGTACTGCAGAAGTTGATCTCTTTTTATCATCTGGTTTATCTTTATCAGATGATGATGGTTTCTTATCTGGGTCTTTTGAAGATGATTTTTTCTCATCTGGTTTATCTTTGCTTGAAGATGGTTTTTTCTCTTCTGGTTTATCTTTGCTTGAAGATGGTGTTTTATCTTTGTCTTCAGCTTTCTTTTCTTTATCACTTGGCTTTTTATCATCCTCTTTCGGTTTCAATTTGACATCATGTTTCGGTTTTTTATTCAAATCTGCTACCATATCTGTATCCAGTTCTTCTTCATCGTCCGGCTTTTTACTTGAAGATGGCTTTTTAGCTTTATCTTCAACAGGTTTTTTCGATGTTGCAGATGATTTTGGTTTTTCATCATCTTTTGAAGCAGGCTTTTTATCCTTGTCACTTGGCTTTTTTGCTTCATCTTTTGTTGCTAATTTAATGTCATGTTTGGGTTTTGGTTTGCTCAAATCGATAACAAAGTCTGTATCTAATTCATCTTCTTCAATTTCGGGATCTTCAAGCTCTTCTTCTTTTGGCTTTGCCAAAGCGGCTGTTGATGGCTTTTTCGGCACTGGAGGGGCTGTTTTCTTTTCTTTCTCATCTGGCTTTGGTTTATCTTTTGAAATTGAAGAAGGTTTTTCCTTACTTTTATCGCCATCTTTTTCTTTTGGTTTTTCATCAGTTTTCTTGCTTGCCGAACTTGATCGTGGTTTTTTATCCTTTTCTTTATCTTTATCTTTATCTTCAGCTTTTGCCGGAGTTGTTGAAGTTGAACGTTTTTTCTCTTTTGGAGGTTCATCAACTTTTGGAACAATTTTTACGTCATGTTCTGGTTTAGGCTTTGTAAGATCCACAACGAAATCCGTATCAAGCTCTTCCTCTTCATTTGAATCAGGACGGGTTAAAATTAATGACGGATATTTTGAAAGCTCTTTTCCTGCTTTCGGATAATCTTTTGATGAAGATTTTGGTGGTGTTGTTGACGAAGATCTTGGAGGCTTTTCTTTTTCTTTATCACTGGATTTTGTCGAAGATGATGTTGATCTTGGTTTATCTTTATCCTTTGAAGCACCCTTAAGTTTATCTTCTGGCTTCTTTTCTTTTGAAGCAGAAGCGGAAGAAGGTTTTTTGTCTTTGTCTTTGTCTTCGTCCTTTTTAGTTGAAGAAGATGATCGTGGCTTTTCTTTGTCTTTGTCTTTTTCCTTTTCTTCTGGCTTCTTTGTTGATGAAATTGACTTTGATCTGTCTTTATCAGCTTTTGAAGGATCATCCTTTGACGATTTTTTATCTTTTTCTTCCACCTTTTTGTCTTTATCCGATGACTTTTTCACGGCATCTTTTTCTTTTTCTGGTTTTTTATCAGTCGATGATGACAATGATTTTGGCTTTTCTTTATCTTTATCCGATGTCTTTTTATCATCTTTCTTATCTTTATCTTCAGGTTTCTTCACCACTGATTTTGATCTCGGCTTTTCTTCATCGGGTTTGGTTTTATCATCAGACTTTTTGGCTGCCACTGAAGTTGATCGCTTTTTGTCATCATCTTTTGCCTTGGGTTTTGGTGCAGAAATTTTTATTTCCTCTGCAAAATAATTTGAAGCAATATTCGTGTCTGGTTTTTCAGGTTCTTTTTTCTCTTCATCTTTTTTTGCCGTTGAAGGATTTGGCTTTTCTTTATCCTTTGATGATGAAGGTTTCTTTTCATCTTTTGGCTCTGATTTTTTCACTGATTTATCTTCAGATTTCGGTTTTGATTTACTCAAGTCAATTACGAAATCCGTATCCAATTCATCTTCATCAATCTCTGGATCTTCAAGCTCTTCTTCTTTGACTTTTGTAGTTGATGACTTTTTTGGGGGCACTGGAGGCGGCACTTTTTTCTTTTCTTCTGTTTTTGGCTTTTCATCTTTCGATTTTGAATCTTTGGATTTGTCAGTTTTTGAACTTGATGGCTTTTCTTCATCTTTTTTAGCATCTTTCTTGGTTTTATCATCAGCTGCCTTTTTGGCTTCTGGCTTTTTCTCTTCAGTTGGCTTCTTTTTGGGACTTAAATCAATAACAAATTCTGTATCCAATTCATCTTCTTCAATCTCAGGTTCATCTATTACGATTTCCACTTTATCTAATTTTAATCCATTTTGTTTCTTTTCATCCAATTTTGGTTCTTCTTTTTTAGCTTCAGCTTTCTTCGGTTCATCTTTTTTAGGTTCCAAAGGTTTAAAAGTAAATTGAGCTTCTGGAGCTACTGCTTCAACATCTTCCTCTTCATCCCATTCCTTTAAAATGAACATTTTTGTAATATATCTGGGATATTTAAAGATGTTTAAAATAATTGAAAAATCTTACCTCATCTTCCCATTCTTCTTCTTCATCATATTCCTCTTCTTTCGCAAGCTTAGATTTCATATAATTTTTATACCATTCATCCTACAACAATTAAACGCATGTTTCAATCATTTAAATACCGTACAAAAACAAACCATGATTTGAATTAGCTTTTAATAAACAATTATATTCCATAAAAAATATAAAAGAAATATTTTTTCTCTTAAGCGGGTCAGTGAAAGAAAGAGAAAAAAAGCTCTCTCCTTCTTCAACACTTGCCTGACAATAAGATTGGCAGCAGCCCCCGCGATCTCTCTTTCTCACTTTTTTTCAAAAGCCTTGAGGCAATCGAATTTCTTTGCTGCCGCTTAAAAAAACTTGCCAAAGGGAAACACATTTTTTATCGATTATTTGTTCTTTGATTGTTTGTGTCTGTTTTTTTTTGCAAAAATTATTGCTTTAATTTGAGATCATTAAAATTTTAAAAAAGCAGTTATTTTTTATTATTTAAAACTGAGTTTAATTTTATTCGACAGTGTGTTGGATGATTATGTAAATTGCAGTAATCATTTTGGTGAAATTGTTTAAAAATACTGTAATGAGTTTTTCTTTTAAAAATGATATTTCCAAAAAAACTTTTTAATTAAATAATAATAATTCAAATAAAAGAAAAAAAATTGTATCGCAAATTAAAGATAATGAAAAAGTCGCAACACATATCCTAAACAAATATTAAATAGCTACCGTATCTCCTTCAACTTAAATTTCAATGAAACAAATCCCTGTTTTAAAAGTTACGACGCCTTTTAAAGTTAATTTTAAATTTTTCTTAAATTTCATCATTTAATACATAATAACAGTAATTTCTGAAATTGTTAGTTATTTTATTTGTTTGTTTATTAAAAATTTAATAAAAAATCACATATTTATTTACCAAAATGCGAATCTACAAAACACATTGCATTACAGTTTGCGAAAAATATTGATATTAATTACAGTTAAACAGTTCTGTTACAATTGAAATATTCAACTGCTGAAGTTTCTTCTGTATCAAGAATGGGTGAAAAGAAAGATGGTAGAAGTCGTCCCATCAAAGTTATCCTCAAAAACAAAGATCAACGTCTCTCTGTTCTCCAAAAAGCTCCTTCTCATATCAAACAAAAAAAAAAAAAAAAAAAAAGCTTTCGACAAACTCACTTTCAAAAACATCTACAATGCTCTGAAAATTGCTAAAATTGGAGGAAACTTATTGAACTTAATTATGAAGCTCGTGGCTCATCGACAATTCTTGGTAAAAGTAAATGGCAAAAACTCAACTACCACAACCGCAGATTCTGGAGTTGGTCAAGGATCCGTATTGGGGCCCATCATCTTCATCATCTTATTTTCGGCATTAAGCAAAAAGCTTAATCTTCTGCCTGGTATTCTTCACTTTGTTTATGCTGATGACTTGAAAATCCTTTATTCCTACTGTAAGAAAAATTTCGACTCCAATATACTACAAAATGCTCTTGCTACAATAATGGAATGGTGTGAATCAGAAAATATGGCCGTCTCTCCAAACAAAACATTCCATGTCCAATTTGGACCTTCAAATCCTGATGCTACTTATTCATTGAACGACATTGCTATTCAAAGAAAAGATATAACTCGTGATCTTGGTTTCTACATCAAAAATGATTGCTCCGTAAATGATCATGTGGATATTATTACCTCGAAAGCAAGAAAAGTGATGTTCTCCGTCTTAAGCAAAATCATCACAAATGATCCTAAAATTCTGGTAAAAATATTTAATACCTATATTCGTCCACACCTAGAATATGGCAGTCCAATATTTAATGTTCCTCTGAAAAGAATTAGTAATCAAATCGAAATGATCCAAAGAACCTTCACCAGAATCATCTACAAAAGAATGAATTACCGAGCTACAGTAATCCCATCTTACTGTAAAAGATTGAAGAATTTGGATATGATCTCTCTTCATCAAAGAAGAATGGAAGCAGATATCCTTATGGCCAGGGCCGCAACTTGGGGGGGGGGGGGGGGGGGGAAAGGGGGAATTCCCCCCCCCCCCCCCCCTCTCAGGCGAAAGTCGAAAAAAATTCGACGTATAGCTATACGTTGATTTTTCCGGAATTTTTTGATTTTTTGGCAAAATGTGACGAATGACAAAGTTCCACAGGTAGCTATACGTCGATTTTTCGGTTTTCCCCCTCCTCGATTTCCCCCAAGTTGCGGCGCTGCTTATGGCCTATGAATTTATTAAAGAAAAGAATGGTGATGTTGAATTACACTTCTACCAACATGACAGGAGCCGAAATGGAGGACATTTTCGTCCTAAAGCCTTTATTAATGGAAAGTATTCTAACACTCATTTTTCCGATCGTGTCTCTCTGGTGCTGAATGAACATAAAATTTTCTTTAATAAAATCAACTCCATCAATGATTTGAAAAGCAAAATCTCATCGATTAATCTCACTGCAAAAACTCGAGCAAAAAAATGAACATTGGTAATTTTATTATTATGTTAACTTGCTATTCTTTTTCTAACTCTTCACTTTGTTTTTGTTAACTTTGTTTACTTTGTTTTCTTTTTATCTCTTTTATCTCTTTTATATGTACTATATTTTCACAAACTGTATTTTTCATATTGTATCTCTTTTTATATTTTGTATCATTTTATTTCGCTTCCCTGGAGGCATATTCTTTTGAATAAATAAATATATAATAACAGTAATTTCTAAAATTTTTAGTTATTTTATTTTTTTGTTTTTTAAAATTTAATAAAAAATCATATATTTATTTACCAAAATGCGAATCTACAAAACACATTGCATAACAGTTTGCGAAAAATATTGATATTAATTACAGTTAAACAGTTCTGTTACAATTGAAATATTTGAAAATTATTAGAGAAGATAAAATGAAATGAAAAGAACAAAAATCCATCCAAAATAATTTTCCATTATTTTTGATGCTGAAGAAGGATCTTTTGGAGCAGTTTCGGGATTTTCATTATTTGATGGATTTTCAGTTGGACCTGGAGTTGGCACTTTTTCTTTGTAGAATTTAGCATTTTTCTAGAATAGATTAATAGAAAATTATTATAAAAATTACTTGAAAACTTACAATAGTCATAGGGCATCCAGAACCAGCTTTTGTAATATTTAATTGAATCATACCATTTTCAATTTTGGGATCACAACTATTAATTGTTTCAACACCCTTAACATCAACACCCTCATAAACATTAGTTTGATTATATTTCATAGATGTTTCAAAACAATTTTTTGTTTGACCAAAAGCTGTAATAGTAAAAATCTTAGTCAATGTTTTAAAAAATCCAGAACCTACGCATAACTTTTTCTATCGGATTCATAAATGAGAAAACTTCTGGATTTGCATTAACATAAAAACCACATTTTGAATCACAATGTTTTAAAAACGCACTTTGATTCGCAGAAGCAGGTTCATAACAAGCAAGAAAACTAAAAATAACTTCCTAAAATGTCAGTCATTAGTATACGGTACTTACTCTTCAATACAGTTATCTCCACAAAATACAAAAGTCAGATTTTTTCCATTTAAAACAATATCCAAAGGTCCAGGTTTAACTACAACAATATCGGTACCATTTTCATAATTTAATTCTTCTCTTTTTGTAATAATTTTTGATGAGCCAAATTGAGCAAATACAGTAATCAAAACCAAAGTCCAAAAGAATCCAAGAAAGAGTTTCATTGCCGCGAGTTTTTTTCTACCAATATTGAATAAGTTGACACGCAATGATGTGTGTGGCACAAAATGATCAACGCCGATATGCAAATTAAAATGATTTCAAATGATTTGTTTTTGTGTTAATTTGAATAACTTTTTGGATTGACGTGTTTTTTTACTATAAATACTTTTTTATGTCATTTTTTGTTTTCATTTCTTCCATTTTTTGTTGTTGCTTGAAGAACGTTGGTTGAAGAAGAAGAAAAGTTGCAGCAATGAAACTCTCCCTTGGATTATTTTGGTCTTTGTTCTTGGCTACTGTAATCACTCAATATGGCTCTTCTTTTGTTACCACAAAACGTATTCAAGTGGATCAAAATGAAGAAGAATTATTATCTGATAGTGGCAATCAAGTTGGTATCCAAAATGGAAATGATGTAATAATTGCTCAACCTGGAACTTTGGATGTTAGTGTAACACAACATGAAGCATTGATTTTTGGAGTTCCTGAACAACAATGTAATGGAGAGTAAGTCATTTTTATGTTTCTAAAACAGTTTCTAAACTTTCACTTTAGATTTTTTGCTTGTTATGAAGCTGATCCACCTGGACAATATATAAACTCATTCATTTCTGATTCATGTGATACAAAATGTGGTTTTTATGTTGCTGGTCGTGATAACAAGATTACTTACATGACACTATTTGAAACCGAAAATACTGGTAGGTATTCAAATACTTATCAAAATACTCAATTCAAAGTTTAGGTCGTACAAAGGGTGAAGCATATTCTGAAGTAGCAATGACAAATGGATCCACGTTTTTGAATGGACGTCAACTCAAAACTTGTAGCCCGAAAGTTGAAAATGGTATTGTTCATTTACAAATTCAAAATGCAAGTTCAGAATGTTCTGTCGTCATTGTAAGTATATTCTTTATTATTGTTTAAGCTAATATGATTAATGATTTTTTATCTTTTTAGAAATATGCCACGATCAAGACCGAACCAACAACTCAACCTCCAACAACATCACTTGGATCAACTTCTGGACCAAATACAGTATCTGGTGGACAAGCTGATGCAACAACAGAAGCTTCATCATCAATTGGTGATTATTGGTGGGCATTCTTGATTGTGGGCATTGTGATTGTGGCAATTGGTATTGCTATTTTGTAAGTTTTTTGCATTACTGTAATTTAACATTTATTAATTATTACTTATTTTAGGGTCTACTGCCTTATTAAGCGCCGAAACCGTTCAAAGAAACCTGCTGCTCCACGTCGTAAACTTCGGGGTTCTCAAAGCCCAATCGTTCTTCGACCTTCTGCTGAAGCTCAACCATCTCATGAAGCTGCTGCACCACCTTCCTACCTCTCTCAGTCCTCGATTTTTTCTCATAAATCGATGCTGTTGAGCAAGAAAGAAGAAGCACCAAAAGAAAAGGTTGCTGAGGCACAAGAGCCTGAAGAAACGGATTTAACATCCGTCAAACCAACTGCGTGATCCTTCTTTATTGTATTATTTAATTAATATAACCATGTTTTTTGATTTGTCCACCATTATTCTGTCGATCAATAAACATCATTTTTTGGGAATACTGTGTTTTAAATTTAATGAAACCACAAAAATAAATTTTAAAAAAATACATTAAAAGAGTTTTAAAAAGGGTAAAAAAGGGGATTTTGGAGGGGAAAGGGCGGGGGAAAGGGGGAATTTTTAAAATCGCGGGGAAAGGGCGGGGGAAAGGGGATGATTTTGGACCCCACAGGGGAAAGGGGAAGGGTAGGGGGATGAAAATGGCGATCACTGTTAAAAGTTCAAGAGTCACAAACACTTTTTAATTTTTAACTAACATGTTAGTAGCAATATCATCCAGATATATCATATATGGCGTCATGCAAGGGTAGAAAGGGGGTAACTAAATATTAAGCTGCTCAGAAATTGCGGCAAAGATCAAAGGAATAAAAAAGTCAACTTTTGTGTGATTTCGTGTTTGAATGATCCCTAATTTGTTAAAAAATTTTTTCAAAGCACTGGATTTACTCAAACTTGTTTATTTAGCTTTTTTCAAATTTTCAAATCTAATATTTACATATTTGTATCCCATTTTGCGATTTTTTGTAACAAAATTTGAGAAGCACATTATTTTTTAAATCCACTTGAAGAGGAATAAACAATGAGAATGGATTACTTAAAATTATTCATAACTAAATTAAACTCCATATTATCTCGGATCATTAATTGTTTCGATGAAAAAGAAGGCTCCACTTGTTGAAATATTACTTGGTTTAAACATGTAGTTCAAAATTACATTCTGATTTTTGAATGTCACAGAATCACCAGTTTTATTTACCCTAAAATCTTCTTTTTAGTTACATTTAATGGTTTTGTTAAAAAAATTCTGCAGGATTACTGTAATATTTTAACAAGTTTTACATAGATACGCAAAGAATTTTTGAAATTTTAAAAACTTACAAATATTTTTCATTGTTTGAATAAAAAAAGAATGATTCTCCATTTGGTATGAAATAATCCAAAGCAGTAAATTTTACAGTATAATTTCCAATATAATAAGTCAAAAAATCATCGCCATAAATATTTGGCATCTTTTTTGAAATTTTGTATAATGGAGTTGTTACAAGTGATTTAAAAGGAAATTCAGAGATATCTTGAAAATATCTGTCATAAGAAGTGTGTAAAGTTAATAACATATAAAATGCAGTATTTTTTGGAATTTTTACTGTATAAACTGGTGAAGCGAATCGAATTCGGGTCCATTCTAATTGGGTTTTGGCACTAAATTGTTAATAAATTTAAAATTACAACATTCAATATGCAAATGAGCACTTCTTGCAAAAAAGCATACTTAAATTCAAACAGCAAAATTTTAGTTAAATCAGTTCCAACAAAAACTTGAACCATTTCTTTTTTTGAAGTTGTCCATAAATGTGAAATATAATATCCGTTTATTTCATCGATAATAATTGTAATTACACAAAAATCTTTTTCATTATTTGCCAATGCAGCAATTGAAGCATTGCCTTGTCCATGGGTTGGAAAAATATTATCTCCAAAAACACACCCAGTTGGAAGATGAAGTCTTTGAATTGCCAAAATTGGATAACTTAAATCTGTGCCTCGATTTAGAACGACAAATTCATTAACTTTGATTTCACATCTCCATGGATATGGATCTGCATAGCTATAATAAGGTATGTAATTTTAGAGATTATGAAAGGCATAATCAAACCATAATTCACTTGAAACATGATATGTAAAACTTTTGTTATTAAACATCAAAGCGCCGCCCTCGGCACTCGTGTTAACGGCAAATGTGGCTTTTTCAGTTTTCTAAAAATTCAAGTTGTCTTTTTTACGGGATTTAACGACTCTAAATGGAAGTTAAATTCATAAAAGGTGTCCATGTTAAAATTAGAATAAATTCAAAGTTAAAGTAATATAAATTCAATAATAAAACCGTACATTTTCAACATTAATTGAAATCAGCTTAAATGCACCCGTATCAATGATGCAATTTGTATCCGATGAAGAAAAAATTATTTCAAGATCAACTTCTGGAGCTAAAATACTTTTATTGTTTAAACTAAAATATAAATAATTTTGTTGTTTACCCTCAAAAGTTTCAACATAAATTGTTAAAGATCGAACAATTAAAGATGGAAAAGTAATAATTTCAACAAAATTTTCATTTTTTGAATTTAAATACACAAATGAATCATGTTCATCTCTTTCAATTTCATTTAATTTAAAAACAATTTCTCCATTTGAAATTATTCGATATGTATCAGTTACTCGTAATTCACTGCCTTCAATTCTGGGAGAGAAATCTAACAATATAAAATCTGCATCACATGGTTCAACCTAAAAAATATTTAATTACTTTATCATTTTTGAGATTAAGGATATCCCAAAAAATCTCGATGTTTTTGATGGAATTAGTTTTGTTTCTTTTTGAAAACTGAGGGAATAGTTTAACTAAGAAAGTCGTGAAAGTTCTTTTAAAAATTTTAAAGATATTCAAGTAAAATTTGCATAACTTTCAACATCATGGAACCTAAAAAATATTTCTTAGCTCAAAGTCTTTTCCTTCCAAATCCAAAAAAATTGAGACATCCTTGTATGCATTACGTTACTGTAATGATTACAGTACCCTAAATATGCAATGTAAACTTCCACAATAAATATCTGTATCATCCATTACTGTAAATGTAAATGTAAAGTCATCACATGAAATTGATTGATTTGAACATGCACATTCTGAAAAAATATTTTGCTTAGGAATGACGCTACCCCTCCAGGTCATCCTTATTACAACGGCATTTTTTGACTTCGACAAATTTTTATAAAAACTTGCCATTTTTTGTAAATTCAACTTCGAAACCAAGGGATTCAAAGCTTCCATCACTTTCAAATTTGAAAGTCGCAGTTTTTGTAAAACCATTTTTATGCGGTGAAAGAGCAAATGTTGAGAGACTATTTAAATATTCAATTCTGTCATCATCCGTTGAAATCGATAAAACATCAGTATTCTCTTCCAACGAAAGCTGAGTAATTTTTACAACAACTTCTGTAAGGTTTAATATTTTAACTTCATAAATACAGTATCCATTCTTTTTATATCCTGAACCAAAATTTGACCATATTTTTTGGCCCCGAAATGAAGTGGTTACTGTACAATTGTCTTCAGATTCTTTAAAAATATTTTTAACAAGTGTAACATAAGCTTGAAATTCCATTTTCGGGACAAATTTAGAATCTCCAACCGATAAAGTTATTTGAATTTGTCGATCATTGTTATAATAGGGGTGATAGGTAAGAATATTTCCTTCACTAAAATTAAAAAAACAAATTTTTTGTTTTTGCTTACCCTGATCAGGCAAAACTTAGACAATCGCATGGAATCCGTTCGGGACCACTCTCTTGTTTACCTAATCAGGACGTGGGAAAAAAACAATAATAAAAAGCTTGTTGATTTCAACATTCATTTTTTTAAATTAAAATAGCCTCAGGGGTTTGACAATTTTTGTAATAATCCCTATGTAGAAAAGTTCAAAGGGATTTGCCGAAGATTAAAGAATGTTATTAGTGGCAATATTTTATTTTTCGGCCGCTGAATAAGACAACAATGTTAAAAAAAAGTTATTGTTATTTTTCTATTGATCGATCGAATTCAGTCCAAAATTTGTCAAATTAAAAAAGCAAAAAACATACTTTGCAAGAATATCAGTTGTATTCAAAATTCTCAATTCCGTTTCTGATGAAACTGTAAAATGTGTTACAACAACTTTAAAACCATATCCTTCTGTTGCAGAAGAAAATAGCCATTTACATGGTTTTGTTCGGATAAAAAATTGTTTATAACTTGATTGAACATAAAAAACTTGATTTTCATCTGTTAATTCAAATGGCTTTTCTCGACTTATTGATTCCATTGGGCATCCATCATTTTGTTTTTCAAACAATACAAATCCTTTTTGGGCGATATTTTCGGAGTAAAATGGATCTCTCAAAGAATATTTAAAAGTGTTACTGTAAGTGTCAAAAATAATATCGGTGCTTACAAAATCCTCCACTTTACAACTCAATTCCAAAAATACTACAACAAGTTGAAATTTCTAAAAATGTTATAAATTTTAACATTTTTCATGCAAATTTTGACTTACAGTAATCCCAACAGTTTCATTTAGAACAAATTTAAGTTGACAAGAATCAAAATCATCGATGGACATAAACTTTGGAAAATTTGTTGTTTCAAAAAATGCAATTTCATTTACTTTTAGAATCACGTCATTTCTATTGTTGCAATCAAATATTTCATAACTGTACCCAAAAAACGTAAAGACAAATAAATATAATAATAAAATAGTCCTATCCATTAATAAACTAAAGGGGGATTTAAATTTTGAATAACTTGTAGAACGAAAGTTCTCTTTTAAGAATTATTGTATTTTCTGTTTTGATAGTTGTAATCGACAAAAATATTTTTAACTGTCGTCAAAATTTTTTGCACAAACATAATGACAAAAATATGAGCGTTAATCTGTCACAAAATTTCACCAAAATTGTGTTATTTTTGATAAGAAAATAGAAAATTATGTAGAATTAAAAAAGTGACAAATTAATCTTTTTCAAAAAGCTTTTTTATGCAAAGTTCTTTAATTTTTTACACCAACGCATTAAAAACAGTAACAAAAACTTTTTTTTTGTTGCAAAAAGTCTTTTTTTCATAAAAAAAATTTTCACACTTGGATACCAACTGATATATTTCAAAATCAAAAGCCCTTGAAACATGAAAAGAAACAAAATAATTTTTTTGTGAAAATGCTTTTTTCCAATTTTAGAAATTACTCAATGTCATTCAAAAAATTCACACATCCTTAGAGGGGATCGTTGTTAAAGACTTAAATATCGAAAATTCTAAATAATTATTTTGTTTAAAATCAAATTTCTCCTTACAGCAAAAAAATAGATGTGTCTAGGGATGTGGGCGCGCCCAAAAATCTGAAAAAGTCGGGCGCGCCTGGGCGCATGCGCCCGTAACCTCAAAATTCAGATGTACTAGAAATTTTTTCAGAAACCCTTAAAAATTGGTGTTTTTGGCTTTTTTAGTATTATTAAAGCATGTTTTTAAATATATAAAAAATTAAAGTAGTTTCTAATTATAAAAAACACCAGCTTAGAAAATATAGTATTTTTAGGTTACTGTAAATCCTGATAAATACAGTATCAAGATTAGTTCAAACAGATTTAGTCTTTAAGTTATCACTTTTTTGGGTAGTTTTTAAAAAAACATGCTTAAAATAATGAATTTTTACCACTTTGCTTAAAATTTTTTAGTTTAAAAATTTTTTAGTCCGGGCGCAAAAAACGGGCGCGCCCAGGCGCATAGGTGTCTGCGCCCAGGCGCGCCCGGGCGCAAAAGACCGGGCGCATGCGCCCGCACCATCCCTAGATGTGTCTTTTCCAAGAAATCTTTACCAACAAAAATGCTAAAAAATTTTTATTCTATAAAAAAACGATAAGGAAACAAACAGAAATCAGAACAAAACAAAAAATATTTTATTTGAAGTGGCGATTCCGGGACAGCTTTCAAAAACAAACAAGAAGCAAGTTAATAATACCTACTATGAAAAGGGCAATCCGAACGCCAAAACCTAAAAAGGAAACGCTTGATGTTTTAATTTTAAACTATGGAATGACTTACTCAAAATTCTCAAGTTTGTTTCCAAAACTTTCAATCAAAGTTTTTAATTGCCATTCTGTAAGATGAACACCATTTTCATCAAGAACATTTGAAGAATAACATTCAAAAGTTTTGACTTTTCCAGATGAAACCAAAAATTTTAGTTCTTCAAAAGTAACACTTTGAGAGCAAATTGAAATATGTGAAGCATCACATTTGTGAAGTCTTCTAATAAGGGTTGAAATTTTTGATTTTGGATCATTGCGGGAACAAATTGCTAAACTGTTGGATAAAATAAGTTTCTGATCACCAAGGAATCTCAATTTTGAATTTGAAAGGAATAAAGATTGTTGAAAATATCGTGGTTGAACATATTTTTGAATTACTAATCGATGACAAACTGGAATTGAAACTTTTGAAAAGAAATATTTGCTTAATTGATGAAGTTTTGAAAGAATTGATCCAGATGCATTTTGGACAATATAAGTTGCCATAAATGATGGAATTGAAAAAGCTGAATATGTTTTCGATTCTTTGAAGTATAGAATTTTGCCAGATGATTGAGCACGACGCCGTTTTGCTGTTGTTTCTTCATTTCTGGGTAAACGTCTTTTTGCTGCACTCTTTTTGATATTCTTTTTTCGATATTCTTCCAATTTGTTATCAAAATCTTCTCGAGTTTTCAATTTTGAAGCTGTTGACTTATTTGAAATTCCAGCAGTAACCAATAAATCCCGAGCAGTTTCAAAATCTCCAAAATCCAATTCCCATTTAATTGTATCAATCCAATATACATGTACTTTAATATCCTGCAATTTTCCAATTCTTTCAATTTCTTTACGATATTTTTTTCGCATTTTTTCATCACTGAGGAAAAATCGACAATATCTCAAATAAAGGTCCAACAATTCTTCCAAATAATTTTGTTCTTTCAAAAATTTAAAATAATAATTCCAAATTTCTTTATTTGTCCCAAGTCGAAGTTCAATATTTGCAATGATGGCTTCTTCATTCTCCAATTTTTTGATGCATTCAAACCATTCATCATCATCATCACCAGCGGCTTCAAATTTTCGATACAAATTCAATTATTTTATAAGACATTTTATAATTTCTTCAGTAACAGGTTGAGCTATAAAAATTAAACGGTATTTTAATACAATTGAATCCGGGTATAACCTTAAGACATACCTCCAAACTTTTGATAATCTTCTAAAAACTTTATCAAGTTTTTATGTGGAAAACAAAGACCCTCTTCAACAATCTTTGACGTTGTTTCAAAATCTGACGAAGTTTGAAGCATTTTTAACTTTATTTCAGGATCCTGTTTAAGATATTCGATATGTTTTCCATTGCAAGCAGATTCAGGACCATGGAACTTCAAAAAATAGTATTGCAAAATATTCGCAGTATTAATTTTATTTGGAAGATTTGCAACATAATTTCGTCCTTTACTGCGAAGACCGTTCAGTTTGAAATGTGGCATCCGAATCAATTGCCACCAGAACTCTGGAATTAAACAATATTTTTCACCAAATTTTTTAAATAATTCGCTCTTTTCTTTATTGTGATATATAAATCTTTCCCTGATTAACATATCCCCAAATGCTTGGCGATATTCAGGACAAAATTCATCCAGATCAAAATCAGCCATATTTTAATAAAATTGAAACAACAAAATAAATTCAGAACCAAAATGAACTAAAAAGATTTAACTATAATAAAGTTTTTAAGAATATTAAATATCATTTTCGCGTAGGTTTGTTATTTTGAGAAACAGAATGACCTTTTCCTGCTTCAAGGCATCCTTGTAGTATATATATTGGAAATTTTGAATGAGTGTTTTGATGGCGCAGCCATCAGATAGCCAAAAGAAAAAATACAAGTGTCATTGTTTTAGGAAAAAAATAACAGAAAAAAAGTTTGCAGGCGTAATTAAAAAAAGATTAAAAAGTTCCCACTAAATTGATCTTTCATGAAAATAATAGGTTTTGCCTTACCCGACAAAAACCTTTCATTTATGGCACCTCAAGTAATTTGTCCATTTTTCAACTTCACCAATAAATGCAACCATTATTCAAAATTCACAACTTTAAACAACAACCAAACAACGACTGATCTCTAATGTCTGACAACCTAACCAAATTCTATCGAAATGTGGCTCATTTTAAAGGACACATGCAACAAACAAGCTGTTGCCAGATCGACTTCGCCTTGTCCAAAATATTCTTTGACGAGAAATATGCACAAAGAAATCAAAAGTTTTCAGCGCAAAAACTAGTACCAGCTGCCTCTGCTAGCATTTAAGAAAAAAACCAACAATCTAACTATTGATTTGCAATATACAACTTTGCGCAATTCATTTCAGACAAGGAACAAAAATGACGCTTATTTCTCCAAAAAAAGACACAATGAAAAAAACGCAACAAAAGTGAATCATGAAGTTCAAATCGAAGGCTAAATATAAGAAAGACACAAATAAGAAAGCTCATTTTACAACAAAAACATAATATTTAAATAGTGACCAAGTACTCCCAAATGCCACTGTGCAAAATGAAAAATTCAAAACTATCCTTATTATGCAAATGCCAATTTCTGAGGATTGCTTGAAAAAAAGTTTAATGTTCCCGAGTGAAAGCTTTAAAAGCATAATAATATTTGAATAAAATAAAAAAAAATTTTTGGAACAATAAAAATCAAAAACAAATTAAAAACAAAACATTCAAAAACAATAAATTAGACTTTGGTTTCTGCAGAATGACACAAAGTTTCAACAAAAATTTTTGCAAGAGTTTCTTTATCAATACTTTCAATATCAATCACTGGAGTGGATTCTTTTGAATATTTAATCAAGAATTCAATTGATTTCTTATTGAGATTTTTGGCATTGAAAAGTTTGGAGTAATTGAAAATTTGGCAAACATTGGATACAGTAATCCTCTTGATTAAATATTCTTCAACAATTTCCTGAATAAAGTTTTTGTTTGTTAAAACAATAAAATGTATGATAATAAACTTACTTTAATAAACTGGATATCATACTTGTCAGAGAATTGCAAGAGAGAAATCATATCTTCAAAGGGAAAATTTCTTGCAATGCCGGTACTGTAAATCAAATTTGTCGCAGTTCGAACAACTTCAAATGAAAAATCAGTAATTTCCATTTTGTTTTCGGTTGCTTCTTTCATGTTTGATTCAAACATTGCCGCAAAAACTGGTGAAGTTTCAGCAAGAACTTTTTTATGGACCTAAAATGGACAAAATTTGCATAAAGTGTATTATTGTATTAAAAAACTTACTTTAATTTGTTGTTCTCCAACAATAATTGTGAAATTCTTATTTCTTTGAAGTTTCATTCTTTTTGTTGCAATTCCTTTCTTGACAGTCAATACAGTATTCGGAATCTTTTCCATTTCAATCAATAAAAATCCTTTAATATTAACAATCATTTCTCCACAATCAATAAATCTTTTGGTTTGATCAAAAAGTTCTTCAGTTGAAGACAAAAAAACGCCCCATCCTTGACGCTTTTCAAACAGATCATTCGTGTAACGTGAATATTGAGCTGATTCAATTGAATAATTTAAAAATGATTCAATTTTCTTTTCATTTCCAAGTTTTAAATGTAAAAAAATTAACGCTTTTCCTCGATTGTCTTCTTTGGTGCCGTTTGGAAAAATTTTAAGATAATATTTAATATCAGAATCAGAAGACACATTGAATCGTTTACTTCTAAGATAACCTAATGTATTTGAAGTTTTAAGTGCAGTCAATTCAGTTTCTTTAATTCTCCATTGAACACCAAATGGTATTTTCTAAAAAAAAGTATGTATAAAATAATTGTTTTAACAAAACTGAACATTACCGTAACCATTGATCTTTCAAATTCTAATGTACCATTTATTTTTACAATCAATTCATCATTAACAAAATATCCATTTTTTGGATTAAAAAGATCATCAGTTTTGCACAATTTTGGTCCCCATCCTTTAAAGGTATTGAAAACATAAGTATGATTCTTTGAATGTTTCATTGAATCAATTGATATTGTATATTCGGCTTTGACTTCTTTGGCATTTCCAGGATCTACATACAAATATAAACAAGTGCTTCCACGATTTTCATCTTTGTTTCCATTTGGATAAATTAATAAATCATACGTAATATTTAAGGATCGACAAGCATTGTAGCAATTCTCTGTTTCAAAATTTTCGTTATCTTTTAACTTTTCCAAATCAGATTTCTTGATTTTCCATTCAAAAGAAAAAGGATATTTAATCATCTAAAAATTAATTAAATGTTTTAAATATAAAAAGAATAATAACTTACAATTGTTGATGATTCCATAATTTTTGCTGATTTCAATGACAGCAAAAAATGATTAATGCCAATTGAAGATTACTTTTTTATATTTTTACTTTATTTTTTTGCACCTATTTTTATGCATCTACCTTTTTATCTTTTAGGGTATTTTTTAGAAAACAAAAACGAATGGAACAAAAACGCAATTTTAGCTTTAATCATTGATTTTTTTCTTTGTTAACATAAATTTATTTAAAAAAACAAAACAAATATTTTAAAAGAATATAGAATTTTAACAATCTTTTATTCGAAAAATAAAAGTAGCACAAATAAATACAGTAATTTCAACAAAGTCAAATTTAAATGTTATTTTAACTAAGACAAAAAGGGGTTATAAAAAAATGTCTTGAAAATTACAACAGAAGCCGGGCATCCAGGACAAGCTAAAAAGATCAAGTAAAAAGGGAATATCGGGCTTCATTTAATTGTGGATGTGTTGATGAAAAAACTAAAAACATTTAATATTCAGTTTTTTTAAACCGTTGAATAGATCTACCTTTCAATATTTTTTTTTCTTGACATTGTGCCACAGTAATCCAGTACAATAAAGTATAAAAACAAATGATTAAACTGCTGACTAAATTCCAAACAATTATAAATATTATAATTTTCTACCATTTATCATGTTTTTCGAAAAATTCGTGTTTAAATAAAGCCTAAAATCTTGAAAATGATTACAAAAATAGCATGGATAATGGTAAAAAATCTATTAATTCTTTCACAGCATCGCTAATTCCAATTAAGTAACTATTAGCATATCTGTCAGCATAGTAAGGGCAAGTTGGAGACGATTGTGATATTGTTGTATTGAATTTCATGTAAATCCAATATGAAGGCTTGCCACATACAAAATCACATACCACAACTAAATCCCAACCATTTGTAACTTTCATGAATTTTACCAAATATTGAAATTGCAATCAGTGTTACAGTAACAACAAAACAAAAGTATTCAGTTTTGAGATATCGAATACCGTATGAAAATTGAAAAACTTGACATGTTTGTTCATCAGGTGCCAAAGCTGCGAGCCCAGAGGCTGAACACTTTACTGTATTTGACATTATCTTCACTAATGCATATTTGAATAATATTTTTCAGCAGTATAAATTCGTTTAATATATAATTCACATCAATGGTGTTGTTGCTATGTTATTTTATTTTAAATTAACAGCTGTTATACAAAAATTTTTTTTTAATTTTTAAAAACATAAACAAAAGTCTTCTTCAAGTAAAAATAAATGGGTTCCCATCAACTTTTTTTCCACATTTTGTCTTTATAAAAAACAACAGTCTTTTTAATTTTCAGTAGATTCATTTTATCAAAAATTACTGTGAATTGATAATCAGGACTTCCTGATATCAGCGGATGTTTGTGATAAATAGGTAAAAAAAATTTTATGGCTTTATGAAATCTGCAGTCAATTATTTCAGGACATTGTACCTTTTTTGGATTTTTTTGAGAAAAGAAGATAAACAAAAATTGGCAAATTGTTTTTGTTTGCCAAAATGAGATATGTAAATCTTTCAAGAGAAAAGAGTTGGCACTTTTGTTGTTGTTGATAAAACTATATTTTAACAACAATTAATTTAATGATGATTCCCGAAAATATTTTAACCGATGCAGAACTTTATGGATCCCAATATTATAATGAAGTTCGAGATTTACTTGAAAATGTTAAAAACTCTGATGATTCTGAAAAGCTTAAATTATTTAAAGAATTTTCTAAAAAATATACAGTTCTTCCATCACTTTGGCTTTTTTGGTATCGGTTAGTTTTAGATTTTCTTAGTTGAATTATTTTGAGCAGAATTAACACAAATTTTGTTAAAATATTGTTCTGAATTTACCTAAAATGTGACAAAATTTGTACAAAATGTCTGTCATTTATACAGTTTAAGCTACAACTTGTCAGTAATATTAATAATATTTGTGTGTTGCTCTGTTAAAAATTACTGTAAAATAAACATGTGAAAAATTACAGATATGAAATACTTCTAACATCTTCACAGGAATCTTTTATGTCTTTAAAGAATATGCATTTTAATAGTCCAGAAATTGATGAAGAAGTGTACAAAGGTCTTACGGAAAACAGAGTAAGCGAGTTTTTTTAAAACATGTAATATTTTTAAGGTTTTACAACATTTACAGAATATTAAATCGAGCAAACATTATTACTTTAATTACAACACCAAAAATTGGTGCAATATTTTGGGAAAAAAGGATTCTGTTGAATTTAATAAAGACATTAAACATTTGACAACAATGATGCATTTACCACATATCGGATTGGAAGAACTTGGTCAAGATTATAACAAATGTATCAATGAACACACTTCAAGTAACGTTATTATTTAAAAAAAAGCAATAAAATTACATGTTTATATTTCAGATAGTCCATTTCCTCGAAATTTTGTCAAAAAGCATGAAATAGCATTAAAATTATTTGAAGCGTTAAAAATAATTGAAAGAAATCCAGAATTATGGATTAAATATTTGTCAGAAACTGAAGATTCAGAATTTATTGTAAATTCTTGTGAATATCGATTGGGAAAGAATCCAGAAGATCAAGATTTTTGGAATGCTTATATAAAATATTTAAAAGAAAATAATAATTCCAAGGTAAAGATTTACAGTAATCAGCGACGCTTTTCTAATATCATAGTTTTAGATGTTATTAAAGACATATTCAAGATACTGTAGATTATTTTTGTACAACAGTAATATGAATGAAGAATATTTTAAAGAAATTAGTGAAGCTAAACTTGAATCAAAGCTTAAATGGTGGATTGATTGGATTACTTTAAAGCGGATCTTAACAAATGAAGATAATTGTATTGCAAAATCGAATGAAATTTTGTTCGAAAATTACAGTATGCCATTAGAATGGAGTTTTCCATTGGATGATTTTGATCGGATTTTTGTTAGATTTGTTGATATCATTAAAGAGAAAGAAATTGTGGCTTGGAAAGAAGAAGAAGATAAACAAGTACATGTACGTATTTTGGATATACACTATTGGGGACAATTTCGTTCATTTTCTGACAGTAATATTGGGTCAATCCGCGTTGTATGATTTGATACTGATCCAAAGATTATATTTGTGTTGTGCTTTTTTTTTTTTGCGGGAATTTTCGTTAACGGTACGGTAAAACGGGAATTCCCGTTTTCCGAAAATGGCTGCGGTACGGTAACGGGAAGTGAACACTATTCCGGACGCAAAGGCGAAAAAACGACTCCGGAGGCACTTCCAGAGACGAAAAAACGGAATTTTTTCTTTGATGTTTTGGAAAAGTCGCCTCCGCCACCGGAGGTGACTACGGAGCCGCCTCCGGAGGCGGAGGCGCAACACCACTAGATTATACAAAATTCAAAAGTGTATACTGTTAATATGATTCTTAAATATTCCATTTTTAGATGGCATTACCTATCGAAGTAGCAGTACCAATTCCAACGTCCATAACACCAGCTGGCAAACAATTCTTTACTCTACCAAAACATACAATTGAACATATTGCTTCCAATGCTCCACCATTACTATTACTAAAACTTCAAATGTTATGCAAATATTTTTGGCTTAAAAATGATACAATTTATTGCCATCGAATGTATGCTAGCAGGGAAGTATTAAGTTTAAGTTCCACGCCAGCATATATAGAGAATTCCCTTTTGTTCAATCCTGATGACTTCGAAAAACTCAAATTACAAAAGTATCATCTTGGATATGGCATATTCATAAAATTCACTCCTAAATCCGATCAACTTTTATCAAATATTCTTGGAAATATTCGTTCTCATAGCCTTCGATATTTGACTATTACAACCCAAAAATTGACTTGGAAAGAATTTGAATTTTTAACGGCTCCAAAAACTTTGACTTCTATTAATCTGCATCGAATTAATATCCAAAAAAATAATGATTTTGCAAAAATTGAAGATGTCATTGAATTATTTCCAAATGTTTCGTCTTTGTCATTGTAAGCTTTTTTTAAAGATGGCAAATTGATACATTGCAAAATTTTTAAATTACCCTGATTGCCTGAAATTCCGAAATAAAACAATAGGATCGTCAAATGGAGATCTGCGGAGATCTCCCGGAAGATCTCCCACTTTTTTCCGGGAAATCTCGCGTAATCTCCCGAAACTTTTTTCAACACTAAAAATTTTTTAAATTTTTTTTCCATTTTTGTTGATTTATTTTTGACAAAAACTATCAAAAATCATTAAAAAAGCTTAAATTTTGGTTCATTTAACTGTAATTATTTATTCATAGTTTTTTGTCGCTCGAAACTTGTTAAAATAATTAATATTTTACTACAATCTTATGTTTTACTAACATTTAGTCTCGTAATAAGGTTACAAAGTTGTTAAACCTTATTATTATGAGATTGTCAATGTTTATACTAACAAAAAAATTATTTTCGGTACCTGACTACATGTTTTGGAAAATTAGGAGATTATGGGCGATCTCTCGCTATTTTAAATCTCCCGGGAGATTCAACAACCCAATAAAACATCAAAAAAGTTCTAATTTCGTAATTTTTTTCCCTCGTTTTTTTTTTTTGTTTTTATTTCAGAATTAACATTAATTAAACAAAAAAATACTTTTTAGTCAAGCCATGCCATTAAAATGCACCTCTGAATCAGCCCATAATCTTGCTGCCTTAAATCGAACTGTGAAATTTAATTATTTTTATCTTGATCAAATAACAGACATTTTTAATCCATCTGATTTTGGAGTTTTTATAAAAGTTTGTGCTATCATTTATTTTTTGTGATTTTAATTTAAAAAACACATTTTTTTAGAAAAATGCTGCGAGTGAAGCGCATTTTCAATTGGTTTGGACTGATCGTGAAACTCAAAAAATTTCTGAAGGTATTATTAAGGATATTGTTTATGGTGGTGATAATGAATTTGATGATAAGAAAATGATTATTATGTTTCGGAATACAATGTTTCAATGAGTTATTTTGCTAAAGCAATAATTTATAAAATCTTTTTATCGTTTGTTGCAAAAATTACTGAATTATTACTCATTTATGGAAAATCCCGTTAAATTAAGTTTATATGTTTTGATTTCTTAAAACAAAATGATAAATAGATTCACTGTAATTAAAGTGATCATAACCGTTATGACATAACGAAAATCTTTTTAATTCATTGGTAATTAAAAATGAATTAAAAGTTTATTTTAAATGGAGCCTTTCGTATTTGATTCAAACATTGTTATCATTTGTGTATTTTTTTATTTAAAAGAGGTTGTAATTTTATAATAACATAGTCTTTTATCCCAGTCAGTAAATTTTAGGCAAGTTTTGGAATAAAACGGTGTGCCAAAAAATCGGTGTTCTAGATATTCTGATGCTTCCAAAAGCCTGTTTTTCGGATTCCTCATGGTCGAAAACCTATACGAGGCAAAATTCATTTTCTGATTTTTCGCATCAACATGAAAATTCATCGGCTTAAACATTTGGTGTACGGTAGCTACCGTAAGAAATTTTTTTGAGCAAAACCAAAAGGCAGCATCGTCTTCTCCGTGTTTGTTTTACCTATAGGCAAAATTTGGGGCAAATCTATTTTGATTGTGAAATTTTTATTTCTTTCAAACTTCATTCTTTTTGATGCAATTCCTTTCTTGATGATCAATACTGTATTCGGGGCCTTTCCCATTTCAATCAATAAAAATCCTTCAACTTTAAGAATCATTTCTTCATCAACAAAAAATCTTTTGTTTGAATCAAAAAGTTCTTCGGTGGAAGATGAACAAATGCCCCATCCAAAACGTCTTTCATAAAGAGCATTCGCGTAACTTGAATATTGTGCAGATTCAATTGAATAATTTAAAAATGCTTGAATTTTCTTTTTTTTTCCGAATTCCAAATGAAAAATAATGCTTGCTTCTCCACGATTTTCATCTTCTGTGCCGTTTGGAAAAATTTTAAGATAATATTTAATATCAGAATCAGAAGAAATATTGAATCGTTTACTTCTAAGATAACCAAATGTGTTTGAAGTTTGGATTTTCATTAATTCAGTTTCCTTGATTCTCCATTGAATCACAAAGTGGTAGTTTCTAAAAGAAATATGTTTAACATTTTTTTACAAAAAACTGAACCTTACCGTAACCATTGTTCGTTCAAATTCCAATGTACCATTAACTTTCACAATCAATTCATGATTAATAAAGTATTCATTTTTTGGATTGAAAAAATCATCAGTTTTACAAAGTTTTGGTCCCCGTCCTTCATTGGTTTTAAAAATTTTATTATAATTCTGTGAATACTTTATTGAATCAATTGATATCGTATATTCGGCTTTGACTTCTTTTGTATTTCAAGGATTTACATGAAAATATAAACAAGTTTCTCCATGATTTTCCTCATTTGGATAAATTGCTAAGAAATAAGTAATTTTTAAAGATCGACAAGCATTGTACCCAGAAGAAGATTTATAATTTTTGCCATCTGGTAACTTTTCCAAATCAGATTTCTTGATTTTTCATTCAAAAGAAAAAGGATATATAATCATCTAAAAATTAATTAAATGTTTTAATTATAAAAAGAATAACTTACAATTGTTGAAGATTCCATAATTTTTGTTGATTTCAGAGAAAGCAGGTGAAGCGAAATTTTTTTTAAAATGATGAATGCCAATTAAAGATGAGCATTTTAAATTTTTGCTTTATTTTTGTGCGCCTATTTATATCTATCTACCTTTTTATCTTTTAGGCAATTTTTATGAAAAAAAAATGTCAGTCAAACTGAAATTCGAAAACACCTCCAATTATTGATTTTTTCTTTGTTTATTAAAATCAAATAAAACAAATATTTTTAAATAATTTTAACGATTTTTTGTTCGACAAATACCAAAATAACGCGATGAAATAAATACAGTACTTTTTACAAAGTTAAATTTAAATGAGATTTTGTCCATTTTCCAAGAAATTGTTGAACATCAAAAATTTGATCGGAGGAATTTGTTTTTGAAACCGTAACAAAAGTTTGCCAATTATTTGAATCCGCAATTTTGTTATTTCCAAGTTCTTTGGCATTCCCGATTACGGGATATCCGGAAATTACACAAATCGAATATTGTTTTCCTTCCCCATCTACCGTACTCGCCTCATACGCCCCCCGGCGATCAAGTGGAAGTTCTTTTGAAACTTTTCGATCTACAGAAACTGATAAAACCCATTCTTTGATTTCTTCATGATCATCTTCCTAAAATATGCATATCAGTTTTACAGTAGGGATAAGGTAGAAATATACTCCGAGAAACATTGAATTAGGTAATGCAAATTGTGTTGGGATATCAGTGCCTTCAAAGATTGCATTATCAACGGCTGAAGGGTCATTGTCTTCAATGGCATCCACAACATCCAAATAATGATTCAAAAAGACAAAGGCCAAATTTTCATATTGTTCCCCAAAGTTCTGAAATACAGTAATTTTGTAAATTTGTCGGTTTAATATTGTTGCAAGCAACATGCAAGTTATAAATCTGCATGTTGCTTACAATTTATCCAAATTTTTAAAATTTACCCTGCAAGCTGTTCCTGCTTCATACAAAACTTTATCAGGTTGAATAAGATCAATGTATCGAACCAAAGAAATGTTTAAATGTAATTTAATTCTTTCAACTTCAACAGAAGTAATATGCTTGAGGGCATTTAGCAATGCATAAAAATGTGTGATATATTCGTATCGAAGGAAAATCTAAAATTTGCATATTTGTTTTTATACGGTTTTCTTGCTTTCAAACCTCAACAATTTTCGGATCAATTTCTTCTTCAGATTTTAGGATGTTTTCATTTAAACTGTTTATCATATTTCTTAAAGCTGCAAGAATGTCGTAATCGCTGTTGGGGGAATTTAGAATCTGAAATGTAATTTTTAGGATTTGCTAAATTTGAATTTGATAAACAAACTTGATCAATGAGTTGTTTGTAAATATTGAAATTTGCCAAATTTGAAGAAGCACCGTATTTTTCAAAAACTTTTACGGCATCGAACATTCGTTCTTGATTTATTAATTCCAAGGCATAAGCCGCCACATATTTATCCAAAAGGGCAGGATGCTAAAAAGTAAATAATTTAATTGAAGGAATACTGTATTTACTGGTTTGAATATGTTGTAACGTTTTTAAATATACTGTAACTTTTGCAAAATTACAGTATACTTACGACCCTAACATTTTTAACAAGTTACCAAAAACAACTTTCAAAATTATGCTAATTTTTTTACAAACTTCAAATGTTTAAGCTTGTGAAATGCCAAAAACAGACAACTTTAAAATCAAATAAGTTTAAAACTTACATTTTGTTGTTTTGCAGTTTCTAAAGCCTTTTCCCAATTTCCTCTTTCAATTAGGATATCAATAGCAGAGATAACATCAACATCAATTAAATCTCCAATTCTGCCTTGATTCTTTAAGAAATCTCGATAAGTTTCATCGACAAGTCCTTCCAGCTCAGGAGCAAGCTCTGTTGCAACTCTTTTAGCTTTTGCCCATTCTTTTGAAGCTAACAAAGCATGTACGGCTGCCTGGGGGCGATTTCCAAGTAGCAACAACTCTCCAGCATCTTGACCATGTCCAAGTTCAACAAGTCTTTCACCAATTTGCTCCAACAAGGCTGCTGCTTCATCCCCAACCATAAATTTCGCCACTAATTCTCCGGCTCGTTTATGAGCATCTGCAATTAATTCAGAATCGGCAGTAATTGGTTCTTCAACTTTTAAAAATGTTTCAATGGCCCGTCGATAATCGCCTTGAGATTCCCAATCCTTCGCTTGTGCCATATAGGAATATGCCCCTTTTGCCCCCGATTTTAGTTGGTATTCATCGAATTCTTGTTGAAGGGCATTTAAGGCATCTGGAACGAATTCTCTTGCAATCCTTAAAGCATCAGGCCACATTTCTCGATCACGATAATATTTTACAATTAGATCTGCTTTATTTGCCCGGAGGAGATATGATTCAACTTTTCCATGCTCTTGGGATTCCATTGCTGCTCGAGCTTGGGCAATATAAACATCGACAAGGACATCTTTACAGTGTTCTCTAAAAATAGGATTACTGTAATGCTGTAATATTTTTTTGCTAAGATTACTGTAATCACATTTGGTTATAAAACTGAATTTTCGATTTAATTTTAAATTTTAAAAATTTGCATAATTTTTTAATCATACAAATTTCAACAATGAAATTTCTAGATTTTAAATTGTTTGCAAATCATGTTTTAAAAATTTAATTTTTGGCAAAAAATTTGCATAATGCGACTACAGTAATCTTCTAAATAAAAACTTACTCAGCAATTCTTTCAGCGGCATCCCAATCTTGATTATGCATGTACATAAGTACTGCTTCCCTTGCTTTATTTGCTTGAAGATAAAATTGTTCAGCTTTTGCAAAATCTCCAGCATCTTCCAGCTGTTCAGCATATTTGACATGAACTTCTGGAAGTTTATGTTTTGCACCAAGTCGGCAAAGTTCAAAGACAAAATCAAATTCTCCTTTTTCAACCCCCAAATCAATAGCTTCATTTAGGATTCCATGTCGTTGAAGAAGTTTCACAGCAGAATCACCTCCAAGACTTTTCGCCCAATGATATGCAATCTGAAAATGGAAAGGAAATTTGCATAATGTGTATAAATGAATTACATGTTGTGGAACTCGATCTCCGCCATGTGCTTTTGCAATTCGATATGCTTCAGACCATTGTCCGGCTTCTTTGTACATATTTACAGCTGATTTCCAATCACCTCCAAGAAGGTATTGTTCTTCGGCACCTTGAAGGTCACCCTTTTCTTCAAGTTCTTCAGCTAATCGTTTATGAGTTTCCTGAAAACGGACAAGTTGTAACAACAATTCCGATATGCGGCACATTTTCTTTGATCTTTTTAAAGACCGAAATTTGCGTCAATTTGCTTTTAGCACGATAATTTCAGTATGACCAAATTTGCATATAATGAATTACCTCGACTCGATCCCCGTGATATTTTTCGACAAGTTTCATCATTTCATCCGTTCGATTTGCTTCTTTATACATCGCGATTGCCTTTGCTGGTTCTCCGAAAGAAATATAAAGTTGTTCGGCTTCTTTCAACCGACCAGATTGCTCTAATTCTTCCGCCTTTCGCAAATACATTTCATGAGTTTGATCAGCTCCAAGAAATTCTACCGCAAGCTTTAAATTGTTATGTTTAATATTACTACCGTAATCAATGTATAACTTTAACAACCTTATATGCATCCGCCCATCTCGCAGCTTTATTATACATTTCTACGGCATCTTTTGCCCGCCCGGCATCAATGTAATATTTTTCAGCTTGCTCAAATTCTCCAGTTGTTTCAAAATGTTCGGCAATTTTGCCAAAGAATTTTGCAGCAGCATCGGGATCCCCGATAACATTCAAAATTTGCAAAGCTCGATCCCATTCTTTTGCTTTTATTGCTGAATCCGCTGCTTTTAAAGAGTTTCCAGCTTCTAAAAATGGTTTATTAAAAGTATTGTTCAAGTATGAAATAATTATCAACTCTTTTTTTGACTGAAAAAACGACACAAATTTTAATATTTCAAATTTTTAAAACTTAAAAATCTTTTTTAAATCTAAAAACAACTTTTTAAAACCAAAATTTAAATAATAAAAAATTTGGTTGAAGTGGGATTCGAACCCACGCCTTCATTCAAAGAATAGAACCCCCAGAGTTACACACATACTGTGTGCAAGAGATTTTACGCTCTTGAGTCTACCGCCTTAGACCGCTCGGCCATTCAACCACGAGTTTGATGGAACTAAAAAACAAAGAAACAAAAACGATCGTTTTTTTGCTTCCAGATTAGTCATCATCAATATTTTTTTCTGCTGATCTGATTTTTTTTAAAAAAAAGGTTGTCGTTTTATAGTTTGTTCTCTTCATTTACATTTTCCCTATGACACATAAAAAATATTTTTTGATTTACAAAAAAATTGTAAAAAATTTTTGCACCTTTTTAAATTGTTAAAAGCTTGCAAAATTTGTAAATTTGTAAATTTACTTAAACTTGAAATATAAATTAATTGGTAAAAAGTTGAAATATTAAAAAGTTTAAAAACGAACCCAAGAAATGACTGATTGCGGCTTCATATTTTCCACTTTCATGCAATTCATCTCCCCATTCTTCTTCCAATTTAACCACCTCTTCCGGGAATGAAAATCTTGCAACTTGAATGGCTTTATTAAAGCTTTTTCCTCGTCGATAACATTCCAGAGATCGTTGAAATTGTTTTGAAGTTTCAAAAAGTTCTCCCGCCTAAATTTTTACCGTACTTTATATTACTGTAAAATAAAATTAATTAATTTACCATATCAAAAATTTCATTTTGAACAAGTGCAAGTCCAACTTTTTCGACTAAACTTTCATCGGAACAAAGTCTTTCATTTTTAAGGATAATTTTTGCGGCATTTGCGGGTTGATTTGATTTTAGGTAAAGATCAATAGCAGCCATGGGATCCCCTTCTTTCTCTTTGATCTCTGCCGCTTTTTCTTCTTGTCCGGTATCATAAAGGTTACGGTAGTATTTTGTTCGAAGGGCTTCAAGATCAGCATAATTCTAAAAAATGGGACAGTTACAGTATTTTTATAGAGATTACTGTAGATGAAATTACGGTAGCTTTCGCCAGTTCAATTGCTTCTTCCCATTTATGTAATTTTTGATACATTTCAATCACCTCCTGCACCGAATTTTGCTCCAAATAAATTCGTTCTGCTTCTTTAAAATTTTTTCTCATTAACGCAAGTCTTGCCCGAACTTTGTAATGTTGAGTGCCATCGCCGCCAATTTGTTTTGCTGCTTGTTCAGCGAGTTGAATTGTTTCTTCTAAGAATCTGAAGTTTCAAAATTTGCAGTCATTCAACAATGACTTAGAAATTTACTTGACTCTTGAGATATCTTTTAATCCGGCAAATGCCCTTTGGGCAATAAGAAGATTGCCTTGTTCAAGGGCAACCTCAGCCAACTGCTTCCACATTGAACTAACTTCAACTCGATCTTTCTCTGATTCTTCCAAAAAAACAACAGCTCGAGATAAATCCAAATCTTCAATTGCTGTACCAAATTCAATCATGGCTGAATCAAGTTCATATGCGACTTTGGCATTGGCTTCCTGCAAATTTTTAAGGATATGCAAATTTTGGTTATTTACGAAGTTGAACATAAAATTTTTTGTTATAAAAAATGTGCCAACACTTTTACAGTACACCCAAATGCAAATTTTTGGCATTGGCTTTTTTAAAGTTGCATTTATGCAAATTTGTGTATGAGTTAAAAAATCTGTTTAGTTTCAAGTTTCAAAAATCATTGTTTAGGACTTCAGAAACTGTTGGGTGATGTCATATGCAAATTTCATACCTGTACAATAACTTCTGTTCGATTATTATCCCTGAGAACAGCATCAACATCCCCTTGAATTGGGATTTGTGTCACTTGATCCGCAAAATCTGTGTTATACCAAACACAAAGTTGATCGCCACTTTGTGCCACGACGACATCACTTTTTGGGACCCATTGAACATATGAACAAAAATTGATCATATTTGAAGATTTTTCAGTTTCAACATCAAATAAAAATAAACTTGATCGAACATCCCGAAAAAGCAGTTTTGATCCAGTTTCATTCAACTCCAACCAATCAACAACATTTCCATGATTAATTTGAGAGATGGTATTTCCAGATGTTAGATCCACAACGGCAATTGTATGTACATCTAACATATATGCAACTCTTCGAAGATCACCCCCGCCACGAATTGATCTCTCATTTAGACGGGCAGAGATAAGATGAGGAGATAAACGTTCAGTTCGAATCCATCCAGCAATTTCATTTCTACCATATTCAATGAAAGAAATTTCTCCAGCATTTATTATCATTCCAACATTTTCATTATCAAGATAAAATTTTTCATTTCCTCCTGATTCCCATGGAATTTCAGAACTCTAAAAAAGGATATTAGGGGTTGCCGATTTCAAAAAATTTGCATACCTTTTCAGTTTCTCGATCCACCATAATTAAGGTACTTGCAGTATAGGCAATCACGTAACGGCTTGTTCGACCCATAACTCGGATATCTGTGATTGAAAGACCTTTATCCGATCGAACAACACATCGTGCATCACTGTTGATATCCCTCACCACAACTTGGGAAGGTGAAACAAAAGTTGTTTCAAATTGATTTTTTATTAGTGCTCTTTTCAAAGCACAATCAATCGATAAAACCAATCCACTCAAATTTCCCTAAATAGTTTATGTAAATTTTGATAATCAAAGCTGTTCAAAAAAATGGTTTTTTGAATTCCATGCGACATCAGAAATCCCAGAATTCAGGATTTGGCATTTTAAAAAGTGCCATTAAAATTAGATGGTGTGCCATAAATTTCATATAACTTTATGTCACATTTAATGATTTATGTGACAAATTTTATATTTTTCTAATGTAACTAAAATAAAAATGGCACTTTTTAAAATGCCAGAACCGAAATTTTAGAATTCAAATGTCACAGGATTTTCATTGTAAAATTTTTTTGAATACAACTCTTACACAAAGTACTGTAGATCCATCAGGTTTCCATGTCAGAGCAGTAACCACGTACAAATTCTTGATTGTTAGCACTTGTCCTTCATCCCATGCACCTCTTCTTTGACTCCATGACATCAACTTCAGACGATCATATGACCCAAAAATGGCATTATATCCAGTCGGATCTAAGATGGCACAATTAAAACTTCTCTCTTTTGGATCCCGGCCACAATCAAATTCCTGCAAAATTCTTCCCTGCTCTGAATAAGAGACAATTCTTTTATCTGCCCCTGCGGCAAGAATCCCAAAATTACTCAACAGCAAACAATAGGGCGGAGTTGTATGAACACAAATTTTTGATTGTGTTCGAGTTTCAAATGAAAATAAAATTATCGCTGAATCTTCATGTCCGCTTACGAAGGATCTCCGATTTGGACTTTGGGCAAGGGAGATAATTCCGGCATCGGTTTTGTAAATCGTTGAACATTTGTTTGAATGAACAGAAGCATATCGGACTTTGCCATCCGTTAATCCAATGATGAGTCGGTTCTCTTCGGGCCAGATTAGGGATGTCACGGGAGCGGATTGGGTGAATTTGTTACAAATTACTTTCTTTTCATCCCTAAAATATCAACAATAGGAAACGGCACAAAATGCAAACTGCCACTTTTTGATGGCATTTGTGCCATGACATTTTTAAACAATAAACTTGTTTTTGGCACTTACCATGATTCACCAAGTCGATAAACAAATACAATATTATCAGTTTGTCCAATGGCGAGTTTTGTTGAATCTGGTGAAAATGCCAAACTTGTCACAATGTAACTTTTCTTTCCATACTAAAATAATTTGCATATACTTCAAAAAACTCTATTACCGTAATATCGATCGATACCTTTGAATCAACAGGTTTTGTTGCAAATTTATCTTTCTTTTGAAGTTTATCATCAAAAAGTACAATATTCAAATCTGCAGTTGCGATGGCAACTTTTCGATTATTTGGTGCAACGGCAATGGCACGAATTTTTGCAACTCCATCCTACAATTTTTTTGATTCTTCTTTTTAATTAATTAAAATCAACAACTTACAAGTGAATCTAATAAAGTTCCAAGATATTTTAGCTTCATTTTTTAAACACTTTTTTTAAATTGAAAATTAAAGTTATCCCAGTTTGAAATATTTTTTTTAGTCCGCGACCTTTTTTTCAGTTGTACCGTAACCATGGAAACCCTTCTTAGAGGTTTTCTTTTAATGGAAACAAAAGGAACACATTTTCATATCATCAAATTTATATTTTTAATTAAATAAATATTTTGTGTTTAATTTGTGGTAAAATATAGTGTAATATTATAATCATTATTTGCTTTTAATCATTGTAGAAATTTATTAAGTTAAAAATCTATTTATTCACTAAAAATGACATTTAAATATGATTATATTTTTAATAAACGGAAAGCAATTTCAATTTTTTACACAGAAGTTTTACTTCTTCCTCAAAGATGGATTCTGAACTTTTTCGTTTTCCGATTTTATAATTTTTCAAAGAAGCGGATGTTTCGCCGTGTTTGAACCATAAAAGTGATTCCAAATAATATGCATAATAGGCAGCTCCAAGTGCAACCAGTTCTTCGGGATGTGAGGCACAACAAAATTCAGCATTTGCAAATAAATTTTGTAGCAGTGACTTTATCATTGGCATTCGACTTCCGCCTCCGACTAATAAAATTTTATCAATTTGATCAAAATCAAATTTGCCATTATTTAATGCATTAAAAATACATGTCTTAATTTTTTCTAATAAATTGACTGACAATTCTTCAAATATTTTTTGAGTAATTTCGATTATGCTGCCTTCATCATCATCAGATGAAAGAAAATCTTCAACATCAAAACTGAAATAATTGTTTTTTTATCGAGTTATTTAAGTTAACTTACAATTCTTTATCAATTATTGATAAGCTTTCTTTGATTCTTTGACATTCCAACATAAGCTTGTATTTCTTTGATCTCAAATCTTTAATTCCAAAATCATGAAAAAGTTTATCCGAAAAATAATCTATCAAAATATTATCAAAATCTCTTCCACCAAGATTTGAATCACCATTTTGACATAAAATTTCAATTTGATTTTTTTCACATTTAAAAATACAAACATCCAAAGTTCCTCCGCCAAGATCGAATAATAAAAAATTGAAGTTTTGTTTTATGGATTGATTAATTAAATATGCAAATGCCGCGGCTACTGGCTCTGGCAAAAAATCGACGGTTTGAAATCCTGCTAAAATTGCCGCGGCACAAGTTGAATCTTTTTGGGCATCTGTGAATGTTGTTGGTACAGTAATCATAACTTTGTTTCGGGGTCCACCTTGAAATGCTTCAACTTTTTGTTTTATGTTTTTTAATAAAGCCGCTGGAATTTCTTCTGGGTGTTTAAGCGTTTTGCCGTGTTTTGTTTCGACTTTTATAAAAACATCGTTGTTTTCGAGGAATTTGACCTGCAGCATTTCATCTTTGTTTAAATGATTTAATTCAACATTTCTTTCATGTACAACTTCAAATGGCCAACTTTGATCAATTAAGATATCTTCAAATTTTTTTCCAATAATTCTTTTTGAATCAAAAACTGTGTATTTTGAATAATGCCATAATCGGTTTAATACAACTTGTCCACATTTTTCATTTTCTTCATCAAATGCAACATATGAAGGTAGCAACCTTGCATTATTATTATCCAAAGCAAGAGTTTCAATTCTATTACTACGATTTACAGCTGCAAAACATCTTGTTGTTCCTAAATCAATTCCAACTGCTTGTGTTCGATTTGCATGATCATATTCAGTAATTTTTTGTGGTATCGAATATTTTTTGTTGAGATTTAAAATTGGTTTTATCTTTCCCAGTAATTTTATATCAATATCAGAAATTCCATTGTCATCTATATTAAGTGTGATGGCATATTTTTTGTTGACTGGAAAACATATTGTATGATATATTTGCTCTGGGCCTGATATTACCTGAAATAAGTTCAAAAAGTTCTAAAATTTCACAGTAATATTTAAACCTACAGATAAAATATTTTTAGTATTACTTGACTTTATTATAGCCTTTTTTGTGATTGGCAAACTTTCCTCTGATCCGATATATCTTTGAATTCCTTTAATTTTGAGTTCTAGAAAATTACTGTATTTTTGGCATCTTTTTTAAAACATTTTTTACCAGTTTTGCATTCTTCGATTTTTAACCAAAACCATTTAATGTCATTAAACTTTTTAGTTATTAAACATAAATCTTGTGAAAGTATTCCAAACGCGTCATATTCCATCATTTCGGCATCATTTGCCATTATTCGAGCTTGTACTAAGGCCCCTTTGTAACATGATGTATTCCAAAAATTTCTAACACGGAAAAAATTATGCAAAAAAGTTTTAATGAAATTAAAACAAACCTTGAATTCTCAAATCCTGGAACATCAACGTATTCAAAAATTTGACATTTTGGAAATATCTCTTTTGGCACTCCTTCATCAAATTCACCAAATTCATTTCGATACAAAATAACCCCTGGAGGCATATGACTTTTTTGCAACATTCTTTCCAAAATTGTTTCTGAACAATTTCGATTTGAATAATGGGTTGAAATAAACTTAGCTTTATCATTTTCTTTGTGCCAAATATACCAATACATATTATCGTATATCCAGATAATATCCCCATTTTTGGGGACATAGTTTGAATGGCAAACAGTATAAAAATAAATTGCTGTTGTTTGTTCAATAATTTTTACTTTTTTATAACCCATTTTCAGTCCAAAATTTATGAGCATTTTCCGAGTTTTATTTCCTATCAAAATTCCAGCAATACAAAGACATCCAAGTTCTCCTTCAATTTTAGATTGCACCTTTTCAAAAAAACTTAAAACGTTTTTTTCTGAAAAATGTTTTCAATGAAACTTCTCATATTCTGATGCCCTTAAGGTTATTTCTGAGTCAGACAAATCCTCCATCAGTCTAATTCTTTTTATTATATTATTTTAAGCCATATATGATATAACGTATAAGCCAAATTTTTATTATTTCAAATTTTACCTTTTCCCAAATCATATTCAGTAATATCTTTTGTATCCGTGTCATAAAATGCTATAAAAGAGGGAAACGAAGAAACATCTAAATAAGCTAAACCTGCATGCAAAACCATAGCAAAAACAATTGGAATGTTTTAAAATGCTCAATTCCTTTCATTAATAGATGGAGATAATTATTACTTTTATCACAAAAACCATTAAAATGCAATAAAAATTGTGAAGAACATAAATTGTGTTACACAAAATGGGCGTTTATTTTTTTTATCATTAATGATTCATTATTGTTTTCCGTTAATATCTGCAAACTTCTAAAACATAACAGAAAAAAATGCAGTCACATGCACATATATGAAAACACAAAAATAATGTATACCTGATGCATTTGTAAAAATGGTAATGAATATTCAAGGTATTTCGGCCAAGACTATCCACGTCTGACGTCGGGTTTTTTCCCGAAATTCTCAAACCCCCCCCCCTCCCCTTCCGTCAAGTTTTTTTCTTTGATGTTTACCGCTTTTAAGGTGAGCGTCAGATTTTGTTTTACCCTCCCCTAAAACACCCGACGTCAGATCTGGACAATCCCTGAATACAAAAGACCCATTTTCCCCCAGGCGGCATCAGCGTATCTATATTATCAAATGTGTGTTATAAAATTATTAACACTGTTATAGTAGTTAACATTATCATCACTTCTGTTCTTAAAACACTTTATTAAATTTCAATATTAAAAAAGAGATATTATAAGTTTTTATATTTGTTTACTTAAAGGAAAATATCCCATCGACAGAATTAAAGTAAACATCAAAAAAAGTTTGTTCCAAAGCTTTTTTAAATGTGTAAAGTTTGGAGTTCTTTCTTTTGTGCAAAAAACGTTTAAAACAATTTTTAATGCATTTTTAAGTTGTTCTTCATTGTTATTTCTTTCTTCTTCTAAACGTTTTAAAAAAGATATACATCATTGGAAGAAACATTTTTTAAAGAACAATTTTATAATAAAAAACAAAAGTGATTCAAAGCAGGCAAAAAAGCACGGGAAACAAAAAGAAATAAGCTCTTTTAAAAAGTTTTTTAAAAATTAAAAGTTCGCAAATTTATTTTTTTTAGAAGAATCATTTTTGAAATGATGAGATCAACAACAATCATTTTGATTTCTTTTCTGATAATACTGTAGACGAAAATATTTAATAAACATTTTTCTAATAGGTGTTAATAGAATTTTATCCAAAAATATTTGAATGTCCAAAGTCTCGGATACATTTTCTTCCTCGTGGCGTTTCTGGATCATATTTTTCTCGAGGGGATGTCAGCTCGGGTTCATGAATAAGTGCGCCAACAGCATCAGCGTGTCGGGTTCGGTTGTTCTAAAAAATTTGAATAATGAGAAGGATATTACAAACAGTACATCTTATAATACATGTATAACAATACAACTTAGGTTCTAAACTACAATAAACCTCTCTAAAACATCAAAGAAAAAATGCCGCTTTTATCATCTTCGACTTCAGATCGATTAAAATACTCTTCTTAAAACTAATTTGAAATCCTAAGTTTCTATCAAAAAATATAAAATGTTATTTGTTTATAACTACCGTAATTGTGAAGATCAAATTTTACAAAACTACAGTATCCAAAATGCCAAAAACTTACTGGACTTGACGTCCTTGAATGTTCAAACATTCTCCGAGTACTTCTTGCTGACAGCATTCCATCATCTTGAGATGGTTGAGGTTCAATCCCTTCAAAAAATGCCGGAAATACAACAAAATTCGTTGATTGCCAAACAGGATTCTCTAATCGATAATACTTTTTTAAAAATCCCAGCAAAACTTCATTTGGTTTATCCAATGCAATTTTAGAAGGTTCTTTGACTCCTTCTGAATCCAGCATTTTCTCAAATAATTCATGTCCAATTTCAGAATGTTGCTCAGATTCATGAATATAAAAATCCAAAATACAAATTGGTTCTGCGATAAATTGTTTATCAGCTGAATCTCGAAGATATAATTTTTTTCTTGCAATTCTTAAAAATCCAATGATTAATGAAAATGGAGAAGATTCTGGTTTCTTCCAATAAAGATACAGAATCTGGGCATCTTCAGAATCCAAAATTCTATCGCATGAAGTTAGGGGTTTTCGAAGATTTTGAGATTTTGCAGAAAGAGTGCCAATTCTGTCAATGCCTTTGCATAATGCCGGATATCTTTGTGGAGTAAATCGGATAAGGCGAGCCTGATCAAGCCTTTCAATTGGAGATTCTTTAAATATCGTTGAAAGATCAACTGGAATTTCCATTTTCTGTAAACCTTAAAATTTAAAATGAAAGAAATTATTTCAGTAGTTAAAAGCAGAAAAGCAACAAAACCGCGGACCTCCTCCTTCTTTTTCATTTTTTGGCATTCCCCCTTTCCTTTTCTGCTCCTACTCCCTTATTTAGTCATTGCTTTTGCTTCATTATTGATCGCTAAAGAGCAAAAGAGAAGAAGGAACGGGAAGAAAAAAAAGGGAGCAAAGGCTTTTTTCAACACAAAACTGGCATGAAACAAACATGCCAAAAAGTGCCATGCCAAAACCAAAAAATTGAAGTGCCCAAAAAAAGAGAACGAAAGTTAATTGCCTCGATTAAGTTTTTACTTTTTTTTGAAGGGAAAATGATCACTTTTGTCGTTGATGGAAGGAAGTCCAAAAAGTCAGAAATAAAGGACCTTCTACAAAATGTAAAAATATACGTGAAAAGAAAAAAAGTGAAACGTTAAAAAAAAGTATAGAAATTGCGACCCCCAAAAAAATTCTTTTGCATCGGTTGCGTCCGGTCGAAGCAGTCCAGAGAAGTTGCGCAATTTTCTCCCAAAAAATATATTTGTAAAAAAGTGAAAATTGGAAGAAGGAAAGAAAAATGGTGGTGACAGACTTGTGTCCCTTTTTTTCTGACGACAAATAACTAAAAAATGGCCTTCTAAAACACCCAAAATCGCTGCTGCTGGCAGCAACTGCTTTCTTTCCACTTGGAAGCAAACAAAAAACACAGTATTTAAAAAATAATAATTCATTTCTATCTAAATTCTATTTAATCAAAAAAAAGTATACTGTAATAATAACAACAAAAATTAATAAAAAAATAATCACGCGTATTACACAATTTTAAAGATAAATCAGTTCACTAAAGGCTACTCCTCTTCATAAAAAAATATTACAGTTTCTCTACAAGTAATTATTATTTTACAAGTTTTTCAATAGCTGCTGATTTTGCTGCAATCAAATTTCGACCTTGTTTTTGAACAACCATTTGATGAACTGCATCATACCTAAGAAAATATATATTATGGTAATACAGTAATCACATCTATAATAAAAAAACATACCATTCACCAATTTTAGTTTCTTCTCGCATTTCTTTGAAAGCACTGCATCCAACAAATGAATTAATTGCACCATAGAGAGCAAGATCCGCGAGATTTGGTTTTTCTCCACCCATGAATTTTCTGCCTCCAAGGGCATCCAACCATTTATGGCAGGCATCTTTCATCGCTTTCCGTTCATCATCAATATTATGGCGCTTTTTAAGACGCTTTGAAATTCCCCACATTGCTGCAGCACCCATATAAACTGCGAGATATCGTTCCCAAGATGGGAAATTACGATCCCATTCACCAACTTTATCAAAATATTTGAAAGTTTCAAGTGATTCATTCCATGTTCGATAAACATTTGGAGAAATTAAATGAATAAAATGTGAATCAACCCATTCCCGCCATTCTCGTTCATCACTATAAACGATACAAATTACTGTAATCAAACTAATGAAAAACAAAACAAACCGTGCAGCACCAACATCAATCTTAGATTCTTCAGCCATAACAAAATATTGATTTGGATATTTGATTGTAGCCTTCTTGGAAGAAGGATCCTGAGATTCATGACCAGGATAAAATTCAACACAATCTTCAAATGTACGATTTGGACGATGTAAGAATGTTGCCAAAATTGAAATAATTAATGATGATTCAACGATTGGTCTTTCGATTGCAGCAGTCTTCAAAATTGGAACCTAAAACATCGATTTTACATAAAATGGGTATTTTTGTAGACGTGATATTTAAAAATATTGCTGTGACTATAAATATAAAAGGATTTTTTATCAATCTTCTGCATGCAAAAGTAAAAAGAATAAAATAAGATCCAGTTTGATTCAGAATCTGAGGATACCGCAGAGTACGGTAGTCAATATCATATCTCCGAGAAATCCCTATTATTATACAGTATCCCATCAAGTTCTGATTCATGACGTTTTTTCAATAAATAAAACAGAAACCGAAAAAATTAAATCTTAAACCACAGAAAACATTTTCCAAAGTATCTGTAGAAATTTCTCAATTAAAAATACAAACCTTTTTATATTCTTTACTAAATTTCAATTGACTTCTTGTTACAGGATTAACTTCAACAACTTCATACGAGAATCCATAATAATCTAGCATAGCTCTAACCTTGCAACAATATGGACAAGTCTAAAATTCTTCCGTCGTTATTATCATAATATCCAAAGTACAATATTCAAACCTGATATTGATAAAGACGAAGACCAAGTTGAGTTTTATCTTCTTCATTTACAATTTTTCGAGAAAGCTGTCCACCATGTTCTAACGCAAATTTTGGATATTCAATTCGCCATGATTGTTGCTTCTCTTCTTTCACACCAAAGATAACGCCGGTAAATAAAGCGCCCCCGCTTGTTGAGATTGCCCGAATTGGATGATTTCCTAAAGAAGCCAAAGCTCGTCGAGCCCACATCTAAAAAAATTATGGAGTTATTTCAATAACAAAAAATGCGAAAAAAATCCACGTAAAAATGCAAAACTTTGTTCAGACAAAACACGAAACACTATGTTCCCTCACGTACACATTTTATGTTTAGGCTATAAACTTCAGAATGACAACAATTTTTTATTTGCAAAGAACCATTTTTTATTTCCAGAAAAAAAATCAGCTGCCTATTGTTCTTATCTTAATTGAAAAAAGCGTTTGATTTTAACACTGGTTTGATCAGTGAAAGGGTGGTCCAAATCTATGAAACTTCTTGTGGGTAAAACTTTTCTATTTTATTCAAACAAAAAATTATACTTTATGCTTTACCGAACATTAAATACTTCTTCGTTGCTGAAAACAACTGTGGTATCCAATTTTGTTTAATTGAATATTAAAAAAGTGTAACAAAAAAAGCGGCAAATTTTTCAAAAACAATGCGAGCAGAATTTAGATCGAATGGCGCAGAAACGAAAAAATTTAAATTTGAGAACTTGATTCCAACTTGATATGTCTATCATAACTTTACTTCGCAAAACACCGCTTCATTAAACAGAATTATATATTCAGACAAAAATAAATTTGAAAAGGTCATACTTTGGACAACCATGTTAACGATCGCTGGTGAATAAAATTTCATTTAGTTTTATATGTAACACGCAACGTGCAAAAGCTCGCACATGCTTCAACCTTATGTTTAACTTTCCAACAAAAATACTGTAATGCCGCCAAAAACAGTTGTAAAATTTTACCATCTACATTGTGACAACAAAATTCAATAAACTTTTTTATAAAAAAACATAACGAATAAAACAACAAAAATTTCTTATTAAACAGGTACTTTTTACAAAATGTAACAAAAAATTATACACATTGAGGAAAAAAGGTACAAAAAAAAGTACAATAGAAAGAGAGATATACAAATGGATATATTACTGCAGAAAAAGTACAAACTAAAGAAAAAAACCTTTAAAAATATTCCTAATGAAGCAGAGCACATTTAAATACAGGGCAACTACTTACACAAATAAGTTTAACTATCAAGTTGCAAAACTCGAGCTTAACTTATCAAAAAAGATATAAAAATTTTTAGTGGTATAACTTTTTTAACAATGAGCAGACTAAACCCAAAAAATAAAAGAACAATAGAAATTTCGTTTTCGAAAAAAATATACATATAAAAAAGCAGGCAGGGATTTAAGATGCAAGGCGGAGAGAGAGAAAGGGAATAAATGAACTTTAAACATATTGAATTTGTAGTTCCATATTATTATAATAAACAATTATTGTTGGAATAGAGCAGTTCGAGGACCCATAGCAGAATAATCCATTCCAGGCATACCACCTACAGTACTCATTGGAGAATTCATATTACCACCAGATGGAAAATCAGCATATCCTTGACCATTTGCAGCATGCTTTTGGAAATATTTCTCCAATTTTGCTAAAACTTCGAAGAAATAAAAGTTACAAATAAAAAATCAGAAACACATACTTGTTATATGTTTGCCATAACTAAATTTACGAAGCATAGGAATGTGAGGTTTAATTGCATTCATCATTTTTCGACGATGAACACTATCAGCAACATCCAACATCTTTTGAACAACATAATTTGCAAATGGATCTTTCATCATTTCTAATAATGGTGTAGGCTTTGTTCCACTAAAAGATATAATACTAAATTTAATCAAATAGCAAAAAATGAAACTTACTCTCCACAAACTTCAGAAATAAGAATATTTTTGTGATCATTGCTACCATGTGTAAGACATTTTTCAATAACATTTGAAGCAACTAAAAAATTTTAAATAATATTAGTTCAAAAAATGTTAAGAAAAACATACATTTGTGTTGAGCATGCTTGAGGACATCACCCTTGATTGCATCAACAATACGATCACGATCATTTGGTGAACCATGTTCAATAACATGCTAAAAGTAAACTCATATTATTAATGTTAGGAAAAACATTAATCAACTTACTTGTATAACATAATTACCGTACTGATCAAGAACAAGATCATTAATATTGCTGTGAAGATGCTCCAAGACAGGACGTTTTTGTTCTTCTGAGCAATGTTCAAGAACTCGTTGTATAACTCGACAACCATCTGAAATTAGATGGTTTAAAGATTTGTAATTCATATAATAAAAACTTACATGGATGTTTAGCTAATGAGCAAACTGAATCAGCTTTATCAGTAATAAATGAATCAATGATAAATTGAAGACGTGGTGGTTCAACTTTTTCAATGACTTTTTGAACAACATGATTTCCATTTTGGTCTTTCACACATTTAAGCACCTCACCATTCATTTCTTGAAGCAATTCCATTTGTTGTTCACTATCAATGGATTCCAAAGCTTTTTGAATCACTCGACATCCATACATTTGCAAAGCCAATTTCATGACATTTCCACGAATGGCATCAACAAGTTGATCCTTTTGTTCAGGAGTACCAAATTCAAAGAATTTCTGGATTACATAATTACCAAAGACATCAGTCATAAGCTGTTCAGCATTCTTAATAACTTCTTCAAAGATGACTTGTTTTTCTTTGTTATTTGCACGTTCAAGCTTTTGTTGGATAAATCTTGAGCCATGTTGATCTTTTGCAAATTCCACAACATTCTTTCCCAAATCACTTAGTTGAAGATGTGGTAAACGGCTATTACGGAAATCATCAAGTTGTTGGGATCGAACAGGTGATGCTTTTTCACTTGCATTTGAATTTACAACCGAAACACGTCCATGAGAATTATTAGCATTTGTAACAGCAGGTGGACGACGATTTGTTGGAGTATGTTGGGTTGGAACAGTTGGAGATGGGAATCCTTGCATTGCACCATTTGGCATACCTTGTGGTTGAGTATATACAGTTCTTGCAGCATTTTGTGGAGCATAAACTGGTGCATTTGGCGGGGCTACAGCTCGCTGCGCCATATTCATATTTCCAAATCCACCATTATCTAACAAGATATTATTGTTTTGAGCACTCTCGAAATTCAAAGGCTTACAGAAAAATGGAGTTGGAGAAGTTCCAAATGAGCCAGTAGGTGATTGAACTAATACAAAATTTTGAGGTGTTGGTTGTGGAACACTAGTTGTATAATTTTGCACTCTACTAATTGGAGCAATATTACTTCCAAAAGAATCATGCCGTTGTCTTGCTGATACAGATAAATTACCAAAATTGGCCAACGGAGAAGTTATAGATGTATACGGATAAAATTGTGGTGGAGTTGAAGAGAATAACGATGTTGGTGGAGTTCCATATGCTCCATTCATGTCATAACCACACCATTGCGTTGGAGTTGTTGAAAATTGTTGATTTAATTGATGCGGCAATGGATAATAGCTTGGCATGCTTGACATATCCGGAGTTGTTCCCATTTGAGCTTGAATATTACTGCCTGGGACCGGAATTGGAATACCGTTGGACATTTGTTGCACCGTTTCAGTTCTTGAATCTTCCCTGAAAATAGCTACATTAAATACGATCCTAAAAAATAAAATTTTAAACATACGGATGCTCTCCAATTGAAGCTTTTGATGGGGAATGTTTCCTATGATTCTTGGAAGAGACTTTGGAAAAGACAGGGGTCATACTTCCAGGTGATGAAGCCAAAACATTTTCAACCACGCCATTCAGAATCAAAGATTGATCTCCATGCGATCGGGGAGAAAATGCGCTACCACCAATATTGTGAGCCATTGCAGGATGAACGTTGATAGGTTTGCTTACAGCATGTTCTAAAAGATATAAAAAAGATAAATCAATTAAGAAACCAGTCGTATCAAAAAAAGTTGTTGTTTTTTTATCAAAAATAAAAAAAGAAGAACACAAACCTGATGAACTCCAATTTCCATTGGTATTACGTCCAGCATTATTAGCCACCCACTTTTCAGTCATTACCATAGCTTTTTTAACAATAAAAGATACAAAATATATATATACAAAAACTGTACACAACAATCAACAAAATGAGAAAAATGTACAAATATGGTACAGGAAGAAGGCGAACCTATAAAAGAAAGATATATGTATTAATTAAGTATAATAAGTTAAACTAAAAAAGAAGGAATAATTTAACGCGAATAAATGTATAAATAACCATTTGTGTAGTTGTAATAATACTAATTGTAATGAATAAGTAAAAGTAAGCATAAAAGAAAGAGATAAGCTGCCTGCAGGCTTCTTCAAAAAAATGTCTCCCCGCGCTGGCGCTTTCCCAAAAAAAATTTATGAGACGTCTGGTGTTTGTCCAGTCTGGAGCGGGACAGACAAAGAAAAGGAATTGTTTCACGCAAAATAATATGTTGTTGCATCATAGATGATGATGGCCAAAAGACTGCCATGTTTGTGCTCTGAATCTCTAAATATACGTAATGTGTGCAGCAGCACTTTCTCTTTTCAGCAGACAGGCCAACATAAAAACTGCTGCTTTCCTTTTTTCTTTCTTTCTTCTTTTTTTTGCCCGCGCATACCCATGCTTAATATCGTATCTCAGACCAGGCGCTTTCCAATCAAGACATTTTTCTCTTCTTTTTTTGTCCCATCTTTTTTTTGCCGTGTTCAAAAAAAAGCAAAGGAAATTGAAAGCTATTTTCTTCTTCTGCTGCCGTTTTTCTATCTCTCATTTTTTTCTCTTCTTTCTCCATTTTGTTCTTCTTCTTTTTGCAGTTAGTTATTTATTTTATCGTCGTCCTATAATTGCTTTCCACCTTCATCATTCGTTTGAGACAAAAAAGAAGAAGTACCGAATTGAAACACAAAAACCGGTCAACAAGTTTAGTTTTGGAGTAAACGTTTGCGCAGCTTTTAGCGGAAAAACCTTTTTCCCTATCCCAAATAGCTTTTAATTGTTAGCTTTAGACGTGCTCCTACTTTTCGGGTTTAGGTAATTTGTAGTTCAGACGGGTTTATAAGTATTCAGACGGATTTCTCCTAAAGATTAAAGACAACAAAAGTTCATCGATAGCTAAAAAAATTAAAAGAAAAAAAACACGCCTTTTTTAAAAAACCGCAATTAAATCAATTGAAAAAAACACGCTATTGTTTTTACTGCCAAATAAATGATTGGGGGTCGTTTTCTGCTGTTGCTCTCTTCCATGCAATGTTGATCAAGGCTTTTTTTTTCCTTCTTGATCACGTGGGATAGAAATATAGAGCGAGAAACACATTTTTTTCACAGCCATCATCATCAAACAATGCAACTAAAGACTAAAAGAATTTTTTTCTTCTTTTCCTTTTTTTCAGCAGCTTGTCATTCCTATTATTATTACAGTCAACTTTCAACAAAAGTAAGAAAGATAGACATTGAAATAAATTCTTTTTTTTGAACTTCCGGTTCACACCTTCTCAAATTCCAGAGTAATATATATTTATTATTTTCTTTTATAAAATCACCCTATTGCTACCCCAAAAAAATATTTAAAACAAAAAAACAACAACGTTCTTCTTTCGAACCTTAAAAAATGTATAAATTATGTTTTTTATACATTAATACATATTAAATTTTTAAAAACATAAACAAAACAAATCACCAAACAAATGCAAACAAAGCAAGAAAAATAATATTAGCAAATATTGCTTTCAATTTTTGTTATTATTATTTTATATTATCGGTAGAAACATGTGTGTTGAGCATTGAAAAGAGAATACAATAATCATGGACGAGAGAGATGAAGCAAGAAAGAAAGAAATTGTGACACAGTAATATAGCGAATATAAATTTGAAAGACGAAATAAAAAAATAACCAAAATAATATTTATAACCGGAAAAAAATATGAACTAAATATTAATAATTGCCAAGCAACAAACATCCATAACTACGATTTTCTAATAACAATAAAAAGATTCAACTATTTTGTTGTTAGGACATTGTAGCTCCCAATCTCTTTCTTACATTTTCATACACCACATAACTAATTGATACAGCCGGAATAACTTTGATAAAATTTGGTACAATTCCACGATAAAGTCCAACAGGTCCTTCATTTTTCAAAATATACCTAAATTGTCCCGACATTGTATCTGGTTGTGAAGTATCCATTGAAATCGCTGAAAAATATACTGTATTTTAAAAAGTTAGAAACAAAAATTAGCTTACTTCTTGCCTGCAGCCTCGTCCTCACCAATGCTAATGGATAACTTGCTAATTGGCCACATGTACTTGAGCATGTTCCGCACATCTAAAAAATATCTCACGTTCTATTGTAGTCATAAAATTCAAAAATCAATCATACCAATGTTGAGATGACACTTGGTTCTTTTAAATTTGGATTTCTTTTAACATACAATGTTTTGAGTGTTTCATAAATGGCTAAGTCAATACCTGCATACGGAATAATACCAATAAGATTTGGTACATAACCCTAAAATACACATTAACTATCAATTACAGTAATATGCAAAAGCAAACCTTATAAAAGCATGAAAATCCTTCTTTTTTGTACATTTTTGTTGCAAAATGAAAAAGACCCTTATCCAATTGTCCCGTTCTTCGCAAGGCTAGCCGAGTTTTTAATACTTCTAATGGATAAATAATTGTTTGTGAAATTACTCCAGCAGATGAACCAGCAACAAATCTTTCAGCCAATGCTAAATCCGTACTTCCTTTGACCCGTTGTATCAATCTTTTGATTTGTTCATATGCCATAAATTTAAAAGCAGATTCTGGAGCAATTTTAATTACGTTGATTCCATTTCCTCTCCAAAATGATTTTATTCCACCTTCTTTGTAAAGAAATTGTAAAGCCGAAAATAAATTATAGCGATTTTGAAATGTTGAATGAACCTATAAAAGTTTACAGTAATAAAAGTAACAAAACAAATATAATTTATTACCTGTAAGAAAACTTTTAACCTATCTAATGGAGCTGTACACGTTCTTGACATACAACCAGCAAGGCCACCAGCAACTAAATGCCTCCACCAAACTCCAGATAGCATTTCTTGTGGAGTAAAATCTTCAGGAATTTGACTATCTTCTCCGATATCAATGACCAAATTATGCCTCCAAAATTCTGCAATATCGTGAAGATCCGTGGATGGAAAGAGAATCATAAAATCTTTAAATTCTATCAAGTCGACAGTTTCTGATCCACTTTGATCCATACTAAAAAGAATACATGTTTAAATATAATGTATAATTAAAGTCAAAATCTTACATGTCAACAAGACTTCGAGCTTTTTGATCAGTTATTGGTATACCAAGATTATGAAAATAATTTTGCATCTCTCGATGATCGACTAATCCATCTTCATTCTTATCCAATTGGTTAAAAACTTCTTCCAGCCTTTTCTCATGTACCATGACATAATTCAAAAAATCAGAAAAGTCAATATTCGTTGAATGATCCTCTCTTTTCATATTTGCAAAGATTTCCTATAAAAACTTCTATTATCAAACAGTAATCAAATATATGCAGTGAACTCACAGGTGCCAATTTCGACGGAAAATATCGTTTCTTCTTAAGTGCTGCCGTGAGATCTCGAATATCAATTGTTCCATCATTATTCACGTCAAGAAAATCATATAATTCTCGAAGCTTTTTCTCCTTCTCTTTACTAAATCCAGCCAAATTCGAATGTGTTGTAATTGCTTTTTCTTTTGTCACCAAACCAGTGATCAAAGGATTAGCCTTTTTCGGATGAGATTTTAATGGATCTAAGGAACTAGATTTTACTAAAAAAGCGAAATTAAATTTTAGCACTATCTATGCAAAAGCAAAAAGAAATGAATCCAAAATTACCTAAAATATCTGGATCAATATTTTCCATTTCAACGGCAGCAGCAGTATCAACCTCATTGTTGTTGTTGGTATCAGTTGGTGGTGGTGATCCTGATTTAGATTCATTTTTTGATGTTGTTGAAGTTGTCTTTTTGATTGTTGGTGCAGATTCTTGAGTGCCGATAATAACTGTAGAATCCACTATAGGTTTTCCAGTAGAATGTTGTTGATGCTGCACAATTACCATTTCAAACAAATCAAAGTATAAATGGCTTCATTCAGCCAGCTGTAGAAATAATTAAATATATATTTTACCAAATTACAACTACTACAAGATTATTAAACTAAAAATATTAAAAATAATGTTAAAAAAACAATGGCAAAAACGATGGATAAAAAGAAGCCGGCGCCTTGGGCACTTTAGAAACAAAAATCAAGTTTTAAAAGTTTTTTTCGCGTTGAGACGTTTTTTCTTATGTTGAACACAAAAACTTTTTCAACAAAATTCAATCAAAGTTTTTGCATAATTTTTTCATTGAAATTCTATTTTTTAGAATGAAACAAATCAGACATAATCAACACATTAGAATAAAGTTGAATGAATGCTTCTTCTTGTATGTGATTTGATTTGAACGGCAAAAAAGAAAGAGAAGAAAGAAGAAGGAAAATCAACACAAATCAAAAACGTCATCTTTGGATCTCAAAAACTTTTGTGCTGCTGTTGCTGTGTTTCTGTTTGGTTGTTCTACTCTTCAACAAAAGAAAAAGTGATCAAGGAAGAAGTTTTCTCCTTTTTGGTTGTGGTCAAAAAATAAGTTGAAAGAAGAAAAATACAAAGTTTGAAATAACTAACGTCTATGAAGAAGATGATGATGGAATTTTGTTTGTCAATAACCTCTTCATGGGTTCGTTTCTTTCTTACTTTTTAATTCCAAGAAGAAAGAGCATATTTTTGATGGGGTTAAAGTCCGTTAAAATTAATGACCATTTTTTATTGTCGAACAGATGTCTCTTTTTTTCTTTACTTTTTATGTCATATGGTCCTTATGATATGAGGTTAATCAAATTGTTGGAGGCATAGAAGTGATAAGAAGAAATTAAGCACGTTAATTAGGAGATTTCCAACAAAGTACATTTTTTGACCACCAAAGTGCTTATTTGGTATTCAAAAGAGGGAAACTCTTTGCTAACGTTACCGTACTTCTTATTCTAATCTTCGCCATGATAGTTGCTTTGACACTTTTAATGTTTTTTTTTCAGATTCTTCAACCAATACTTCTTATTCTTGCCTTTTCAACGATATACTTTGTTAAATGCAGCAAAAAAGGAAAAGGTCCACCAAAATCTTTGAGAACTCCAAGCAAAGCAGGAAATGTTAAATCAAATATGAAAAGTTCATTGCGTAAGTTTTTTATCTATGTTGAAAACAATCATTGATAGTCTTTTTTCAGAACCATCAAAATCTGATGTTTTTTCATCAGCAGCTGCAAAAAGTAAAACAAAGGCCACCACTGAAGACAACAATAATAATATGAAATCAAAGAGTAATATGGCTGGAGGAAAATCTGCTATTAAAAAAACTCGAACAAAAGATGAAGAAGAAAGAGTCCCCGATGAAGATTATGGTGATATCCCTGAACCAACCGCATCTGCAAAAAAACGTCGAGAAGTGCAACTTGAAAAAGAAAAGAAAGAAAAAATTCAAAAAGGCTTTTATCAATCTAAAAGTGATGAAGATGATACTTTGGGTAAGTTTTTGTTATTTGTTAGGTTAGGGTAGGCTTGGCATTTCGATTAGCCGAATCTGAATGATTTTATAATGCCATCATACGTGATTACGGTAACTTTACTCAAGCGTAATATCATAACATAAGTACAGTAACTATGTTAAAACGAGATCTGCAGGGATCTCAAAAACTGATTAATTCTTGACCTATTATTTCAGATCCAATTAAATCTCTAAAACAAGAACAAACTGAAGAATCAACAAAGAAATCGAAAAAGAATAAGAAGCAATAAAGAAAAACAACAACTTCGGGATGGATATGTTTAACTTTATTAATTATTATTGATTAATTTGTGATAAATAATGTAAAATATGTACTTTTTTGAGCAAATAAACTTTTGATATTTTTTTAAATGTTTTTTCTATGATGAAAGTTACTCAATGTCATGAGATCTTCGATATCTTTCTGAAATTCTTCGACGCCCTGCAGTTTGCGTGGTTCCAACAGATTCAACGGAGACAACACTGCTGGAAGTTGCAAATTGTTTTCGGGATGAAATTGAAGATGATCGACTGCTTGTTGCTACTGTAGGTGCCGGAATTGATGTTATTGTTGATGGACCTGCTCCTGATTGATGAAGACGAGATTGTCGTTGCCGCGGCATCGAATCTGATAATTCATGAACGCGTCGAACAATTTCTTCTAATTCAAATGTTCTGAAACGTTAAATTTGAGGGTTACGGTAATGGTAAAATTTCAGGGAAGTTTCTAAATCTAATACATCAAAAGCGGCAAAATTTTAAATCCATCAAAAAATTATTAGTTACCGTTCAGATTGTGATTCCATATCTTTCTTCAGCTGATTCATTGCAGCATTATATTTTCTTTTGAAATCATCCAATGATTCCGTTAATTCATGAATTTCAATTTCTTTTTCTCCTAACTGGAATTTCTGAATTTTGTTATTTTAAATTTTCAACCTTCAAAAAGCAAACCTTTCTTTGAAGAAATTCTATTCTTTCATTCAAGGAAATTTTTTCTTCTCTGAGTCCTTTATTTTCATTCGATAAAGATTTGGACAAAGCTTCCAAACCTTCAAGTTCTTTTTGAGTTTTTAAAAGTTCTTGTCGCGAACCGGATTCATCGTATTCAATTTCTTTTACCTAAAATTTTAATTTGAAATTACTGTAATGGTAAAAAACATGAGTTGATATAAATATGTTCATTTTGGATAAAATTTCAAAAAAGAATTTTTATAAGATTAAAATCAATTTGAAATTAAGATTTTGCCCTGGGGGCATTGCCACTTATTTGAGTAAGCTACAGTAATGTAGATTACAGTAACCTCATACCTGTGTTTCCAGATTCCTTACAGATTCTTGTTCCCGTCTCAATTTATCTTCTATTCGAGTTAACTCATTTCTTAAATTTCTTTCTGATTGTTTTAACTAAAAATATACTTTAATTTTTAAAATTTAACTCAAAAACATACCTCTGAAATTTCATCTTCCCGATCATTAATAAATCGCTGATTTGCCAAATCTGATTTTTGTTGTTGAATAATCATTTCCAATTTGCCAACTTGCGACGACAACTTTGAATTTTCTTTTATCAAAGTTTCTGTTTCTTCTATTGCCTTTTTGTGCATTGTTGCTTCCTTTTTTGCCATTAATTTTTCTTCTTTCAATCGTTTTTGTAGCAATGCAACTTCATCCTAAATATTTTTCGATTACAGTAATCACGCTGGGAAAAGTGTGGACAAAACGTTTTTTTGAAGCGATGCTCCCATAGATTTGTCCCAAACTTTCACCATAACTTTTTTGAGGTGTCTAGCAGGCATGTACGGGAGGATTTTAAACAATATGCATTAGTTCTGTTTTTACAGACCCAAATATGACCAAAATCGACAAAAAATGAGTAAAAACTTAAAAAAACGTCATTTTTTAAATTCGAGATTTAGGGGAAAAGATCCCGTAAATTTCTTCACCTGTAGTAAAAGAGTGATTTCAGAAAAATTTCAACAGTATAAGATTAAAAGTGGCTTCAAAAAATAGCTTAAAGTTTAAAGCTTACGGTAGCTCCTCTACTATTTTCGCGGTAAGAAACACGTTTTCCCAGCGTGTGCAGTAATGAATGTTGGTAAAATACAATATTTTGAGTAAAAAAAACATACAATGTTTGAAGATTCTCGGCTTCGATATTCTTCAATTTCATTTTCTAATGACCGAATTCGTTGTTGAAGTTTTTCATTTTCTTGTCGTCTTTCTGAATCCATTTCAGATAAAATTGATTCTTCACGTTTTTGTTCTTCTAATCGATTCTGAAAATGCGATGGTTTGATAAAATTTGCAGTAACGAGATTACGGTAGTTGTGCCCATACGTGAAAATACTTCCTTAGTGAAATTACTGTAACTTACATGTTTTCAGATAAGAAGGTTACGGTAGTTTTGAAAATTTAAAGAAATGTGCAAAACTTTTTTCTGTATAAAAATTAATTTTGGGGATTGCAAGGTTTTTCTCATAAAACTTCTAAATTTTTAACCCTATATACTGCATGTTCTACAGTATCCAAAAAATTTAAAACACACCTGTAAGGAACTCAGTTGTGTTGTTGTTGTTCTCAATCTTGAACTCAGGCCTTCTTTTTCATTTAAAATTCTTGCAATTTGTGCTTCCTTCTCAGCTAACAAAGGTGTCAATTCATCCAACCTTCTCTGTAAATCAATATTATCTTCCAGCAATGTCCGCCTTTCTTTTGTCACTTTTCCTTCAATTTGTCGAAGTTCATCTGTTAAAACTTCCAATTTTGCTTGAATTTCTTCATTCACGGCACTTAATTGTCGATTTTCTGCAATTTGTTTCTTCAATTTTTCATCCAATTTTTGTTCCTTTTTTATTGCATCTTCAAGTTGAAGAAATAATTCTTCATCACTTCGGCCACTACTATATTGTTGTTGTTGTTGATTTTGGGATGTGCCATGATGTCCTGAACTGCCATTGAAAGTTTGTGGTTTTTCATGAAATTCAACTCGTTTTCGATTGTATGATGATGACGATGGTACTGTAGATGCCCAAAGGGATTCAGAATCTTGTGGGATCATTGTTACAGTATCTTCTCGGTAATATGGTTTACTTGAGGTTGATGGCACAGAGGATGGCATAGTCAGAATTTGATGGGATCTATGGGGGGATGAGGCTGAAGCAGAAGGTTGATTCTTTCTAAAATGGCGAAAATTTAAATATTTTTGATTATCGGATTAGCACAAATGCTTTAGTTTTGAAATGTTGGTCGGTTTTATTTTTCTTCGAAAACTTGTCAATCAATAAATTTTAGGCATCAAAAAAACCAAAAATAAACTCACAAATAAGTATTTTCTAAACTTAAAATTCGAACATTATGTTCTAAATTTTTAACGTATGCTTCTTCCATGAATGATCGATCGGCGGGATGTTGACAGTTACAAATTATTGGCCTAAAAATATTTTAAAACACCTTTTTTTAAAATAAAAAAATGAAAAGAAACAAACTGTGAATTTGAAGTTGAAGGACCATAAATAATATTTGAATTATTATTATTTCCAAGATTTGAATGTCCGGAGGAAGAGGAAGTGGACATTCCCTCTCGAGAGCCAACAGGAGCTAATGGAATACGATTTGTTAAAATACTTCCAAGACTTCCGCTTCGTTTCATTCCATTATTTGAGGTTGAAAGGGGCGGCTGAGATGTTATTCGAACTTTTCGAGTTGTTGCCCCAAAGGCAACTGATGACCTTTTTGGTGCCAATGAACTTGGAGGTTTATATTGAACTCCAGAGGAAGAGGATGGAGCAGTGGTGTAACCGGTACCTTAAATTTTATGCAAATTTGTTAAGCAGTGATTAATATCACAGAAATGGGTAAATAAATGGCCAAAAGGAGTGGAGATAAAAACGGTAAAACTTGAAAATACAGTAATCCCATTGAAAAACGTTTTTTATCAAAGATTCATTTCTGACAAGAATATCTCAGATATGTGGGTAACATATCAACTGCCCTAAGGGGAGAAGAATCAAAAAGAATTCAAAATAAAATTTCAGTAATTTTTAATATTAAAATGTGTCACTCTTCGGCACAGATATCTTAAATCTCATTTATCTAACAACGATGTGTTTAAAAAATTATTCAATAAATCAATCCCCTGAGGGCTTTGATATTAAACTTTGTTTAAACCCATATGAGTACAGTAATCCCTACTAACATCAGTTTTAATCAATTTTCATTTTATCAAAGAGATATATCAAATCCCATCCCTTTTTTAACAACTCACCTCTGACCATCAAACTGCCTTTAGCAGTATCAGGCCTTTTTGCACCAGCCGCCGTCGCTGATCGATTCATTTCTTTCTTCTTCTTAAATGTCAGAAAAAGGTTCTATTCAAAAACAATAAAAACCTTTTTATTTAAAGAACAAACAAAAAAACAAAAAATTCAATGAACCATACGAAAGAAAAAGAAATGCCTAAAAAAGTAGTATGTCCACTTCTTTCTTTCTTTCTTGGTGCTGTTTTTTCTGGACAATTTAGGGCCCAAAACCCCTGACCAAAATGATAGAAGAAGTCAGTCGTCTGTCATTTTTTTCTTCTTGCGTCTTGCTTCGTTTCCAGGTAACGCCTTCCTTCAACGGCGACGTTCCTAATTTCATTTTTTTTCTTCCATCATCAAAAACTGACCAGCTTCATTTAAAAATGTTATTTTTATATTTTGGAAAAGGATCTTGCTTTTTTGGATAGTTGGTTGGTAGATGGTTGAGTGGGTAGATGGAAGAGTGTCACTAAATGAACACAAATCCCTCTCCACCTTATTCTTCTTTGATGAATACGCACTTATGTATGATTCATGAAATTGGGGAAGCAAAAAATGCCATCCAACCATCCATGCTTCTCTTCCTTTCCTTTTTCTGGATCCGTGCCGAATAAAAAATCGTGAAAGAAGGACATAAATGAGCATGCCTGTTTTTCTTCCGATCTCTCTTTCCTTCTTTTTTGCTGCTGCCGTTTTTATTATTTTTCTCATGCTACTTACCTGCCTTTTTTTGATGATGATGAAGGGAAAAGATTAATTGGAAGTACTTTTTCATTTATGCTTGCTTATATGAATATATATATAGTATTTTTATAAATTTGATGGTGTAGCGGATTTAGAAGGCAAAAAGAAGGGAGAAAGGAAAAAATGCGACATGCTTTTTTGGTTGCTGCAAATATATGTTTTATGACCCCCTTACAAAAAAATAACGGTGTTTATTGCCATCATCAACAACAACGACTACAACAACCAGAAGCTAAATAACCAAGTAGTTAAATAACTGACCACTGAATTAATGGACAGAATTTTTATTTCATTGCGCAAAAGAAAGCAAAAAGTATACTAAAATTTCTCACAAGAAATAAATGAAATTTTGGAATCATAAAAATAATTCAAAAACATACAAAAAAATGGTATGCCAAAGAAAGAAATAACAACGGATAATCCTTTTATGGATGCAATTATAAAATTTGTTGAAAAGACAAAAAAATTGAAATATACAGTAATAATCAATAATACTGTAATAATTATCTTTAACACTAAATTGACAACTTTTGTTATTGTAAAAATTTAAAATTTATTTATTAAACATGGAAAAAATGTATTATGGAACAAATTAAAATTCACATTCTAGTTTTTAAAAAACATTAAGTTACTGTAATATACATGTACTTATTTTGTATTCATCATATGCAAATTACAGTAATCAGGTAAGAAAGAAAAATGCAAAAGAGTTTTTTCAAAAAAAAATATTCGAATTAAATTTAATTTAAAAGTTTTGTGTTTCGCAACGAATACAGTAATATGATCAGGGAGAAACATTCTGTCAATTTTTGTAGCTGCTTCTCTTTCATCCTCAAAAAGAAATCACTGAAACTTTTTTTTATCTTTCTTTTTTCTCATTTATCTGTCTTATCCACGGAATACATTTAACTTTAATTTATTTAATTTACTTTGAACAGTTGTAAACTTTTTTCGTGAAAATTAAAAAAGACGCATTTTTGTATTTTCTTGAACTAATCTTCATCACCATTTTTAGTCAAAATGGAAGAAATTCAACGAAAAATGATGCAATTATCAACTAAACCAAATAAAAAACGTCAACGTCTTGTTATTGTAGATGGTATGAATGTAATGAGAGGATTCCAGAATCTCATTAATGGACTTCAACATTCAACTGATTTGTAAGTACTTTATGGCATTGAGGGTTTGCTATGGGGTTCGAGGAACGTTCCTTTCCCTATAAAGATTCATCCACACCTTTTCCTGAGATTATAGTAATATGATATGGGAGATCGTTGTTTTAGTTATGATATTCTACATTTTTGTTTTTTCAGAAGGATGAATGCCATCGTATTATTACAAATTATACACGGTATGACAAAACATGGATTTCGAGTTAGAATTGCTTTGAAAAGATATCCCGAGCCTTTTGAAGTATTTCATATGTATATTCTTGAAGTAAGTTTTATTTTTTAAGATTGGATTAATGTCATTACGTACATATTTTTAGGAGCTCAATAGAATGCAACTTATTATTTATCCTGAAGTTGATTTTGAAGAAGCTGATGATGAAATGATGCTCGGACTTGCTGAAAGATATGGAGCAGTAATTATCTCAAATGATCGATTTTCAAATCATCATCGATATCGGGAAATTGCAAATAAAAGTAGAATTGAATTCAAAAAAGTGAAGAACCCAAAATTTTCTGTAAAAGAACTTCAACGTCGTCTTATCTTTGAAAACAAATTTGTGATTAATGGTGATAACAGTATGGTTTTCTTTGTTTATTATAAAATTAACTAACATTTATCCGTTTTTAGAAAATATGTACACTTCAGAAGGAGATCCTGATTACGAAAATGTTCTCGAATCATATGATATCTTTTGGCCTCTTACAAGACTTGATTCACATGCCCTTGATGCATTATTGAAATATGTTCATTGCCAAATTTGCTGTCAAATGGGTTACCGAATTTCTCCAAAGCTTAAATTCTTCGATGAAAATGATGAAAGTTGTCCAATGAAATTTGAAGATTTTAAAAAGTCCTTTAAGAAATAATTGTTTGTTTTGTAATTTCTTGTTTTTAATAAAAAGTATTGTTAGAATATTTTGAGTCGTCTTTTCATTTCTCATTTTAACAATGTTTGAAGCAAAAATTTCTTATTACTTTTCCTCTCAAAGAATATGGTAGTTATTTCTTTTGTAGTTATTGAAATCAATATAAGAATTTCTAACTTTTGATTGATTTCAATAAAAAGTTAGAAATTCTTATATTGATTTCAATTTCTTTCATCGACAGTCTCAATAAAAATTAATATTGTTATTACCTATCCCTTTTCATTTTTTTCACATAAGCAAACTACCCTAAAATTTCTATCGGCTGTCTTTTATGGTGAAGAGAAGAAACTCTTCTCTCTACGTTGTTGAAGCAAACACATTTCTTTTGTTCAACATCGATCACTGAAAGAAAATGCCATAAACGATAACAAAGAAGAAGAAGCAACACATTTTGGTTCTTCCTGACTTTGATTGCGCAGATTTTTTTCTTTTCCATATTTTTTAGTGTTCATGTTTTATTGAAGCAAAAAAGAAGGTGTAAAATATAGGGTTGATGTTTTAGTGTAAATGTTAAACAACAAACGATGGAAAAAAGAGAGATGGCTGATGTCTAAAGTTTAAACCAAACTATTTTAACAGACGAAAAAATGTGCTAAAATTTGTCCAAGGTTTTTGGGGATAAAACGCGTGTCCGACATTTTTATGTGTAATTTTATGGAAGAAATTTTTTGTTAGAAAAAATTCGTTCTTTTTCGTAAATTTTCGAAAATATTTGTTAAGCAGCTTTAAGTTTTGTTAGTTTTTTTGTTGAATTTTGTATTAATTGAACAACCGTAAATTTTTACTGATTCTCTTCTATAGCCACGGCATTTGTTTTCTGTAATATCGCTTCGATGCGCGCTTCTGCTGTATTACAAATTTGTATTAAAAACGCGCGCCTTCGAGAACGTCGAGCAGAATGTCCGCTCGCTTCTTCCTTTTTTTCTCTCTCGTTTTTCGCGCATTTTTTTGAACCTGCTTTTTTTACTTTGTAATTTTGCTGTTTAACATTTTCGCGCGTGTACATGATTTATGTTAACATAATTACTTATAAAATGTTACTAATTAGCTAATTAACACGTTCACATTTATATCATTAAATTAACACTAATTTTATACCTACCTTTTTTAGATAACCATGAGTGCAACATATAATTTATTGGTCCTCGGCCCATCGGGCACTGGTAAAAGCACATGGATTAATTCGATTGCAAATTATATGCATTATGAAACTTTGGATGATGCTTTGAAGGCTGAACCTGTGTGTTTAATTCCATCAAAGTTTACTTTAACGGATGATGATTATCGTCAAATTGAAGTCTCCATTGGACAACCAGATAAGAATGAAGGCGGTGCAAGCAATGAAGGATTATCTTGTACAAAGTCTCCCAAAGTTTATCAATTCAAGAATAATGGACAAACTGTTAACATTATTGATGTACCTGGTACTTTATATTCTCATTTTTGTTTCTTGGCTATATTTTTTTAAATTTTTTAGGTATTGGAGATACAGCTGGAACAGATAAAGATGAAGAGAATACAAAAATTATTCTTGATACGGTTGCTTTATTTCAAGATCTTCATGCTATCTGCATTCTTCTTAAATCAACTGATACTCGAATGACAACCGAATACCGATATTGCCTCAGTGAACTTCTTATGCATCTCCATAAAAATGCTCTTAACAATGTTGTTTTTGTACTACTACTTTACTTTAACGTCGTTTCTATTTCTATTAACAACGTAATTTTCAGGTTTTCACTAACACCCGTGGATCTGATTACAAGCCTGGTAACGCTTTTACTCCATTGAATGCCTATTTAAAAGAACTTGAAGCTTCCAAAGGTATTAGTGTTCAGCTTAATCGTGATGTAAGTCTTTCTATCTTTTGTTTTGCATAACAAAACTCCTATCTTATAGGTCATTTGCTGCATTGATAATGAAGCTTTTCGTTTCCAATGTGCCTACAGACAACATGCAGAATTCCGTACTTCTGATCCTACACCATATGCTCGATCATGGGAAGAAAGTCGTGCTTCAACATTTCGCTTATTTAATCGAATGCGCCAATTGATGCCACATGATGTTCGCGAAACAATTTCGATCAATGAAGCTCGCGCTGTTATCTTAATGTTGATTCATCCACTTACAATTATTACCGCTCTTATTAGTGCTAATGCTGCCAACTATACCGATAACTTTGATCAAGTTGTTACTCAACTTCAACAAAATTTGGTTGTTTCTGATTTTGATATCCAAATTGAAGAACTTATGCGACCTCGTACAGTTTGTACTGAAAAGAAATGTATCGCTGTTGAAAAACTCAATAATACCAATCGATATGTTACTTATTATAAACAAATTTGTCATGAAGCTTGCTACCTCGATAATGTTCCACTGAAGAGATGTCCTGAACCAGCTTTAGCTAAATGTCAAGCTATGCGAGGTGGTACACATTGTCATCAATGTGGTTGTCATTTTGAAAAGCATATGCATATTGATTTCAATCAACGAACTGTTTTGAAAAGAAGTGCAATTAGTGAAAAGCTCGGAAGTGTCACCAACAAGCTTACAAAAGATGCTGCAGTTGCAGAACTTCAAGGCATGATTGCCGATCTTAAGAATGAATTAAATGTAGTAACTGATACTATGGTTAAATTCGCAGGTTATCTTCAAAGCAATGCTATCCTTGAATACAATGGTGATATTGATGAACGCTTGAAGATGGAAATCCGTAAAGAAGAAGCTGCTGCACAAACTTCCAAAAATGATTCAACTGTTAAACGTCTTTACGAAGTTTATGAAGATTATAAGCGTAAACAAAAGAGCTTGGAAGCCGCAATTCAAGCTGCAAATGGTGTTTGCACAATTGGACCTGAAGAAATTCTTACTCTTCGAAATAAACTCTTTGAACTTCCTCTTCATGGTGGAAAGATTGAAGAATTGTACAACAAAGGCCGCGATAAGAGCGTTGATAATTATTCTGATAAATACTTTGTTACTGTTGCTGCTAATCATATGCCTTAAAATTTTCTTGTTTTTGTGTACAACTTTTTCTTGTTTGTTTGAAATAAATTTATGATTTTTTGTTTATTTTTTTCGGAATTTACTTGTTATTGTTCATAAAATATCTTTCTATTTTTTGTCACATTATGATGTATTACATTTGTGATATTCTAGTAATGTTTCCTTCTTTTGGAACAGAATATTCTCCTGGAGATTTATTGTCTTCCAAGACTTTTCAAAAAGTTGCTTCACTGGATGTTGAAACAGAATCTGATGAGAAACTCAAGTTTTTTATTCAACATGCTATTATTGATTCATCAAAAGCATTATCAAATCTTTGTAGCATGCTTGAATGCAACGGACAATACATGGTATCTTTTTAATTTGAAATTGGTTTTTTAATTATTTATGCGAAAAGGCTCTTAATTTTGCTATCTTTGTTTATCCTTTTTGATTTTGCGAGCTATATTTCTTTGTGCCTTTTGGACTACCACCTAACTTATAATTGTTTTGTTAAAAGCAATCGATTGCTAAAAGATAGCTTTCATGATTTTGGCCCCTTTGTGTAAGATACTACTTATAACGATGTCGGTTTTTAGGCAAAGGCAATTCTCGGTGCACAAGAACGCTTTGAAAGTCTTTTGAATTTTCTTTACTCTCAACGCAATTATTTTGCTTGTGTAGGTTCTTATATTATTCGAAAGGTTGGTTTTGGCTTTAAGATTCTGTAGTAGTTCACTAATGTTTATCATATTGTAGGAAGATGAAAATTGTTTTGAAATAAATGCTTTTCAAAATTCACCTGCTGGTTTAATGATTTCAAAAACTGTATCTGGAACATTCTTTTTATGTGTTTTGACTTCTAAATTTCCTATCAAGAATATTATTGCTTTAATCCAGGTATAATCAGTGATCAAAATTCATTTCTAAATACACGCTTTTAGGAATTTAAATGTCTTCTTCAAAAGCCTGTTGATATTTCAAGTGAAAATTTGCAATATTTTGATGATCAAAGTATTGAAGTTACTGTATTTGCAAATTGGGATGAAATGCTTTGCGATCAAAAACCTGTTCAAGTTGCTTTCGAAAAGATGTTGGTTTATAGTAAAGAAAATGAACCAAAAGTTATTGCCTTTGAAGTTGATGATATAGTAACGAATTTACCAATGTCTCCGAATCCTATGGATCCCAATTTTGAAAAGTGTTATCGATTGATGAGATCAATTAAGCTCAAAGGTTCCGAACTTCCTAAACTTAATGATTCGAAGAAGAAGAAAAATGATAGTGTTACATATCATCGCTTAAAGAGTTCTCTGGAAGATTTGGAAAATGAATTAAAGCATGACTATTTTCTTCATTTTGAAACTGTTGAACAAATAATATCTGTTTTTCCTGACGCTTTAAATCATGTCGAAACCAATCTTAGGCGTTGGGCGTCTGGTGATGTAGCTCTTGATCTTTCTTTTTATGAAACTTTTGAAAGTTGTCTTACTTTGCTTTTGACGAAATACAACGGTGGTAATTGTGATATTCGAAATAATACTGTATTATACAATGCTGAAGACACGGCAGAAGTTCAAAAGATTTTTGGAAACAAAGCTTTTATTGCATTGAAATCTCCTTCATTTGAATTTAAAACATGGTTGGATTTTAAATTTCTTCAATTATATCCTCTTTGCTATGTTCGAAAATATCCTTCGAATTCTGAATCGCTGCTTCTTTGTGATAATGGCATTGAATATGGCTTTGGAGTCGCAACTTTGAAAAGATCTTATCGAAGCAGAAATGCAAAATTTGAACATGATACTTTTTCTTGTGTCAATCCAGAACATAAACATCCAAGATATTGGAAATGTAATGCTTGCAATATTTTTGTAAATTCAAATGGAAAAGAAATTTCGTGTAAAAAATGTGGAACTTCTTCGTTTGAAAATGTTGAATTTCGATGCGCTTTATCTGATGGAAAAATTTGTACCAAGAAAGCTATGGCATCATCTCGTCTAACAGAAAGAGTCAATAAGAAAGTTGATGTTAACAACACAGGTGAGTTGTGTTATTTTTGTTATCGTCTGTATGTTATATAATTTTAGAAGCCAAGAACGTTTACAATATTGTTTTGTTTGGTCCTGTTGCAAGTGGAAAATCAACCTTAATCAATGCTGTGATGAATTATTGTGAATATGCTTCTTATGAAAATGCTTCTTCTCGTTCTCTGGTTGCACCGATTCCATATAAATTTTCTTTCTTCGATTCAAGTTTCCAAGAACAGATTATTCAAAGCAAAGAAATTCCTGAAAATTGTCCTGAAAATTTTGAATCAAAGTCTCATGTTACTCAAAAACCTAACGTTTACGAAAAATATTACAATGGCAAGACCTTTAAATTTCTTGATACTATTGGATATGGCTCTACAAAAGAATCTGCTGCTGTCCATACTAATCTTGCATTGTGGAGAACTTTTAAACATATTGATGCTGTATGGGTTACCATTTCTGCAACTCAAGATTTAGGTGATAATGATGTTTGGATTCGTCATATAATCAAACCGATTCCAAAGAAGCTTTTTTCTCGTATTTATTTTGTTTTTACCAATATTCATGGTAAACATGCATTACGTTTCAATTCAAATGTAAAAATTGTTGCCCAATTGGTTAAACAATTCGATGTTCCATTTGGAGAAAGTAATGTTTTTGCGATTGAAAATAGTTGTTTGAAAAGTCTTTATGCTCAAGGTGCTGGTGGTTCTTTGGTTGGTGTTCAAGGTTCACTTGGTAAATCATGGGCTGAATCTCGTGGTGTTATTCTTGATCTTCTTGATAAAGCTTCTGCTCTGAAATCTCATGATGAAGATGTTTACTTTTTGATTAATTTATTTTTTCTGTACTTTCGATTGAAAAAACCCGCTACTGTTGGACAGCTTCGAGAAACTGGTTGCGTTACTCTGCTTGAACATAATTTTTTAAGTTCTTCACAATTTATCAGTGACAAATCACCAAGTTATTCCGATGTCTACAACGCTCTTGCTAAATTAGAATCAAAGATACCCATCGATTCTCATCATCATGCACTTCTTGTTGAATTTATTAAAACTTTTGAAGATTTTGCAAAGTAAGTTATTTCAACTTTCTAAAATTACTAATCTTTGTTTGTTTAAGGAAACAACATTATGGAACTTTTGATATGGTTGCAGATACCTGCAAAAAAGTTTTAAATTTTTGGCGTTGATATGTTTTTGTTTCTTTTGTATTTTCATGTTTGAACGTTGATAAAACCTTTTTATTCTTACTTTTCCCTTTTGGAAGATTGCTCAGTTTCATTACTGTTTAATATTTGAAAAACCATTTTTCATTTTTATTCTTGCCGTAATTGTATTTTTAGATGGCATTTCCATCTTTTTTCTTTGTCGACAATGATTTTGCTTTGGGTCAACTCGTTGATACATCAACGTTGAAGCTTTCACCACCTTTAAAAAGTTCTTCTAAACTTCCAACATATGAAATGAAAAGAAAACGACATTTGAATGAACCAGATTTGTTTAAATATTCATTGAACCTGATTAACCCTAATACGGTTATTGAAGATCTTTCGCATGTATTTATGGTTCCAAAATCATTTATTGTATGTTTATACTTCTTAGGCGGTTATTATAAGTTTATATTTTAGTTTGAACAAATTAATTCTGGCAAATTGGATTATTTACTGAAGCATTTCGATGGCAAACCTGGTGTACTTGTTAATTTTCATCGCTGTGATACGGTAAAAGACTTTTTTATCTAGAAAATATAAATATTATGGACTTTTTTAGGCTAAAATTCTTATTCCAAATCCTAATAAAAAAGAATCTATGATTACTCGAATTGAATATGGTTATCAATTTTTTGCAGTTATACAATCATTATGCGGAGAAACAAATGAAACATTTAAAAATGTAGGTGTAGCTTCTTGTTTATACAATGTTCAAAATCATCGTTCTTTTAGCATGTTGAAGATTCTTTAAAAACCTTTTTGAAAACTAAAAATATGAATTATGTTCGTGGTTCATGTGTTCTCGTTTTTCCTGATCGAGATTATAACCTTAGAACTTTTTGCGATTTTCACGTTGCTCTTGTTGATTGTATGAAGAATAGATCAAATTCTCTGCCAATTAATGTTCATATCAATGTTGAATTCAATTTAAATGATGATAGAAATTACGATCGTCTTGTACTTGATATTTTTTACTGCAATCGTTACGCAGCTGATCTTCTTTCTCGTGTACCTATGGTAACAAATCAAAATATTTCGAAGATTAATTTGGATGATATGGCTCGGTTGCAACATGTTTTGTCTACTTCGTACTCCTTTCCTTTGAAGGAATTGAATATGGTATATGAATATTACAAACTTGTTCAAGCTTATTGCAAAAGCTACCATAAAGATATTTTTGAAATCGTTGCAGCTATGAAAAGTTTATTGACTCATGCTTTACAAATTACTGAAAAATTTGTTTTTATGCGTGGATTCTGGTTTCTTATTTGTGATGAAAATATGCTTTTAAATGCACCACCAAAAACTCGATTTTTTATTTCAAATGGTAATAATACTTCAACGTATTATGAAACTTTTCAAAAAGAAGGATGGATTTTTACAACATTTAATCGAGTAGATGCTTCCGAAAATGATTTATTTTATATTGCTGGTGAAGCCACTGACAAATGTGTTGTTTACAGTTATGGTATTGCATATTCGGATAACCTTGAAATATCACAATCTTCGCCAAGTTCTCGTCTTTTTATCCATACATGTCCTTGTGGAAGTTCTTCTGATAGTAATTATTGGATTTGTCCTGAATGCAAGTCATTTTTTTATTATCATCAAAAACGTCCTGAATGTGTTTCTTGCAAATGTGGCAATAGTGAAATATCTGCATTGGTTCTAAGTTCTTCTCAAAAAACATGCCATGGCCATGGCCTCGTAAAATATGTACCGTTTTTGGGTGATTCACGACGTAAGAATACAAATTTTTCATAGTAATGAAATTTATTTATTTTTTAGGACCTGACAAACGTGTTTACAATATTTTGATTATGGGTCCATCAGGTGCAGGAAAATCAACTCTTATCAATGGTATTGCAAATTATTTAAAGTATACTACTTTGCGTGAAGCTGAAACTGATGAAAATGTTACTTGTGTTATTCCTTGTCAATTTGAAGTTCAAGATGATCAATATAATAGTCATATTGTTTCGATTGGTGAAGCTGAAGAAGCAGAGGAGGTTGTTGATTATGCGTTTTTGGCCTTAATTTTTTAATATTTTTTTAGAATTTCAATTCGCTTGGACATTCTGTAACTCAGAAACCAAAAATTTATTATTTTACTCTTGAAAGCGGTGAAGTTGTTCGTGTTGTTGATACTCCAGGACTTGCTGATTCTCGTGGTGTTGAACAAGATTCCAGAAATCTTGAATTAATTCGACGTGCAATCATTGACGTTGGTGAGCTTCATGCTCTTTGCTTTGTTTTGAAACCAAATGAATCAAAGCTTACTGTTGGATTGGAAAATACAATGCGTCAACTTTTATCCATTTTTCCAAAGAAGGCCCTTGAATCTGTTATATTTTGTTTTACGAATAGTCGAGGAACTTTTTACAAACCTGGTGATTCCGTTGGCCCTATTACAAAACTTATCAATAATTTACAAGAAGAACGTGGTGTTAAACTTTGCTTTGGAAAAAGTAATGTCTTCTGCATGGATAATGAAGGATTTCGATTTTTATGTGCACGGGCACGTAGAATTAATTATACAACTGCAACATTCAAAGATGTAAGTTTTTTTAAATTTGAAACTTGATGAACTTTGATTATGTTTCAGTATGAGGATTCTTGGAAGCAATCTCGAGAAGCTACACTTGCTTTGATTCAACGAATCAAAAATGAAAAACCTTTTGATACTAGAACAATCAATTTTTATACTGAACTTGCTTGTGTTATGAAAAAATGGGCAGAATTAATACCAAATTGCAAAATGACATATGATCATTGCCAACGATTTGGAACAATTGCAAATGAACTTGATAAGAATTTAATTGGAGCAGATGCTAAAGATTTGGTTCAACTTTCCGAAAAATTGAAATACAAAAGTCAACGATTTGTTTCTGATTTGAAAGGTCTCATGAATATTTTACATGATCATTTTGTTGATCCAGAAGTCGATGACAAACTTGCAAATGAAATTCGAAGTTTCCTTGATCGGTATATTTATCAATTTTAATTCATTTTTTTTATTGATTTGATTTGTTTGTGTTGTTTTGTTCAAGCTTTACATTTTTTATGAGAAAAATAAGATTTTTGTATTTTTAAAATTGTGTTTGATTTTTACAAAAGTAATGGGGAAGTTCTCTGACTATTTTTAAAGACACTTTTCTTTACTCATTTTTTGAAATGCAATTATCGGCACGCGTTTCCCTTCAATTTTGTGTTTGCTGGCGTCAAAAAGCGATTATTATCGAGCGTCAACTTTCTTCAACCGTTTTTAAATTACCCCATCAAAAATGTTTTTAACTCGAAAGTTTTTTTTCTTCAACTTCAATTAAAAGTAACAAACATTCTAAAATTGGGGGTAAAAGAATTTGAGGTCGATTACCGAGCTAATTGAAGACGTATAAAAAATATTGAAAAATTGAAGAAAAAACGAAGGAAAAAGTCAAGGAAGCATAAATAAGTGAAAAAAAAGGAGAGTTATATGCAATTGTAGTGGTTACAGTATCCTGGAAAAAAAGTTGTGTTTTTGTTTTTCTTAAAAGTGATAAACAAATTAACACCATATGGTTTATAACTGTAAAAAAGGGAATATGTTTCAAATATCCCCATAATAATAATTTTATGCACAAAAATTGAAAATCATTTATTTTGATTGCCTTGTTTTCCTCCATCTCGAGTCATCGTAATCATTTTCTGGTCTAAAATAACAAACAAAACAATTCCACATTAAGTTATTTTCGATCAATTTACTTCCATAAAAATAACGGCGAAATGACTCATGGCATCCCGCAGCTGCTATTTTTATTTTTTTTATCCAATTCCAATTTCAAGACAGGTAAAGAAAGGCTAATCTCGGGCAAGACTCTCGATCCCTCAAAAAATAAATAATAATTGTTTTTTTATTTTCAAATTGTATTGCGCAATGTTTTTGCAATAAAAAAATTCTTTATCTTTTTATGAGATCTTCTTCTTCTGTCTGATATTTTTTTCCTGTTCCTGTGTGTTTGTGAGTGATGACAAGAAAAAAGAAAGAAATGAACTCAAATTCCGTCATCGAAAAAAATATAAATAATAATTTGTCCGAAATTTTTTTTGACTTCTTCCTTTTTTTGTGACACCTGTTGTCACTTATTTTTGTCTTCCGTTTTTTCCTGAACGTTAAAAAAACCGTTTCATGGAAATCAACGGCACAAAAAGAAATTGCCCTTGAAAAAAAAAGAAAAAATTAAAGTTAAACAAAAAATTTTAGGAAAGCTAAAAACAAAGATTTCCATGTTCATTTCTTTTTTCGGGATGGATAAAAGCAAGCTTCTGAGAAATTGTAATCAATCAAAGTGAAGGAAAGGAAAGAAAAGCTTTTGACACAGAAAAAAAAAAGCGCGCGCAACAATTTAGAAAAACAAAGCAAATTATTTTTTGCGTGCAAGAATTAATACTGAATTAATTGAAAAAGTGGAAGAAAGGCTTCTTCTTTTTCAGTTTTTAGTTGACGAAAGAAGAAGCGCTAAGCGCGCTAAAAAGGCGCTTAATTAGTGGTGTTTGCGTGTTTGTATATTTTTTGTGTTACAACCAATTTTAAAAAGTGACATTTTGGTTACAAAATAAAATGTATTAAATGAGCATTTGATCTATGGACGACAAGAAGAAAAAAGATTACTGTAGTTTACCACAAATTAAAATTTTTTAAGGAACATTTTTTGAATTGGTTTATTTTAAAAATTGATTACTGTAGAAATTTCATCTTCTGCATTTTTTAAAATAAAAAACGAATTTTCACGCATGAATTCATAACTTTCAACAATAAATATTAATATTTTATTGTTCTTGTTTTTTTATATCTTTTGTTTCAAAAACAACTGTGACAATTATCAATTTTTTTAAATAATAGGTTTCAAAAACAATAATAACGGATATCTATTATACGCTATTTTTTGTACTTGGATTTTTGGAAACCAAACTTTAGCGCTCATTCTTTTCTTTCTTTTTTTGTGTTCGGTCATTTACTTTTGACAGTCAAATAATAAAAATAATAATATGCATTTCCGGTGATGACCTGTTAGGAACCCAACCCCGATCACATACACTCATACAATTGACTCAAACAATCACTGACATTTAGAACAATGAAATGAAACGGGTTGGATTAATTCCATCCTTTTTCAGGTAACACAACGGTTTTTTCTTTCTTTCTTTCTTTCGTTCGAACAATGCAAAAAGAAAAGATGACTTGAAGAAGATAATTATAATTATATTTTTATCTGCTTGTAAAACGGATTAGTGTCATTAAAAAAAGAAGAGAAATGAGATCTCTAAGATTTGAAGAAAAATTGGATTAAAATTATTTGAATAAATTTGTTGAACGGTGGAAAAAGTTTTGAAAAATGGTACAAAAATCTTTTTCTCCGAAAAGAAATGGACTGGTATGTTACAGTAATTAAAGAGTTACAGTAATCTATATACATGTTTAGAAAAGTTTTTATTGTGACAACATCCAATAAATGTTAGTATCAATTAATTCAAAGAAAATTTTAAATTCAAAGTACAGTATCCCTTTTCCTTTCCCCATTAATCTTAATAACGGTTTCAATGAAGCATCATAAAATTTTAAAAGCCTCAAAAACCCCTTTTCTTTCCTATTTATTCCACCTGTCGCATTTTTTCTTTGTTCTTTCTTCAAATTTTTTTATTAGCACTAATTGAAAAATTTATAAACAACGTTCCAATGCTTTTTTTGTCCATTTCCGTTTTTAAAAACAACTCTCTTTTTCTCTCTTGCTTTTCCTTGTTTTTCCAAAAAAAGAAAGAAACCTGTCGACATATGGGAAAAATCTTGCACATCTCTTTTTTTGGCAGTTTGATTTTTTAATTGAATTTAATTAATTAAATAAAAAAAATTATGCCCCTTTTATGATGTTACTTTTTTTAAAACCCATTCTCTTTCCCTTTTTCGTTCCAAGTTAGAACCTTGTAAAAATATGCCAAAAAAGGGAGACAATGCCATGGCATTGTTGTTATGATGACAGTCGAGTGCCAGCAATAATTTAAAAGTGAATGCCCTTGAAAGAATGAAAAGAACGAAAAAACATTTATATAAAAAATTATACAATAATAATAAAAAAATAAAATAGAGATCAATTTATTTCAATTTTTTAAGTTTTTTTCAGACAAAAAAGTTCCATCAAAAAAAATGATTTAAAGCAAATAAATGTTTTCAAAAAATTATTTCAAGTTTACAATAAAAAAACATTTGCATTCAATGAAAGTTTTTTTAAGTGGCTACCGTAACCAAAGCAATAAATTTTGTTTTTAAAAAAACTTTCAATAAATGTGAAAAATTAAAGTTATTAATTAAACGATTTAAAAAAAAAGGATACTGTAGAAATAAAAAATTAAAGCAAAGACAAATTTGCACACACACTCAAACTAATTTTAATACATTTTAAAACAAAAATTTACCAAAAAAATTAATTTTCATCTTTTACATTTTTAATCAATTTTTCATCATTTACTTCAGGGGATTCAGAAGTCGGAGATTCTCGTTTCGGTGAAACACTTTCATCTTTTACGATCCCACATTTTTCATTTTCTGGAGATTTTGAAATTGTTAAATCATGAGGTAAATTATTATTATTATTATTCAAAGGGAAACCATTTGGACCAAAGCCGCCAGGATTGCCAGAGGGGAACATGCCTGGAGGGAAGATCATTGGGAAGGGTGATGGGGCACCTCCACCATTTGGTGGAATAATTCCAGCTTGGCAAAGACGTTGTTGAGCGAAGCCATGGGTGGCAAGGTATTGGGACCAATATGGATTTGTTCGAATTAAATTTTGTACGGCTGCTAAATTATTTGCTTCATGTAAAAGATCAACCCCAACAGCAGCTTGGCGCTTCCATTTTGTTCTAAAAAAGGAAGACTGAATAAATTTGATTAAATTTTGTATTCATTGATTGTGGTAAAAAAATTACAAAAACAAAATTGAGTGGGTGTTTCTACAGTAATCTTAATTTTAAGTAAAGAATTTTAGTATTAAATGCCTTTTAAAAAAATTTGCATAAAAATATTACTGTTCTCTGTTGTCACAAAACTGTGACAAATATGATCTTGCAAAATATATCTCTAGTTTTGTCTTTAAAAATTTCCTTGAAAATTACAATTTAAAAAATTACTTTCAATTAATTAAAAAAAGTACTTGTAAAATTTCAAAGAAAAAGAGATAATTAACTTTTTTTGTTGCAATTTTTAGTATAATTTTATAACAAAAAACTGAAGAAAAAAAGAGAATTCCGTTTGATCGCGTGTTTAATGATCGACAATTATTACCCATTCTCTTTTTTCATTCTATCTATCTTCAAAGGGGATAAAAAGAAGGGGATGTAAAGTCGAAATTAATCCAAAAAGAAACAAGTGTCACCCGTTGTAAGAAAAAATTAGTCGTTTGTCGGAAACTCTCTTTTTTGTGGTTTTTTAAATATCTTTGCTGCTTCTGTTTCATCGAGTCAAATTTCATCTTTTTCATATATTTTTTTTCATGTATTTTTTTTCACAAAAATGAAGAAGATGGTCTTTTTGCTTCATTTTCGAATTAAGAAAAAAAACGGATTATGACAGTTTTTTTCAAGCAATTAAAAATTGACTCGACTCAAAGAAGGAAGGAAAGAAACACGGAAAAATTGGGGGTAATAAAACATTCAAGAGTTTTTAATAAAAATTAAATTAAAAACAAATTAAGATATATTTCATCTTCTTCTGCTTAAAAATTCGGCAATAATAAAAGGATTGACAAAAAAGTAATATTGCATAAAAAATTGAAAATTGGGACGTTAAAAGGATGGATTACGGTAATTGAATTAGTTTTAATGGGGGTACTTAAACTTCTCAAGTATTCTACAGTAGTCTCAAATTTAGGTAAAGTTTTCTGATAGAAAATAAATTGTAACTTTTGTAAAAAGGTTACTGTATTTTTATCGGATCACGAGGCGATATTATGCAAATTTCGAAAACGTTCGGATCTCAACAACTTAATCGATACAGTATTTTCTCTAGCAAATTTGCATATTACGATTCCGTGGCACTATCTCTAAGCTCAAATTCAAAAAACAAACCTTCGATTTTGATACCATGTTTTCACTTGGGTATCACTTAATCCCATTCGATGTGCCAAATCCATTCGATCTTGAACTGAGAGATATTTCTGTCGATCAAAGGTTGTTTCTAGTTCTTGAAGTTGTTTATCAGTAAAAATTGTTCGGGCTTTTCGAGCTTTTTTCCCTCCTCCAGAATGCATTGGTCCACCACATCTTTCGCTTCCTCCAATTGAAGCTGACGATGAACAATTTGAAGATCGATCGGGCATTCCGATGCCATTATTGTTATTGGCAGTGGTTCCACTTCCAGAAGATCTTTCATGCAAAGGTGGAGTTCCAGCTGATGAAGATCGGGATGAATGATTTCCATCTAATTCATCCAAAAGTGAATCTAAAATATTTATAATAATAATAATAGTTTACGGTAATTTGTTTTTTACGGTTGAAAAAAGGTAAAAATTTAGACAAAAAAGAGTTTTTAAAAATTTTTGTTTTTGGGAAAGAGAAAAAGAAAATCTGTGCAGTCGAGCACAGATTTTCATCAAAAAACTGCAACACCAAAAATGAGCAGCAGCAGCAAAATAGAAAAAAAGAGATGGTAATTTTGTAATGGAATTTGTGCGTATTCTTTCATCCGAAAATAATCAGTAATTTTAGCAAAAAGTAGAGAGAAATGCAAAATGGATAGGAAAAATAGGGGAGGAAGGATATTCATGGATTTTGGTGTTGTGTTTTTAGAAAGATAGGACCCATTTAGGAGTCAATTTAAGAGGAACAACTAAAAGATTTTTTCAATGAAAATGAATAAAAGAAGAAGTGAGGCGAGAGATTCTTTTTTTCAGATTTGAGTAAAAATAGTAAGTATGGTGGATGGATATAATAAATCTCTTTTAAAGTGAAAGTTTTAATGGATTTGTTATTTTTCAAACACATGAAAAAAGTTGAATCAAATTAGTTGAAAAAGTGAGGGGATAGTTAAAAGCTTTCCTTCTCACACATATCTCTTTTAAGAAGTTTAAGTGCCTTTCATCTATTTTTATTTTATGTTTTGAAAAAAATGGTGAAAATTGCTATGAAAAAGAAAAAAACTGTAACTGGCCTCTTTAAAGTCTCTTCTTTGCCTCACTTTTTAACTATCCCTTTTAAAGTCCATCAAAAAAACGATGCATTTTTACATACAAAAAACCACCACCAACAAATTGCTGTCACCTGTCTTCTTCAAATTTTTGCCTATTAAATTAAAACAACAAAGTGATGATCGTCAAAAAGACTCTTTCTTTGATGCCAGTGAATCTGTCCCTATCCTTCCCTTCCCTCAACTTCCCTTCACTTAACTCAACTCAACTCAATTCTTCTATGATGATGAGACAGATCAAGCATGAAAATCGTGGTGTATATTTTTTGTTGGTGTTTTTTCCGATAATTTGATGTTGCAAATTGTTTCCTCTTTTTTTGCCTGCCATTTTTTTGGGGAAAGCAAGAAATTTGTATCGTTTTTTTCATCGAAGGCAAAAAAACGATAGTAATTTTTCAATTTAAAACAATTTTTTTTGTGTTTTTGAAACAATTGTAAAAAAAGCCGAAAATTAGTTTGCAAAAAAAAATTTTTTTGAGCAAATTGGATTGACACGGATTTTCCGAATGAATGTTATTAATTTTTTTTCTACGATAACTTTCCACTTTTGCAAAAAAGTATAGAATGAATTGAAATGAAATGAATTAGAGAAGGTTAATCCTTCCTTCTTTTTCGAAAAACGCGTGTCAAAAAAAGAAGAAAGAAGAAGAAATGAATTAAATGAAATGAAATTGAAGGGCAAAATAGGCAACCGGGATTACGGTAGAATCCGATAATGAGAAAACTTTGACAAAGAAAAGTTTAAACAAAAACTAACCATTTTCACCAGAAGAATTTGCTTGATCTGAGATGATCATTGATGAATTAAGTCGGATGCCTCCAGGGCCTAATGGATGACCAGATGAAGGAAATGCCGCCCCCATAATTTGTGCCAATGCTGCTGCGGCCGCTGCTGCCGCAGAATTCGGAGTTGAACTTGATGGATTTTGGGTATCCAATTTTGAAGCATCCAAAAGATCATGGATTCTGAAGGACGATGAAGCTGACGATGAAGAGGCATTACTGATTGACGAAGTTGAAGATGAATTTGTTGGAAGTGAAAAACCTTTTGATTGTGCTGCTGCAGAGAGGGCGGCAGCAGCAGCGGCAGCTTGTTGCTGCTGTTGAAGAAGGGAAAGCGTTGCAGGATCATAAAGGAATGGAATAAAAGCTCGCGGATCGAGCATTGCATTCATTTCCGGGAAAGGCAGATTTCAAAAAGTGCCAAAATCAAAAACCTTTAAAAGGAAACAAAATTAGAAAAGGAAAGAAGGAAAAGGAATCGCGAACAACAAAAAAAAAGTGACAACATTTTAAAAAACCATCTGTTGACTTTTTAAAAATATTTTTTTGGGGGAAAGGTACAATTTTCTTTTCAACCTTCTTCAACTTCGGGCTGGGCTGAATTGGAAGGGCAAAAAAATAGGAAATAAACGCTTTTAAAAAGTCTGTAACAATTTCATTGAAGAATGACAAAACAGAAAATAAATTTAAGTGAAGTGAAATGAAATGAAACACAAAACGGAGATACTTTACTCAACAAAAAAAACAGAAGAAGAAGAACTAAATGGACTGCTCCGCCCCCAATTTAGAGACGCTCATTTTCAGAAAATAGTAAAAACACAGCATTTTCGAAAAAAAGAGCGAAGGGATGATTGGGTGATGATGGTTGCAATTTGAGCAAATGGCCGCTAAAAGTCCTCTTTAAAAAGGAAGGCGGAGACTCTTTTTTCTTTCTGTTGCTCGTTTTTGTGAAAAAAGAGAGAAAATTGAATGTCGATGAACGATGAAGAAAGAAGAAAAAAGAAGGAAACAGAAGGACAAAATAGAAGAAGAAGAAGGAAGCAATTCATTAGAAGACCAATTTTCGAGATTCTTTCTTCTTCGTTTTTTTAAAAGATGAAAAAAAGCGTGAAAAAATTTGGAGCGAAGAAAAAAATGAACAAAATACTTTTGCGTAAAAATTTGAAAAAGAGGAGGAAAACGATTACGGTAAAAATGTGAAAGTCTTTAAAGAATAAAAATAAAAATAAAAGTAAGAAAAATTTAAGGTTAAAAATTGTGATTTTACATGTTTATTGTTTTACTTAAAAATTAATTGGGACCATTAAAATTAAAATTTTAAGATTTTTTAAACATTTGAGGATTAAATAATCAAAAAATTTTGTATGTTTTAGTTTTAAAAAACTTTAAATTTATTTCGGTATCATTAAGAAATTTTTGTTGATTCAAAATATTCAATATTACAAAAAAAAGTACAGTAACCAATTATACCATTATTATGCCTATATTTCATTAAAACATAACTGACCACCAAATGAGGTGAGAAGAAGAATAATAAAAAAGAACAGTAATTGAACCAAATCCAATTCAAAAATGTGAGTGAATAAAAAAAAGTTTTTAATAATATGCAATTTTGTTTTTTCCTACCATAAAATGAGCATTAAAATAATAATAATATTTTTGAAGGTGGTTCGACGGATATATCAAATTTTTTTATATTGTTCAAAACCGGATCATGTTAGAAATTAATAGACATAGAGAGAAGGAGAGGGGGATTAACGGGTGAGGTGAAGGAAAGGAAAGGGATGAATGTCATACACAATAGGTTTTGAACGGTATTCAAGTGCGCGAAAGAGAAAAAAAGAAAGAGATATCTGCCTTCTGTCTTTTGTCTTTGGCTGCCTTACAAAAAACAATACGATATTAAAAAAAAAATATTTGAATGACTTTTTTTTAAATAATATTCTTCCAACAAGTTATACCCACAAAAAAGCCCATTAAAAAAAGATCATCATCATGTTCATTACCCACCACCTGCGTCCGACCGACCCATGAGTTGGTGTGAAAATGACTGTTTTTTTGAGAAGAAGGAAAGATACTTAACAATCACTTAATTCTCTAAAGGCAAAATTTTGAACATATGTATTTTTTGATTGGATTAATGTTTTTATTAATAATACTTAAATCAAATTTGATGAAATCATCCAAAATTTAGCTTACTTAACAATGAGAAATAATAAATCTAAATAAAATCTTTAAAATATAATCAAATGGTTTTGAACAAAAACATTTTTCTCACTTTAACCTTGAAAAAATGAGGTGTGCATCCGGAGAAAATGAAGTCCATCTGTGACTGACTGGAAGAGCAAAAAAAGAGGTAGTAATTGATACCTGTTGAATTGGAAATTATTGAAATGAAAAAATAAAAAATGGATGCAAAATACAACAAAAAATTTTAATAGCTGTAACAAAATTTTTTGCAAAAAAAATTTGATGGCAAAAAATTTGGGGTAATTTAAAACTGCAAAATTTTTATACATATTAAAATGGAAAGAGATTCAAGGTGATTTAAAAAGGAGAAATCTTAAATGAAAAATAATTTATTCAAATTTATCATTCTGCAATACCCAAATTTAATCGAGGGCGTTCTCTCCCCATTAATGTTTTTCCATTTAAACACCCTTAAACTCACAAAAAATCCCCCAAAGGCTTCCGAAAAAAATCAGATATGTTCAAATTTGTCAAAATCTCATGGCAGATTTGTGCCAAAAAATACATATACGAATAGTGTCAAACATATTTGAATAATAATCCCAGGAAGTGACCTTCCCTAAACTTTCTGGGAAATCCCCTCAGGGTTTTGAGGTGTGAAAAGAACAAACAAGGGCAAAAAATTGACTTTTTCACATCAAATTTTTTTTCATATGTGTGTCAAAACATGCATACCTTATCGTTTGCCTACTTAACTAACAAAATAACAAGTTTGATTCGTGTAAATTTTTCAATTAAATCTCTCAAAATATTTATAGAGTTTTATGGGAAAATTTAAGTGTCTTCATAATATGCTCTCTAAGATGATAATTGAAAAATATAGAATTATTGCAGGAGGGCATTCATAATAATATTAATAACGATAAAAACCACGATAAATGACAAAATTAAAAAATAAAACTGGTCTCATTTTCAAAAAAAAAGCAAAAACAAAAAAGAGGGAACAATAAAAAAATTTAAAAATATCAATTTCAAATTTTTGAATAAAAAAGTTGAAAAAGTTTTTTCATCCATTAGCCAGATTGAATCCCTCTTTTTTGTGCAAAATAAAAGCACATTAAAATAAAAGTGTTACTTTTTTTTAAAGCAAAACTAATATTATTCATGCATTTATTTATTCATTCAGTTCAATTTAATTTATCGCTAGCTGCATTTTGTACAGTGTTTTTGCAAAGCTGCCTCAGAAGGATTACGTCCATTATGTCCTAGTAGTTGGAAGGCATCAAAAAATAAAAGATGTCGTTTCTTTGATTCCAAAATCGATTCAAACCCACGACACAGATTCCAGAATTCACTTTCCCTTCGAAGGGAGTCAGAATCAAAATGAACCGAAATCAAACGAAGATTTTATGACTTCGCACTCGTCTTCAGGAATTAGAATAAACTTAGAAAAGATAAATGCTTTTAGACAAACCTAATTTAAGGTTACATTTAAGAGCACCAAAAAGCAAAAACGTACAAAAATTGTGTGATTTACATAAAATAAGAGTTTTAAAAAGAACCAATGACATGAGGTTACTGTTTTCCCCCATTTTGCTTAAAAACAACAAAAATTTATTTCCTATTAGTGCTCTGAACAACTGGAATTTTCAGTCCAGTTAACTGGACTGCCATACAAACTTTTTTTTAAAAGTTGTCGTTTGAAGCTTAATTTTTGATAAAATAGTAAAGCGAATATTTTTTATAAGTGAAAAGTTAATTTTCAGCACCGAAAAAGCAGTTTATTAAACAATTTCTTATGGTAGTCCAGTTAACTGGACTGAAAATTCCAGTTGTTGAGAGCACTATTTCCTATTGAAAGCAAAACAAAAATTCTGTGAAGCCAATAAAGTAAAACCAAAGAGAAGAAAAAGCTTTTGTGAAAAGTTATTGAAGCTTAAAAGCCAATCAAGGAAAGGAATACATTACAGCTTATTTCGTTTTCAAAGTTTTTTTGCCCCTAAATTTGGAAAATAAAGCAAAAGTCCAAAAAAGTACCCGCCAAAATTGAATGCTTTTTAAATGAGCTTTTATATGCATTTGAAATTTGAAAAAAAAAGAGGAATCAAACATAAAAGGTGTCAAGAAAGAAGTCTTTTTGGTTGACTTTTAGAAAAAAGGTGCAAAACTTTTGATTGTTTTCATTTAAATGAAACAAAGTATTTTTTGAATATAAAAAAAGTTGTTTCATTTAGAAATGGGTTTGCTATGCTGCAAGGAAAAGTTCAGGAAAAGGAAAGATAAGAAAAAAAAGGAAAAGGGTAAAATATTAAGTTTGGTTTTTTAAGCGCCAATTTATGAAATAAAAGTTTCAAGGTTTTTTAAAAACATGAGTGCAAAAATCAAAAGACATCTTTTAATCTAATAAGTATTGAATAAGTATGATAAATTGAAAGAAGATATCCAAAACATAAAAGAAAAAACAAAAAAAGAGAAAACAAAATTTTAGAATAATAAAATTCAAACAAAATATTAAAATTTCCACAGTATGCCAAGTTGTAACAAATCGCCAACACAAAATTGTTACAGTAATTTTTCTTTTAGGTCACCTATAATTTGTTCTGTTGCAGTTACTGTAGCTCTACAGTTTTATTGTCGAAAGTCACTACCGTAATTTTGATATTATTAAACTTGTTACTTTTTTTCAAATAAGTTTCGGCATGTGCCATCAAGTTTAAGTTTATCTCATTAACTAAGAGTTATATATTTTCTTCTTTATTGTTTCAAAACTTTCTTCCTTACTTCATCTTTCAACCACCACCACTTCATTCATTCTTTGATTTTCGCCACCCACTTGTCACTTGTTGGTAACCATCCCTTTTTTCATTGCCGTTCTTTTATTGCTAATGGCACCGCTTTTAAGCTTTTGTTTTTGAACAATTTTTTACAATCACACAAAAAAGAAGTATATACCTGTTTTTTTCTTCTTTCATCGTCACTTAAAAACTTGGATTTGACTTTTTTTATTTAAAAAAACAATGGCATCAAAAAACGGCACTTTTTTCAAAAGTCTCCGTTATTCAGCTTTAAAAAATTATCGTGCGAAAATTTGCGCAACAGTTTTTTTTCCATTTTTTTCGGATGTTGGCATGTCGTTGAACTCTTCAAAATCCCAGGTAAACATAATTTACACTCTTTTCTTCCGCTGCAGGAGGTTAAGAGAGAGAAGTTTTTTCGTTATGTTTCTATTTTTATGGAAGAGACGGTAAAAGATAAAAGAAAAGTGGAAGTCATTTTTTATGAAATAAAAAGTTGTTCATCAAAGGATACAAAAGAATGAAACAAAAATTCACAAAAGCGGAAGAAAAAAGAAAAAAGAGGTTAAGAAAAGTCAAGTAAGGGCAAAAAGAAAGAAATTATAGAAAAAAGTTAATGACAGAAAAAGGAAAAAAAGAACGGTAACTTGGATAAATGCCAAAAAATTCAATTTTTGAGGTAATCAAAATTTAACTAAAATGTTCATGAAAATGTTATCAGCAAAAGATCAAATTTTTTTTGTTTAGTAACAAAATTTAACAAAAACATTTATATTTTGATGGATTCTGAATCTCAAATCTTGGTAACCAAACGAATATCTTTTTTACGATCGTTTAGTTAGTTCTGTTCAATAAATGGATAAAAACTAAAAAACCAAAAAATGAAGAAAAAAATTAACTAAAAAAGCAGAATAACTTCCCAGAAATACAAAATAATAATAATAATGTGAGCTACTTTTTTTGCCACCATCAACAAATTTGAAGATCAGAAAAGACAAAAAAAGTGAGAACGATGTGAAAAAAGGCATTTTTTTAGTTTCAGGCGTGAGAGAAACAATGAAAAAAAGAGTGTTTAAGAAAGACTGGATTTTAAAATTATAAACGATCGGCAAATTGGGCCGTTTAAAAATGAAGAGGGAAAAACAAAATTGTGACTTTTTTTATTGGCACATTTTAGAGGATTGCAGAAAATGTATTTTAAAAAGGATAAGAAGATATGAGAAAACAGAAACATTTTTTTCATAAATATGAAAATTAGTAATGTACGGTATCTCTAAAAAATCTTAAGTAAAAAATTTATGTCTTGATTGAAACTTTCTTAAAAGACTTAAAAATTATTAAAATCATGAAATTTAAAAAATTAAAAATATAACTCCAAAATGATTCTTCTGCCACCAACCCTACAGTAATCATTTTAGAAAATTACTGAACTCCATTAAAAACCCCTAAACTATCCAAACAAAAAAATATAATTATTTTCGGTTCACTTAAAAAAGGGCAGAACGCAATTTGAGAGAAAGAGAGAGTTAAAAAAATTATGCTTGTGCAAAACTAAAATATTTTTAGGGAAACAAAGACCCAATTTGGTTACGGCAATTCTTCGTCATCCGAAAAATGTTTTTGACTGACAAAAATGAATCTATCTCTATCTATAGTGAATAATTAGGGGCTCAGTTGACTTGTTATACGATTAATTTACAATAATTTCCTTTTCGATGCTTTATTGTGAAAAAAAAACAATAGATTGAACAAACAAATAAGAGAAAAACAGATTTCCGATTCAATGATCAAAAAAAATCTAAGCTTTAGAAACTCCTTTTTTACAGTTCTTTTTTTGCGCTTTTGTGTCAAAAAAAGAAGCTTCAAATTTCAAAGAATAAAAATCTATGGGAATTCTGTTTTTTGGAAAAGGTGTTTTTGTGGCACTTCAAAGAGTCATTTGCTTTTTGTTGTTGTTTTTGGGATTGGATTGGATTAATTGACTTGGTTATTAAATTTATCTTATTTCTTTTTCTTCAGACATTCGATTTTGTTTTTAAAAATTTGAGGACAAGAGTAATAAAAAATTTTAAAATATTTTAATACTGAAAAGTTATCCAAGTAAAGCTAACAAGGGACCGTTATGAGACGATATCCTCAGATTTCTTAGGTGGTGTGTGGGTTCGATAGTATCCCTTGAATGATGAAAAACTCCAAAGGGTTTTTTGCCCTTTTGGGGTTTTCTCCAGAATCCAGGCTTCTGAAGTTTTCCTCCCCATATACCTACGACCTGGGGGTCGTGGGTCAAGTGAAAAACTGAAAATTTTTTTTGAGCATCAGAAGCTGTTTTTCGAAAATTCGGGAAAAATCCAGTTTTTGTCAAATTTGCATAATTTCACGGATTTATGGGTTTTCGACTATGAGGAATTTAATGGTCAACTTTATTTTATTTTTTAAAATTTTCAGTTTTTCACTTGACCCACGACCCCCGGGTCGTAGGTATATGGGGAGGAAAACTTCAGAAGCCTGGATTCTGGAGAAAACCCCAAAAGGGCAAAAAACCCTTTGGGGTTTTTCATCATTCAAGGGATACTATCGAACCCACACACCACCTAAGAAATCTGAGGATATCGTCTCATAACGGTTCCTTGTAAGATTATCAAAAATCTGCAGGATCAAAATGTTTTTCAAATTTCAAGAAACTTTTCTCCTTTAAGAGCTCAAAATTTATGCAAATTTGTGTTTCGATATATTTTGATGATCAAATTTTGATCTGCTTCTTATTTTTTGTTGATTTTTTTGCTTCCAAAATGAATATTTTATGAAACACTTTGTACCATCGTCTTTTTTATTAAAATTCTTTTCAAAAGTTATTCCTATGTATTTTTCTGCTGTCGGGATCGGATACTTTATGACCTTAAAGATGAACTCTTGTATCATAAATCAACAAGTTGTAATCCCTAATAGCATAGGCATTTTTACCATAATTGACCGATCAGAATTTAATGTGAAATTCTTTTTCTGTGTCACCATTACAGTATCTCTTTTTTTGGAAATAATTACAAAGCAAAAAAGCACATTTAAAAAAATAAAACAACAAGTTTTTTTATTTGTCTTTTAATAATAATCGAGGCCATTTGAAGGTAGTCTTGACTTTATATAAAAAACCTCATTAACAAGATCATTTTGAATGTATTTGTTTGATGATGATGATGATGTTGATGGTTTTGGTGAGGGAGGGATAATCCACAATTAATACTCATTTTTTCATGGTCATCTCCTTCTTTTTTTCTTTTTTTTCCTGACCAATTCCGAAACATAAAAAGATTCTTTCAACTTTGTTCTTCTTCTTCAAGAAAAAAATTTGTAAGAAAAGCGGAAGAAAAAGAAAAGTGCCATTATTTTGTTATAATTTTTTTGTTGGATTTCATTAATTTCATAGAAAAGGCAAAATAGAAAAAAAGGAAAAGGTATTGTAAAAAGGAAGTGATCGGAAAAAAAGACAAGACTTTTATTAATGCCGACGACGACTAAAAGACAATCATCTTCCCCTTCTTTTCGTTTGATTGTCCAAATTGACTCATTTTCTCCTTCCTTCTTCTTTTTTAATGAACACCAAAAAATTTTCACACTCACACAACCTTGATGATGAAAAAAAATTTGATGAAATTAACTCATTTTCTTTTCTTTCTAAATCGACACCACCAAGGGAAAATTATTGTTGTTTCTATTAGACCTATAAAAAAGAAGTCAGTGAAAGATGCTTTTTTGTTTCATATAAAATAATAAAAATGTAATCAAACATAATAAAAAAAGTGAAAGTCATGGGAAAAGAAAACAAAGGATACAAAAAAGAAGATGGAAAGTTCTTAATTGAAAATTAATAATAACCTTTTTCTCAATAAAAACAACCTTTAAAATTTTATATAAAGATGGTATACTGTAATTTTAAGAAAAACTAAATATATTTTTAAAGTTTTTTAAAACTCCAAAAAAAATCTTTTAAAGCCATGTCATTGTTCTACAGTATCCCTTCTCTAACAAACAAACAATGGAATGAAAAATCCAAAAATGACTTCTTCTAACATGCATTTTTAAAATTATCGTCAATTATGCGCCAAAAATGCTTGTGTTATGCTTTCGCATCCATAAATCTAAAATCCCCGAAGAAAAAATACTTCCCAAAGTTTCTCGGTTCAATGATTTCATTGTTTTCTAAACGTAAATTTTTAGCTTTTTTCCGAAAATCTTAAATATTTTTCTTTAAAATTTTTTAAAGCAACATTTTAAAAAGAAATATTTATTACCATAACCAAATAATGCCAAAAAAAACAAAAATAAATTAGCTTTTCATAAATAACAATTCAAATAAGTAATTATAACATTAAGAAAATTACTAAACTTGTTTCTTTCCTTTATTTGCAAATTTCTTTGATCGTTGTCGACGCATATGACTTAGAAGAGTATGAGCAACTAAAATTGGTTTGATTAATCCAGAAAATTGTATAAAAATGGTAAAACTTACTTTTAGGAAATACCGTAGTAACAAAGACTGCAAGGAAGATACCAAAATTGAAAGAGAAGTTCAATGGATTCGGCATTGGAAAAGACCATTTACCGCTTTCATAATAATATGGTATTGAACGAATAATTGAGATTGCTAAAATCTTATTTATACAACTACAGTAACCGAAAACAAAAACAAACAAACCTTCAAGAACCAATCCAGATGGATATAAAATAATCCAAATTGAATATCTCAACCATGTAAGAATGTATAATTCAATGCCAAGGGCCGATACAGCATAATACGGGTATCTGAATTGTTCAACAAGGAAATATACAAACATCAAGAGATATGTTGTAACAGAATCATGAATGTATGGATTATTATCAATGATGGCAAGCATAACAAGTCTTCCAGTTACTTGAATAATACCAGTTGACCATCCAGATTTTGTAATACCCATAAATCCATGAAGAACATCAATATATTGCAAAGCAGTACACGTATAAAAAGCTAATCGACGAGTTTCCCAGAATGATTTGAAGTATACTAAAAAATGGTAATTAGATATTTGCAATACAAACAATTGGTAAACTTACATGAACCTTTGGTTAAATATCCAGTAGTTAAGCATGCAAGAACATAAAAATGTGCCAAAAATATCAGAACATTGAAAGCAAAGAGATAAAAGTTCATCACTGAAACACGTTTCATCTTTAAATAATGATCTTCTTTTTTGATACTATACTTCTACCAATGTATATATATATACATAGACAACAATATCAATAAAAGGTTACAAAAATTGTAGTCATTATTGATAAAAGTTAAGATAGTTTTTTACAATCAAAAATAAAAAAAACTCACAAAAATCCATGGAAAAGTTTTCAGCTCCGCTGCTTCTTCCTTCAGGCATTGTTCCACCATATTTCTTTGCCCATTCTTTAAGCTTTTCTTCATTTGACTACAAGGTAAACAGATTAGATATAAACATAAGCATTATAGAAAGACAAACCATAAAACCATTGCTATTATCTTCATGTTCAGATTCATCGCTATCCTTCCATTTGCTGAAATCGAATTTCAACCAATGCGGCCTCTTTGATTCTTGAATTAAATTCTTCCAAAATTCTGCCTTTTCTTTCTTCAATTCAATATCAACTTGAGATCCAGTTGTTTTGAATGTTGGAGAATTCTAAAATAGCAATTTATTAATAAGTAACAATGAACAGTAATAAATTGAACAAACCTTAACACCATCTGTAAGAGTAAGAGAGAATTGATATCCTCTTTTTCCTTGACCACCATGTCCATTTGCAGAGAATTGAAATACTTTTTTATTGTTCACAGCAACGTTAACATCCTGAAAATATATTTATCTTAGTTCAAAGTATAAACTTTAAAAATTGGTATTCTTACTTGAGCATCTCTTAAATCCACTCGAAGAAATACTTTTTCATTATCTTGTGCCCAATAAACAAATGGTGAAGGTTCAGCTGTTGTTGACATTTATTAAGAATATTGTTTAGTGGTAAAATAATAATTTTAGATTACAAGAATAACAAAACCTTCAACACGAACAACAATGAATTTTTACTAAAAACTTGAACTTTTTTTCGTTGCAGGATTTTTGTTTCGAGCAAAGGATGTAAAAAATTGGAATTTGAAGTATTTTTTTCTTACTGTAACAAAAGTATTCCTTGGATTTATCTTTAACATAGTAATTTTCATTAATAAAATATTTTTAAGACATTTTTTATTTATCAATCTTTCATACGTATACAAAACAATACAGATTTTTACTAGATCATAGATTACTGTCACATTTGTAATATTTGAAAAAAATTAATGAAGAATATAAAATGAAAAAAGAACCAAACTCAATCCAAAATAATTATCAATATTTTTTGAAGTTGCAGAAGAATCTGGTGGTGTAGCATTTTCAGGATTATTATTTGATGGTGCATTTCCATTTGAACTTGGATTTGGAGCTGGTACTTCTTCTTTAAAGATTTTAGCATTTTTCTAAAAAAGTAGAATAAATCATTAAAAAAAGCGTCTTGAAAACTTACAATGGTCATAGGACAGCCAGAACTTGCAGTTGTAATATTTAATTGAATCATACCATTTTCAATTTTTGGGTCACAACCGAGCATTGATTCAAATTCAGCACCAACACCATTATAAGCAATTGAAATATTATACTTCATAGATGTTTCAAAACAATCACCTATTTTAACAATACCTGAAATAATAAAAATCTTAGTCAATGCTTTAAAGAATCCAGAACCTACCCATAAGTGTTAATGGATTCATAAATGAGAAAACGTCTTTATTCGCATTAACATAAAAACCACAGTTTGAATTACAAAAATCAAGATATGAAGTTTGAGCAGTAGAAGCAGGTTCATAACAAACAAGAAAACTGAAAATAACTTTTAAGAAGTCATTAAAATATATGGAACTTACTCTTCACTACAGTTATTATCGCAAAATTTAAAAGTTAAATTTTTTTCAGTTAAAACAACATCTAAAAGTTCAGGTTTAACAACAATAATATCAGTACCATTTTCATAATTTGATTCTTCTCTTTTTGAAACAAATTTTGATGAGCCAAATTGAACAGCTACAGTAATCAAAACCAAACTCCAAAAAATTCCAAGAGGGACTTTCATTGCAGCGACTTTTCTTCTTCAACCAATTTTTTGCAAAGGAGTGATTATTTGGCGCACAATAGTGAAATGAAAATATGCAAATTCGAACGCATACTTTATTTTTGTCTGAATAATTTTTTGGCATTGTTTTTACTATAAATACTTTTTCGGACCACTTTTTTGTTTTCATTTCTTTCATTTTTTGTTTCTTGAAGAACGTTGGTTGAAGAAGAAGAAAAGTTGCAGTCATGAAACTCTTTGTTGGATTATTTTGGACTTTGGTTTTGGCTACTGTAATCACTCAATATGGCTCTTCTTTTGTTACAACAAAACGTATTCAAGTGGATCAATATCAAGAAGGACTATTATCTGATGATGGCAATCAAGTTGGTATCAAAAATGGAAGTGATTTAACAATTGCTCAACCTGGAACTTTGGATGTTTTTCTTGTTAATGAAAATTTGGTCTTGGAAGTTTCTGAACAACAATGTTATGGAGAGTACGTTATGATTTTCTCTATTAAAGGTAACTAAAAATTTTTAACATTTTAGATTTCTTGCGTGTTATGAAGCTGATTCTCCAGAACAAAATGTCACCTCATTCATCTCTGATTCATGTGATACAAAATGTGGATTTTATGTTGCTGGTCGTGATAACAAGATTACTTACATGGAACCATTTGAAGGAAAAAATATTGGTAAGGATAAAATTCAAATATAAAATTACTCAATTCATAGTTTAGGTCGTGCAAAAAGTGAAAAATCTTCTGAAGTGACAATGATAAATGGATTCACGCTTGCTAATGGACGTCAACTCAAAACTTGTAGCCCAAAAATTGAAAATGGTATGGTTCATTTACAAATTCGAAATGCATCTTCTGAATGTCCTGTCACTGTTGTAAGTATATTTATAATTGATTAAGTTAATATGATTAATGATTTTCAATATTTAGAAAAATGCTATGCTCAAGTTTGAACCAACAACTCCATCTCCAACAACTTTTGGACCAAATACAGTACCTGGTGGACAAGCTGATGCAACAACAGAAGCTTCATCATCAATTGGTGATTATTGGTGGGCATTCTTGATTGCGGGCATTGTGATTGTTGCAATTGGTATTGCTATTTTGTAAGTTTTTTGCATTACTGTAATTTAACATTTATTAATCATTATTCATTTTAGGGTCTACTGCCTTGTAAAGCGTCGAAGTAATTCAAAAAAAGCTGCTGCTCCACGTCGTAAACTCCGCGGGTCTCAAAGCCCGATCGTCCTTCGTCGTTCTGCTGAAGCTCAACAATCTCATGAAGCGGCTGCTCCACCATCCTACCTCTCGCAGTCCTCGATTTTTTCTCATAAGTCAATGCTTCTGAGCAAAAAAGAACAAAAACAAGAACAAGAAAAGGTTGCTGCTGCTACTGCTGAAACAAAGGAACCGGAAGAGACGGATCTTACTTCTGTAAAGCCAACTGCTTGATTCTTCTGTTTCAATGTTCATTTTCTTTCTATGTAAATTTTTTAAATGTTCTGTCGATCAATAAACTTCATTTTGGGAATACTGTTTTTTAATTTTACTTTCATTTGTTTTGGTATTTTATTTTTTTGGGAAAAAAGTCGTTGAAAAATCATTAATTTTCTCACCTCAGAAATTTGTGGTAATCGGAAAATTCAGAAAAAAGAAAAAGGAATCATGCATAGACAAATTTAAATTTTGAAGAAGACAAATATTCTGCTTCTTTTTAGTATTGTAATTCGTAGACATGATTTATTAACATTTATACTTTGTCAAGTTTTTCTCTTAATTTTGTTGTACACATTTTAAAAACTTTTATTTACTTCAAAAAAAGCAAAAGAAAAAGATTTTTTTCAGAGATCAAAGTCGAATTGTATTTTTCTTTTTCCCGGTCTCTCTCAATTTTATACGTTTCTCTTGTTTTCTTTCTTCTTTCGGCTGCTGAACAAGATGGGGAGCAGCAGCAAAGAAGAATAAAAAAAACTAACAGGCAGCAAGTGACGAAAGCGTCAAAAACAAGAAATGAAATTTTTTGGGAGGAAAAAAATTTATCCAAAATCCCTTATACAGTCTTGAGGCACTTTGAAAATGATTACCAGATCCATTTTTCCGGCGTTTTCAAAAATGAAAAACAGTTTTTCATTCATTTTTAACAAGCTTTCACCTGATAGTAAGGTTGCCTTGAAAAATATTCTAAAAATTATATTTGTTAAAAACTGTGTTAAAAATTTATAAAAGTTTAACAATGAGTTATCCTAATAGTAATGAACTTGGAAGTGGACAAGAATGGTATTCTTATGGATTTGGAACCAATAGTAATAATCAACAACCTGTTTATTATCCTCGAGAACAATCAAATACTTCAAATGGTCAAAATATTGCATATCAAGGGCATGAATATCAAGAGCCATATCGCTTCGGAAACAATAACAATGTAAGTTTTGTTAAATTTAAACTAAACAATTACTTAATATTTGTATTTAGGTTGCTTATCCCCCTAATAGAAATTACAATCCTGCTTTTCAACAAACCCAACCACAATTTCATCGTCCTCAAAATTATCCCCAACAAGCTGTTTATCAACCTACTTTTTATCCTCAATCGGATAACGGATCCCATCAAAATCAAACCCTTCGAGATTCCCCAATGAATTTTTGTGTCCCAAACAGTAACACAACACAAACAACAAATAATGATGAAGGTCCAATTGGAAGTTTTCACCTTTTGGATATTTCTTCTTCACGCCAAAATTCACCTTTTTGTTCAAATCAAACATCACCAAAAAAGGAAAAATCTCTGCTTGAAATGACTGATGAAGAACTTTCTGAAGATTTAAAGGATTGGTGCCCTGATTTTTCAGGACCGATCATTTTTACCCAAATCCCTCTTGAACAGTATGAGGTTATGGAAATCAATGATCGAAATGTTCAAGTTTCTGCCCCAATTCGAACCCATTCTTCATCATCATCTTTAACAACAACAACTGCAAATCCAGTTGGTCGTCCACCAACATACAAAACTGAAGAAGAAAAAGAAGAAGCTCATCGAATTGCTTCAAGAAAAAGTTACAGTAAACGAAAGGATGAAAAAGCTGAATATCGAAAAGAACTCGAAAATACTGTTTTTGCTACAGAAACCGAAAATGAAAATCTCCGTCAAACTTTGGCAACTTTGAAAACCCGATTTGCACCATTTTTCAATTACAATTTACAATTTTTGAATGAAGAAGACAAGGATTATGCACTTCAAATGCATATGCAAATGTTTCAAGATTAATTTAAAATTAAGAGAACTGTTTTTGAGGGAACAATACCATACTTATTTGTTTATTTTATCTTTTGTGTATTTTGTTTTAAGTGTATTTTGACTTTTAATTAATCTTTTTTAAAATCTAATTTTTTAAGGAAAAATAAATATAATTTAAAAACATAAATTTTCAAAAAAACAAAAAGACTCTAAAAAACTTAAAATTTAGAGGTCAAAATTAAACGAGGGCAAAAATTTCCATATCCACGAAATCATTCAGTTTTTGCTTATCAAAAGTAAGAATCGATTCATCTAAAAAAAGATAATCGATTTAATTTGTATGCTTCAAGGGTACACTTGAAAATGATTCTCAATAAAAAATATGCATCCATGGTGCATATGGCATTGCTTCACTGAACTAAAAAAACTTATCGTCAGTATACATCATTATTTGCAAAAGTTTTTGGTGACTAAATTTTTCTACTTTTTCTTCTTTTCAAAAAATATAAAATGTATTCAATGAAAATAGTATCAAATTTGCCGCAGAATTTTTCTTTACCACCCAATTATATTTATTATATTTTAAAGAATCCATCATCTTATATCGCATTTTTGAAATTATACAAAAACTTTCAAATATTTTTTTATGAAGAAAAAGTTATTTTTCAAAACAAATTTGGATTACGATTATGATACTAAATATTATTTTCAAAAAGGTGTTCAATATTGGGCAGTAGGAATTCTGGAAATAAGTTATTGCAGTGAACCATTCCCATTTAATTACATTTATCGTTGTTCCATTAAACAATTTTCATTATCATATTCAACAATAACATTGAACGATTTTTTATTTATTGTTAAAGAAAATACTATTAAATATTTCTGTGTTAGCTCCGGATCTATTAAAAATTCAGAAAATGGTTCTAATATTACCATGGATTTTATTTTACAAAAACTTCCAAATGTTGAAAAATTTATTTTTTATCCTGAAAAAAGTCAAACAAGTATGAAACAACTTCAAAATCTTGAAACAATAAAATTATGGAACAAACTCAAAAAATTCAATATTGATATAATTTTCGCAATTGAAGAAAATTTTGATCCAATGCCACTTTTGAGATTTATTCAAAATAATGGCGATGCTGAAAAATTTACTTGTCAAATAATTATTGATGGTAATAACTCGCAAATTAATTGTGATATTTTAATGGATTCTGCTGAACAGCTTTTTAAAAATTTGGATGGTAAATTCAGAATGGAAATTTATCATCAATATGTTCCAGGTGCAGTTTTACGTGAAAGATTGAGAAAACGGTGTGAAGAGAGAGAAGCAGCAAAACGTGAAAAAAATCTTGAATGATTTTGTGAGTTGCATGTATAAAATGTTTTTGTTGTGACCGTTTTACATTTGAGCATTTTCTTTACGGCTTGTTTAATTATGAATATTTTGTTGATTTGAAAGTATTAAATAAAATCGATTTTTGATTTTTTTAATCACTTTTCTAATGAAATGCAAAAAACTGATATTTAAAAATCAATAAAATATGCAAGATTATGAAAATTATATTTCTACAATATTGTATAAATTTTCTTGTTGTTTTTTTCATTATATTTTTGACTTTTAATAATTTTCGTTTGAATTTCAAGAATCGGCGATCATTAAGAGAAAATTACACGGACTTTATTATGAAAACAATCCGTTTAATTAGTTATAAGTTTTTAAACACCATTTAACTCTGACAATAGAATAGCACATGACATTACATTACTTTAAATTTTAATTTATTATATTTCAACTGAAATAAAAAACCAATATGGTGGCTACTGGTTATTAAAGATTTTAGTTATTTATTATGTGCAATCAGAAGCATCTTCCTGCTTCTCGTCTGATATATATGATTCGAATACAGTGTCATATTCAAATGTCATTTCGGATTCCAGATCTGTGTCCAATGTCAAAGTTGATCCAAACTCGGAAGCTCTTGAACTTCCTACACCAGAGTCTTGGGCAGTGCTGTACGTTCGTTTCTTTTCTTTGGCTACATCACTTTTTCCTGAACTGTACATAGAAAGTATTGTTGAACGTCCATCATGTTGTACTTTTACTCCCCGAATCAAAAACTTTTGATACATCACTTTGTTTTTTGCCGTTTTAACAACTGCACCCTCAACATCCTCAAATATAAAATCAGGTAAATATTTCAAATAAATCGTGGCGCATTCTTGTTCAGTGCTAACGTCCAGTTTTGGAAGATTTTGTGAGCATTGAAAATCTTTTTTGAATTCATCACATTCTTCTATTGACATTCCTGTAAAAGTTCTTCTATTATAAAACATTTTTTCCAAACTGACTTATTTCTTCATAATGTGCAGAAAAATGATACATAGCGGAGTAAAAATTTTGAAACTGATGTTTATCAGATTTCGCACAATTTGCTACAGTGGCCATAAGGCGACAAAAATCTTGTTCGATATTTTTGAAACTATTGTAACCAAATATTTTTTTATCTTTTTCCTGATTACCTATAAAATTTAATATAACATATGTAATTATTTAAACAATTATTCCATAAATTACCTTTGCATTTAAAATGTATCCAGAAAACAATATATTTAAATTCAGACAATTGAATAGGCATTTTCAAAATATTTGTTCCATGTAGGCATCGCAACAATTTTTCAGCATAGTAATGAGCATCATATGCTATAAATTATAAATTATTTTACCTTTAATACGATCAAAAATATAAAAATACCATATTTCTCTAGGAGAAACCGGTTCTTCATATCTCTTTTATAAGAAGAAATTTGGTTATTTTTAAATGCTACAATAAGATTTTCACCAATCATTTTTCGTAACATTTTCTGTAACATTGTCTGTAGCCATATGACGTTCATGCTGCTGTCTTTAATGAAATTGACCCACGATAAAAGGCTATTTAGTTGGTCAAAAACACTTAACAAAATTATTAAGGGTTTGCTTGCAAATTTTAAACATACCTTTCGCTATTAATATCAAAAACATTAATTAAATCCACCCAAATTCGAACACCATCATTATTTAAGGTGATTTCTTTAATATTTTTTGATAAAGGATTTAATATTGTAAAAACTTGAAAAAATATTTTGACATTTCGAAGTATTTTTATTGCTTCATTTTCAGCATTTTTGTAATGCTCCACAAAGTTAACAAAAGCGGAATCTTCTTGGGCGCTGAAAATAAATTTTAATTGTAAATGTAACAAAATGGTTTACCTTTCAAATGATGGAATGAGCATGTTCAAAAAGTCATTATCATATAAAAGTTCAACATTATAAAGCCTTCCTTCAGGTGTTGAGAAGTCAAAATGACCGCGGAGTTTTCTCATAGCTTCCAAAAAATTGCTTTCATTAAAATAAAAGTTACCGTATTCATCAACATAATATGTTTTTTGCGCATCTTCTTCAGTATAAAATGCTACACAGCATTCTTTTCCTTCATCAAAAATATAAAGTTTTCTTTTCAATCTAAGATTTGGATTTTGTTCTTGAATTTTTTCAAAAGTAATGTAAATGAGATGTGCTAATTTGTGATCATTTTCCTGGTCCCCATTGATGATGTTTAACGTTTCTAGAGCCTCATTCATTTTTGTAAATGACACTTCATCACCATTTTCTTGGAACCAAATTTTTTTCTTTTCAACATCACGTATTTTCTATAAAAAATTTGACGATATAATTATAGATTAAATTTTTAAGATAATATAAATTGTATAAAAATCACAGTGCACATTACATTTTAGTATGGGTTTTTTCATTTATATCAGAGGTTCAAAAGGTTCTGATGTTTTTAATAGGGTTTAATCCTTTGCTGAATAGAATCAATCGTAAAAACTTATTAAACGGCCAGATGTTTGAAAAATCAAATTTTTTTCTTTCTTAATTTTATTTTTAAAACGCATTCTGGCTGAAATTCAGAAAGGCTGGGCACAGCGAAAAATGAATCTTTTTGAAACTTTATCCACGTTTTCGAATATGCCTAATAAGTCAAGATCGAAAGTTTTATGGCCAAAAGTGCCGTTTCGGTGCTTTTTTGTGCCAATTTCAAAACGGCGTTTTTAGATATCCAGTGTCGTTGGAGATGTTGTCTTAATTTTTTAGGGTAATCGAGATCGCTGAATTTCGCATATTAAAATAACCTTAAAAAACTTTCACTGACAATCTCAATTATTTTTCGTAAGAGGGGGGGGGGGGGGTGCCCCCCCCCCCCGAAACTGAGAAAAAGCCGTTTTAAGGCGGCAAAAGATCAAAGGTGTGCCCCCTCCGAAATGAAAATGCCCACCCCGAATTTTTTTCTCCTTACAGCCTTGCAAATGAAGAACTTTTTAATTTTCTTACCTGCTCAATTTCGTATGCATTTTTTTCATCATTATCATTGTGTAAATGCTTAATCACGTTCCATATATTATCAAGTTCTTTAGCTATTTCAAAAGTTTCTTTGTCGTTTTTAACGAGTTTAAGAAACATACTACATTTGGCTTTCATGTTTATTGCAATTTCCTTTTTTTCAAGAGTTAATGTCGAGATAAATCGTTTTGTTCTTCTAATGATAGCTTTTAATAGTTGTCGAAATTCAATAATTTGTTTTTGGTTTAACTCATATTTGTTAAATTTGGATAAAGCATTATAGCATTTTGTCAAATTCTCTTTTTCACATATGTTTATCAGATCTGCCATCGCCTTAAAATTAATAGGTTACAAAAGATACAAAAAATGTGGTCGAAGAGAAATCAGTAAAACGGATGTTGAAATTATGTGCACGTGTAACTCGAACAAAAAGCGGTGCTCTGTTGTGATAGAGTTTTTTGGAGGTAGTCTTCAGAATTTGAATACGATTTTACGGAAACATGTGAGCGTCATCTTAAAAAATTACATATAGTAGGTCTGATAATTAATTTGTAAAAAAAGAACAGCAAATTTGATTTTGCGTTACTGTAACCAAAAATGTCAAAGAAAAGAAAGAAAAAAGTCATGCCCCATCTCTTAACATTTTTTTGCTTGACTGCGACACACCCTTTAACAAAAAAAATAACAAAGTTTTCGTACGACTCAAGAAACTTTATGGTTTTTATACACATTGTATAAAAAACCATAAAAAGAGGTGTTGCCGATCACTAAAAAAATCATTACGATGAAGCAGTAAGATTTGTTAAACAAAAAAGATATAACAGAAAAAATTAAATCAACAGATTGAGTGACAAAAAGCCTTTGATTGTAAAAGCTTTCGCCTAGTAAGGTGTTGGCAGTTGTAATCGCTTTTTTATTTCTATCGGTACACAGATCTATCATGATACATGACACCATTAACAGCAAAAGAATGCTTTCTTCATGAAACAATAATTGAAAAAAGCAACGTTTTCAACAACACAACTATTTCATCAAGCAGAACAAGCTGTGTGAAAAAAAATGTGTGCGAGAATGGTTGAACAAGTATTGCCCTACTTTCGAAACATAACAAGGAAAAATCGAGAATGTAATAATGATTTTTTTAATCTCGTAGATGAAGTTTTTGAACGACTTTATCCAATGGGTCCAGCTTATGTTAATCCTGGATTTGCAAAAGATACCATAAATATTGTTTCAAAAATATTCCATGGTAAATGGAATATGACTCTTTATATTTGTGATGAACAACATATGGAAGTTCTGTTTTGGATTCGTAATTCCTTGGGTACGAAATATTTTGTTGATCGTTTGGGCAACTTTTATTTGGAAGAAAAAAAGTTTTTGTCTTGTTTGCCATATACAAGGTGCTATAGTCACTGGGTTCTTAATAAAATCAATGAAATAAAAAACAATGTCAATTTTTTAGATGTTTTACAAGATGGAATTATGAAGTAAATACATATCTCTAATATTTTTAGGAGTTGTAATTTTAGGTTATATGATATTAAAACTCAAACTTTATTTTTTTCATTAATTGATACACTTGGACCCCCTGCACAAACAGTACTCAATAGCCAACAAGTTATATTTCCATTTTTTACTGTTTTAAGTGCACATGATCTTCCCCAAATCACTTTTGTGAAATCTAATAATCGTCAATCCGTGATAGTCGAAACTATAGGAAGAAGCTGCAGTTTCAACTTTTCAAAGTAAGAACTTTGCGCAAAGCTTTGCATCATTTGTTTTGTGAATTTTAATTATACTGTATGGTTTGATAATATAAAAACGTTTTAGCAAAGATTATCCTGTGTTTGCATCTTTTAAAAAATATATTGAAAACTCCTATTTAACCTGTGCTTTCACTGAACATTGTCAACTAAAATTGGACGCTCTTCTAGCAAATAATAACATTCAATGGAACAATAGTGATGAATTGGAAAATTACAAATGGAATATTAACAACCGATTTCTAATGGATAAAGATTTGGTTAAGTTATTCCAATGACTTTTTTGATCACACTAACAAAATTTATAATGTTCTTGATTTTAATATAACATATGTGCAAATCAATTTGTTCTTGTTTTAGCACAAGGATGCCATGAAATAGCAACGAGAATGCTTCGAGTTAGAATTGGGAACGAAAATGAACTAAACTTGTACAAACTAAGATATATCATATTCTGGATTAGACACAAGATTCTTTTCCATTGGCAAATTTTGGAAAGCAAGGGTTCGTTCTGTTAATAAATAGGTAATAATATAAAATACTCCTTAAGCAAGAGGAAGGGCAATTGATGAATATGCTGGTACCGAAAAAAGAATGAATAGTTTTAGGATCCAATTTAACAGGATCTATTTAAAAATATTTAACGTACGAAGAAGTATAACCCATAGATTTAGAAATTTTTATACAGCAACATACCATCTTAATGTTCATTATAATGAAATAAGTGCGTTCTTAAAAAATATGTTTCCCGGTATCTTATTTATTTTATAGAGGAAGCAGTTGATAACATTAGCAACAGATGTAAACAAATCGTTGTGGAAAGTGAGTTATTGCTAAGCTAAAGATTCAAAATAATTAATTTTTCAGAAAAGCAGGTAAAAGAATCAGATACAAAGTCAACTGCAACTGAAAAATTTATATGTGAGCTGAAGAATTGTCCATTGTCACAAGCTCTTAAAATTTTAAAAGAAACATCAACCGAGCTTAGCTTAGTAGAAGATTTTGAACAAGATGACAGGAGCAATATGTAAGTTTGAAAAATATGCTTTCTACTGTTACCGTCAAATACTATATAATCCTAAAAAACTAAAAATAAACTTTCAGTGAAAATATCGATGACGTGGTTTTATCAAATTGTGTTATTTTTTATTTTGAGCAGGTGCCAAAATTTTTATTTAACAGAAATTTTTACAATGGAGCCTATTGTGGAATGAATTACCACTACAAAGAAAAAAGAGGTGATGATGGTTATGTGAAGCAACTATTTCGTGCTCAAGACAAAATTTTTGGGGTCACAACGATCAGCAATAATCAAAATACCGTGTTAACCATTTATTCTCCCGATGATGATGTTTACGATGACAATAGGTATTACTACCCTGATGATGACTTTTCTCTCAACTAATTTAAAAAAAAATATTACACTACTTTCGACTATATATCACAAAATAAATTTATACGGAACACCTTTTGATGTAATAAATAACTTTCTAAATTAAAGCGTTTAAAATACATAGTAATTCAGAAAGCTCTTAACAGCCTTATAGATTACAACTTTCTTTGAAAAATTTGACTACTTTTGGAAGCAGCAAATATATTTTTAAGCAATTTTTTTTGACAAAATATAAAACATCTGTTGCATGATTGTTTATCACAACTCTGACAATAAAATGTGCTTTAAGAGACACTATACGACAGGATTAGAAAATTTACAGTTCGAGCGTTACATGAAATTTTTAAATGAAATTTTTTGGGGTCCATTCGATTAAACTAGGTGAAAAAAGGTTATTTTTAGAGTTTTGGCTCAATCTATCTCGTACTTTTGATTTAAAAGTAAAGTAAAGTTAATGTATTGCCAAAAATGTAAAAATTCGGGAAAAATCCAAAAGTAAACCAATCAAAAAGTTATTTTCCATGATTATACACATAAGTAAGGGCTTTTGAATGCATACTAGAAAAAATTTTTATCTGACCCCTAATAACGAAATTTCGGATACTGTAATTTTCGACACAGGAAAAAAATTTGCATATTGAATTTTTTAAAGCAGCGACATATCACACCAAATAGCCCAATTTCTGGGCTTTCCAAAAATATAAAATTTGTTGAAATCGGTGGGGTAATTTTCGATAGCCAGTAAAAATGGTGTGCGTGATCAATATCTCCAACATCAATCTCGGGGTAAAACTCATGTATGATGAAAGATATTGACCTGCGGTGACTTGCATTATAAAATATCATGTTGTAAGAGTATTCTGGGTGAATTTCATAACATTTGGATATCATTAAGACATATGCCATCCACGTGAAATTTCGCAATTTAGCAACTTCAGGTGTCGAAGTAAAAATCAAGGTAATTTGAGTTTTTGGTTTAAAATAAAAGAGTGAAAGCTTTTAAAACATTAAATAGATATAATATAAGTAATTATGAACATTGAATATTGAAATATCGGACATTATCGATTTTTCCGGTCATGTTCAAATTTACAATATTTTTGACCATTTTTCGAGATACCAAAACTGTATGAAATATCATACTTATCAACTTTTTTTGCCGTTTCCGATAAATTATAGCATGTTTAGAGTTAGTAGGTACAATTTCTATACCTGGGGATACCCACTTTTTATTTCCCATCATTTTAAAAATCATGGTATTTTTGGCTTAGAATTTATCGCTAAAATGAATGTTTTTTGCATTCAAAAAGGTTCAAAGTGTCTCAAAATTATTTTTTTTGATTAATATTGCCAGTAAAAATTATTTAGGAACAAATTTAATGGTTATGCCAATTTTTCAAAAATTTCGATTTTTTCAGATTTTCGAATTATTGATTTTTTATCGATTTATATTCTTTTTCTGTTTAATGTTACGAAATATTGTTACTGAGTTTGAAAAAACAGTTTTGGTCTCTTTTTTGGAAGAAAAACATTCATTTTAGCGATAATTTATAGGTGAAAAATACCATGATTTTTAAAATGATGGGAAATAAAAAGTGGGTATCCCCAGGTATAGAAATTGTACCTACTAACTCTAAACATGCTATAATTTATCGGAAACGGCAAAAAAAGTTGATAGGAATGATGTTTTATACAATTTTGGTACCTCAAAAAATGGTCAAAAATAATGCAAATTTCAAACCAACCGGAAAAATCAAAAATGACCGATATATCAATGTTTATTGCTTATAATCACTTTTATTACATCCATTTCATGTTTTAAAAGCATTTCCTCTTTTGGTATTAACATAAAACCAAAATTACCTTGATTTTCCCTTCGAAGTCTAATGTTGCTAATTTTCGAAATTTCATGTGGATGGCATATGTCTTAATGATATCCAAATGTTATGAAATTCACTCAGAATACTCTTACAACATGATATTTTATAATGCAAGTCACCACATGTCGATATCTTTTATCATACATGAGTTTTACCGCGAGGTTGATGTTGGAGATATTGATCACGCGCACCTTTTTTACTGGCTATCGCAAATTACCCACTGGAATGACACAAATCTTATATTTTTGGAAAGCCCAGATATAGGGCTATTTGGTGTGATATGTCGCTGCTTTAAAAAATTCGATATGCAAATTTTTTTTCTGTGTCGAAAATTACAGTACCCGAAATTTCGTTATTAGGGGTCAGATAAAAATTTTTTCTAGTATGCATTCAAAAGCCCTTACTTATGTGTATAATCATGGAAAATAACTTTTTGATTGGTTTACTTTTGGATTTTTCCCGAATTTTTACATTTTTGGCAATACATTAACTTTACTTTACTGTTAAATCAAAAGTACGAGAAAGATTAACGCAAAACTCTCAGAATAATGTTTTTTTCACCTAGTTTAATCGAATGGACCACAAAAAATTTCATTTAAAAATTTCATGTAACACAATTTTTGAATCCTGTCGTATAGTCTCTCTTAAAACAAACAAAACAAAAACAGATTAAAAAAGTACATTTTTAATCTTTTATCAACACCATAAAATTTTTGTTCCACAAATATATTATTTGATTTTGAGCGATTTGCATTTGATCAAAACAAAATCATTGAATCCACGATTTTGTTGTACTTTTATCCAATTTCAAAAAGCTCATCAAATTTGACAGTTGAACATAAATGTGGATTAATCCATTTTGAACAAGAAAAGCATTTGTGATTTATAAAATCCTTTGTAAAAGTGAGTTGGTTTTTGAAACCTTATGACAGATTGCCTTTTTTCCGTGGTGCAGTTTGTAATTTACATAAAAAGAATACCCGAAAGTGTTTTTCAATATGTGCTTTTATTATTTAATATAAAGGCGCATATGTTTTTTGAGATCAAAAAGTGCAAAACAAAATACTGATATTTTTGGACTAATTTATTCAATGTTTTTTTACACCAATCTGACATTTTGTTTTACACTAAAAACAACAAAAAATAATTTAAATTTTTAATTTGATTTCAAGGGCGTGCCTCCTGTGACAAAATCGATATAAAAAGAGATTGCGATGATTGAATTGTATCATTCATTGAATCTAAATCTATTTAATAATGGCTTCTTCAATCTTTCAATTAGTTGTTTTTTGTTCCCTTGTTTTTGCCGTTGCAGGACTTGGAATCAATTGTCGAGGTTCCTCCGGATGCAGCGGGGAACCCACCCTTGAACAACTGAATGGAGTTGTTCAAACTCTTGACGATGGTCGAGTTTATCGATCCGGGGAACATATTGTTTGCCTTCCTCGAGGTCGGGGAATTATCAGTATTGTAAGTTTACACTTTTTTAGCAAAAATTAAAATAAAATATAGATAAATTGGCGAGATGGATTATGCATCTTTTTGCAATATGCCCCTGAGGGCACCACCATTACCGGAGGTCGTGTTAAACAATTAATTCCACAATTAATGGCTCATGGATGTAAGGGATGTGGAAGTATTCCAATCAATTTCCCTGCTAGTAATGACCCCGCTGGCGGTATTTTAACCACCAATTACGTTTCTGACACTGATAATCCATGCATTGGAAAATGTTAAAATGTAATCTAAGGTTTTATAAATATGTATAATTAATAATTTATTAAACGTTGAATAAATATGATCGTATTTTAAAAAATATTTACCAATAATTAATGTGTAAAAAACTATCATCAAGAAAATTATTCAATTTTTTCAATCTTTTTTATTTATTTAAACATTTAATACAAATACAATAAATCTTCTTTGATCTTTTTATAAAATTTATAACCAAGATAGAAACATACAATCTAAAAATGTTATTTATTTATTAGAAAATACCGTAATCCAAGAAAGCCTACTTGAACAAATGGTAAAACAAAAATCCATCCAAGAACCATCGAAATTCGAATATTATTTTCAAAAAATAAAAAATCATGGCAGCCCTAAACTTTTTTCATAAAAAAATAAGGAATATTTTTGTAACAACAAAAAAGAAGAATAACAAATTTAAAGCATTTTTAAAAAAACAAAAAAATTACTGTAAGCTAAATTTAATAAAAATTGTACTTTTTCAATTTTTTATTAATTATTATTTACTACAGTACTACTACAACAAAATATATATATATATATTTGATTTTCCATTTAATAATACTCGTCACCATTGATGGAATTACATAAACAAAATGCAACTGCAATTCCAAAGCCCTGTATTAAAGCAATAAAAATTGCGGTCCACATAACAACTTTAAAATGTGATGAAAGTTCTTGCACAGATTCTCGAATCTTTTCATAACATCCCTATAAATAAATAAATAATATTTATGCTTTAACAAAAGAAACAACTAAAGTAATAGCCAGATATTAGTAATCATACGGTAACAAAAAGGAACTCAACTTAATCACATTGATTACGGTATGTTAAAACTATAATTTTAGCAAATCAAAATTTTAGAAAAAAACAATATTAATTGATAATATTAGTTTTCAAAATAAAGAATCAAGCATGACAAAAATCAATAATTAAGCATCAAAAGTGGTATTTTTAAAATCGATAAAGTGCATTTTTACAAATTTCAAAAATGTGCTTATTTAACTCAAAAATAAGTATTAGCGTGCAAAATTAATTGGTTATTAACTTATTAGTTACAACGTATGCAAGTTTCGAATAAACTTACAGTTCCATATCTTTGAATTGTTGGACATGAAGCTTGTAATTTTCCATTCTTCTTTACCGGGCAACAAGCAGGAGGAAATTGAAATCTTCCCTGCATTAAAGTATACCATCCACTTTCATTAAATTCTCCCAGCTTTGAATCAACTCCGCAACATTGTTTCTATAATTATAATTTTTACCGTAATCCTTCATCTCTTCACAAAAAAGTTAAAGACATACTTCCATCATAATTTTATCCCAAGCAGTTTTTACCAAAATATCATCGTGATCTTTCGTCACCAAAGTATCCGTTCCATTATACATTTTTAAAGAAGCATGTAAAATTTCACGAAAATCTTTTTCAAAAACATGCGAATGCAAGGATGCATAAATTGCTGCTGCGATTTCAGTGGCCAAAATTATCATTAAACATGTTCCTTAAAAAATAAATAGGTAAAAGTTTGAAAATGACAAAAATGGAAAAAATGGAAAAAAAGGAAGTTTAGAAGATTTTCGAAGGTTTAAAAAAGAAATTTGGAATGTTTTGATTTAAAATTTTTGGCATTGTTTAAAAATGACACCAATAAAAAATTTCAAAATATTAAATTTGCATAAATTTTTGAATTTATGCAAATTTCAAACATATGATTCGATAAATCCCAAATCTTTTGATCCAAGCTTACCATAACAACAAAGTAAAGGCCGCCATTCTTTTGCTGCCCCGCAGCATCCCAAAAATGCAACAATAATAACAATGCATCCACCAAAAAGTAACAAATAACCAATTTGTCGAACTGCCGCTGGCTTTGTAGCTAAATCCCTTAGGCCATCATCATTCTCATATCCCTTTACTTTTGCCGTTGCTGCTGCTAAATTATCAACAGCATATTTATCCAAAATTAGCCATGTTCCAATGCATAGACATACAAATCCACAAATCTAAATTTGCATATTGGATAAGGGATATAAAATTGTTAAAAAACAAACCAAAAAAACTAAATTAAATATGAAAAGTGAAAATTTTAGGGTCCTCGCCCCGCAACTGAGACCCATTTGCATTTTTGTGTTTTTTTGTTTCAGCTTTTCTTTTTGAAGCTGGATAAAAAAACTGAAAAAAAAACGATAGAGTTCAAAAATTATTTTGGACAATGTCAATCAAAAGATTTTTTTAACACGAGAATATGACGACATGAGAACAAAATTTTAAAAAAAAATTAAACACGAAAAAATGAATCATTTACAATTCTTAACAAGCTATCAAATTATCACGACAAATGTTAACTTAAGAAATTTAAATTTCATAAACAAAAAACTTATGATAATTTTTTAAATTTTTGGGAGCAAAACTAAATAGTTAAATTGGTACTTTTGTATGAAACACATTCCTCGTCCAAATCTAAATGAACATTTCATTAAAACATGTTGTGGTTGATTTTTATAACAACTCCAACAATCAAAAAATTAATAAATTAAATGCCTGATTTTTATGTTTTTGTTCAAAAATTGTGATTAGATGGATTTTTTTGAAAATGAAAATGATTAAATTTTTACACAAAGTCACTTACTTTGGTTTCAATTTTACTAAAAAAATATCTAAAAATGTAATAGTAATCTGAGAACAATGTCTCTGAATCAAAAAATCACATTAATGTTTTGAATTTTTGTTCAAATTCAAAACATTAAAACAATTTAAAAAAAAGAAAGAAGTTTCTTAACAAAAAACAAAAAAAGCAAATGATAAATTATCATTTTTGCCGGTTTGAAAAACTTCATATTTGTGTAACTAATCTCTGTGTTTACGGACTTCATTTTTTTAAGACCACCAAAAACATATTACGTTTCAAACAAAAACGAAAAAAAAGAAGATTTGACAAGGAAAACAAAAAATATCAAAGAAGAAAAATCAATTTCCAAGGAAAACGGCAAAAAGCGAAAAAATGCCTCATGTAATCTTTCTTTTTTACTTACATTTAAGAAAAAAATATAATTATATTTATCTATCTATTTTTTTTGAGGGGAGCAAATGTCAAAAAAGTAATTAAATCTTAACTAATGAGCTTTGTCAAAATTAGAAACAAAACAAAAAAATGAAAAAACGAAAAGAAATTAAATCAAGTTCAAAAGAAAGAAAAAATGCCAAAAACAAATTCCTTCCAAAAATAAAAAAAATATATAAAAGATTGGAAGAAATATGTGTGTGTTTTTTTGCCATCAAAAAAACGGAGGACACGCTTTTGGTCGCCGAAAGAAAAAACCAGGTGCTCCTTTCATTTACCTTTCTACCTTGTCATGGCCTGAGGGGAGATCGAGCATTGCCCAGAGAGAAGATCAAAAAAATGAAGAGATGAACAAGAACAACTGTTTTTGAAGAAGACGATTTTTTGAGAGAAAACAAAAAAAGAAGCTCGGCTTTAGAAGATGAAAAAAGGTCTCAGCTGTTGTTTTAATTGAAAAAGAAATTGTTGCTGTTACTTGTTTCTTCAAAGATCCTCAAAAAAAAACCGACCCTCGGCGTTTTTTGATGAAGGCAAAAAAAATAGCTTATGTCATTTCCGGACATTTCTCTTTTTTTCCCCTTCAAATGCCCGCTTGAAAAAATAAAAGGCAAAATGCCAATGGCGATTTGAATTTTTTTTCGTTAGAAAAGGTAAAAAAATAACCCTCCCGCAATCACATTCATCATCGATCATCATCATCATTTACCTATCTTACCCTTATTTTTAAAGATAAATGATCCACCTTCGTTTATAATATCGGCACATCGGATGGGATAGAATTGTTGTTATTTCTGCTCCCAATGAAAAAAGAAATGCAAAAATGTGTGAAAAAGTAAAATCGCTTTTTTGACCCTCAACAAAATTTTAGCTCTCTTTTGCTTCCCCAATTTTGAAATGAAAAGAAAAGTCAAAAAGTTTAAAATCTTCTTCAAAAAAATTAGATTAAAGTGATCCATCCATATTTTGATGTTTGTCAAGAAAAAAAGGGGGCAGAAATAAGTTTAATGAGAAAAAAGATTTTGAAAAAAAATAGAGAAAAATGATTGACAATAAAAATATTATTGGAGTGTAAAAATATTTGGCATAATTCGTTGCAAGTTGCAACGAAAAGAAAAAGGTTTTTCGTATAATTTGAACAAAAACATAGAAACTTTTGGATATGAACAAGGCAAACGATTTTCAACAAATAGAATAATGTGAAGTTAAATCTTATACAACAAAAAAATAGGCTTTTTAAAAGAATTTGAAGATTAAAAAAGAATAATTTTGCTTCATACTGCTGAAACATAAAAGATACAGTAATAAGCCCAAAAACTAATATTGAAATTACTGTAATTTAGAAAAATGCGTTGATTTCAATTTTTAATTTTTTGTAAACTAAAATTACTAAAAAACTTTTAGCTCAAAAATCGTAAATAACGCAAATCTGTTCAAACGTTAAACGAAAACAAATATTTTTGCTTAAACGGTTTTTAACAATCGCAAAATTTTAACAAGTTTGGCACGCTTAAATGATTTAAAGCAAAAATAGTTTTTTTTAACCAGACAAATTGCATTTGAACAGAAGAAATGAAAAAAAGACTTAAAAACTTTTTTTTTGTTAAAAAAAGAAATACAATCCATTTGGATTTTTTAAAGCAAAAGTTATTTTTAAGCATCAACTAACACAAAAATAAAAAAGCAGCAGCAGCAAAAACGGATTTGCAAAGAAAAGGGATTTTTTTGGGAGAGCGTTAAAACTATAACTAACTTAAAAAACTCCCATCAAATCTTCTTTTTGCTAGCGGCATTTCATGACCCTTTTTTGTGGATGTCCCTCTTCTTTTTTGGGTCATTGGGGTCTTTTAAACATTCTCGAAAATTTTATTTTTATTGCCAGTTTGCTAAAAACCGAAAAGCTTTAAATTAAAAAAAGAAAGAAAGGGAGCTCATCAGTGGGTTGTAAAAACATGAATAAGAAAGCAAAAAAAGATGCCAATGTTGCCGTTGTTGTTGCTGGAGCTGTTCTGGAATGGGATAGGATAGATAATGAGAAGAAAAGCAACAACCATTGAAATTGACAAAGTGGATCGTTAGTTGGATAAGTTATGAAATACAAGGATATTTAAATAATTTGAATATGTCTTTCAAAACATTTTGTTTCAATTTTTTTAATAGTACAGTAATCTTATATTTTTCAAAAATATGAAGGACCTTGTATAGTAATTTTTATTCATCAATTAAAAAATCAAACATGTTGCAAAAATTGTAGGACTTTACTTACTTTGAAATATTGGTCAATCTTCTCAAAATAGAACCACATTAAATTCACATCCTTTGAAAAACATTTATTTTCAGTCGTCTTTAATTTTATATTGCTTTAATAAACATAAATTTTAAGTGAATCAAGCCATCCTTAAAAATTTACAATCCTGGACAAATTGAAAAAAATTAGAGCCAAGAATTGAATCCAAAATATTTAAGCACTTTTGTTTTCGTAATAAAACATAATGAATTTTACGTAGGGTTGTTCATTTCCTTCTCCCGGGAGATTTCCCGATTTTTTGCGGGAAATGGTTCTGATTTCCTGGGAAATCTACAGTAATATTTTATGTTTTTACATTAAACATTTAAAAACGGGATAAATATGCAATAAAAACACTGTAAATAGTCAAAAATGATTAATTTGAGTATTATACAGTCCTTTTATAGGTTATAAGGTTAATTTTGGTAAAATATTACTGCAGCTTGGAATACTGTAGCTCCGGGAAATTTCCCGCCATTTCCCGAGAATTTCCCGGGAAATGAAAAACCCTAATTTTACGAAATTATCATTTCAAATCTATGTTTTAGTGTTTCTGAGACATTTTGGCATTATTTATTTTTACAACAAAAAACTTCTAACTAAATGTTTTTTACCCAAAAATTGAGTCGGTGTTCGCGGTCTTTGAAAAGAAACCGAATATGCTAATTAATCTCCAACGTCACCAAAAAAACAAGGAATTAATTTTTAGTTTTTTTGATTCAATCAAAAACAAGTTTTTATTTCCTTTCCTCCTCTTTTGCACTTTGTTTGCTTCCTTTTTTTTCTCTGAATTCTCCCTTTCAAACCAAAACAAAATCAATCAATAATCCATGCAGAGAAAAAGAATCCAGAAGCAGAGAACCACAGTTTTAATCAAAACTTTTGAAACATAGAACATGCAATTTCAAGAAAATCAAAATTAAAGTAATAAAACTTTTATGCGAAATAAAAGCATCAGTCTTTGTTAACTCCTTCAAGTACTGTAATTAATAGTAATTTTTTAGAATTTAATTTGGTATTAGCTTGAAATTTGGTGAAAATTTGTTATGGCCCATAAAAATAATAACTTATGGGATTTTTATACAATTAAAAACTTTATTATTTACATTTAAAAATACATCGTATAAAGCATTAAAATCTTTATCAAATCCAAATATCACAAATCTTTTAGTGTTGTCATTGTTGTGAATAATAACAACATTGTTGGTGTTGTTGCAGCAGTAGTTGGTACCGTAAGTAATACAGTAATCGGAGCTACGCATGCTGCTGCTGTGTCCTCGCAGCTTGAGCGGCGGCCATTTCTTCGGCTTTCTTTTGACGCATTGCCGTCAAAGTGAAGGCCATTTGTTCCATCATTTTTCCACGAAGGGATTCTTTTCGGGATCGAGGAGCTGGAAGATTCTTGGATGCCAAAACAAGAAATGAAAAATATGCAACAAGGGCTTGATTATACATTTTTTAATAAAAAAAATTAATAAATTCGAGAAAATATAAAAATCGAAAAAAGAACTGAAAGCAGTAAAAAGGGACTGATAGAGAAGATTGAACAAAAGTAGGACACTTTTATACTTTTTCAAAATAAAATATTTCACATATGGTGAGGGTGGAGTGGTCTTAAAAACTTATGACTAAAATGAACAAATAAAATTAATCTCTAAAAGGAAAAAAAACATCAGACGATTATGCAAATGTAAAGATTAAAAACAACATACATGAATTTTAGCGTGGTACTTTTTAAATGATTGAAAGTGCGATATCGCGATCGAATGTTTTGTCTCGTTTTTTGCACGTTTAATTCATCATCATCATTTCCCTATATGATGGCATCATCAAATGTTTTTTATGTATTTCTTCAATATTTTTTGTGATCTAACATCAAAAGAAAAAAATGATGAAATAACATTTTTATGTAATGTTTTGTTATTGTTTGTAAAAAAGAGCAGTAAAAGTTTAATCATCAAATTTTATAAAACAAACATGTTTACAAATAGCATGTCTGAGTCTCTATGAATGGTCAAAGTTCAACTAAAAAATCAAATATGAAGACACGGTTTTAATTTATGAATTGTAAAAAAAATTGCAGCTAGTAAGAATGTTGTATGGTTTTACAAAATCATCTTAACATTATTGATTTTTAATCAAACTAGAAGCAATAATAAAAATTGCAATGTTTTTGATCAACATAAAAAAAAGCATCAAAATATTGAAGTGAAAATGAAAATGTGTTTATAAAAAATGCAAAAAATTTGTAATTCTCCAGTTATAATTAATCACTAAAATTAATAAATTTGAAGATAATCAAATTTTTGTTGAAGTAAAAAAAATGTTGAAATTCAAATTTGTAAATGATAATAAAAATCATTGGCAAAACGTAAACACACGTTTTTACGAAAAAGAAAGAGAGATTTTTTTTGGGAAGGAAAACTCGCAAACTGCGGCGTTTCAAAAAAAACGCAAAAGCAAGCAAAGGTGTGAAAAAATAGCTGTAAGAGAAAAAAGTGTTTTGTTGTCGTTCTTCATCATTTCTTTTTTTCTCTTCGATTTTTTCTTGTTCAATTGATTTTATAAATCTAATTTTTATTATTTCCTTCTTAATTGTACATACATATATATTGTTTGTATATATAGTATAATTAACTAATGATTGTATTGAAAAAGTTATAATTATGGCTTCATCATCTTCACCATCAGTATCAACATCAGATACAAAATCTGGAGCAACCACAGCAACACCTTCAACTTCTGCCACGAATGAAGAAGCAGCAGCAACAGTAGCTGTAGCAGTACATGAAAGAAATGAAGTATCAAAAAATGTAAGTCTTTGTTTGGGTTTAGTTTTTTGCCATGGGCGTTTTTATACATTTACTTTACCACAAACAATTTATTAATTTTAATTATCGCATGAGGGATCTTTCTTAATTTTTCGATACCTCTATCCCTCCTTATTCATCTTTCTTACAAAGATGACCTACTTTAAAAGTCATGTGGTTTCTTAACAATCTGTTACAATTGTTATATATTTTATTTTTCAGAATCAACGACACAAACATCAAAAACAATTGCAACAGTCAGGCTCAAGACATGCAACAGATTATGTTGATATTTCAAAGCATCTTACCAATGATCCTATGGCTGATTTGTTGACAGACACACATATAACAAATTTTCTTGAAATTTGTGTTGATTACTTTGATGGAAGAGATAAGATCAAAAAGTTTCGATTTGTCAATCCAACATTCTTTGAATCACCGTATGCCATTGAAGATGTTACAAATTTCGTCCAAGATTTTGATGAAAATATCTCTGTTCTCTTCATTCCTGTTTGCTATCATACTCATTGGGTGTTATTTGTTCTTCGACCAAAAAGTTGGACATTAGAGATTTACAATTCTCTTGAGAATATTGTTATTCCAGTACTTTATAAACATAAAGTTAATATGGTTTGTGGATTCCTTTTCAAATCTACTAGACGATTACGTGTTGAACAGATGAATTTACCCAAATGTCTTCAACAAAAAGGTAAGCTTTATTTTCTTAAACTGTTCCATTCTGCTCTGTATTAATCTTTGTTTCAGATGGAATCAATTGTGGCATCTTTTTATGCGTTTATATTGAACAGATTATTCGATATGGAAAAATTTGTGATGTTGTCAAGTTTAATATAGAAGAAGAACGGCTACGTCTTGATTGGATCTTTTTTGAAGTTCGGCATACTCTTGCAAAGCCATCATTTTGGCCTCCATTTAGTGGTGAACCAATATTGGCAATGGATCTTACTGAATCATCTACTTCGTCTGAGGTAATAACTTTATTTTTTTCCATTTTTTCTTACATGTTATTTGAGGTTTTAAGAGTGAAGATAGTGAAGATGATGAATTTGAAAGCTCTGAAGAAGATTCTGAAGATCATGAATCTTTAAATTTTTGCTCTGTTCGAGTTGAAGATGTTCCATCAAGTGTTTTGATTGAAGAAATTGAAGAAGATTTGGATCAAGAATAATTGCGTCATATACCTTTCAGAAAGAATGTTTTTGTTGATTTTATAATAACTTTTTTTTATATTTTTTTCTCTTTCTAATCATGTACTTATTTCTTTTTGCAATAAAGTTTAAAAGGTATTCGTTGGAATTTTGTCAAAGAAAAACAAGTTTATGAGCTTGCAACATTGTATACTTTTTTAAACAGATTATGTAAAGTTTTTCTATAGAATTTTTTTCGTTAAAGTCCTATTAAGGTTTGTCATCAAGAATTGGTTTTACCATTAACAAATTGAACTGCTGTTGCTGCTCGTCATTAACATTCCATACTTTCTTCAATGTCTTTAACAATGATAAATGAATCTCTGCCATCTGCAGTACGAATTTTATCCTTTAATGAAGAAGATCATTCGCATGAATTAGATGAAAATGCTTTAGCTGAATTGTTGTTGGATCCTCGATATGCTGATAAAAAAGTTTCATTGATTAGTGTTGCGGGTGCATTTCGAAAAGGAAAAAGCTTTATTCTCAATTTCTTTTTACGATATCTTACATGGCGTGAAAAAGGGGATGATGAATCAACGGATTGGCTAACAAGTGCAGATAAATTGGAAGGATTCAGTTGGAGGGGTGGTGCTGATCGTGATACTAATGGAATGCTAATTTGGTCAAAACCTTTTTTAATCAAGGACAGAAATAATGAAGATGTTGTTGTTCTTCTCATGGATACTCAAGGTGCTTTTGATACGTTATCCACAGTCAAAGATTGTGCAACAATCTTTGCTCTTTCTACAATGCTTTCTTCTGTTCAAGTTAGTAATTCATTTAAAATTTGCACTTTTAGTTAAAAACGAATTTTTTTAGATTTACAACATTAGTCAAAATATTCAAGAAGATGATTTGCAACATTTACAATTATTCACAGAATATGGAAAACTTGCTTTGGAAGAATGCAAAGGAAAACCTTTTCAACAATTACTTTTTTTGGTTCGAGATTGGAGTTATCCCTATGATGCTGAATATGGTTTCCGTGGTGGAGAAATATTGCTAATGAAGCGTTTAGAAAATCATGAAAAAATGCATCCTGAATTACGTCAACTTCGTGAGCAAATTCGTACATCTTTTGAAAAAATTTCTTGCTTTTTGATGCCACATCCTGGCTTGAAAGTTGCCCAAAATCCTGATTTTCGTGGTGAACTTCAAGGTTAATTTCGTAGTTCGTTTTGTGAATATTATAAGAATGTTTAATTTTAGAAATTGAAGAAGATTTTAAATCAAATCTCAAGATTCTTATTCCTCGTTTGCTTGATCCTACTAATGTAACCATAAAAAGTATTAATAATCAACATGTTACATGCCGTGAATTGCTTGAATATTTCAAGGTTTCTAAAAAACGTTATTATTAATTTTTCAAAGTTAGAGTTTCAGATTTACAATACAGTTTTTCAAGGTGAAGATATGCCAGAACCAAAATCAATGCTTCAAGCAACTGCAGAAGCAAATAATCTTGCTGCAGTTTCATCTGCCAAAGCACTCTATGTTCGACAAATGGAAGAAGTTTGTGGAGGTGATACTCCATATATGAATACTGAAGCTCTTGATAAAGAAAATATCCGTTGTTCAAATGAAGCCATTCTACAATTTAAGAATACTCGGAAAATGGGTGGTGTTGAAATGTCTTTGATGTACCTTGAAAAGCTTGATGAAGAAATGGCTGTAAGCAATTTTTAAAATTTAAGCAATTTATTTTTGTGATAATAAATCTTTTAGGAGCAATACAAATATTTTTCACGTCAAAATAATAGCAAAAATCTTTTCAAATCAATGCGAACTCCAGCTGTTCTTGTTCTTTTGATAATTGTTGATTATGTCATCCAAGAAGTTTTGCAATTTGTTGGACTTGGTGCAGTTTCTACTATTTTTACCTCTGTCTGTTTTGTCGTAACAATTGCATTGGTTTCGTGGTGCTATGTTCGATATTCTGGTCATGGTCGTGAAATTGGTACTGCAATTGATGGAGCAGTTAATTGGACTTGGGAAAATTTATTGCAACAAGCTGTACTTCCAGCTAGCCAAGCTGGTCTTCATATTGCTGCAAACGTAAATTTGATCTTTTTGCTTACGGATTTGATTATTTTATATTTTTTAGGCAACGACAAATGCTTCCAAAAAGCAAAACTGATTTATTTACTCAGCTTCTATCAAATGTATTTTTTCAATTGTATATTTATAAATACCGTATTTTTGTATTATAATTATTATTTTTGTACTGGCACTGATCTCTGTATTATTTTCAATGCTGTTTTATAAACTTTTAATAAATTTAATGTTCTTTGAAAAATGTGTTGCACAAAATTCTGGTTTTTAACCTTCTGAAGAGTAACTAAAACACTAACAGTATTTTATTTTGCAACTGCAAAAGTAGAAAAGAGGATATGGTAACTAGATAGCATACAATAATGCGGTTTTATACCACATACACATGCATGTTTTACAATACTGCATTGTAAAACATACAGTTTTTTTTATTAAAAACGAAGAAGTATCTAATAATATGGCACATTTTTACCACAATGATGGATAAACAAACACGTCATTAACGAAATCATAATTTTATCAACAAGTAATATACAAATACATATACAAAAAAGAAAAAAACCTCATCGAACAAGCTTATTACATCTGAGATCTTTATGAATTTCATAACATTTCTTTTGGCATAGAAAAGCATTACAGACAGAGCATTTCAGATTTGAAGACATCCAACACGTTTCACAAAGTTTAATAGTTCTTGTATTTGGAGACGGAGCTGTTACAATATCATACATATAACCTTCTGCAGGCTTCTTGATCTAAAAAAGATAAACAATGTTGAATTGATATTTAAATTTAAGGTAAACAAGGTTGTACTTCAATACTTACAAGAAATTCATGTCGACGTTGTTCAAAATTCTTTCGATATCTTGCATCCGTGGCACCAAGAGCTCTTTTACTTGCTCGACCAACTGAAAATGATGAAATTAGTTGTGATTAAAATACGGAAGAAACAAACCAGGTTTTATCTTTTCTTCTCTCAATCCAAAATCGGGAGTTTTAATATTTGATTTGCGGCTTGGATCTTCAAATAAATTATCGCTATCAAGGGTACGTTGGAAATTAAGTTGTCGAAATTTTGCAACATCTTCTGCTCGGATACCACCTTCATTTCGAGCTTAAAATAGATACGGATAAAATTAAAGTTGTACAAAGACTTTTAAGGATATTTACAAACCTGATCGTTTTGGAGCTGCTCGAGGTTCAGTTGTTGTTGCTGCAGATGATGCAGGATTCTTTGGAGTTCTTTTTAATGTAGTTTTAGACGACATCTTGAACGTGGATATTGTAAAACCAAAACTGTTTTTTTGGCAAAACAACAACGAATTCTTCGTTCAATTTCTACAAAATATTTTTGCAGTTTTTAAAAATTTTCTAATGTTGGCGTTTTGTTGCCAAACAAAAACAACAAAATTTTTAAATTTTGTTCTGTAATTTTGTGAACAAGATTTATTTAAAAATAAATTACGGTGGAATTCTTTTTAAAGAAAAAACTAAGTGCTATAAAATGTAGAAATCTTTTAATTTTCAAGCTATAAAATATAAATTTTCTGTTGTTTTTTCTCCCTTTTAGAAGTAAAGTGTATTTATAATGGGATCAGTGTCGTCAAATGCTGCGATTTCAAAGTAGACTGAATACTTGCGCAAAGTTTATTGCAAAAAATAAGTATACAAAATTAGTATAAATTTAGTTATTAAAACATCAATAAATTAATCCTAATTTACTAAGAGAACAGATATCCTTGAACCAGAATCATTTAAATTTCTGCAATCAAAATAGAAGAAACTGGAACATCTTGGAATAGAACAGAGCAAAATTATATCCTTTTTATTTATCATTATTATTATTATTATCATCAGAATCTTCATCACATGTTTCAAATTCATCCTTTTCATTATTATCTTCATTCTGAAAACCACAAATATGATATACAAAAAAGGCAATGAAAGTAGACTTACCTGTTCTGACGAAGAAGAAGATTCAATAAAATCCACAGTTAATATTGGTTCACCACTAAATGAAGGCCAAAAAGATGGTTTTGCATGAGTACGTTGAACTTCATAAAAGATTTGATTTAAACGATGCCGTTCTTGATCAATATCAAATTTCTTAACATTACAAATTTTTCCATATCGAATAATTTGTTCAATAAAAACACATAAAAATATGCCACAATTTATACTATCTGAAATTACATATAGTTATCAAAAAAGCATGCTATTAGCGGCAAAGATCAAAGAACCTGATGGAGGACAATCCTTTTAATAAAATAAAGCTTCTTACCTTGTTGTTGAAGACATTTTGGTAATTTGATGTATTCAATTGGAAGCTTTTGGTCAGATTTGAAAAGGAATTCACATACTCTTTTAACTTTTGATTTGCAACGAGTTGAAACATGAATATCTTCAAGAGAATTGTAACTTTCTAATATCCATAAAGCAGGTCGAAGAACAAATAACACCCAATGAGTATGATAGCAAACAGGAATGAAGAGAACAGAGATATTTTCATCAAAGTCTTGGACGAAATTTGTAACATCTTCAATGGCATACGGTGATTCAAAGAATGTTGGATTGACAAATCGAAACTTTTTGATCTTATCTCTTCCATCAAAGTAATCAACACAAATTTCAAGAAAATTTGTTATATGTGTGTCTGTCAACAAATCAGCCATAGGATCATTGGTAAGATGCTTTGAAATATCAACATAATCAGTTGGAGTTCTTGTTCGTTGATTTTTATGTCGTCGATTCTGAAAAAAAAAAACAAAATACAATTATAATAGAATGTGAGAAAGCAAATAATCACAAAAGTAGGTCAACTTTGTATGTGATCGAAGAAAGACGAACGCCGAAAATGATTACAAAAAGTGTTAACGAAAAATTAGCAAAACTCGATTACCAAACCGCGGGCTTCAAAAGGAGCTGAGAGAGTCATAACACCTTTTTAAAGCAAAAACTTACATTATTTGGATCTTCATTTTCATTATTTCTTTCAACTAATGTTCCTTCTTCTTCGGTATTGATGGCAGAGGCAGAAGTTGAAGGTGTTGCAGTATCTGTTCCTGATGATGTTACAGATGGTGAAGAAGATGATGAAACCATAATTATAACTTTTTCAATTCAATCATTAGTTAAAAATATATACAGAGAATAATGCCACGAGAAGATAAATGTATTTAAATGAAATGATTACAAAAAATGTATGTTGCAAAAAATATTTATTTTTCTCAATAAAAAAAGGTTTAGCAACAAAGATGAAATTTGCATATTTGTTTTTTGAACAAAATGCAACAGTTTTTTCTTCAGCAATAAATGTTGAAAATATTTGGTGAGTCAGCCGATGACTCTAAAGTTGATGGCGCAATTGTTTTACCTCACCAATCCGCATTTTTTTATGCTATTCTTGAACACGGAAAGAAAAGCCCCAAAACTTTTGGGCCAAAAGGATTCCGGTATATTTTTTGCAAAACTCATTCACCAAAATTTTTGCTTTCAAAACGAAAATTTGTTCATTTTTTGTAATTTATCACTTTCCGTTTTATCGATTCTTGAGGATATTGTTCTTGTGATTTGAGGTATTTAATAAATAGTGAAAAAAGTTATAAAGTATAAATACTATTTATACTTTATAACTTTTTTCACATTCTGCAAATGTCTATCATAAACAAGGCTGTCCGGCAAAAAAATTATGATCCGGAATCCGGAATTCCGGAATGCCAAAAATCAGCCGGAATCACGGAATCCGGAATCCGATCCGGAATAATTTATATTGAAAACAAAAAATTTTATCCGGAATCCGGAAAATCCGGAACGCTAAAATCGTCCGGAATCACGGAATCCGATCCGGAATTCCGGACAGCCTTGATCATAAACCCGACCAATTACAGTTTCACTGCTCTAAATACTGTACCATTATACCCGATAATATCAAAAAGTATCGTGAACTTCAAAATTCTCACAGATCACCTTATTCCCTAATGCAATGTTTTCAAAATATTCAAGCCCATTTAACATAGATGTTTAAAAAATAGAGAATGACAAACACAAAAAAGACCATTTATTATTGCTTTAAACCATCACACAAAACATGGTTACAAATACAAAAAAAGACAAATCAAGCAGTTGGCTTAACAGAAGTTAGATCCGTCTCTTCCGGTTCCTTTGTTTCAGCAGTAGCAGCAGCAACTTTTTCTTGTTCTTGTTTTTGGTTTTTGCTCAGAAGCATCAATTTATGAGAAAAAATCGAGGACTGAGAGAGATAAGAAGGTGGAGCAGCCGCTTCATGAGATGGTTGTGATTCATTTGACGGTCGAGCAACAATTGGGCTTTGAGACCCGCGGAGTTTACGACGTGGAGCAGCAGTTGCTTTCTTTGAACGATTTCGGCGCTTGATAAGGCAGAAGACCCTAAAATAAATGAGAATTAATAAAAGTAAAATTACAGTAATGCAAAAAACTTACAAAATAGCAATACCAATTGCAACAATCAAAATGCCCGCAATCAAGAATGCCCACCAATAATCACCAACTGATGATGAAGCTTCTGTTGTTGCATCAGCTTGTGCACCAGGTACTGTATTTGATCCAACAGTTGATCCAAGTGATGTTGATGGTGGAGTTGTTGATTTAGGATTGATCATGGCATTTTTCTAAAAACATTTATTATTTAGTCAGTAAGAGATTGTAAAAAACTTACAATGACGACAGGACATTCCGAGCTTGTATTGACAATAGTCAACTTTACCATACCATTTACGATTTTTGGGCTACACGTTGGAAGAGTACGATCTCGAAAAAGCGTTTGACTATTTTCCATTTTGATTTCATCACATCTATTAAGTTTTGGCTGGCCTATAAAGGACGTCATCAGCATTAGGGCATAAAGTTTCAATTAACTCGGTGCTGAGAATTATCTTCAAAAAATTAAAAGCAAAACAAACCTAATTCATCAACAGAAAAAAGCTTATTAACAGAGATTTCTTCACCGCGAGCAGCAACATAAAATCCACATTTTGTATCACATGAATCAGAGATGAATGAGGTAACATTTTGTTCTGGAGGATCAGCTTCATAACACGCAAAAAATCTAAAATGTTGCGAATATTATCTTTGGCAGATATAATTAATCATAACTTACTCTCCATTACACTTTGTTGAACAAACTTCAAAAGCCAATTTATCACTCTTAAGAATAACATCCAAAGTTCCAGGTTGAGCAATTATGACATCATTTCCATTTTGGGAACCAACTTGATTGCCACTATCAGATAATAGTCCTTCTTCAGTTTGATCCACTTGAATACGACTTGGTAGAATATAAGAAGAGCTATATTGAGCAATTACAGTAGCCAAGAATAAAGTCCAAAATAATCCAACGATGAGTTTCATTTCCGCGACTTTTTCTTCAACGTTCTCCAACTGACGACTTCCAACGACGACAAAAAAATTAAAGAAAGAAGAAGAATGTTTAGAAAAATTGCTTTTATACACATCTTTTTTGAACACATCCGTATTTATTCAAATTTTTGTTATCATTTATTCATTTGTCCGTCGGATTGTTTAATTATGCAATTTGTTTTACTCATCATATTATTCAATTTTTATCGGAAAAAGCGGCACCGATGAAATTTTCACGTGGTTTATTTTGGACTTTGATTTTGATTACTGTAATTGCTCAATTTGGCTCTTCAAAAATTATTGCAAAAAGAGAAAATAAAGAAATTATCACCAAAAATGGAACTGATATTTCTTTAACAGAACCTGGAATTTTGGATGTTATTGTTGGGGATGAATTGATTTTTGAAATTTGTACAATGAATTGTGCTGCAGAGTAAGTTTACATGTAATTTTATGTTTTAAAATTATTACTTGAAAATATTAATATTTTTAGTTTTCTTGTTTGTTATGAAGGTGATCCTCCTGGACAAGAAGTTACTGCATTAATCGCTAAATCATGTGGAACACAATGCGGTTTTTATGTTTCTGGTGATGAAAAGGTTACAAAACGTAATGATTCTATTTGCTATATGAACTCGCCTTCTCGTAAGTTTCGTATACGATTAACCTGTTAAATAAATTGCGTTTATCTTTTAGTAATGTTTAAAAATGAAACATGTGATGTTGCAAAAATGAAATTTAAAAAATTTAGAGTTCGATTTGGGTATCATCAAGGAATTTTTAGTAGTTGTAATCCAAAAATTGAAAATGGTATGATTCAATTAAATATTACAAAAGCAAGTCCTGAATGTCCTATTACTGTTGTAAGTTTTTAAATTGTTAATACGGGTATACGGTAATAATTTTGTTTTCAGAAAAATGCTAAATTTGTACCTATTGAAGTATCAACTACAGATTCAAGTTCAAATGAAAATCCATCAAAAAATAGTAATCCTGAAAGTACTCCATCAGATAATAATTCAGCAACAGCAAAAATTATTGAAATTTATTTTGGATTTATTTTGGTTCTTTTTTCAATTTTTATTCTTCAATAATGTTTCTCTAAATTATTACAAATGTGTAAAATATTTTTATTAATTGTACTTTTCTATATGGAGTTGTGTGATATGAGATAAATAAAAATTTAGTTTTATTTTCAATTGTCTGAATCACATGATGTTAAAAAATATAGTCGTGCTCGCAGATCCGTCATAAACTATTTAAAGGTTACAGTAAATTAATATGATTTTCTTCCGATTCACCTTGAAAGTAACAGGTCGTAGTCGAGCAACTTGGACATTTAAAAATTCATCTGCCATATCGTTGTTCATTATTCTTACGAATTAAATTGTAGAATTCGTAATTTTGTAGATTGGAACTTTACTGAAACTGCGGAAACAGAATATACAACAACTGTATTATTACCATTGTCTTTCGAAAAAATGTTTTTTTCGAAAAAAATTTATTTACTCAAAATATTCAAAACATTGTCATCCATGAAAAATTTTTCGTAGCCACTTTTTCGAAATCACGTGATTATTCACTGTTCAATTTTGTAGCATTCCACGTTCAATATTACATATTTTAAAGATGGCAAATAAAATGGTTCAATTTTGGTGCAGAATCAATGTTTCCTTTTTTCCATTTTTATCGTTTGTTGCTGCAAAAAATGAAACATTTTTCTATAAAATAGTTGCATTTTCACGTTTTCCTCTTTTGTGACAATTTTTAAATCATTTTTAATCATAATCACTTTTTTCAAACACAAAAAAAGAGTTATTTTTGGAAGTTTTTGGGGCGGAAATGGTTCAAAAAAAATCAATTTTTTTGTCAATGATTTTTTTAGTTTCTTTTTTTGTGTTTTTAACTTTCATTTTTGCATTGGATACTGTAGTTTATGTCTTTAGCAAGTACAGTAACCTTTTATAATAACACTTTAGAAGTTTTAAAATTGAGTATTGTAGTTGTTGTCTTTTTTTGATCCGTATTTTGTAGGTAGAAAATTTTGTTTTTTGATTTTGGTTGAACTCAATTTTATACATATTTCAGTGTTCAATCAACACTTTTTTATTTTTGGAAAATGGATCGGAAGGGTAAAAATAGTTTTTGATTGATAACCTTTTTTAAAGCCAAGAATGTTACAATTTAGTTTAATTTAGTCCCCGAGAAATCTCTTTTTTTTATTTATATATGTATGCATTTAACATAAGTATTAAGTATAAAAAGGCCATAAGGGTGAAAGCATAAAATTAACTTTTACACCTTTTCACATACACTTTTTTGTTATATATTTATTTAAATAAATTCATTTATTTTTCTCATGTACGAATTCACCCGACACAAACTAACAAGTCCCTTTTTTTCAAAGAACCAAAGAGAAAAGACAGGGTTCAAATGCTCGAATGACAAAGAGTACATCAGAACAGAAGTGTTAACATAGCAAAAATAGAAAAAGAGAGAGATCACATTTGTGGCCCCTTTTTTTCCTTGTCTCTTTTTATTTTTAAAGGCTTCTTTAATTCAGAAAACACATTTTCTCATAAAAGTCTTATTCAATAATTACCGTAATCCTTTCTAAATTTATAAAATTTAATGTGTACGTGTAAAAATGAAAAAGAAAAAGTTGTGAGTAAAATGATTTATTTATTTTTAGTAATATAATAATAAATGGGTAATAATAAAAAATATGATATAATTATAATATATATTTATATACACAGTTTTTTCTTGTTAAATAAAAATCTGAGCATTTAAAAAATTTCCTTCATAGAAGAAAATATCATAGATACAAAAAGAGAGAGAGATTAATAATACACGATTATATATAATATATTTTCCAGCTCTGGAGTCCCCTGAGCTTAAGGTTTTGTTATACAAAAAAAATATAATAAAAATAATTTTGGAAATTTAGAAAGAACAACTTTATGAGAGTGAAAAACTGATTAATTAAAAATGAGATGAATAATATATTTTTTTATACAGATGCAAAAAATAAAAATTGGAGGGATACTTATTTTTGGAAGAAAGATAAGATTCTGAAACATAAAAAAATGACACCGGTTTGAAAAACAAAGAAAAAAGGGAATATTTTTAAAAATGAGCAAAACTTTTGTGTTTTTTTGATTGAAAAAATTTGTACGGCAACTTTTTTTTAAGAAATGAGAAAAGAGAAAAATATCAACAAAAAAATAAGAATAACAACGATCTAATATAGACCAGAAACATATTAAAATTTAAGGAACGGCAAGGATTGTTAAAAAAGTAAAAAAATGACAAAAAATTGATGATAAATTTCTCTAAGCAAAAAAATGTGGATTACGGTAGATTACTGTAGGCATTATTTCAAAAGTTAAATTCTAATATGTTGCATCATCCTGATACAAATATCAGGATGATGAAACACAAAATTTAAGAATTGTTAAAGTAATCTACCGTAACCTGACATAAAAAGTCTGAACATTACTACAGTATTTTCTACCATAATCTAATAAAAGAACGAAAACTATGAAGGTGATGAAACATCAAGCATCAACTCTTTGACCAAAGGTTCCAAACCGCAATCTCGAATTTCATCAACAAATTTAAAAGCTTGATGAGAAAGTGTTTTAAGTTGAATCAAATTTGTCATTAACAAATCATATTCCTCGCAAGTTTTCAGTTGATTCTTTTCACAAAGCATAAAAAGTTTTCGCTTCAAAATACTCCGATATCGGAGATTTTGAAGTCGAACATCTGCATGATAGGAGAGATTTGCAGCAGAAGGATCAAAGAGACAAATTGCAATTAAAATTTGAATAATTGATTCATTCGTTCGCCATTCTTTTCGCATCGAGATGTAGAAATTGACGGCAGATGCCATTAAATCAAATTTTGATTCCTTCATAGTTTCAAGTTTTATATTATAATTGGATTTTTGGGATGGCCCTGACCAGACATTCTCTGTTTCAATATAGGTTAGGGCTCCACGAAGGATTAAACATCCCATATGATTGTCTGAAAAAGGGAAACTATTATAAATTGATATTGTTAATTTAAACACCGGTTGGGTGGTATACTGTAGCTACATCTGTGGTAAATGTCTAGACTACTTTAGGTTACCCAAGTGCTACAGTATACTTTTACACATGTCTACCAAATTATAAGTTTAAATAACTTACATTTGATTAAAATCATTTGATCATCATACGGTAGTTGCCGAAACACAAAAATTTTTTTGCTCATTTTAACAAGTCGACGAATTGCACCTTCCGCCATATTTACAAGATCAAGTTTAGTATGCGAAGGTTTCGCATGCCGTTCAGAATCCTTTTTATCTAATGCCGTATCCCAGATAGTATTTGCATTTTGTAATTCATTTAAAACTTCAATATCACTAATGGTTAACATGCAGCAGTCCGGATCGACTAAAAAATTTACATAATTTAGAATACAGTTTTCACTGATATTATTAAAAGGAAAAGAAGAAAACTGCTGTTTTGCAAAAAATTAAGAAAGAAGCATGGAAAAATTGAAAGAAGTTTTTTTTAGAAAAAAAGGGTGAAATTTGGAAAAATATGTTTGTACAAAAAGTGCTTTCAAAGTGCTTTTCACAAAATGTGTGACAGTTGTTGGTTGTTTTACCTAAGCACTCATCCATTTTAGTTGAATTCAGAATTATTTTTGAATCTGAATCTAGAAGCACTTTTCCAATACCATCAATTTGTAATTTCTAAAAGTCCCATTTACGAATATATAAATAAATTTGAATAATAAAAGCAAGAGAAACAAGGGGGGATAAGCAAAAAAAGGTAGGATTAAAATTAGCTAAAAAACAGCAGCAGCAAAAAAGCAAGGGCAACAAAAGAGAGAAAATTAAGGCGGAGCCTTTTTTCTCTTTTCTCTATTTCAATGAGTTCATTTTAAGTGCAAAAAATAGAATTTCTTTCTTACCTTAAAGACATAATCTTCTTCCATCGGGATTGGGGGTAATCCACCTGAGGAGATGGTAGTACAAATTTGATGTTGTTGATGTTGGTGTTGTTGAGGAAGTTGTTGATGGTGAAGTTGTTGTTGTTGAACATGATGATGGTGATGATGATATGCTCCAGATGGCCCAGAAAGAGTTTGTTGGGGATTTGTTTGGGAATAAAAGCTTGGTGGAGTTGTTGACATTAAAGTTGGGGGTGTTGGTTGTTCAGATTTGGGAGAAAGTTGTCCCATAGGTTTTGAGTTATTGTATTTTGTTGAATTTTCAAGTAAATCTGTCATGACCTTGTCAACAATCAAAAGTTCAGAAGGATATCGACCACATGAACAATGACATTGACATTTTAGAGGTACAATTCCACCAGCTTGTTGTTGAGCTTGTTGCTCGGATTCAATTTTTTGTTCAACAAGTTTAATAAGAACATCCCGGGGTACGGCAACAAGATCCGTGGATGGATCGGTGACGGTTGTAGTTGGAACAACTTGGGCAGATTGTTGCAGGGAAGGTACGGTAACAACGGCCGGAGGAGGGGGAGCACTGTAATTCATGGTATTTTGTTGTTGCATTTCTGTTGGAACCATTGTAGATGCAGCAGCAGCAACCACGGCAGCAGCAAGTTGTTGATGAGCTTGTTGTTGCTGTTGTTGAAGTTGATTAATCTGAACTTGAGCTTGTTGTTGTTGCTGGAGATGATTCATTTGAACTTGAGCCTGAACTGCTGCAGCTTGAACAGCAGCCATTTGTTGAGCAGCTTGTTGTTGAAGTTGATTTTGCATAACAAGTTGTGAAACAATTTGTTGTTGATGGGCTGCTGCTGCAAGGGATGGTGCTGCAGGGTTCGAAGATGGTACAGATGCAACATTGGCATTTGCCACAATTGAAGCCGCCAATGCTCGTTCAGTTGCCATTTGTCCAGGATCATTTTGGATGGATTGGAATGCCTGAGGGGGAAGTTGAGAAGCAGCAACGACAGCGGCAGCAGCAACTGGATTCTGATGTGCAACTGCGGCAACAGCAGCGGCAAGTTGTTGAGCGGCAACTTCTGGAGCAGGCGGTGGTGGCTGGGCTTGAAGCACCGGAGGACTTGTGAAGGCTGCAGCAGCTGTGACAGCCTGGGGCAACAAAGTTGCTAATGGTGCAGGAGGAGCTTGAGGCTGAGGTGGAGGGATTTGTTGTTGTTGAAGGATTGGAACTTGAACGGACGCCGCATTAATTGCAGCTGCGAGCTCTTCAGCTGCCGATGAACCATTACTAATTTTATGTTGATGATGATGATGTTGTGGTTGTTGATGATGTGGTTGATGTTGATGTTGAGGATGGTGGTGTTGATGTTGGGGTTGTTGAGAATTTCCATCATCAGATTTTCGTTCTGCAGCACGTCGTTCTCGATTATCCAAGATTCGTTGCTTCTTTTCCATTCGAGCTTCTTCACTCATAATCCATTCCTTTTTCATTCCAACTCGGAAGCATTTCTGCAAACGGCAACGTTGACAGAATCGCCGTGAAACGATATTGATATCACATTGATCATTGAAGGGACAACGGATATCCTTTTCTTTATTGGCATTCCGACGAAAGAATGCTTTACAAGATTCACAGGTGATAACATTGAAGTTATAGCTGTAAGCTTTATCCCCGCAAACTCGACAAATCTTTGTTGCCGCACGTTTGTCTCCAGTTGCCGGTTGGGATTCTGAAGTTGAGAAAGTTCTCTTCCGGGGTCCAATTCCAACAGAATTTGATTGAATTGATTGTTGGGAATCTTGTGGAATTCCATCGGCATTGGAAGTGGAGGGAAGGGATGACGAGAGTTGGGGGTTATTGGCAATTCCAATTCCAGCAAAATTTGTTGGAAACTGCTGCCCTGGGGCTAACCCAACCCCCATGGATGAATCATCAAGAAGTCGAATACTTGAGAATCCTAATGATTCTCTTGAGGCATCTTCATCTTCACTGGTTGTGTATTCAGGGGAAGCTAAAAATGGTAACAATTATTTATGGTAAATGAACATTGGGTACGGTAACTAAAGTAATTTTTTAGAGAGATAACTTACAAGAAGGTGAATCATTTTCTGTTTGAATATTACTACTATGACGCATAATTTCTTGCATTTACCAAAAATGTAATAAAAACAATTTAAAAATATTTTGTATCACTAAAAAATATTAAATTTTAAAAAAATTTAGAACTGATAAGCAACAAATATTTTTTTTCAAAGACACGATTGATTTTTAAAAACACGTAAACGCCGCGATCCTAAAGTTTCTATTATTTTTTTCATCATCTCATTTCCTGTTGTTCCCCCTTCCGACACCCCATTGTTGTACTTTTTTTCAAAAATAAATAAATAAAAAAATTGATAAAGACAAAATAAGTTTTTTGGAAAATTAAAACATTAAACTTTTTTTATATTTAATTCATGTTTTTTGAGTACAAATGAACAAACAAAATAAATATAGAAAAAAAGCAATTTTTAAAAAGCAACTGTCAATCATAAAAAAAAGTGGAAAAGAGAAAAAAAATATATATTGGGATGGTCTTTAAATTTATACCGGGAATTAATAGTTGTTATAAAAATATAATCACTAAGTATAGATTCAAGAGGCGAAGGGGACGCGTGAACGCAAACCGGTTTCAACATATTTTTGCTGCTGCTGGTGATAAAAGTCTCCGCCCATTTTTATCAGAAGACATTATTCCCTTCCTATGTTTCCGTTGATTCTGATTCCATTCAAAAAAATGAAAAACATTTTTTTTCAGAACATCAATCAAAAAAGCCATGCACACAAAAGTATTATTTTTAGACACAAACTTTTTTTAGGGATTTTTTTTTATTTCTAAAAAAGGAAACTTTTTAAAGGACGCATGCGCTAAAAATGTCGCCCCATAATAATCTATTTAAAAAATTTGTTTGTTACAGAGAGAGATAGATTCTTTCATCCCTAAGGGTATTTTAGGTAAAATCATAATCAAAAAACAGAACAACAACAATTTTTATATATATCAAAAAATAGGTAATGATAAAAATAGGCATCTGATGTTTGTAATGGTGATGATGGAAAGGAAACAAAAGATCAATGGAATCAAATAAGAGATGATGAATGATGGATTTAATTAATTACAGTTTGTTTATTTTTTTCTCGAAAAGTTATGGTGAGAGAGGGTGGAAGGATTATTATAAATTTGTTCAAAAAGGATTTTTTTTTCCAAAAATAGAATTTAAAACAAAAGTGTGGTAGATATTAAATTTGGCCAAAAGCCAGTATTATTATTATTAATGATAAAAGTATTTTGTAGCACAAAATTCTAATGTTGTTGACAACGACAATTTTCATTCCTTTAGGGGTTTATAATGTTGTTCATTGGCAACAGGCAACAGTATTAGTATGAATGAATGAGGTGAAGGCAGATGGAAAGGGTACGAGAGAGAGAAAGAAAGAGGAGGACATTTTAACCCTCGAGGTATTTGAAAAAAAAAGTTGGCTACAAAAAATTAAAAGAAGGGATTCTTTTTTTGTCGACGTACACAAAAATGTTACAAAAAATACCATGGAATTTTGTAAAAAAAAAGAGATTTCCGTTATTTTCCCTCCCTCTCAGATTTAAAAAAACGCAAGGATAAATCCCTTCTCAGATAAGAAGCAACAAAGATCACACGTAAACAAAAAAATTTTTAACCTTGTCCTTCCCTTCTGAATAAATAAAAAAAAGAGAGGAGAGAGTCATGCTTGCGGGGACTCCCTTTTTTCCTTCTCTCATGTTTCATTTTGACAGGTCTTTTTTTGGTTGGTTAACGGAAAAAAAGAAGGGAAGGGAAGGAGAAGGCTGAACAAGCAATTATAAAGTCTAGACTTTTACTGCCTGTTTCTCTCTCTCTCTTTTCTTTAACCCTATCCTTTTCTTTTTTTCATCAAAATTCCAAAATTCTTTTAAATTTAGCACAAAATTAAGCGCGAGGGTACGGAGATTAGAATCGCCCTTGATATTTACATTGGGATACTGTAGAAGTATCAAAATAAATATTAATCTTTTTGAACTCTCTTACTTGGGGGATACTGTAGCCGCGCATGATGTGTTGGCATCACTCTCAGAGGTTATTTTGAAATAGGGCAAAGATTATCGCCTGCCAGCGCCAACTTTAAAGTCATAATCCTTTGCATACATTTTTATGAGGGAGTAAGAGTGAAAGAGAACTGACTATCTTTTTCTAGAGGGGAAAATTTAAAAAAAAAAGTGTGTACGTGAAAAAATGAAAATTAGGCCTTGGAAAACCCCCCTCTCGCACAAATTTTTTATTGTTGTTGATGTTGACGCAGCAGCGTCAGCAGCCAGCAGCAGCAGCAGCAGCTGAAAAGAAAGAAAACGTATATTCTTTGGTTTCTTGCTATCCTCCTTTTGCTGTCGGCTTTGAAGAGGAAAAAGAGAGTTAACGGTTGAAGGCCATTGAAAGAAAAAACTGATGCTGATGTTTCTCTTTTTTTTTCAGCTACAACATACAAGAAGCTGTTGGTGCAGAAGAAGAAAAAGAAAGGGGGCTCATGACCGGTTAAATATATTATTAAAATAAATAAAGGTATATAATATATTTATATTATTACCTATAAGAAAGAAACGCAAATTAATTTCTCAAAAAAAGGCACATGCCCCTTTTAAAGCTTTTAGCAAGAAACAGGGGATGCCCTTCTCAGAAAAAAAAGAATTATTGAGGGGGAAAACCCTTACATTTAATGAGAAAATAAACTTTAGAAAAGTCTAAGAGTCTAAAGTTTGTAAGAAAAAACTATAAAATGCTTTTAATATATAATTTTTCAAAGCTGGGGGGGGGGGGTAAAAAAATTGTACAGACTTGTCTGAATTAATTTTAAGAAAAAATATAGCATAAAAAATTCAATTAAAAAAAAGACATTTTTTTATCAGTTTTTAACTACGCAAAAAATACAAAGTTTAAAGACGAAAGTCACGAAAAAAATTGATACTTTAAATGTTTCCGATTTCTTTCTATTTGTTTGAAAAAAAGAGTTTAAAAAGTGACTGATTGAATGAAGAATAGAATAGAACGGAATTCAAATAGAAAAAAGAAAGATTGATTTTGAGAACATACTTTTTTTAGTGTAAAAATAGTTTGAAAATGGAAAAAAAGTGAATTATACACAACAGCAGATGTGTGTATGATTGGGTTTTTTTGGAGTGCACGTAAGTTCAAGTGAACTAAAATGAATCAAAAATTTAAACATATTCAATAACAAAAAAAGAACTCATGATCAATGTGAGTGTCTCTGTGATTTTAATTCCTGATGATTTAATGGTTCCATGATTATATTTTTCCCCTAAACTTCATAGTCTTAAATGATAATGCTGTTCCAGAGAGATAGAAAAGTGAGTGAGAGAGAGAGAAATATTTATATCAGAGAACATAGATAGAAGAAAGAATGGTTGGAATTGGGGACAGAAGGGACGACGACAACATCCATAAGGACAACAGCAATGATGATGATAATAGAGGGCAAATGCAAAAGAAGAAAAGATCAAATGTAGCCACAAATTTTTTTGTTTCAATTTCAGCTTCCGGAACAATGTTACTACGGTATTTTGAAGCTGATTTGCAAATTCAAAAGATCAAAGGAAAACGCCGCTTTTTGGATTTGACTCCGAAATTGTAGTTACCGTAGTTTTAAAAATGCCTGTGCCTTTGTTGTTCTTTTTTTGAACTTGCACTTCTTTTTTTAATAATAAAAAGTTTTTGTTTATTCAAAAACACTTTTAAAGCAAAAAAAATATTAGGGGAAAAATTTTATTAAAAAGTTTCTAAAAATATTTTGGAATTTCCCCGACCGAGTTTGCACTTTTTTGTGATAAATTCCATCCTTTCTTATTTTTCCGTGTCATTGTCATTACCCCAAACAAGCAATAACTTTCTTTTTTTAGTACCCCCACTTTTTATTCCGCGTCGCTTTTTTAAAAGATGAAAAACAACAACAACAAACACGGTTGTTTATGTATTTAATGTAATGGAAAGAAAAAAGGGGTGTTCTTCTTATAGCAGCAGCCGAAGGAGCAGCAGCAGCAGCTTTTTTTTGCTTCTCTCCTGTAAAAGTAAGAAAGGGTTCAAAAAGACTAAAGTTAGAAGACAACAAAAAAGAAAGAAGTCAGCAGCTTCTCACATGACTTACTTTTTTTTATTGTTTTTGATGATCAATCAGGAGGGGAAAGGAAGAAAATGAAGGAATGGAAGCTACGATGATGGTGGGGGGATACTACTACAACGGAGAGGATACACGCGCGCTCTATCATTTTTGATGTTTGTTGGTGGATGCTGCAACTGCTAATATTTATGTGTCTTGTGTCTGCTGACTGACTTCTTTTTTCCTTCCTTCCATTTCCTTTCAAAGTACTATAAAAAAAGAAACCTCAAGGAAGACAACAAAAAAAGCAACAAAAAAGCAATCGTGGTTCATTAAGGAGCAAAGCAAGTTCTTCTTTCTTGTTTATCGCTTCTGAGCTCAAATCAACAACAAAAAGAAAGATTAATCTTTTTCTAGTCTATCATCGAAACACATCGAAAAAACTGAATGAATGAAGTCTATATTTTCAGAGGGGAAATCCCTAAAAAAGACTTTTAACGAAAATCCCAAAGATTCCTCCCTCTCTTGGATCTTTCCATTTTTAAAGGATCAAAGATGATCGCGAAAAAATGAGAAAGAAAAAGAGAGAAAAGACCTGTCAGTTTCCGAAAATCGCGCGAAATATCTTTTTTTTTATCGAAAAAAGGCAAAGAATGTCTTATCAAAATTTCGAAATTTTACAAGACCTATCAAAATGGTAAATAGACCTAAATTGGGGCCAAAAGTTTAATTAAAGTTCAAAAATAGATCACGTTTTTCTCTCTCAATTTGGCTGAATGCCCGTCCCATTATTCTTTTTAAAGCAAATATAACAGGCTTTTCTCTCTCTTTCAAATACGTCAGAGTTCAGTCGTCCGAAGTAGTATATTAAAAGAGAAGTAGTAGTAGTAGCAGTAAGTATTCTAAGGGGTAGGAATAGGGAGAGAGGAAGGGAGAAGAGAAATGGAAAAAGAAAATAGAGAAGAAGAGAGAGAGGAAAGCCGAACACAACCCGCACCTTAACGTCTTCCATTGAATGAATGAACCCATTTCGTCCTTAGCAAGGACTAAAAAGAGAGAAAGAAGAGAAGGCAGAAGGACCGCCTTCTTTTCCTTCTCTGCGGCAGTAGCATCAGAGATGGTGGTGGACTGGACTACTGCGGGCCGGCAAGCGTGCAGCACAAATTTTCTTGTGCCCCATTCTGCCACTATTTTTAATCCCCTGCTGCTGCTGTAAAGCTCTCTTCATTTTTAGTTATCTCTTTCTTGTTCTCTTACATTCCAGCGCAGCCATTAAAACGAATGTGATTGATAAAGTCAAAGTCGAAAAAAGAAAAAGAGAATGGGCCCGTTTGTGTCTGTTCATCATGATCGGTCGTTTTGTTGTTTTTGATTGTCTTTCTTTCTCTCACATCCAAAATGGACACCACAAAAAAAGAGAAGAAGAAGGTGAGAAATGATACAAACAAACAAAATATATATTTGTGTTCTTCGGTGTTTCCAAAAAAATGAGCGATCGTCAAGCACGTTTCTTGTGTTCGGTCGTTTCATCAGTACTTTTTCTTGGTTCATCGTGTGTACATTTGATCATTAACAACAAATACTTCCATCACCCAATATGACTGCCCTTCCCCCCTTCTTCGAATATCACGTATATTTTTTCTCTTATTTTCTGTTTCTCTCTTATCGTTTTAATGTTCTCTTTTTCTTTCTTGCTCCCCAATCATCATCCATTCCATTCCCAATCACCCCCTAAACTAAACTATACCAACAAAATGAACGGAGAAAAGATGTCATTTGACAAAGACAAACTAATATTTTTCAATGATGCCTTGGCGCAAAGAAGAAAGAAAGAACTGACTGAGTGGGGCATTATGCAGACGGATGCGGCAGTGAAAAATAAATGCTGCGGGATGGGTTCTAAATGGGACCCTCTTTTTGTTGTTGCTGTTGCTTTTGTCGTTGTCGTCAAGGTTCTTCTCTCTCTCTTGTGTCTTTTTTTCTGCAAAAAAAGAAAAGAAACTCACGTGCAAAAAATTAAATGATATGAAAAAATATAGAAGAGATGGAAGAATGACTGACAAACACAAAATTGCATGTATGAGAGACACATATATGAAACATATTAAAATGTTAAACGATTATTATTGCTGCTACAGAAAAATTATGGAAGTGTATGTGTGCGTTGTCGTCGTCCTAAATAACATTTTATGATATTTATTTGATCTTTTGACGATCTTTCCATTCCATTCCATGATAATAATAATTAGAATTGGCAACCTTGAAGAAAGGAAGAAAATTATTGCAAATTTATGGATATAAATAGATATCAGTAGATATCATAAACAATACATTGGATACTGTAGATACTATAGGCCAAAATTTGTAAAGAAAAAAACTACAGTATACTTGTTGACAAGTTAAAATTTATATCGAAGCCTTATAAAATTTCTAAAATGCCAAAACAACAAAATTAATCCATCTAAAAATTTATTGTTACAAAATTTTTTTGTAACTAAAAATACAAAAATTCCAATCTCGACATTTCCTTTTTGTAGCCTAAAAATTGCGATTCTGATGTCCTCCTTCCATCTTTTTTCCTTTTTTAGGCTACATACATTTTTGAGGAGATTCTCCACCCTCAATCGAAAAGGCACACTATGTCTGATATTTTATTTATTTATTTGATTATATTAAAAATAATATTTTGATAAAAAATTTTTCTTGTTGTTATGATCTATAAGTGTTCAAAAATCATCCTGTCTTTTTCTTTGATTGTAGGCAATCCACTGTTTTTCTTCCATCTTTAAGGAAACCCTTGCATTGCCTTGTACAACAAAAATAATAATATCAAACACAGAATAAAAGATAGTGGAAAAAAAGAAGAAAGAACGGATCCTTAAAATTTCCATTCTGAGCTCAAGCTTATCAATAATCAATTTTTTTAGTAAAATTTCGCGATAAGAAAGTTCGCTGCACTGATGAGATTTGAGGGTATATGGATATATATGATATATCATTGTGTTCCTTAGATTCAGGGGTATCTATTGGCTACATCATTTATTATATTACGATCATTTATCTAGGTCAAACCATCAAAAAACAAAAAAAATTTGCATATTTTATTGAAAAAGTTCACGACCACGAGCGAAAGTTCGCTGCCCTGATGAGATTTGAGGGGATATCGATATATATGATGATTCATTGTGTTCCTTAGATTCAGGGCTATTTATTCGACACATCCTTTATTATATTACGATCATTTTTCTAGGTCAAACCATCAAAAAACCAAAAATTGTTGAAAAAGTTCACGTCTAAGGGGGAAAGTTCGCTGCCCTGATGAGATTTGAGGGTATATGGATATATATGATATATCATTGTGTTCCTTAGATTCAGGGCTATTTATTCGACACATCATTTATTGTATTACGATCATTTATGAGGGTCAAAACATCAAAAAACAAAAAAAATTTGCATATTTTATTGAAAAAGTTCACGGTTGAGGGGGAAAGTTCGCTGCCCTGATGAGATTTGAGGGGATATCGACATATATGATATATCATCGTCTTTCTTAGATCCAGGGGTATTTATTCGACACATCCTTTATTATATTACGATCATTTTTCTAGGTCAAACCATCAAAAAACGGAAAAAATTTGCATATTTTGGAGAAAAAGGTCACGGCCAGGGGGTAAAGCTCGTGGTCATTAAGAGTTTTGACCTTAAGGCATATCAATAAATGTTTATTAGTGCCAGGGGCATATATTAGATACATAATATATGATATTATATCCCTTTATAAGCGATTTTTTCACAATTTTCGAACTTTTTTGCCATTTTTTTGGATTTTGAAAAAAATAAATTTCAAGTTTGAATGTTAATTCGTCGTGTATATAGTAAATCGAAGTCTTAGATCACGAAAATGAAGTAGGTTTTGGCCAAAAATGCCATGGCGCGGAGATATGCCATAGCATATCTCACATAGTGCCAAAAATGACTTTTATCAAAAAGTGCCATAAAATGCATATGGATCGACTCCTCTCAACTCACTGAGTCATAATAAAGGAAATTTGACCGTTCAAACTTATTTTTTCGAGCACTTATTAGGCTGGAAAGTTCGGGTTATACGGTAATTGGGTAATATCACAGAAAATGTTACTTACGGGCATACTTTTTTTTGGTCTCATTCAATTTTACAGACGGTTTTACATATGTATGGACCAAATCAAAAGAAAAAACCGGGCGTTACGATTGAATTTTCTCAATTTAGATCTAAAATGTATATCTCAAGCATCATGTTGGGGGCAAAACTCAATGATTACGGAAGATATTGCCATACGGTGGCTTTTGTTATGTAATAATATGCTAATCAATAAATCCTGGCAAGTTTCAACACTATTGGATACGATTTTGAAATATGGCATCAAGATGAAATTTCAAAAATTCGCAAGATTAACATTTTAGCAGAAAGTCGAAGTTATGTTAATGTTTCTTTAGAAATATAAGTGTTAGTGATTTTCAAATGTAAAATGAATGCATAAATATGTTATAGATGCATAAAATATTCAATTCCATGACTTATCGAGCTTTCCGGATGAATCAAAGTATACTTATTCTTCGCCGTATTTTCAACGTATCAAAATATTATCAAAACTAAATTAAATCATTAGAATTGTTCTAAAAAATGGAAAAGCCTATTCCAAAATGTTGAAAGAACCGATAAACGTTCCAAAAATGTTAAATTTCTTTATAAAAACTTTAAAAATGTTAAAGAAGTAATTGTTGCGAATTTTTGAAATTTCATCTTGATGCCATATTTCAAAATCGTATCCAATAGTGTTGAAACTTGCCAGGATTTATTGATTAGCATATTATTACATAACAAAAGCCACCGTATGGCAATATCTTCCGTAATCATTGAGTTTTGCCCCCAACATGATGCTTGAGATATACATTTTAGATCTAAATTGAGAAAATTCAATCGTAACGCCCGGTTTTTTCTTTTGATTTGGTCCATACATATGTAAAACCGTCTGTAAAATTGAATGAGACCAAAAAAAAGTATGCCCGTAAGTAACATTTTCTGTGATATTACCCAATTACCGTATAACCCGAACTTTCCAGCCTAATAAGTGCTCGAAAAAATAAGTTTGAACGGTCAAATTTCCTTTATTATGACTCAGTGAGTTGAGAGGAGTCGATCCATATGCATTTTATGGCACTTTTTGATAAAAGTCATTTTTGGCACTATGTGAGATATGCTATGGCATATCTCCGCGCCATGGCATTTTTGGCCAAAACCTACTTCATTTTCGTGATCTAAGACTTCGATTTACTATATACACGACGAATTAACATTCAAACTTGAAATTTATTTTTTTCAAAATCCAAAAAAATGGCAAAAAAGTTCGAAAATTGTGAAAAAATCGCTTATAAAGGGATATAATATCATATATTATGTATCTAATATATGCCCCTGGCACTAATAAACATTTATTGATATGCCTTAAGGTCAAAACTCTTAATGACCACGAGCTTTACCCCCTGGCCGTGACCTTTTTCTCCAAAATATGCAAATTTTTTCCGTTTTTTGATGGTTTGACCTAGAAAAATGATCGTAATATAATAAAGGATGTGTCGAATAAATACCCCTGGATCTAAGAAAGACGATGATATATCATATATGTCGATATCCCCTCAAATCTCATCAGGGCAGCGAACTTTCCCCCTCAACCGTGAACTTTTTCAATAAAATATGCAAATTTTTTTTGTTTTTTGATGTTTTGACCCTCATAAATGATCGTAATACAATAAATGATGTGTCGAATAAATAGCCCTGAATCTAAGGAACACAATGATATATCATATATATCCATATACCCTCAAATCTCATCAGGGCAGCGAACTTTCCCCCTTAGACGTGAACTTTTTCAACAATTTTTGGTTTTTTGATGGTTTGACCTAGAAAAATGATCGTAATATAATAAAGGATGTGTCGAATAAATAGCCCTGAATCTAAGGAACACAATGAATCATCATATATATCGATATCCCCTCAAATCTCATCAGGGCAGCGAACTTTCGCTCGTGGTCGTGAACTTTTTCAATAAAATATGCAAATTTTTTTTGTTTTTTGATGGTTTGACCTAGATAAATGATCGTAATATAATAAATGATGTAGCCAATAGATACCCCTGAATCTAAGGAACACAATGATATATCATATATATCCATATACCCTCAAATCTCATCAGTGCAGCGAACTTTCTTATCGCGAAATTTTACTAAAAAAATTGATTATTGATAAGCTTGAGCTCTGGTACAAAAAACAGAGAAGGCAAATATTTTGCAGCAGCTCAAAAAATAATCGGTCATCACATTTTTTTGTTATCTCTCTTTCAAACATTCAGTTTTTTGCAAAAATAATATTTTTCTGCATTTTTTTTCAATTTTCAGCATTGAGGTTTGCAAGCAAATAAATATAAGCAAAATAAAAACGAAAAAAGCAAGGAACAAACAATTGTTGCTGCCAAAACTTTTTGGGGTACGCCAGCCCTGTCTCCCTTCCCTCAATTTCTTTCTATTCTATTCCATGTTGATGTTTTTGTTAGCTGTTCTCTTTTTGAGGCAGATGGCTGGCGTCTGCTTTGCTTGCAAAAAATAAAAATGTGACAGATAAAAAAAAACACAAGGTTTTCTTCGTCGTTTATTTTTCGTGCAAAAAGAGTACCAAAAGTTCAATCTTTTTTTTCAAAAAATTTTTGTTTGAAGCACTTTAAAAGCAAACACTTTCTTCAAAAAAAGTGGTTGGGATTTCAACATTAAAAAGAATATGCAAAAAGGATATTTAAAAACACGTGTTAAAGGTTTACATTGAATCAACAACCTTAAAAATATGAAAAACTCCAAAAAAAGCGTTTGTCACCGTTTCAAGTGTATGTCAATATTACAGGATTTTGAGATTCAAATACCCATATCTCAAATTGGGACCATGATTGATTAAAAAACTTAAAATTTAAAAACCTGGGGTTAAAAACTGCATTTTTCTCCAGTGGAATTTATGGATCAAAATCCTATAATATTTGCATACACTTGAAACGGCTTTAGATCTTTTTGGAGTTTTTCATTTTTTAAGGTTGTTGTCAAAGTTTTCAATCAGTTATGCATTCCGGAAAAATTGAACATTTGAAACGTGTTTACTGTAAATTAATTTTTAGTTGTTCGAAGATCACCCCAATTGTGAATATTTTTTACAATTTTTCAGAAAAAAGTTCAAAAGCAAAACTGAACAAAGGCCCTGATTTTAAAAAATGAGCAAATTTTGGTTATTTTTAACTTAAAAATTTTAAGCGACCATGCTTTTTATAAATGCACAAACTTGTTACACGAATATACAATTCTTTTTTTAAAAGCCGGGTCTAAAAAGTTCAAATTTCTATTTTCCACGTTTTTCATAAAAACCAAACATCACAAAAAAAAGAGAGAAAAAAGGCTTCCCCCAAAAAAATTGAATCCCTTTTTTTCTTTGCCAAAACATTAAACAAACAAACAAAAATCAAAAAATGAAACAGAATGAAAAAAATCTTTTTTTTGTTACAAACCAAAATTTAAAACATTTAAAAAAGGGAAAGAAATTTTTATAATTCAAAAAAATCAATAAAGATTATAATTATTATTTTCTTTTGAGAAGATTTGAAAATTTTGATGGCTTCTTTACAAATTCTTGTGGAACACATGCAATTGCTGCCGCCAAAGTACTTTCCAAATTTTTTGCCACTTCACGATGAAATTGTCCAAGGAGATCAAAAGTCTAAAAAACAAAGCAAATTTTAGTTTAGCTATATAGCCTAGTAATACCCAAATTTGCATAATATAAAAGGTTATCTTCCCTAGGGGAATTTTTTTAGAAAATTTGAATATTACCATGCAGTGCTACAGTAAGTAAGTAAAGTAACTACAATACTACAGTAATAATCTTAAATATACATATTTACTATAAAATTGCTAAAACTAAAATGGGGGATTTCCGCTGCAAAAAAGAAGAGATGACGTTTTCTTTTTTTCTTTCTTTGCAAAAAAAGAGTAAACAATTATTATCACATTTTCTAAATAAATTAATAATAAAAAAATACTAAAAAAGATTCCTTGCAATCTTTTCATGCGTAAAAAATTCCAAAAACAGCGAAAAAATTTAATTATAAAAATGTGTTTTCGAGATTGGAGAAGGAAGATAATGATAGCATAAGCAGATTACGGTAATGGATTCTGTATGAAAGCAGATGAATGAAAGTTCAAAGAGAATATTCTATTTTTGGTTATTAAAAAATAAGTCAACCGTTTGAAAATAGCAACAAATTATAGCAAATAGTAATCATACTACAGTATCTTCAGTTGGTGTATAAATTATGTGTTAGAAAATATCAGATAAAAAGTTCAAAGAGAACAACACGGATTAGTTTTAAAAAATGCACAAAAACAGCTTTCATAAAAACAAACACATTCTGTTACAGTATCCGCAAATATTTTAAGTGTTATTTGTTTACTCTTAAGCAGCTTACAGTAACCCAAGATAAGGAATGTATTCTCTTTGCAGCAGAAATCCCCCACAACATTATCTTCAACAAAATAATCAAAAAGGCAACAAACCTCATGAACTTGTCGCATATGCCATATTTTATTATTTGGTAATGCCAGAATATACGCTTCAACGCATGCAGCTTGACAATCAAAATCATGCACACAACCTTCATATAATTTTCCAAAATGTTCAACTTCTTCAGAAGTTTTTGTTTGTCGTAACTAAAAAAGAACTTATTATTGGTAGTGTCAAAAAATGTCAGACTGCCAATGAATCAATGACATTTAAGAAAAAGGCTTACATCATGTCTTGCAGAATCCATAATATCTCGACAAATCATTAATTTTTTTTGTTCTTCAAGCATTTGTTGATGATCTTTTGAAACGAATCGTCGAAGTTTACGAATTGAACGTCGTCCTAAAAAACATCGAACATGTACATAGGTATATGCCCAGAGGGGAAGGATACTTTACAACAAAAAACATACCATTTAATTGAATATCACGATGTAATTTACCAAGGTTTTTAAAGCAGGTATAAAAAATTGTCCAAAGTTGATATGGTTTTGGTTCATGTTCATACAATTCATACATTAATCGACAAGCTCTACAAAAGTACTAATAATTAGATGCCTAAAAATGTAAAATCCTTCTTACCGTGCAGTTTCTTCATATGGATCTTGCTTTTCTAAAGCTTCAATTCGAGATAAAATTAAAACCTTTGGATTCTTTTGTAGTACACCTTCAATACTTCCAACGAGATCATCGGCAACTTCATAATATTTAACATATTTTTCAATATCTTGAACAAAATCTGGTGCAATACGAGTTTGTTCAATTATACCAATCTTTTCTCCAACTCGAAGGATAAAATTACTTTTCTTCTTTTTCTTTCTTGATGAACTATCTGTTGATGTTGATGGAGTTGGGGATGAAGGATTTTCAGCATTGCCAACTTCAGCTCCAACTTCACAAGGTGGAGGTCCACCTCCAACAGCATCCGCAGAATTTGTGACCGTTCCTTTCGTGACCTTCTTCTTTGATTTATTTGATGTTGATTCATCCATATTTTGTGTTGTGTTTGTTTCAAATCAAATCAGTAAAACTTTCAACAAGAATGCAAAAAATGCTACAACAAATACCTTTGGGAATAAAGAAAACAAACTTTTATGTAAAATTTTCACTTCTTTGAGAACAAACAAAGGACAACAACAAACATTACAATATATCCAACAAGAATTTTAAAAATTGAAATTTTTGTTATCCCCCATGAATGATTGATAAGAATGTAATTTCATCGCCATCTTCAATTCTTAACTTTTCTTCTTTGCTGCTGCTTTCTTGTGGTTGTGGGGGTTTTGAATTGAGGGTTGTAGTTTGGCCACTTCCAAATGCTTCATGAAATCGAAATTGATCCTCTGAATCACTTTCATCATCCGCGTCATCTTCTTCAGCTTGCTAAAAACAAAAAGGATGAAATGAAAATGAACAAAAGGGATCCTTAATAATAGAACAGTTGGAAACTTACAGTGAATAAATTAATATCTCGATTATTATGTAAAACAAGAATTCCAGGTCGAACCGTTTTATCATCAATTAAAAGGTCATCACGCTTTGGATTATCTTTCAGGACCTCATCATGCATATATTTAATGAATTGTGTAATCTTTCGAATATCAGCTTTTATGTCAGTTTTCATCTTTCGGCAACCCATAATCTCTTCAACTCCACCAAAAAAGCTAATTGTAATATTCTTTGTTGGGCCGTCACGTTGCATGTTTAAAGCCTAAAAATATGGTCATTTACAGTAAACAAAAATGGTAAAAAATTAATGTTAAACAATTGAAAAAACAAGCTTTCAAAAACTCTCAATCGGCGAAATTTTTTCCCATGTTTTTTTTATCGTTGGCAACCTGTCGAACTTTGCCAAGAATGTCGCTGGATTTTGTTTAAATTTGTTTGTGTTTGTTTTTTTACAAAAAAAATATTTCGTCCAATTTTTTCCGATCGAATTTAATTTTGTTTTTGTACAAATTTTACGTGCTTTTTTTATTATTATTTATACTGATCACTTCTTTCAGAGCAATCTTAACGAAATATGCCGAAGGAGAAATATGTTTATACAAAACTGAATGAAATTGAAGGAAGTAATTTAAAAGAATTTAATATTTACGGTATTATCGTTGATGTCTTTCATAAAGTTTCATATGATCGACAAGGAAATTGTATGTTTTATTGTTTACACTGATCTTATACTAATTTATGCCAAATTTTTTAGATCAAGATGAATTTCGAATGAAAGTGAATGATGGAACAACTGGTGATGAAGATATTAATGTTACAGCCTTTGCATCAGTTGGAAAAATTGATTTGAGTATTTTGGAGCCTGGAAAGATTATACGAATTCATCGACTAACAAAGAATTTCTTTAAAAGTGGTGGATTTTATCTTTGCTCTCGAATTGGTACAATTTCTTCTCTCCTGCTTTTTGATCTTCCAACCCCTGGAGCAAGATTTAAATTTAATCCATGTTATAGAAGTAATGTCAACTATAGTCAATCTGATAAAGATGAAGAAATTGTGAGTTACTTTAAATCGGGGATATCTATCCAAGCATGTCGGCCATTGTCTGCTAGCTAAGATTGGTTTAACAGAGATACGGTAAAAGGCTTTTAATTTTTTCATTTTAATTTTATAATTTTATTATAACCGTACTCGTTGGCCAAAAATAAGCAAGGCCTGGTCTAAATAAAACTTGACCTTTCGAGATCGAAGCACGGTTAGGCTGATATATCTTTTTTTTATATTTAGAACTACTTTTTACAATTATTTTTTGTTTCAGATAACAAGTTTGATTCCAAAAGCAAATGCGATTCTTGCTGAACGACAACATCAACCTACAACTTCAGTAACTCCTCCTACACAAAGTGCTGCTCCAGTTGTTAGACAATCACCGCGAAAAACTCCACAAAAACCAAGTTCACAAATTCCAAAAACTCAGCCACCTTCTGCATTGAAAACTCCAACTCGACCACAACTATCTCGCCCTCCACAAACACGAACTCCACGTCGATCAGCTCGTTTAAGAGGACAAAGTCCTGATCCTACTATTCCTCCAATTGATGAAGAAGAAGAAGGTGAGAATGAAGAATCGAATGCTGAAGATGTTGAAGAAGATGAGCCGATTTCATGTTCGACTCCAAATGTTCCTTCTCAACAACAGTCACAAGTTTCTCCAGTTTCTTCTTGGAATATTTCTTCTTTCCGACGACCAAATATAACAACAACATCATCACCACCAGCCAGTGCTCGAGATCTTTTTACTGAAATAAGTCATTTGATTTGTGGAAATTCAAATTATTACAATGTTCTTTGTCAGGTAAGTTTTAGCTAAAAAATTTCAAAAAAGCTCCTAGATTCTTTCATCCTGACCGTTATGAAATTTTGTTTTTTAGGTCGTATCATGCTACAGAAATAATAAAGGAAATATTTTTCTTCGAGTTTGGGATGGTACAAGAAATCCGCGAAAGTATGGATGTTATATATTTCTAGTGTTGAATTAAGTTTCATTTTTAGGACATCATCTTACTTTTTTGGCAAGGATGATTTAATTTATGGTGATTTGAAGAAAGAAAAACAAACTGCTGAAGATAAAAAGCTTTATGAAGTTACATGCTATAATGAACATGGTAGAGATGCTGCAAATTCTTTTAAGGTATCTGTTTTATACTGAATATAAACTTTTTTTAATAATAAGTTTTTTTTAGCCTGGTGATTATATTGCTTTAATTAATGTACATTTTTATATTCCAAAATCTTGTGCTTTTCCATCTTTGGTTATGCATGATGGAGATGGAACAATTCGAAATGATAATGGACAAATTGTTGGTGCTGGAAGAAAAGTTATCAAAGTTACAGAGGAACATCGAACTGCCTTTTCTCATATTGATGCCTTAATTAAAACTCATGAACCAAATTTACCTGTGTTAGAAGAAGCTGAGACAGATAATGATGATGCAATTCAACTTCCTGAAAGACAACCTGTAGTATCTGAAGAAAGTTGGAATGATTTTCTTGGAATTTCACCTCGATCTTCTTCTTCAATTGAGATAATTGATCATGTACCAGCACCTGCTGCTGCAGCTCGAGTTCAACAACAGCAACAACCTGCTGCTGCTGCGGTACGAATTCAACAGGAACAACAGCAACAACCGATAACAACAGGAGTATTTGCTCGTCGACCTCAACCAATTCCATTTGATACTTCTCAAATTATTTCTCAACAACAACAAGAACCTCCTGAACCAAAGCGACCTCGTTTTACACAATCACCTCAAAAAAGTCAAAATTCTTATGTTGGAACTGAAAGTTTGTTAGATCGATTGAAAGCTCAAAGTCAAAGTGATGACAGTCAAAGTCAACATGATGAACTGAGAAGACTCGAAGCAATTACGGATACACAATTGGAAAATATGTGGGCAGTAAGTTTTAATACTTTTATACTTTTGTTAGGAATGAGGTTACGGTAACATTTTCATTTACAAAATTTTACATCTTTTGCGTTACTGTAGCAAAAGCCTGAATAAGAATTAATTTAGAATTGATAAAATTGTTCTAAATAAATAACTCTGATTTTAATATTTTAAATAATCTAGTTCATGCATTTTAGGAAGTTGAAAATCCTGATATACAACATTCACCTCCAACTCCATAATTGTCAAATTTTTTCAATTAATGTCTTTGTTTACTTCAATTTAATGTTTTTTTTTGTAATCATTGTTTTAATGAAATTTTTTTTATCATGAATTTTGTGTCATTGTATAAATAGACTCTTGTATTGGTTGTGTGACCACCACACTCTATTTGGTGGTATATCATTTCATTTTCAATGTTGTTATTCCATGTACATGCATTAAAAGACAAAAGATGAAATAGAGAGACAAATTTTTGCAGTCTTCCGTCATCATCGTCTTATGTCTTCTTCTTCATTCCCTTTTTTAGCCCTAACTATATAAATTGTTTTTGATAGAAAAAATTTAATCGAATGCAAATAAAGAACGGAAGAACTCTTTTCTCTTGTCTGATCTCGACATTTAAAAATACTTCATTTAATTCCAAAATTATGGTTCAACAACGGGTATTTTCTTCATCTTCTTCAAGTTCCAGAAATGGTGGCGCTGGAGATGCCAGGGATTTATCATATGAGGTAATTCTTTTATTGAATTAATGATTGTAATAACTGTAGGGGCTTTTAGTCTGCAGTATTTCATTTAAATTCCCTACAATCAAATTCTATGACGATTAAGAAAGTTCGAGAAAGAAGAAGTATAAAACCTGAAACAAATCTTGAAGAAACTGCACAATTTTTGAAGACTCTTGGAATTGAAGTTAGTTTTCTATTTTTTGAATACTTTTTAAACACCGAAAAATATTTGTATCCTTATACTCGTTCAAGAGATGCTCTTGATATCTAGTAATCTAGAATTTTACAGTATTTTTAAAAAAGAAAGATACTGTAAGATCATTTCTGGTTTGGATAAAGGTTTTGATTTTTTTATTATATTCCATCTCCTACTCTGATAATTTCCGCTTTTTTACTAATTTATAATAGGATGACAGTATTTTTAGGTAACCCAATTGGATGGCTTAAACATTATTCATGTTAGCGGAACAAAAGGCAAAGGTTCAACGTGTGCTTTCGTGGAATCTATTTTGCGTCAACATGGTTTCAAAACTGGATTTTATAGGTTTGTTTTTTTCTTTTGTATTGAATTTCATTGAAAGAGGCAAAAAGTTTGTTACCTTCTTTTACTCATTTAAAGCTTGTAATAAGCATTTATTTTATTATTATATATTTTAGTAGCCCTCATCTTGTTCATGTTCGAGAAAGAATTCGATTAAATTCACTTCCAATTTCTGAAGAAGTATTTGCACAAAACTTTTTTGAAGTTTACGATGTTTTATATGCTTCCGTGGACTCGATTAAAGCAATGCCAGCTTATTTCAAATTTTTAACTCTTCTTGCTTTTCATATTTTTTTGAAAGAAAAAGTTGATGTTGCTGTAATGGAAGTTGGAATTGGCGGAGAATATGATTGCACAAATGTTATACAGTAATCATTATATTTAGGATACTATAAATAAAATAATTATGTTTTAGAAATCCTACAGTATGCGGAATTACAACATTGGATTATGATCATGTTTCAATGTTGGGAACAACTTTACCAGAAATTGCATGGCATAAGGCTGGAATTATGAAAAAGGATTCAATTTGTGTGGGCGTGGAACAACCTGCAGAAGCTATGAAAGTTATTAAACAACGAGCAAAAGATCGAGAATGTCAATTTTATACAACTCCAAAAATTGATGAATATGAATTTCCTTCCAATCATCTTGAAAGTATTCTTCCAGGTCATCATCAAATGACAAATTTATCATTAGCTTTGCAGCTTGTAAGAGTTTGGCTGGAAAGAACCAAAAATAATGGTAAGTTTTGTTTTTTATGTTGTATACTGTATATGCAGTATGATTATATGTACAGTAATAAAATAATGGATTTTATATTGTTAATGTTGTTAATATTTTAAAATAACATTTTTTATCTTTTTCAGATTCCATGCCATCTCTTAAGCTTTCACTTCCTTTCAAATCCGACATTCTTCCCGGCTATTCAGTACCACAAGAATTTTTGGATGGATTAAAAAAATGTTCATGGAAAGGTCGAGGACAAATTTTAAAGAAACAAAATATTACATTCTTTCTTGATGGAGCACATACTCCAAAAAGTCTTGCATTTTGTAATGAATGGTATTCTGAAAATCATTCAACTTCTTCAAAATCCAAAGAAACAAATATTTTTCAAGTTCTTTTATTTACCTGTACAAGTGACCGTAATCCTGCAACGTTACTTCCAACTTTAAAAGATACTGGTTTTGATATTGTTCTATTTTCCACGACTCGATTAAAACCTGCAATTGATAAACATTTGGATAGCACAAATTTGAATGCATCAGAAATTGAACAACGAGAAAAATGTGAAGCAAGTCGAGCATGTTGGAAGGAGATTACTGGAAAGGTAAATATTCAAATATTTGTTAAAATTTTTAAATAATTAATTTTTAGGATAAAACTGAAACTTATGATTGCAATAGTGATGCATTGGATCGAATTGAAGAACTTTCAAAAAATAATCAACAAGTTCATGTCCTTGTTACTGTAAGTTTATACTTTAACAATAAAATCAATTACAGTAATCTTTAATTTTAGGGAAGTCTTCATCTTGTTGGTGGTGTTTTGAGTTTTGTTGATGCTTCTGCATAGAAATTTGTTATTTTTTTAAAATTTTTTCAAAGTTGTTTAATTTGTATTTTTTGTTTATAATGTAAAATGTAATTGTATTTTCTTTATTGTATCTCTTTTTTTTTGTATCATTTTATTTCGCTTCTCTGGAGGCATATTCTTTTGAATAAAATATATATATATAAAAAAAATATTTTTAATAAATTATATTTATTTTTCAAAAAGGTGTTTCCGTTTTTAAAAAAAGATGGCGTGACTGGAAGAAATTAATGCTGCTGAAGAAGCTTAAATAAATCCTCTTTAGCACTTTTAAGCATTTTTGACACCAAAAAAGTGGCATCTTCTTTTTAAGCAATTCTTATGATTTATTAGTTTTTTTTTTGAATTCAAAAAAACATGTCAAAAAATATTGAAGAAAATGGCTCATCTGAAGCAGCAGGTACAGATGCCAAATTTTCTGCAACAAGAATGGCAGGAATTGTTAAAACTTTAATGGTATGTTTTAATTTTACACTGAAATTAAATCCAAAATAATGAATTTGAATTTAAGTATGTTCAAAATTGGTTAACCGGAAAAGCGGATATTGATAATAACAAAGAAAGGCTTCAGAATGATTTTTTGATGCTTGGATTTTTCAATTCCATGCACACTGCAAATGACACACTTTTGGAAGGCTTGAAATTGAAAAATGAAAGAAATCGAGAAAGTTTGGTCAAAAAATTGAAGTATGTTTTGGTTTTTTGCATAAAAACCCTGTATAAAAATGGTACAAAAATGATAGGGATTACTGTAATATAAAAAAATATGTTTACACCCGAAAGGAGGAATCGAACCTCTACGCTGTTACACGTCTACAGGTTTGAAGCCTGCACTCCAGGACCACTGAAGATCATCCGGGCCCTAAAAAAGTGTTGTTTCTTGCTTTTATTGAAATGGAAAGAAAGAAAAAGAAACGAAAAACGCGGTTGGGGGAAAGTTAGAGAATAAAAGAGTGCGGCTTTTTTGTGGAAAGAAAAAAGAGCGAACAACCATGTTTTTGCAAGGGTTTCGAAAAAAAGTGGTTGCAACCAAAAAATGCATCAACCATGGTTGATGCATTTTTTGTTAGATTTTTTAAGGGATTAGAAATTTTTGAAAACTTTAGAAGTAAAAAAATACAGTAATTTTTAATACAAATTATCATTCTAAAAACTCTTAAAGGGTTGTCCAGATGGGTGGGAGAGGGATAAGCAAAACTTGATGCTCACCTTAAAAGCGGCAAAGATCAAAGGAAAAAATCTACTTTATCGCCTACATAATAATTTTTAAGGAAATTCTTTCTCAAATCCGTCGATACAACTGAAACCTTCTTTTATTATTGGTCCCTGATTGTTTCAATTGCTTGCATCTACAATTTATTCACAATCCCACTTACAATTTTTAAAGAATTTCGAGAAAAATATTATTTTTATTGTTTATGGATTGCATGGGCCATGGATTTCATAAATCTCATTGATATTTTTTTTCAAAGCAAGCGAGAATTCCTTGAAAATGGCGTAAAAATTATTGCTTGGAAAGAAACAGCAAAAAATTATTTTCTTTCAAAATCTTTTGTCGCTGATTTAATTTCACTTTTTCCAACGGATTTTGCATTCATTTTCTTTCCGCATTTTTCATTTATCCGTTTAAATCGACTTTTTAAAACTCATCGAATCTCAGAATTTATTGAACGAACTGAAATTCGAACAAGTTTTCCTTATGCATTTCGGTTATTTCGACTTATTTCAATTTGTATTATTTTATTTCATTGGAATGCTTGCTTCTATTTCATCATGTCAATTATTTATAATTATAAAGAAGCCCCAGTCGATGATTGGGTTTTTAGTTATGATAAAATTTTGGATGTTGTAACCCCAAATTGTGATGCCCGTTGGGAAGCTGCAAACTGCAGCATTGGAGTTAATAATTCAAAGTAAGTCCCGATATGATGTCATCTTAAAATTATTTTATCACCTTATGCATCAAAGATACTTTGCCGCACATCAAAGGCGGTGAGATCATTATCCCCTCTATCCTTCATGTCATCGTTTTTGGAGGATCCCTATAACATAATCAGAGATTTTCGAAATTACGATAGCCTAAAAACGAAATTTCGATTTCACTACTCTTAAATATCCTAAAATTTACCGAACACACTTGGGCAAGGTGTATGGCCGTGTATGGATTCCATACACAGGGTCGCGGGTCGCGGAAGGGTTGAGAAGAGGGTCGCGGTTGCGAAGACCAACTTCCAAAGGGTCCTCCCTTTGGATTAAAAAATAAAACAATTTTTCGAAAAAATAGCTCACGTACTTCCCCCCTTTGCGATTTTTAGGGTCGCGGATTTTTCAAAATTTTTCCATACCCATCTGCCCAAGTGTGTTACCGAATATATTTCAGTTTGTACTGTAATGATCCATCATGCACGAAGAAGCGTGATATTTTTATCGATGAATCAGCTTCATTTTTTCATAATCGAACAACAATCATGAAATTTAGTTCCCTTACAAAGAAATATGGTTTAAGTTTTTATTGGTCTGCTTTAACTCTAACAACCCTTGGAGGTATGTAAATTTGTTGTAATTGGATACTGTAAATATATACAGTAATCTTAAAATTTCAGAACAAGCTTCCCCAAGATTCACCCCGCAATTTTTGTTTGAAACTTTGGACACTTTATTAGGGTTAATTATTTTTGCCGTAATTGTTGGAGATGTTGGTGCCATGGTTTCAAGTATGAATTTGGTTCGAACATTATATGAAGAAAAATTGGATGGGTGTAAAAGATATATGAATTTTAGGTAGGTGTTGGTAATACGTACATACTGTAGTTCTACAGTATGTACCTTTCAAAAATCCATGCTAATAGTTTTGCAACTGTAAAACTACAGTATACAAATTTTTAACATTGTTTAGCATTAACAGTGTTAAAAAGTTGTATACTGTAGTTGTTACAGTTGCGAAACTATAATCATGGATTTATAATATATACTGTGGTTTTACAGTATATATTATAAATACCATTCACAATATACACAAATATAAATACCGTAATGCTACAGTATACCAAAAATTTTAGAAAAGTTCATCCATTATTAGTCCGTAAAATTGTGCATTGGTATGAATATTCTTGGAAAGAAGGCAGTGCAAAAGTTGATGAATCAACGATCGCAGAATCTTTGCCCTCAAGGCTTCACGGACAATTAGCTGTTCATATTCATATGGATACTTTGAAAAAGGTTGCTCTTTTTCAAGATTGTGAACCCACACTTCTCTATGAACTTGTTTTAAAACTTCAACTTCAGCTATTTTCCCCAGGGGATTATGTTTGCCGAAAAGGTGATATCGGAAAAGTAAGTTTTAAACTAAAATTTATTTATTTAAATCCAAATAAAAAGTAGTAAAGGTATTAATAATAAATTCCAAGATAGTGTTTTTGAAGAGGGTGAAGCATTACAGTAATCTGTAAAGCAATAACATGTCAAAAGTCGATATCCAACTAATGATTGTTGTTGACAGGCATCTGAAGTTGGAGAGGGTTAAGTTGTAAAAATGGTTAGGAACTTACCAACACCACCAATTGGTAAAATATTACATCCCCGCATCATCATAACAATTGATCGATCTTGGTCATAAAAGTTTCCTACTGTAATTTGAATATTTATTAGATACAGTAATAGTCAGTAGGGGGTTAATAAACTTTAAAAAAGTGTTAAAAAATAGTGTTGAAGTGATTTGCTGGGATCAGTAAGTGCCTATTTTTATTGTGGAAATGCTATAGTGATCGAGCCATTCGAAAATTTGCATAATTTTTCGTTTTTTCAATATGATTATCTCTTGGTTCAGAATTTTATGGGGATTTCAACATCGAATTAGTGATGCTTTTAAATCATGATAGCAAAAATTTGCATAAAATTAGACTTACATTTATCAACTCCCCCAGAATATGCTGCAACTTTAATACATCCAAACATTCCATAAGCGCAGGTTTGGCCATGATATTTACAATCTTGACCTTGACTACTTTGGCATTCATAACATGTTATTCCTGCTGCCGTTGAAATAAAACTTACAAAAATAACAATAAATATTAGACAATACCTTTCTAAAGAGGACATTAGTTTTATAATAAATACGTATTTATCGATATTGAAAAAAATTTTGTTACATAAAATTTTTTTATGGAAATCTTTCTTCTTTTTTCCATTCAAAAGAAGAAGCTGCATTTTTTTCTTGGAAGAATCCTTTTTTTCGAACGATCGGTCATATTCATATTTGTCGTAGTTCTTCTTCTTCTTTTTTGACGAAAAAGAAGTAAACAGAAAAGCCAGCTTCAAAAAAAAGAGGGCCATAAAAATTATTTTTAATGTGAAAAACCTTTTTTTGTCAAAAAAGACGAAAATTTTTGTGTCTCATTTTTGAGAAGAAAAATAAAAGTTGAATCATAACTTTTTTAATAACGAAAATTGTGACACAGGTGAAAGCGGGAATGTGAAGAGGGAGGCCTTCAAGGACATGTTTCTTTTTTATGTTTGCTCGGAAAAAAATTTGAATGTTGAATTTTTTTAAAAAATATATAGCTTTGTCGAGTGATGACGTCATCATTAGTAGACATTGGCTTACAAGAATTTATGAAATTAAAATTAAAATTTCGACTTTTTTTTCTTAAATTTTGACCGTCAAAAATGTTGTGATTTCGAAATTTTGGTATCCCAGACTTTGATTTTATTTACAAATTTGTTAATCCCTTTTAAATTTTATTCAAATTTATTCATTTTTTTTTGCAGGAGCTTTACATAATCAAAAAAGGAAAATTAGATGTTGTCTCCGATGATGGAAAGCAAGTATTCGTTACCCTGAAAGAGGGTTCAGTTTTTGGAGAATTGTCAGTTTTGAATATTCGTGGAAACAAAAACGGGAATCGAAGAACCGCTTCAATTCGATCTGTTGGATATTCAGATTTATATTCTTTGACAAAAGGAGATTTATGGGAAGTTTTACGCGAATATCCAGATGACAAAAAATTATTAATTGAAAAAGGTTTGTTTTTAAAGATTTACAAATACTGTAATCTTGTCAGTGTTTGTGACTACCGTAATCTTGAATGTTTCATTTGTTTATTGCTGTCGTAAAATTTGTTGTTATCCGATCTATCAAGACATTCTGCTACCATAATTATACCTTAATCTTATCTTTCTTGTAATTGATGCTGCAGTAATTCATTCATGTTGATACCACAAATACCGTACCCTAAAGAGTATTTTGCAGGAAAATCAATTCTTCGAAAAGATAATCTATTAATAGAAGATGAAAGTATCAATTCTGATGACGATTTGGATGATTCAGCTTCACTTGAACAACGTCTTGAATATATCAGAAAACAGGTGGCAAAAACCTTTGTTCAACTTGAAAAATATGAAAAACAATTCCAAGTAAGTCAGAAAAGTACTTTATTAATTCTTTTATTCAAAATCACAAATATTTACAATATAAAATAAGTCAGTGGAAGTATCAATTTTGAAAATTCTTTTGCACGAATTCACTTTAGCATCCTAAAAAATTTGAGAGCGATTAAGAGCAGGTGAATGGTTTTGATGTATACAGTAATCAATCAATAATCATGGAGATATAAAAAAAATTATTCGTATGAAATTCACATGAAACAGAATCTTTCCATAATTATTGGTTAATTACAGTATACATCAAAGCAGCCAATAACTTACTTCGATAATTACAATGATTGTAGTAAGGACGATAGCAATTATTATAACCATATCCATATGGTCGATAACAATTATTATATCCATATCCATATGGGCGGTAATACCCATTATTGTACCCATATCCATAGCCATAAGGTCGATAATATCCATTATATCCGTATCCATAACCATAATTTGCACCATAAACCAAGGGTGTTTGTTGAACAACAACAGGTTGAACTTGCTGAACTTGTAAAGGTTGAACTTGTTGAACTTGAACAGCTTGAACCGGTTGGACTTGTTGAACCTGAACCGGGGATTGAACCTGTTGAACAACTGGTGCCGGAGAAGCTGGTGTCTGAACAATAATATTCACTGGTTGTTTGGCGGATTTTGATTTCTTTGAATTATTATTTGCTGTAAAATATTACATTTACCAATATATTACTTGTTAAATATGTAATACTTACGAGATGGTGAAGTTAACGGTGGGGCACTTGGTGTTGGTGTTGATGGAGTCATTGGTGGTGCAGAAGCTTCAACAGCAGGAGCAGGAGAGGTTACAGCAGGAGCAGGAGTTTGATCAACAACTTGTTGAGATTGTTGTTGTTGTTGTTGTTGTTGTTGTTGTTGTTGGGGAGGAGGTTGATATTCTCTTCTTGATGCCTAAAATGTTAATTAAAATACCTTTTAACAAACAAATCCCAAAAAGACAAACCTTTTTCTCACAACATGAAACAATTGAAGCAGAAATAAAAACGAGATGAAAAATTAAAGGAATAAATGCAAAAAGTTTCCAAAATTCTGGGTCATAAAAATCAAAAATTGCCATCATTGTTGTTGAAGATTAAAAAAATTGTTGAATCAGTCGATTTTTTATTTCAACCAAATCAGCCGAAATGGGTTGAATGAGATGAGGAACAAAAAATTTTTTGTTAGCAAAAAAATGTAATTTACAATTTTCATGCAAATTTTTTATTTCTGAACAGTAACGATTTACTGCTACAGTATCAAAAAGGTTAATTTTCAATAATTTCAGGCATCTGTGGTAACATTTAAGCAGCAAATTACATCCCTTGAAACTCGATATGTGAATAAAACCAGAAAACTTCGAAAAAATTATGAAGAATTACTGTAATTGATTACTGTATGTATCATTTATTTCTCTAATGTAAGTGTTATTGAATTTGTTGAAATATATTATTTTTGAACGTTTTACTGTAGATAAATTTAGCATGTTGTTCAAAATTGATGTGTTGCTATCACGTTGTGGCAGAGGCCTCTTTTAAATAAATCAATAAAATTAAAAACCACAGCATGCAAAACCTTGCCATTAATTTTTTGGCATCAATGCCAATTTTCCCCTTCCATTTGACTTGTGCTTTACTGCCACATGTGCATTAACTAGAAAATAACCGAATAGTTTTTGATGGAAAAAATGTTAAAATTTATTATCAGTGATAACTTTATCAACCAAGATTTTTGTCTTCCATCTCCGATTATCCGATATTTAACGACAAAAGCGAGTGAAAAGAATTTAAAAAAATTACACAAAACTTGTAAATATTTTTATGATCGATTTCCCTTGAATATTGTTGATTGTTTATGTTTGGACAATGAAGAACTTCTTCCAACAATGAATCGAGAAAAATATGATTATCGTTTATATCCATCTCAAGTGGCCCAACTTCCAGCTAATCTTTGGCTCACTGGTTCTATGCTTCTCGCCGATGCTTTTAATGTTACAGAATTTTTTTCAAAAATTATTCGATGTGATCTTCTTTCTACTTTTCTTGTAATTGATTCAAAATTTACCATGAAAGAATTTTCAATTTTGACCCGTTCTGGGACCCTCAAAAATATTACTGTTGTAAGAAAAATTTATTTATCCCATGATAGCAATGAACAGGCACCTTTGGAAGACATACTTTCTTGTGTCTTAAATGCATATGCTATTGAGTAGGTTTTTTAGTTTCAAAAAATTATTTACCATTTGCTTTTTTAGTATCACTGATTGCTTCGTTACAAAAAATACAATGAAAAAATTAATCGCTTTAAATTTCTCCCAAAAATTTAGACGTTTTAATTTAAGTGGGATGAATCAAATCCCCGACATAAGTCTTTTGGACAAATTTTTAATGGTATGTTTAAAGATCAAAATTACTGTAGTATTAAAAAATAATGGATCATCATTTTTTAAATAATACAGTATCCGATTTTATTTGCAGTATAAAATAAATTATTACTTCATTTATTTTACAGAAAAATCTTAACAACAAAGCTTGCGTAAATTTTAAATTTTCTGAAGCCATTGACAGCCGATTATTTTTTCCAAAAATGTTTGAAAAGATCAAAGCTTGGACTCCTGAAAAAAGGAAACCTGCAACATTTCCAAGTAAATTTATCGTTGAACAATAACAATGTTTTTTGTGAAAAATACAGTAATCTTAAATTTATTATTTTTTGCTTTTAATTATGTTGTCATAATTTCATACTGTAATTTTTCATTCATGAGTTTTGCAAACCGAAAATGGCTATGACAATTTTGTTCTCTTTCTTTAAATAAAATATTATTATAATTTATTAAAACTCAACAAATAAAACATTCAATAATTGAAATTAAAACATTTTATTATTGTTTTTTACAGTAATTTTTTAAATGCTAATTGTTTCTGTTGTTAATTGTGGTGTTGAATTGAAAGATTTTAGGATTTGATTTTCATTAAATTGTTTTGTTAGAATAAAGGAAAGGGTGGTTTTCGATTATTACTGTTTGTTATCTACAAAACGATGATTTAAACAACGTAATTTTCAAAGCTTATGAAAATGCTTAAGCAAAGATGAAAGGACTTTATTTGTAAGAGAAAGAAACATTTTTCTTCATTTAGCTTTTTTACACTCAAATAAAATTATTACGGACAATAATTATCAGTGTCACATGCCCGGACTTCACACAAAACATAATTCGGATCATAGGCGCCTTCATTTGTCCAAGCATATAATTGACCAAAAACTTTATCAACTTTTACGTAATCACCAATATTTTGGTTTGGGTATCCAGGATTCCAGTTTGTGTAATTACTAATTTCTTGCTAAAATTTCAATCATCAAAAACAAGCATTTAGCCCAGTTAAAAATTACAGAAATTGTGACATTTGGATTAGAAGTTTGCCAAACGTATTTTTTATTAACAAAATGCATGCCAGTGTGATAAGAGTATGGGGCATCTTGGGCTACAGATTTTGCATAAGCTAAAAATACTATGAAGTTTGATGTTAATGTATTTTTCAAAAAAGCATGAACCTAAATTAAAATCATGTTTTGCTTGTGAATATTCTGTAACAAGATATCCTCCAGGTGCTTCAATAAATTCCCCACAATAAGATGATGCTGAAATCCATGAAGAGGTCATTCCAGTAAATGTTAAACAAATTCCATATTTTCGAGCATATTCATCTGTGAAATTTGTTGTATATAGTTTCCAATCAGATGCACAGAAACAATTGGCTAAATTTTTAATAGTATTAGGAGACTCCGTTGAATTAATAATTCCAAATTTCTAACAAGGAAACCGATATGAATATAACAGGCAGTTTGATCTAAAACAAATTTAGTCATGTGCCCGATGTGTTCGAACATATTCTGGCAAATTCCTAGCTGCCCTATCCCTCGAGTACCATTTTCATTTTATTCAAGTAGCACACGATATTGCCTGCTACTTAAAAGAAAAAATTGTTTGTTTTGGTTTCTAAAACTGTATGATTGTTTTTTGTTGATATTTTTATACCTCTAGACTTAAGACAAACAATTTTTTCGTTCAAGTAGCAGACGATATTGTGTACTACTTGACTATTATGAAAATAGTACTTGGGGGTTAATTCAGCTAGAAAGCTGTATGAATAGGGTTGAGTACATGGGGAATACGATTAAATATGTTTTGGACCAAACTGTGTGTAACAGTCAAGTCGATACCCGTGTAAGATTATTTGGGAGAACTGATAATTTTGTAAAAAAAGTGCCATCGTCTGCCACTTTTAAAATAAAACTTGCTTACCTTGACACAAAGCGTCATATACTTTTTCTATTAAATCACTTTGGCTGCTGTTAAATGCAAATGAAGGATATGAAAGATTTCCAATATATTGTGAATCAGTAGAATTTGAAAAAGATACTGTAATAATTTTAATATTATCGTATCTCATTTGCATTGCAAGTGAAACTGGATTTTTGAAATTTCCATTACTGCAATTAACATAAAAAATTATCAGTTGTTCCTGTGACAAAAATGTCACTATTTTTACGTTTGTTGGAAACTTACTTATAAACAGAAGTAAAAAGAATTACAACTTTTTGACGATTTTGATTCTGATGCGGAGAGCCAAGAATGTTGTTAGCTGCATCCAAGCCACTAAAAATATGAAAATACATATACAGAAAGTTAGTAGTGTTGTTCATTTGACCGGTCAATGATATTTTCCGGTCAATTGACTAATTGACCGCAAAAACCTTGTGGAAAAACTTTTTTTGGTCAATTGACTGGTCAATTGACCGCGGTCAATTGACTGCACAACACTAAAAGTTAGCAGCAGAAAATTCTACCAAATTAAATGTGACTACGGCCAGTAAAGCAACAATAATTATAAATTTTTTGGGTTGGTCTTTGATCACAATCACACAAATTAAAAAAGATTTTTTACCCTTATCAAAATTAAAGGCAGTGTCGCAGTCAGTGTAGAAAAATGTTGCCTGATATAGCCAAAAGTGGTTTTAACACGAAAAAGCAATGATGAAGAATGCGTTGTTTGTCGTCGCCGTCCGTCAAAAAAACATAAAAAAAACTGACTGCGACACTCCCTTTAAGGAGAAGGACACCCCCTTTCCCTAGGTACAATTTTTACTACGACTGCGGAGCAGGTTTCGAAGATTTTGGAAGATCAAAGAAAAATTCCGCTTTTCGGAGTCAGAGCTGATGAGAAACATTTAGTACTAATAAATGGGTTCATGCAGATGTTTTTTTCGGACGCTCATTTCTTCTGTTTTAAAATATTTAAAAATAATCTTACGAATAAATGTTAACAGCGGCATCACTTTGATTTACAGTCAACGAAAAAATTGCTTTTTCGAAATCATCTGGATCGTTAAAAACATTTAACCCAGCAGTAACTGTTGCATTTCTGGCAATTGTGACAATTGCAATCCTTGAAGAATATCCCATTTCAGTGCTTATTGAGATTCCCTGGACAATTGTATTCAAATTTGCTTGAACAATTGCTAAATTCTCTTGTGTCATCGAGTTGGAAGTATCAATTACAGCAACAATATCCAAATATATTTTATCTTTTCGACAAGCACATTCCCGATCTGCTGCTTGGAGCGCTGGATATGATAGCGAAAAATCTGACCGAATATTTGCATTTTCTGCAGCAGAATGAAAAATTATAAAAACGAGAATCAAAGATTTCATTTTTAGTTTCAATTAGAATAAAAATGAGATGAAACGGTTGGTATATGTAAAATTTTAAAGAAGCAGCTTACCTTTTGTTTTAACATTTTTGTTATCTTTTTCAAATGAAACTATAAACAATGTCTACGGAGAAAATTATTGATTGGAAAAAAGTTCTCAATGAAATCAAAAATACATATTAAAAAAAAGATTCAAATTTACACAAGTTTTTAAAAAAAAGTAAGATGTAATCATTATTTATTTGTTATTATTATAATGACTGAAATGTTCAACGGTGATTTTCAAAGTATTAAAAATAATCTCACTGGAACAACCAGATAAATATGCTAGTTCCAGATTCAATCAAACCATATTTCATGTAATTCCCGAATAACATTTATGCAAATTTCTAGGTGCCCTTTTGACTAAATGGCGTTCTCACCTTACTTGAAAAGCACATGATATCGTCTGCTCCTTTTATCAAAAAATTGCTTATTTTTGAATTTTTTACTATTTAAATTGTTAAGAAAATGTTTATTATTCTTTTAAAAATCTTCATATTAATTATCAGAATGATACATAAAAAACCCAAAAATAAGTAACAAAAACTCTAATAAAATATTCCAAATGCACTTTTTTCATTTAGCAAAAATGCCGTTTTAATCGTTTTGCAAAACCGACATTTCCTCAATTAGAAAATTTTTTTCTTGCAAAATTTAAGCAATTAATTTTTTTATTCTTTGGACAAAAAAACATAGTTTTAGCTAACATGTAATAACACAATACAATTACCCCACAAAATTTTTAAAAATTTATATTTAGATTAATTGACGCATACTTCCGACACATACCTAATAGATAAAAAAACTTTTAATTAAAACTGAAAGATTAAAAAACAGTCCAACATTTTTTTGTTGCTAAAACAATTTAACTGCTATAAATTATAAAATTTAAAAAATTCTTTTTTTATTTAATTTTTAACGACATATGAAAACATGGCACTTACCGTATACTTTTTCACATTTTCTGCCATTGAAGCATTACTGTATATTTTTCATTTTTCTATGCTAATTTTATTGATTGCTAAAAGAAATTCATTATTCAAAGGTCCTTTTTATGGTATTTTAAGGATCGTAATTATTGCAGATTTGGGGAATTATTTAATGGTAAGAATTTCGAATTTTAGTTTTGTACACACAATTACGGTAGTTGATTTTTGGTTTCTTTGACCAAGTCATGGACATAAAATCCAAAACTTTATGTAATCATAAGTTAAAAAATATGCAAATTTTAGTTGATTATTACACGAAAAATTCCGGAATTTAATATTTTTCTTGATCTTTATAAAAATGAAATTTTTTCATCGATTATTTATAATGGATTAGTATTTTTTACTCCAATACAATTTTTTGGACATACTTTGATTGCACTTAACCGCTTCACCCTGGTTTATCTTCCCCTAAAACAAAATATCATATGGAAACATCCATGGTTTTTAATATTTATGGTAGGCTTGCCAACAATATATGTTTGTGCAAGAGCCTATGAGCCTGCAGCATTTATTTTTACAAAAGATATTGTTGCAATAAATTTAAAGAATCAAAATGCAATTGATTTTCATTACAACGTTACTACAATAGCCTATATTGGATCCACATGTATTACAGCAGTTTTAAATCTTTTATCATTTACTAAATTCTATTTCAATAATAACAATAAAAAGAATGGGATTTCATCGATAAATGTCAATGAAAAAAATTTATTGTGTTGGTTTTTACTTTTTGTTACTGTAGATTTAAGGGATTATCTGGGGGCAACGAAGTCTGCCGGGTAGGGAACGAGGGGCACATTCCCTCTACGAGAACGTAAAAATCCTTGAATCTTTTGCCGCTTGTAGATCTTAGACGTATGATTGCCTGACTATTAAATAGCATTTATGTAAATTTCTAGTCCGCTTTTGAATCAAATGCCATTTTCACCTTAAGCGAGTATCACACGGTATCGTTTGCTACTTTCAACTTAGCATTGCTTGTACTCCGATTTTTTTAAATTAATACAAACTTTTTAACAACTGTGTCATCACTTTTACCATTTAAATATTACAAAACTTAAAATGATCAATTTTTGGTTAAAATTAGCAGACGATATTTTGTGCTGGTGAAATTAACATTTGGTCAAAAGGGTGACTAAAAATTTGCATAAATGCTCTTTAATAGTTAGGGAATCACATGAAATATATATTTGTCGGATTCTGGAAATCACATATCTCTTTGTTCCTTTATTAATGTTAAAGCCTGGCTATTTTTTGCCTTTAAATTAACCAAAATATTTTTAGTTGTTTCGCTCGTGAGTTTCCTTGCCCAACTCATCCGTACAACTTTTAATTTAAATAAAGTATTTTTTCCGACAAATCAAGACTTTGCCGCATTTTTTAATGCAGCATTATTATATTTTAATATTATTTTTGCATTGTCTGGAAGCATTTCATTGTTAATTTTAAGGTACAGTCTTAAACTTAAAGATTAGTTTTAACTATAACAATTTCAGTAAAACAACACGAAATGCTTATAAAAGCTTTTTTGGCATTCAACCTAATATACCTATACAAGTCATCGCTCCAACAACATCTTCAAAGATTAATCATCGTTTAACAGTTGCATTGACGTATCATCACTAAATTGACATTGTTACGTTATACATAGATGCATTTTTTCACAGTCTGTCAAAAAACCCTGATGCTTCTGTTTTACAATAGTCATCATCATTGATTTGTTATTTCAGTTTTCTTAGTCATGTGACCTATCATTTAATACAAAATTTATAATTTTCGCCAAATGCCATTGAGTTGAAAAATGTCCAAATCAATTTTTGGCATTTATCTCGAAAAGTTAAGAGGGAAAAGATCTGCTCTTTTAATGGTTTGTAGCAACATTTCCACGTTCCTTTATCATTGAATAAAAAGAACAATTTCTTAAATTTCTGTCCTAAAATTATATTTTGTCTGTTGTTATGTTCTCATTTTTGGATACTGTAATTTTTCCTTCAAGTTTTTTGTAGACAGAAAATGGCATTAACAATTTTTTTCTCTTTCTTCCTATAAAATATTATTAAAATTTATTAAAACTCAACAAACAATGCAAAAACATTCATTAAATGAAATTAAAACATTTTATTATTGTTTTTCTACAGTAATTTCTTAGATGCTAATTGTTTCTGTTGTTAATTGTGGTGTTGAATTAATAGATTTTAGGGTTTGATTTTCATTAAATTGTTTTGTTGGAATAAATGAAAGGGTTGGTTTTCGATTATTACTGTTAATCTGTAAATCCGAATCAAATTACTTTTGATTTACAAAAATGTTAAAATTACCCGAAGGTTTCGTTTTGTTGAAGAAAGGTTAAACTGGCGAGGTTGAAGCATTAAAAGTGCGGCATCTCGAAGGGATCGATTTAAAAAGAGATAAATGAAAACTGCGGCTCCATGGGAGGCTTGCCAAGTAATTTGTCCAAGAATAATTAACCAATTTGGAGTTGGAAAGAATTGCATTATCACATATATGACGGCAGCGGTGGCATTTAATCCACAAATAATACTCGCCTGAAGGAATGTCTGATGTTGAAGACGGCCAATATGAGAATGTGGGCCACGATTTTTAACAAGAATTATACAAAGGGTTAAATATGCACAGGAAAGAAGAACAATGATTGAGATATTATTGATTGTATGGGCAACATGAGGGTGCTGAAATTAAAACAAAGTTGTAAGTGTTTTTTTCAAAGAAGAATCCCATTTTGATCAAATTTAGTTTCTATGGCATGCGTTGGTAAATATACCAGTGCCATTGTTTTATGCAAATTTTTATAAGATGTGCCCTTTTTAAAAACCTGCCCTTGGTTTTTTTGGATACTGTAGTAATTGTAACATTTGTGCTTTAGCTCCTCTGGCAAAACCAATAAATAACGTTTTTTAATTCTTTTTTTAATGAACTTTTTAATGCACGCTAACTTATATATCTTTTAAAAAATAATCCTTCGTCTTCCAATTATTTATGTACCTTAATCGGTTAGTTGTCTCTGTCTATAAACAATTTTATACTTAAAATATAAATTTTATATCTTAAAAAATAAATTATAATAACTGACAGGCCGTAAGATGCCATCGACGACAAAAACGGCACATTTTCATCCCCCTCAAAAATATAGCCAGTCCAAACAAACACTTTTAAAAGATTAAACCTTCTTTTATAAAAATAGGAAACTAAACTATAAAAAAGAGCAAAATTAAAATTCTTTTGTAATTATGCCAATTTTTAAAAGCTTCAAAGATTTCCCCCGCTTTTAAAAAATTTTACAAAAATTTAAAAAATATATATTTTTAAATTTATTATTTTTGGTCCTTAGTTTTATTTTGATGTGACGAAAGCAGAAATTTTGTTTATGTCTCTTCAGAAAAAAAGATTTGGAAGTAAAAATAGCAAAAAAAAGCACATGAGCGGGGAATCCCTTCTTGAAAAAAAGTTTATGGAAGATTTTTTGTTGCAAAAATATATAAAATTAATTAACAAACTTTGAACTTTTATTGCCATGCTTTGGACATGTGAGAGACAAAAATCCCCTCAGGGGATTAGCTTCGATAATTTTGAAATATAAAAATTATTATTTCAAAAATTTTGAGTCTTAAATTAAAAACAAGGAAATAAAAGGGTCCATTTTTGGGATAATTAAGTCGCAAAAAATATAAATTTTAGTTTCAATTTTGAACGTACATTTTTAGGGGTTCTTTGAAATGAGTTTTTGTTTGTATTTCTTCCTCTATTGAACTATGTAGCCTGGCTTCTCAAAATGGAATCCTTTAAAAAACGAAGAAGAAGAACAAGTTTTAATTCAAATATCACGTTCCAAAAAGCGCTCAATGGCACTATGGCATGCCAGAGCAAAAAATTTTTTTATTCAAGTTCAACCCTAAAAAAAGAAGCAGAACTTTTATGAATTAAAAATTCACTCATTTATTATGCTAATTTTAGACAGCAGCGACTAACCTACACTTTGATCATGAAAAATGACATTTATGCAAATATACATTTGTGCCCTAATAATGATAACCTAAATGCCAATTTATAAAAGTTCACAGACATTGTGACATTTTATCTTTAACAAATATTTACTGCTTTTAGTAGTGCAAATTATACTTTTCATTTTACCAATTCAACCTTTTGCATACTGTAACCTTTATTAAAAGTCCAAATTATTCAAATTTAACCTTTTTGTATACTGTAGGGATGTTGTTCAAAAAGGCATTTTTAAACTTACTCGAGCCTCTTCATCTTTGTCATTGAAACCAGGAATCCGAATATTTGGATTAAAAAACATTGCATAAAATCGAGAAGTAAAAAGTAGAGGACTTGTAAAAAGAATAAAAACAATGCCATAAATGGTTGGCAAAATTAACCAAAAACATGTTTTGTATCCCCCAAAAATATTTCGGGCCAAAGTTGGGTCCACCAAAGCCAAGCATCGATTAAGTCCCAGCAACAAACATGTCGCACACCCTCCAGCCCATAATCCTAAAAAAATTATTAATAACATTATTTTTTTATGTTTTTTATGATTAATTAAGATGGCGTTCTATTATGGCATGTTTTTTTGATTAATTACTTGAAAATATCATTATGGAAAAAAACATACCAGTTGAAATACAACCAACGAGATAAATAATTATTGGATTTGTGCAAAAAAGATCTCCAACAATTGAAAGATATCCGGAAACAATGGAATTGAAAAAAATGCACGCAAAATCGATGATTCCAAGAAAGAACATTATTTTGTAACAGGAACGTTGAAGGAATTTTGGTCTCAACATTACTATCAATAATGGAATGTACAGTAGCTAAAAGAGAAAGGGATACTGTAGTTTTGTAATTCAAAAGAAGGACAATAATCTATAGAAAAGTAGGGTTTCAGTTAAGCATCCTGTAACTATAAAAGCTTCAAAAAGTTTGTAAGGTTTTTGAAAATCTTGAAAATTTTTAGGATTTTTTTAATCAACACAAATCGCATCATACAGTACCGTGCAAAAAATTACCTCATAAATAATTCCAGAAAAAATATAAATAATTCCAATTAACCAATTTGGCTTTCCTAAAGCTTTCCATTGAAAATGGGAATATTTTGAGCAATTATATAATTCTTCAATATTTACACCATTCCATAATTGATCCATTTTATTTAATAACACCAACAACAAACTCAATTATTATTAGCAAAATTTAAAATATGAATTTTTACTAACATTTCTTTCAAGCTTTAAAAAAAGGGAAGAACATGCCCTTTTTTGTTGTTGGCATTGAAGAGCCACGCCTGTTTTTCCTGTTTCAACGCATTTTTTTCTGCTCAAAAATTTAAAGTTTAAAATTCAAAAGATGCAAAAATGGAGATTCATTAAATTATTGTCTAAAATTTTATTTAAAAGATCAAATAAAAAATGCCGAAATTTGACTCAAGAGTCAAACTGACATTCACTCTGGAGCCGGTGTCGGAGTTGTTAAAAATTAAAACAATTAGAAACTGTTTTTTTCAATGTTTTTTTCATTGATTTTTTTCAGAATTTATATTGACACCATATATGATGGGAATAACATTGAAGAGCTTCTTGTAAAATGGGTCCTTCAATTTGGATATTTTCAAAGCATATTTTTTACATTTCGCCGAAATGAAGATCAATTACAACCATGGGAATCAAAATATATCACATTTACAAGTGAGCAAGTTCCTTCTTTTGAAAACTTTAATATTCATAAATAACAAAAATGTTAAATGTTAAAATAAATGAAATTTTAAATTTTTTCATCTACATTTGTGCTATGATATTGTAAATAAAATCAATCTTACTGTAGAATAATTGTTGTGTATCACTGTAGATGCTCTGATAACGCTTTTTATACCTTTCTGATAAAAGTTTTTTGTCATCAACAAAAAACAACAAATTTGCATAAAAATGTGAATGTTCATTTTCGCATATAGTTTTTCTTCAACGTTTTTTTACTCACATTTTTCTTTACTTTTCTTCCATTCCATTCATTGATCGATCAATCAGAAAAAAGAAAGAAATGTCTGCTCCATCACAACAACAACAAAAACAACAACAACGTCGAAATCGTCGACCAACAACTTCTTCCTCAAAAAATGGTGAAGAACAACTTCTTTCACCTGGAGAAGCTCGAAAAATTATTAAAAAGCTTTTACTTTCTGCAGTTGATGATATTGCTGATGTAAGTTTTACTTTCTTTTGTTACTTTTTTGAGATATTCAAAATATTATTTATGTTTTTAGACTTTGAAACAAATTCCTCGAGCTCAATCATCATCATCCCCAGCAGCAGCAGGTGAAGAACTAATTTCAACAAAATCAATCAATAAATCTCGATCTAAGAATCTTCAAGCAAGTGATGAAAATCGAAAACGTTCTAAAATTTTTGATGAAAATCAACAAAAAAAGTGGAATCGAAAAGGACGAAAAGTTTCAAATTCAAGAACTTCTTTGGCATCTTTTTCATCAAAATCTGCTTCTGCTGCTGTTTGTGAAAAATTAACTGGGTGTGGACGTGAAAAAATTCCTCATGGTAACATTGATAAAGAATCAATTTATTGTCGTGAAAAATATGATAAATGTCGTGGAAAGAATATGGTAAGATCTTTATAATAATTGAAATAGAGGATGACTAAGTAAGGGGCAAGATTGTAGAGAGGAGGGTATTTAGGGCGCGTGTCCCCAGAAAATCCTTTGATATTTTGCCGCCGCAGTGTTAAGGCGGCAAAAGATCAAAGGCGTGCCCCCTCCGTAATGAAAATGACTATCCCAAAAATTTTTTCTCACTTGGTTATGGGTATACTGTAATATCTTGATCGAGCAAATCAATCATTAATAACTCTGTTTTTTAGTATACTCGTGAAGCTTTTTTTGAAACTGGTGAACCTTTAAAATCCGAAATGAAGAAATTAAATCAACGCCGTCGAGGTCAAACATCAACTACAATAACTGCAAAAGCTCAAATTAATCAAGTTTCAGCGTCTGGTCAAGAAACTTCTTCAAAAACAGTATTAACTGAAAAAAATGAAGCTGATGCAAAAAATGTTACCCTCAAATTTAATATTAAAATGGTCAAATCTGATGGAACCCCAAAAATTCTTGATTTTGAAATTGAAATGCCTGATTTTGAGCCAAGTTTTGTCAAAGTTGGTCAAAAAACTGCTTTCCTTGAATAATCTTTAAATAATTGAATTTGTATTCTATTTTTCTATTTTGTATTTAAATTTTACTGATGTGTCGGAAATAAAAATCCTCTGTAAAAAGTTGAAAGCATTTTCTTTTTTAACACAACATCTAAGGCTTTAGATTCTAAGCATTTAAAAAACATTACAACAGTAAATTGCTAAAATTTTATATACCTTTTTCCAAAAATATATAGTTTGTTACCTAAGAACCCTGTTATGATACTGGAATTCAATGGTTTAATTACCTGTAGGCATCAAACCTGCAGGTTCTAGTTCCTTAAAACGTGCAGGTCAAAAAGATTTTATTTGATATTTGATATTTTAGGTAATCCACATTCCAAAAATATATAATTTGTAACCCTTTTTTGATGACGAGGTTACTCTAATATGATAATTCTAATTACATTTGCCAGATTATGCAAATTTGTCATTCATTCAAAACCTTCAAAAGTAATGTTTTTTTATTCACTGATTAATCATTGTCAATGGCATTCACGTCAACCACATCCATCCATTGATCGCTGAATTTGTATTGTTTTTATTTATCTTGATTGGCGCTCATTTTCAACGACAACAACTTTGTAAAGATGCTGAAGACTTCTTCCAATAAAAACAAAAATAATAATTCAATTTCACCATCAAAAAGTTTTTCAACTTTATCAAATGCAACTGGTTTTTCATCTTCTGTTGATATCAATGATGAAGCACGAAATTATCTTCCTGAATTTTTAGCAAATCGTAAACCAGCAAAAATTGGATCAATTGATTTACATTTTACTAAACTTCGTGATGGTCGGTAAGTCATTAATTTTTTTAATAATGTTTGTTTTTGGCAAGGTTGTAGGATAAAAGTTTGGAGTGACCATTTTCATCTTCGAGCAGGCACGCCTTTGATGTTTTGCCGCAAGCGGTAAAAGATCAAAGGATTATCTTACACATTGCGGACACCTGTCCTAAATCCAACCTTCTCTACGTTTATTGGCAAAGAGGTCATCAGGATAGGGTTTCCACCCCTTTGATCTTTTGCCGCTAGTTGTCTCTTGGGTTGACGTCCTTGTATTTGGGGATTTCTGATATTCTGAGCCAATGACAAAATTGTATTTGTTTAGTATAAAGTTATCGTGACTTCATATATTTCTACTATTTATTACATTTTTTAGACGTTTATACACTTATACGGTTGATTGGAAAGAAAAAGTCGGCAAAGTTGGAGTTGCTCAATTTCGACGAAAGAAATCAAAATCATCTAAAAAGTCAAAGAAGAATAAATCTTCACAAACATCATCATCTTCAGCTCGATCCAAGTCTTCAAAAGTTGCTTCACCATCACCTTCAAAGGATGCCGCCGCCGTCGCCTCAGGAACAAAGACAAAGAAAATTCAAGTAAAAGAAAAACCTCGAAAATCATCTCAAAAACAACAAAAACCTGGTCGTTCAAAAGTCCGATCTTCTTCTTCTGCTGCTGCATGTTGCAAGCAAGAACGTCGTCGATGTGATGGTCCATGTAATCGTCGAATGGATATTCATGATCTTACAATTATTGGTTTATGTGATCATGTTGCATGTGAGCAATGCCTTGCAAATGCTCCAAGAATTGATACAGAGAATTTTGGTGGAATGGGTTGCCCGAATGTTAAATGCTATCTTTTGGATCTTGCTTCCCTTTGTCCAGATAAAGAAAAAAGAATGGAAACAATTCGTCGAGCATATTTATTGGAATCTCCTGTCAATTCTGAATCCACCACTTCAACCGTCACTTTTTCAACTTCAATGTCAATTAAAACTAAAAAGAAGTAATTCAAAAACAAATATTCTGAATTTTGGTATGAACAAAAAAAAGTAGTAGTTTATTCATCTTCTTCATCTGATTATAAATTTTATTATTATATATTTTACATACTTTATATCTTTTATGTATTGATTAGAAATAAATGATAAAATATTTTTAAAAAGAATTGTTAATTTTTGAAAAATGTAATCTTCAATCCCTGATAATCAGGCAAAACCAAAGGCGCGAAAGTGGTCTCGTGTGGATTTTTTTCAAAATCATTCTCTTGCCTTTCTTTTGCCTGATTATCAGGCATTCCGAACAAAAACAGGATTATTTAATATTTTGAACTTGTTGGTCGCATATACCCTGTAGGTTTTATCTGTTGTTGTCCGCCCGGAGGTTTCATACATTTAAAGATTTTTTTGTAAACGGCATCTCGCATATTTGTATTCAAAAAGAGATAAACCAAACCAACAGCCCCGTGGGAAGCTTGCCAAGTAATTTGTCCAGTGATGACAAGCCAATCGGGAGTGTAAAAGAATTGCATGTAAACGTAAATTGCAGCAGCAGTCATTTTTAGGAAACAAATAATTGTAACTTGAATGAAGGTTTGTTTTTGAATGTAACTCATATCATTTGTATCATGATCAATATGATTTTTGAGAAGCATTATAAAGCATAGGCAGAGATACGTGATCATGATTACAGAAATCACAAGGATATTGTTGATTGTATGAGAGATATTTTCATGCTGAAAAAGGGTACGGTAACAATTTGTTTGACAATTATGGATTACGGTAATGAGATTATTTCGATTACGGTAATAATATTATTATCATATAAACTTGAACAACTTTATTAATTACAGTAATTTTTAGGTTAAAATACTTATGAGGATTACGGTAGCAGTATGTTTGGGATTCAAATGGAATTAGGAGTAACTTTAACTATATGTTTTTAGGTTACGGTAAATTGGGTTTAAAATATTGTAGATTACGGTATACAGGTAATTCTGCACTTAGGTTAAATTAATTTATTTGAATATTTTTTGGCTTATTTTCTAGATTACTGTAAAAGTAGTTGTTGATCAAAGAATTTACCTTTGGTGTCCCGACAGGAATTTCATATCGATCAATATTAACATAGGGGTCAAAAAACATTGCATACGAAGTTGAAGAAAACAAAAGTGGATTTGTGTAAAATGCAAAATAGAACATGTATACGGTAGGAATAATTAACCAAAAATATGTTCGACAACCTCGAAATAATTTTACACTTAATTTTGGGAATAAAATTTCAACAATTCTATTAAATCCCAGAATCATGCAAGTCGCACATGTCCCAGCCCAAAGCGCCGTGGCAATACATCCCGTAATATAAGAAGCTTTTTGATGGGTACAAAAAATTTCGCCAACTTTTGACCAATACCCTGAGAGAATGGAATTGAAAAATATGCATGCAACATCGAGTACGCCAAGATAAAGCTGAATTTTATAAGATGAAAATTTTCGAAATTCTTTTTGTGCCATAATGTATAAAAATGGAAGGTATAAAACCTGAAAATGGGATTGCTAATAATGATGACATCAAAGGCGGCAACTTTTTGTATAGAAAAGATGTTTTCGGGTTGGCACTTCTTTGATCTTTTGCCCTGAGCGGCAAAAGATCAAAGGATTAAGTTATACATAAAGTGGTAGAAAATGCCAATCCCTATCTACAACATTGAATGGCAAATGACAAAAGCTGATACCTCAAAAATGACTCCGGTCATGATGTACAAAACTCCAATAAAAATATTCGGGCGTCCGAATGAATACCATTCCGGTTGATGAAATTGTTTACATGAATAAAGTTCTTCAAACTCTTCAGTTTTAAAGAAAAGTCGTTCCATTTTTCTTGATTTTAACTAAATTATTAAAGACAATAATTTCAAAAATGCCTTTTTGAATAATCAAAACTCAAAAAAGTGCCATCGCATTTTAAAATTTTGCCGACTTTTATTTCATAGACTTTTTTTGAAATTTTAATCTTTCATTTTTCTTTTATTTTTTTAAACAAAAGAAAGAATTTTAAAAATTTCCATTTTTTTGGTAATCAACAATTTTTAAAAAACGGATTTATTTAATCCCCTTTTTCAAGGATTAAATTTATGTTGGGTGTGGATAAAAAAGTTTTTTAAAAATTCAAGTCCAAAAATCAACGTTACTTTTAAAAAACAGAATCTTTTTTGGAGTCTAATAATTTTTATTGTTAATCTTATTTCATGGTTTATTACTGTAGTTGCAGAGGGGGAAATTAAATCTTTAAAAAACACAATCGAAAAAGCAGATTAAAAATATTTTTTGCTTTAATCGGACTTTGGTCGACTTTTTTTTTAAAATTAAAGAGTCCAATTTAGGTTCAAAAATATTGCAAAATTTGTGAGGGAGGGTGTTTATCTGCCTGCAGACATTTATTTTTATTAAAGATAGATCAACAACAATATTATTTTGTAGAATTATACGTTTTGATGAGGGTGTACCCTTTTTTGATAAAAAAATTAAAAAACAGGAATGGAAACTTTTTGGAGATATAAAATGGTAACAATTTTTTAAAAAAAATCAATTAAAATTTAAAAATGAACAAATTGTTTTTTATTGTTTGGATTACTGTAGTTGCCATTTTTATTTTTGTTCCATCAAATGTTCAGGCTCATCCATTTCAAAATCAGCCAATAAATAATCAAAATAAAAGTATTCACTTAGAAGCCGATTCCAATGAATCAATGGAACGTTTAACAAGATCCTCAAAATCTCAATATATTTCTTCAAAACCTAAAACTTTTTGGCAATGGTTTTTTTAATTAATTTGTTTTTTAACATGCTTTTTAATCACGCTTTTAAAAATTAATTTATCGATACTTAAATTTATTTAGATAAATATTTATTTATTTTATTTAGTACAGTACATTAATTTTATAAGAATGCATTTCGAAATTCGATAATTCTTTGAACAAAATTTTGGTCGTCTGCAAAAACAAAGTTCAAAAATGGCAAAAACTTTTGCCATTCTTCATTCGAATATGGAGCTGAAGGTAAATGAGCGTCATCGAAATCGGATAAATTCATTTGTTGAAAAGCCGAAGGTTCAGGCCATGCATTTCGATTAATTCTTCGAGGATATCCTTTCCGTAAAGTTGTATAGGAATCATTTTTGGGACTAAAAATTGTAAATTAGAAACAAAAGCATTGTTGTCATGGGAGGGGATAAAAGATGATCGTAAACTGGTGATCTTTTTGTTAGCAGCAAAGATCAAAGGAATCATAACATTTTTTGGCGACTTTTTCTCTTTGTTTAACCTACTTTTTAAGCCATTCATTAATCTTATAACTGACTAATGATTGATCAGAAAACCAAATATCTGATCCACGTTCAACTTTTCCCTTATCAGCATTAAAAAATTCTTCACCAAATTCAGCAATTACATATTCTTCAATTTTTGTCATTGTATATGGCTCATCTTTTTTAAAGCCTAAAAATTGTCTTATTATTTTAATTTTTTTATATTAAAATATCTATATTAAAAATATTACCCATAATTTCGCGCCATGCTTCAATTGTTGCTCCAATTGTTCCCATTTGAAATTGTGGGACTTTTTCTTCTCCTCGCAAAAATGGAACTGAAATTGGATCCAAAAATTGGGAATAAAAACGTATCTTTTTTCCTTCATTGATTAATGGAATATGATTGCAAAGATGAAAAACTAATAAATCGGCATCTGAGGTAATCAATACCGTATCCCTTGAGGGAAAATTGAACGAAAATTCCAACACAGAACCAAATAATCGAATTATCTAAAAACACAAAGCTGAAATTTATAAAAATAGACTGTATTTTTGATCCTTTTACAGTATCGTTTTACAGTATCTTTTTAGAGTACCTGACTGATTGAAACAGCAGGTAATTTTTGGGGTTCATAAAATTCAAAATATGCATTTTGTTCCTTTAAGATTTTTATCGTTTCTTTTCCCTGATCATTTGATAAAAATTCTTCTTCTTTTCCAATCAGCAAAACAACAGAATCAACACCAAGTTTTTTCCAAGATTCAACTGCCAACGGCAAAGGAAAAAGATATCTCGGATTTAAAGTTGATGGAAGAAGAACAATATTTCTTTGTTTATTGTTATTATTATTATTTGTAGTGTTTGATTCTAGTTCTAAACATCGGCATCTAAAGAATATTTCAATTTTAGAGGTTAGAAAGGGTAAAACTTACTTCCACTGACTATTTTCAGAATATTGATAAGAAAAACATTTAAAACAAAAATGATTCTGAACAGACATCAGAAAAAGTGCAAAGTTTTAGAGTATCCGCGTTTAAGAAAATTTTTTCAAATTGATCCAAATAAAAATAATTGGAATAATAATTTAGGAAACAACAAAAATAAGAAGATGACATTGAAAAATCGGGGATAAAGATTTGCTTTGACCTGATTTATCATTTTTAACAATCAACAAACGAATGGAAATTCTTTTTGGAATGATGATGTTCGTTCCAAACTACCTAATTTATTGTCATATATATTTTTTATCATAATGTTCAATTCATAAATGACAGATAGAATGCAAAATCAACTAAGAAAGAGGAACACAATCATTTTCTCCGGATAGAGCATAAATTATATTTTTTGTCTTGAAACAAAGACAGGCATTGCAAATAACATAATGATTATAAAAAACACAAGTGGTTACAGCTATTGAATATTCTTGCGCAACAAGCTGAGTTTGACCCTGTCCCCATATAACTTCGCCTTCTGAAAGTTGGCAATTTTTTTTAAATTAGAAAGAGAGCTACTACAGCTAGTTTTGGCAAAGAATTTTTTTGGCTTGCAGGTTTTCCTCGAGAGCATCGGAAGATTTCCAAACGATTTTTTATTTATTTTTTTTGATTTTGCGCTCGACTCTGGCTAAAGATCTTTGACTGCCATCTGCCTTTCTTTTTTTATTCGCGCGAAAGAAAAATAATAATAAAAAATTTGTCTTCAATTGACATTCACTATTTTAGATTTTCGCTTTGCCTGCTTTCTCTGAAATCGACAGAAACATGGAATCATCCACAATCGTAAGTTGTGTTTTTTGTATTAAACCATTTTTTTTGTATTATTACTTTTAGATGATTAAATATCCTGTTTCACATGAATGGAAAATCAAGAAATCTGAATTGGAAAAATTACCAGATGGAAAAAAATATAAATCTTCGACCGGTTACAGAGCATGTTGTTCATTAAATATTACTTATTGTTTAAGAATTTATCCAAATGAAACAAAGAATAATCCTCGAGGAAAAACTTGTTTGTTTTTTTTTGTAAATCCCGGAAATGCCAAAGAAGTTAAAGCCGAATATACTTTGTCAATTGATTCAATGAAGCTTTCAACGGATTGTAATTATACTTTCAAAATCAAGAAAGGATGGGGACCAACACTTTGCAAAATTGATGATTTTTTTAATCCTAGAAATGGATATTTTATTAATGATGAATTGATTGTAAAAATTAATGGTACATTAGAATTTGAACGAGCAATGGTTACGGTAAAACAATGTTTCTCTTGCACTTTTTTAATTGTAAATATTTTAGAAACTTCCAATTTGTGTTCAATGGGCTTTGAAAGAAACTGAATTGACTGCACTTAAAACTTCAGATACATATGGTTATTTGAAAAGTAAAAGATTCAATATTTCTTCTGATTCAGATGTCAAATATTATCTTCGATTTTATCCAAATGCGAATAAAGAAAAGTATCGGGGGGAATCAACACTTCGGGTATACTTAGAATTTGGAAACGAAAAGAAAATTGAAGCATTTTTAAGTATTTCAATTGAATCTGCACAATATTCACGCTATTGGAATGCTATTTATGGAAAATCTGAAAGTCATGGCGCCGTTTGCACTTCAATTGAAGAACTTTTTGATCCTAACAAAAAATTTATTTTTGATGGAGAAATGATTATTAATGTTAAAGGATTTTTATTGATTGAAATGGAAAAGATTCAGAATACTGTATTGACTGTCAAGAAGGGAATTGCAACAAAAAGAATGAAACTTCAAAGAAATAAGAATTTTACAATTATTGTTGGAGAACATCAAATCAAAGTAAGCTTTTTTAATACAGTAATACACTTTATGCAAATTCTGTCCATTTTAGGTCCATAAAAGAGTTCTTGCTGAAGCTTCGCCGGTTTTTGCCGCAATGTTTGAATCAAACATGAAAGAAGCAACCGAGAACAAAATGGAAATCACTGATTTTTCATTCGAAGTTGTTCGAACTGCAACCAATCTAATCTACAGTACCGGCATTGCAAGAAGTTTTCCCTTCGAAGATATGATTTCTCTCTTGCAATTCTCTGACAAGTATGACATTCAATTTATTAAAGTAAGTTTTGTTATTTTTTTGATGTTATTGTAACACATTTGTTTAGGACATTGTTGAAGAATATTTTATCAAAAGAATCTCAGTATCAAATGTTTGTCAACTTTTCAATTATTCCAAAATTTTCAATGCCGAAAAACTCAATAAGAAATCAATTGAATTCTTAGTTAAATGTTCAAAGGAATCTTCTCCTGTTGCTGATATTGAAAGCATTGATAAAGAAACTCTTGGAAAAATTTTTGTCCGAACTCTTTGTCATTTTTCAGAAGCTGAAGTTTAATTTATTGCTTTTATTTTATCTGTTTTAAAATTTGTTTTTCGTTGTTACAAAAATAAAATTTTTATTCAAATATCATATTACCTCTAAAAAATTTCGAAAATTTTCGAAGTTGTTTTATAGTACTTTTGAAAGATCTCTTGGTTATCAATTATGACCTGATAAACGGTTCAAGAAAAACAATTTTTTAGATCAATAACTGTCTGTCTCGCCAGTTTTAGTTCGATTATGCACATCTTCTTTGTCTGTGCGTCGTTCTACAGAAATTCGTATGCATTAATAAAGATCAACAACAAATATCCTCCTAAGGGGGTAATTGTAGAGTGAGGTCAATGCCAAAGAAAAAAAACAAAAAATTTTTCTTAATCCATTCTCATCTTATTTGCTTGCTGCATCACTTTTTTTCTCAATTTCATAAAAATGTTATTCAAGAAAAAATTTGTTCAACGTTTTTATCCCCGTCATTCTTTGAATAAAACAATAAATTTTGGAGAAAATCTAGAATTTTCTTTAACTGCTGAATGCTTATCTTCTAATAATTATATTTATCATTTGGAAAATCAAAAAGGTGATTTTGAAGTTGTTAAAATTAAATTGACACATTATCAATACGGCAGACCTCATATTACTGAACTTTTATATGATAGTGATCTTAAAAAATTTGAATATACTGGAAACAATTGCTCGTTAACCTCTGATTCTATTGAATTTGAAATTCTTGCCAACATCGAATATAAGAAAATGAATTATGTTAAAGACTCTTATAAACTCTCAGTACCATCAGAACATTTAAGAATGTTAGATTTAAATGAATATGAAGAACGGGAAATAATTTTACAAAATTATCCCTATTTAAAATTCAACTGTTATATTAAAAAGCAAAGCGTATACGGTACAACAGAAGTTCATATTGTTAATCCATATAATCTAAAAATTGGGGCTGTTGATCTTTTATACCCAACAAATCCCAAAATTATCGAAGGTAATGATTTTTTTTATCATTTTTTTTCTAAATATTTTAATTATAAGCTCAATTATAAAATTAACTAATAAAATTTTAAAAATTGTAGGTAAAAAAGGTGACTTCAAATTTGAAACCATTCATGCCCTCAACCTTGACTTGGAACTATCATTCTGTTTTGATCCATCAGATGTTAATGATACGATTGAAGCTGTTGAAAGTCGTCCGGAATCAGTTTTGCCATTCTGAAACGTATACTTATTTCTCTACAACGAAACAGAAGTTGACAAAAACTTCTGAATTTTGTAAACAAACTTTTTTGTTGATATACCTTATTTGTTCTTTACTATATTTTTATATATAATACACAAAAAATCTTTTCAATGCTCCAGAATTTGTAACTCAATCATCTAGAGATTCTAGCTTTAGATTTTTTCCCAGATTAATTTTTTTTTCAAATTTATACAATTGATTAAAAAGTCAAGGGTTAAAAAGTTTTTATTCTTCTTTTATCAAATTTAAATGGAGGCGGCTGATCTTGCTTTGTTTAAGCTTCTTATAAATTTCAATAATGTTGATCGAAAGTTCCTGTTAAGTTTAAAGTTTACAAATACACTTAATACCCACAGATCAAGAATTGCCCTTTCTAATTTTAGAACGTCATAAAAATCATTTTTAATAGACTGATAAAGACAAAAGGGGGCCAATTTATGAGTCATTTTATATCAAAGAAAAACACTTTTTTGTCTGCTCTGATTTTTTTCACTGATTTGAATTTCCGGTCTTTTTAAAAACTGATCCAGTTTTATGGATATTTTTGTGTTTTTAAACATGCTGAAACTACAGTAACCCAAATATTTCTACAAAGAATTTCAAGCAAAAGCAATCAAAAATTACTGATTTCTTTAAATATTATTATTTTTTGATACAAAAAACAAACATTTTTATTTTTTTTATCAGAAAAGTAGCTTTTCTTGATGGTGATTTCAAAAAAATCAATGCTTCTAAAAATGAATTCTTTCAAGAAAACAAAAAAAAATACAATCGAAAGTTCCAACAATAATTTTTACTAAAAACGACAAAAAAAACTTTGGAAAATAATTACAATTCAAAATAGGACCCTTTTTTGGAGAAGGAAATGATATTTATTTACTTTTATATTTGAACTTTGAATCATCAATCCTGTTTTTATAGCTAATTCAATTATATATGCCTGGAGGGTGTTTAAATATTTGATTAACTTTGTTTATTATTGTTGCTTATAATAGCTAAAGTCAATAATCTGTATTATCATTATTATTGTTCTTATTCTTATTATTATTACCAGCCCTTCCACCCCACTCTTTTTTTACCCATCTCAAAAACAGAAATATAAAGGTTCCGTCTTTCTACCTTTTTTGACCGAACAAACACAAGCAACTTTTTTTGCTTTCTTTGGATTAAAAAAAGAAAAGCACAAGTTTTTGGAAGGGGAGAAAAAAGAACGATAAGCATTGAAAATTTGCTTTTCTTTCTTTCTTTGCCTTTTTTGGAGTTGAAAGAAAGGAAATGACGACGACGACAATGGTTGATCGAAGTCAATTACGCTTATATGGAATTGGAAGTAGTAATAATAATAATTCTCCACCTTCAATTTCTGGAAGTAGTAGTACAACCACAAGCAGCAGCATTGATGATCGAAGATATTCCCCCAAGGAAAAACGTGACACAATGGATTCCTCTAGTCATCAAAGGAAGCGAAGAGTCTCAGAATTTATTATTCGAGTTCCAATTGATCATCTTAAAAAGATTGGAGCTACTGATGAAGTGAATTCGCTTTCAAGGGAAACGCAATCTTTTGTTGGTAAGTGTTTTAACAATAATTTGCAAGGTTACTGTTGCTATCGTACTTTTGATGTATTTTCCAGGATTTTTTTGCAACTCTATTTACTCTTGTCAAGATTACTGTAGATATTTTTGATGGATTCAAGCTACAGTAATCTGTTTTTATTTTTTAGGCAAAATTTTTATTAAATTTAACTTCCCCTTTGAAGATTACTGTAACTACAGTATAGCCATAAGTGACTGTTTTGCAAACATGGTTTTTCCTAAATTTCTCCCCTGAATTTGTTACTATTTTTTAAAATTACAGTAATCTCGAAAATGTTTATACAAAACATTTTTTAAAGCTTTCCTTCACCTTTTCATTGTTTTTAGGAATTGCAACAATTCATGGCTTGCTAAGAATTTATCGAGGTCGTGGAATTTTTCGTTTTCTTTGGATTCTTGTAACAGTTTTATGTGTATTCTTTTTTCTTTATCAATTATTTGTACTTATTAATCAATATCAACAAAAACCTACCGCATCTCATGTATCATTTATTCTTCCCGAGGATGGCATGGCATTTCCATCTGTAACAATTTGTAATTATAATTCAATTCGACAAAGCTTTGTTGCAGGTTTGTTTCTAAATAAATGTTATAATTTGATTACTGTAACTTTATAATGTATTATTTTTAGAATTAAATCGAACAACAAATGGAAGCTTTTCATATGATCTCTTAAAATATCTTGCTCTCAGTTATCTTGAAGTTCAACTTGTCGTCACCGCTTCAGATGACTTTCCACTTCAGATGGGAGAAGAGTTACTTCAGAATTTTACACAAATTGTTCCAAATTTTACAATTAATGGTTTCTTCTCAAATGCCGGACCACTTTGTGAAGAGACTTTGCTTTTATGTTCATTTGGAGGACGGGAATTTAATTGTTGCAAATATGCTCAACCAATTTTAACAGATATGGGATTGTGTTATCGGCTGGAATTGGCAAAAGCCGATGAAATCTTTCTTCAATCTCAAACTCATTCCGGGGTTGCAAATGGACTTCAAATAATTGCAGATTGTCATAAAGAAGATCAAGTGGAAATGTCAGATGGAAATTCAGAATCCGATGAAGAAACTGTTGATTCATTTCTTCGATTGTTGGATCAACTGATAAGTGGGATTAAATCAAAAACGGATATTACGGGACTTTTTGCACAAGTTTTTGATGTTGGTTTTCGATATTATGTTCATTCAGATAGTGAACTTCCTGCCCTGTCATCGGAAGGCATTACAGTATCCCCGGGGACAAGGGTTTATTCAGCTGTAAGCCCAAATCGAGTAAGTTGTAACATCTACTCTAACCGTCAAAAACAGTAAATATTTTAGTTTAAATTACTACCAGAAGAATCTTGGGGAAATTGTACTGAGCGATGGCCCGATGACCTCAATGATGCAAATATTCAATATTCTTCAACAAAATGTAAATCCCTTTGTCGAGCAAAATTTTACAATGATTTATGCGGCTGCTCTCCATTCATTTATAATGTCAAAGGAGGTTTGTAATAGCTTAATATGATAGAATTTAAAAACTTTAATCTAATCGGGGAAAAGGTTTGCGAAGTTTTAAACTATTTTTGAACCCGATTGAACAACAACAATACAAAAACGTGATCCTTAATAAATTGAGCAAACAATAGCTTTAAAAGGGGAACAAAAGACAGAACAATAGAAAGAAAAAAACAATGAATAAGCATTTGTAGTACTATTTTTTTATTGTATTTTGGATTGTTAAAAAATAGTTAAAAATTGAAATCAAAACAGTGTTAAATTTTGGGGGATCGCAAATTTTTCACATTTTGAGTACTTTTGTGACATTGACCCTGGAATTGAATCTAACAAAAGATCAAAGAGAAACTGCCGATTTTCAAATGCGATTAAAAACTTCCGGCCAATCCCTGAATGTCTCTGTAGTTTGATTGACACAAAAAAATAAAAAAATTTTGCACCTCTCAAAAAATTACACCTTGTTTTTTTTTCTAGAATATTCAACATGTTCAGCTTATGAAATGCATGATTGTGTTGTCAGGAATTCAAATGAAGATGTAAATTCGAGTAAGTTTTTGATTGATTTTTTTGCAACATTTCCGTTCCTTTTAAATCTTTATCAAAAATGACTCATTTTCTATTGTTATTTTAGCTGATATTACAGCACCAGTAATTCCATGCCCATATTGTAAAATTGAATGTGATCGATGGGTTTATCATACGTACGTAATTATTATGCCTTTTTTAAACATTTTTAAAATTTTAACAAGTAATAATTTTACAGATATAATTCATATGGTGAAGGATTCTCCGAAGGTGCTTTAGATTATCTTCGAAAACGGCTTCCATGGACTACAAAACCACATATCAAGTACAGTAACCAATATATAATTAATAAAACCCATATACATTTTTAGAAGTAATTTTGTTACGATAAATATATTTTACCGGGATATGGCTTACACTCAATATGAACAAATGCAATCCACAACTTTCACACAAGTCATCTCAAATATTGGCGGAAATATGGGAATGACACTTGGAATGAGTCTAATTTCTATTATCGAAATTATTGTTTATCTTTCAAAAACTTCTTGGATATTTTTGAGTAAAAAAAGAAGAGAACATTTGGTTGAAAAGAAGCATTATGAAAAGGTAAGTGATTACTGTATCTGTCAAAGATTATCTCATGCAATATTCATTATTCAAAATTTGCATAACTTTTGAAACATGCCTTAATCATATTCTTATAAAATCCATTATTTTTAGCAACGTGAAAAAACGTTGAAACAAACCCTTGAAAAAGCTGCCCAACAAGAATCATCTCCCCAACCGCACACATTCCGTCGAATTGCAAATAGCCTCAGGCGAAAAGTATCCCAAGTTTGGCCAAAATCTCCAACTTCTCCGAAGCCATCTTCAACATTTTTCTCCGATCAACTTGTTGATGCCAATCTTCGAGGAGATGGAAAAATTACCATTGGACAAGAGCCAATTTTTGCCGAGGTTAAAGTTGATGCAAATCAATTTTTGGATTTATTGCAAGCAAATTCTCATCATAAATCCGGTCGTCCCCGAAGTGTCTCCTGTCCTCGATCATATTCAAGAGAATGGAAATCAAACAATGAAATAATTCTCCCATCAATTTCGTCATCTTCAACAATCGCAATCACAGATGCCTCAAATATTAATAATTGTAGCAGTAATAATAATTCCTTTGACATTGAAAAACAACATCATGATATTGAAAGCAATTTTAAATATTATTAGAAAAAAAGTTTTATAAAAATTATAAAAAAATCAATCTTAGTGTACATTGAATGTCTAAACATTACAGTAACTTATTGCAAAAGGATACGATTAAAATTGAAAGTGAGAAACAACAACACAACAGAATATGTCGGTGTCGAAATGATCAAAGATTTTTCAGTAAACTTGATTTTTGTCATTCTTTTTTCTTTTCATGCTTTCTTTTCTGAATTTTTTGTAGTCACTTGCACAATCATATTTTTTGATTTGCGCGCCTTTGATGACCTTGAAAGTTTACCTCCGATATTTTACTCAACATAAAAAGTTTTTTCCTGGGCAAACATGGATGTAAAAAATTTAATTTATACTCTCTTTTAACATTTGAGCGCCAAAACTTTCCTTTTTTGCAGCAGAAGTCTTTTGTGTTTGTGTTGTTTTTACCGATGAAGTGTTTTTCCTATTTTAAAGCAAAATTCAATTTCAAAAGAGGAAAAAAACTGTCTTCGAATCATAAATATTCTTTTTGTTTGTTGGATTTTTGAATCTGTTTACAGAAAGATCTTTCGAAAGACAGATGATTTTTATATCCGAAAAAACTAATATGAAATTTCGGTGGTGCATCCGTTAATAATTGTGACATGTTGAAATAATGTTTACAATTTATTTTTCTTTATGTTTGTTTCTCGTTTATTCTGTTGTAAGAGAATGTTCCATAAGTTCGTGATATAATTTGAAGAAGCGTTCATTCCACATAAATCTGTGGCTCACCCTTTAAAATTTTTAGGTACATCGATTTTCAAAAAAAACTTACAAATTTTTTCACTGGTTGATTTTTACTGTAAAAATTTTGCATACTTCTAAAATGGCTTCTTCCAAGTAATTTTATAATTTTACACATGTTTTTTCAATAACTTTTTTTTAGAATCATTGTTGGAGATGTGAAAGAAACTCAACGACATAATGATGGAAGATTTCGTCGCTTTATCCGTATTTCATTTAATAACTACAATTCATTGAAAGATGAAGAACGTTGTGAAGCAATTGATGCTGCAATCATGGAAGCATCAAAACGATTGAATAAGGATATTCCCAAAATTGGTCATTATCAGTAAGTTATTTTGTTAGTCAATTGTTCTGCTGTTTGAGGTTTGGAATAAAAAATCAGAAAATGACAAAATTTTGGAAACTGGAGTGAAATTTTCCTTAAATTTTCCGACTTTTTTCTGTTACTCTGGAAATCAAAACCCAAAAAAAATTTGAATAATTTTTTCAATTAAAACGATACCACAAATTTGTTTTTCAGATATAACCTTAAAGGTGGCTTTAATATGCAATACGAAAATGACACCTTTACTCGCCATGATAATCATGACTTCCTTTCTGCCACAATAAAAACTTGTACAAGTAACTACAAAAATTTTTGCACCAAAAATGATTTGAAAATCGAAATGATTAGTTTCAATGTCCAGAAATCAATTGTGGAAAAGGAGGAAAGTGAAGAAGCAGGCCGTCGTATGTTTGAATTTATTGCACAACGGATAAGGGAAAGTAATAGACGTCAATAATGTGCTTTTGTGTTCAACAATCTTTTTGGTAACATTTAAGAATTCTTTTTTTCTTTTGATCCAATCTTATTGTAATGAATTAAAAAAAATTCAAAAAAATAACTGTTTTGAACATTAAATGTTTCAACAATACAGTAACTTTTTGCTAGCACATTTGTTTAAATAAACTTCACGATTTTTCAATAAAGTTATTTCACTCCCATGGTATTTTTGACCTTAAACTTATTACAAAATATTACATTTTACTTTTTTATAGTTAATGCACACCAGTTGGGAAACATTGATTAATTACAGTAATACAGTTTCACAATACAATACGTTAAAAGATTAAATTTGAATAAAATGATAAATTACAGTAAGGCATTTTTAAAATTAAGGTATACACATCAAAATATTACTGTTTAAAAGATTACTGAGCAATTGGTAAATGTGTACAAGCTCCAGCAGTATGGGAACATTCAATCAAAGTTGAAAGCCTGCTTTTTGTGCTTCCATGTCCGGCATCAAGATTTGCATATTTTTCATTCAATGCTGCGATATCGGCTTTCAAGCTCGCTGATAAAGCTTCAACTTTTTGTTGGAGCACTAAAAATATAATATTATTAATTACAGTAATCTTATGAAGATTCCTTACCATCATAATGAACTGGTGGTTTATCATAGTTGGGATCCGAAGTTGGATCAGGTAAAATTGGAAGTTTTTGAGTTGTAACGGAGCTACTTGCAACAACTCGTTTATAATAAATTTCACCTTGACTTTGTAAAGTTTTTGTATTAATTCGATGAAGCTTTAAATCTTTCATTGTAAATTTTGTTCCAGTCCATTTTACATTTGCTTCATTTTTATTAATAAATTCTCGAAGTTCATCTTTTGTTAAAATGTTTTTATCTTTTCTGAAAGGTTACGGTATATGTAAAAATATGCAAATTTTGTTGGTCCTTACGTTTCTTTATTGTCGATATCTTCTCTGGCATCATGTTTTCCGATTTCTTTTCCGGCACTTCCACCCAATTCTGAAATTTTAAATTTGCAGGTTATGCCATCTGGTTCTGCATTTACGCAAATTTTTAGACTTACTAAAACCCATAAATGAAAATCCGCCGCCTCCCTTTGTTCCTTTTGATTCACTGTTTTCATATCGATGTTCAATATTTTGTCGAAATTCATTTTCCTTTGTTTCATCATATTTGAAATGGTCCTTTTTTGAATCGTAGGTTAAAGTTTCATTAAAATATTCCGTTTGAATATCAGGTCGAGCAAAAATATCATCCCAAAAAACTGATTCCCATTCACTTTGATATAAATCAGATGCATGAACCTTAAATTAAATGTATAAAATTAGCAATGATCCCTTTTGATCTTTTGCCGACGATCAAAAAATGAATCTACGGTAGCAATCACTCTCTTAACTCCAATGGTTACTGTATTCCTACAGTAGTTTAAAGTACAAATTTCTGTAGAGAAAAAAACAAATCATTCTGGAAACTTTTAGCCGACGAATAAAAAAATTTTTGCCTGAACTTTATCATTCGAGGGTGATTAATGAATGATACAGTAGTATGCAGGAGGATTAAAAAATGGGTTTACTACACTCATAAAATGTACCCCGACTGATCCCTACATTTTTTTAAATTTTCCAAATCGTATTTTTCATTTTTGTCTTTCGCTCCTCCGTCGAACCTGCTGCGCCAAGCAGGCGACAAAAAAAGAGCAACAAAAACGAATGTAATGAAAAAACGAGAGAGAAAAAGAAATGCAAATTTGTGTGCTTTCATTGAATAACTTTGTTTAAGATATAAAAAAAAGAATGTGAGCGTTTAGGAGATCCAGAAAATAGAATATTTTAGTTTTGAGGGATCGATCAAGTCTTTTCTACAGTACCCCAAAATTCATATTATTACCGTACCTCTTGACCTTTAATTTCATTCATCAAATGAGTAATAATTTGACTTTCTTCATCAGATTTGATATATCCAACTGTTTCAAAATCCATGATTTGAACAGTTCGATAAATTTCTCGTGCCAATTTATTTACATCATTTGAATTTAAATAAACTTTTCCATCTCCATTATTATAATCATTATCCAATCTTGCGAAGAATTCGGTTTTTACAATGGTTTTACCAGTAATATTTAAAACTTTAAAAACTTCTTGAACCGTTGACATTGTAAATTCAAAGTATAACTTTGTCTTGGAAAGAAATGCCGCAGGATCAGATTTTGCTTGTTTTGTCTAAAACTGATAAGATTACTGTAGATCTTAGAAAAATACAGTATACCATATTAAAACAAAATTCTTCATTTGTAACTCCAACATTCATTAAAATGTTATTTGGTTGACCTTGATTCGAATGCCATCGATTATCAATTTTTAGCATGGGAGTTAAGGTATCTCGATTTATACTTAATCTGACCTAAAATTTATTACCGTAATTTTATGACATCAAACATGTTAAAACTTTTACATTTTGCATAGGTAATGGCTGAATATCACTTGTTTTAACATCAATTCCTTTTTGCTGTAATGCTAATTGAACAGTATTTGCAGCTACAGTATCCCAAAGTTGAACATTAAATGTAAAAGTGTAATGCTTATTCGCAGAAAATTCATCCACATCACATTTAACACTTTTTGGATCCATTACACATAAAGGTGTGACGTAATATCTAAAATATACTGGGTTAATGGATACAGTAATAGTTGAACAGAAGGATACTATAAAAAATATTACCGTAGGTTTGTATTACAGTAATTAATTAATCATTATCTAATCCTGTTTATTTTGATAGAAGCATTACGGTAATTAAAAAATGTTAAACTACCGTATGCTTCATCAACTTAAGAATGATTATTTGTATTTAACTTTTTACTAATACGATAATGTAGAAAATATTTAATTTAAAAATACTAAACTACCGTATGCATAATTTATGCATACAGTATCTGTACTCAATAAGCAAATTAATTATTTTAATTATTTACCTTCCATGATTATCTTCTTTCCAGACATTTAATCTTCGACCATGATATTCAACAGATAAAACAATTTGTTCCATGTTAATTATTTGATCCCATAAACTACTTTGTGATTCATCTGATGCTGCTGCCACAGCAGCAACCAAAAACACCGTTACAAAAATCAAAAACACTTTCATCTTTTTTCAAACCCTGTTTTGGCAAACAATATTCAACTATCAAATATTGCCATAATTTTGTTGAAATGAACTGTCTGATATTTATATGCAAATGAATGTTTACTTTTCAAAAAACTCAACCTCCGTCACGTTTTTAAAAAAGTCATTAAATTATTACTTTTTCCCCTTTAAAAAATTATCAGTTATCAGTTTGACGTAAATTTGAACTGATAAAAATGATTAAAAATGTGTCAATATTTAAAATTTATATCTTTTTTTAAAAAAATAGTAATATGTACCATTCTGTGGAAGGTTGACATTGAATTTTTCTATGTACAGTTAACGGAAAATAATTACCAAAGTGTCATACTGTATAATATTCTAAAAAATCTATAATCAAATTTAACACTTATGGATTTTGATAAAAATTCTGTAAAATCTCATTTTGTGATTCTTTTTTATAAAACTTTGAAGTTAAAAACAAAGAAAAAATTTAAATATTGTAAATCGTAGGCATGTTTTTCCTTTCAGAGAAAACAATGAAAGTCTCTTGAAGCGACAATTTGAATCAGCGCTACTTGAAATTTTTAAGATTTTTGCTTGCTGCTGACTTTCACTTTCCAGATTTTGTCATAGTTTTTATTCCATTCTTAAGAATTCTTTGTAAAAATATTAAAACGTCTTTAAAATTTTTATTCAATGGCTTCCTCCCTTCCAAATGATATTTTTCATAATGTTTTTCAACGATTTGCTTACAACATTGATTTAATTGAAAAACGATTTGCTAATAAGCGACCATGTGGATTAGAACTTGATGTTGATACTGGAAAGGTTTGGATTTGCTTTGTTTTATCTCTTCTAATCCTAATATTTTAGATTATTCAAGTCGTTGATGCAAAGCGTCCCCGTCTAAGTGTTGAAGAAGCAAAACAAAAGATGAAAAAGACATTTTTGGCTCCATCATCTTTACTTGGAAATAGTACATTATCTTCTCCATTTGTTCATGATATGACTGCACCACGGGAAATTAAGAAACGAGTATTAAAACATAATAAAGTATGTTTTTGTTATTAGTTCATTCTAAGAATGTTGTGTATTTTCCAGCGCTTCCAACAACAAGTTAGTAATGGAATTGATTGTTCAAGCTTTCTTGATGATGAAAATCGTAACAATGAAGAATCTGAAAATGATGAAAATCAGGAAGCCGAAGAACTCTTTGATTTAAGTGAATTTATTGGTGAGAATGATGAAAATGATAATGAAGATGATGAACAGGATAACGAAGAAGATACTGATGACAAGGATGAAGAAGAAGAACTTGTTGAGAATGAATTATTAGAATCTGAAGAAGAAGACGATGATGGACCAAAAGATGGACAAGATCAAGATTTGGAGGATGAACTTGATAATGAAAAGGGTAAAACTTTCATGATTATCTTGAATCATAATATTTGTTTAATTTTTAGAAGATGACGAAGATGTACCATTTGAAGAAGGAGAAGATGAAGCAGGAAATGAAGAAAGCCCTAATATTAGAATTACTCGAGCTTTGATTCAACGTTTAACTCCAAAAGCTGTTCGAAGAAAGAAAGCAACTGCAATATCTGAGTCTAAGAAGAAAAGCACTCCATTAATTGATGGTACTCCAAAAGCTGTTGGAAGAAGAAAATCAATGCCATCTGCTTCGAAGAAACATTTTGAAAGTACTCCAAAAGCAAAACGTGGTAGAAAGTCAATGCCATCTGCTTCGAAGAAACATGTTGAAAGTACTCCAAAAGCAAAACGGGGAAGAGAATCAATGCCATCTGCTTCGAAGAAACAAAATGTTCAAAGTACTACTGCTGCCCTTGATGATGAAGCAGCTCCAAAGAAATCTCGAGGTCGTCCACGAAAATCAAAAGATGCTGAAGTTACTGCAACAGCATCTTCAAAGAAGAAAAACTCTCCCTTAATTGATAGTACTCCAAAAGCAACACGTGGAAGAAAATCTTTGCCATCTGCTTCAAAGAAACAAAATGTTCAAAGTACTACTGCTGCCCTTGATGATGAAGCAGCTCCAAAGAAATCTAGAGGTCGTCCACGAAAATCAAATATCCTCTAAATATTATTTTCTTTTTTGTCTGTGTTTTTTTATCAATGTTTTTTTACTTTTATGCATAAGCATTAGTATAAAATATTTTTTATTATTAGAATCGAATGCAATAGAAAGCGGTGTTTTAGATCACGTACAAATACGATTATTTTTACAAAGTTTATATGTATTTCTCATAGCAACTAGATTCTTTTCAACATGCTAAAACTGTTTAAAAATAATAATCTAAAAAAGAAATCCAATTTTTTGAGAATTAATGGATTCAGAATCGAATTTTTTGCGGGCAAATAAAAATTTGAACATCACTCAAAATTGCTTGCAACATGCATTGTTTGTTTCACCAAAAAAAACTTATCAAAAACTTTTCCATTTTTTGAACAGCAGCTTATTTTTTTAAAGCTTCATTAAGCTGTGATAAGCTTTAATAGTTCTTACTTAATTTTGTTATCAAAATGAATTAAATTATTGCGACATGATGATTTTCACACATTTGCTCACGTGGCAGTTTTACGTTCTTTGTTCACAAACTGCATCCGTTTTTAAAAAAGTACTTATATTGTTTTAAAACTTTTAATCGCGTCAAATTTTGACTCTAAAATGAGGAAGAGAGAGAGAGAACTCGAACATGTTCGCGAACAACAAATTTTTTTTAGTTTTTAGTTGTTTTTTACTAACATTCGATTCAACATTGACAAAATATTCGTGTCTGCCTCTGTTTTTGATTTTCGATGTCCCATATTAAAATCAAAAAAGTTGCGCAAAAAAGCCATTGCTTTTGGTTTTGCGATTTGTCGTTCCTTCTTTTCTGTAATCTTTTCTTCGATATTTGAATGTGCCTGGGAAAATGGGCAAGTATTTCGCAATCTTACAATATTTCTTATTCATCTTCTTTATCGATGACGCTTTGCCCTTTTCCTTTTCCCATGTTCTGCTTTCTTCATTGGCATATATAAAACATCCTCTCCTGGTGTATGTCGCGATTATTTTTCTCTCTTCATTTTTACTCTTGGCTTTTTATACTTGTAATTACTAATATTACAATTTTAGAAGATCCTGGGGTAATGACATCAGCACCAACTCAACGTGTGCTATCACAATTAGCAAACTTCTCATTTCGATGTAAGTTTTTTTTACTGCAAAAATATTCAAATTTTGTAAACCCTCCTCCATTTACTCATTCATTTTCGGGTTTTATGAGTTATCAAAAAACTTCATTAGTTTATTCTTTTCTTTTTGGCAAGTATGATTATCTCTAAACAATTGTTAATTGATACCGTTGAACTTGTTGCACATATTTTTCTATCAGGTCCAATACCACCATTACAGTGGACTCTGATAAGGCCCAACATCAAATATATGCGTTAGCTACTTTCCGTTTTTTAACATGTACTAATCTGATTATGTTTTTTTTTCAGCACTCAGCACATTATCTGTATCATCTGGCTTAAGTGATCGTCATGCTCTTCCAACCTCTCAAATTATCATCGTTGGAACAAAGCCTCATCTAAAGACTCTTCAGTTTGATAGTAATCTTGCCTCAAAGCTTGTTGGTGTCGATGAAAAACTCTTCAAGGCTGCCATTGATTCATCTGAAAATGCTTCAAATGTTTCTCTTTATTTGAATCTTGCAAAGGTATGTCTTTTATAGTGAATGAAGGGCAAGAGTTTCGCTTTGCATTGTTCACATTCCTTTGTGGTCTTGTGGAACTGTATTTGGTCCAAAAATCTTCACTTTGCTGATAAGGTCTTTTTTGGGACCAAAGGGTTTTTTCTCTCTTATCCCTGATGTTACCGTATCCTCAAAGTCCTCTTTTCCCTAAAAATAGCTGTGCCTACCGTTTCTTACTCTTTGATTACATTCTTTTTTTACAGATTATTGCTCTTCCAACTGAATCATCACGTCATAATTCTCCATCAAATGCAAACACTCTTTTACGTGAATTAAAGTCTGTTCAAATTGCTGATGGGATAAAAACTGTTGTGGTTGTTTTATATTCACCTTATGAACATCTTCTCGCTCATGTTTCTGCAATTGCTCGTTCATTCCCTTCATATTCTCGTAAAACAAAACAATCATCTTTGGAAGCAATTCAAATTGAGATTGAAGTCACAGATGGAAAGCGTCTTACTGAAAAAGATCTTAAATTCCTTCAAAATTTGGGCGAACATGTTCGTATTTGTGCCCAACAAATTGATGCCCCTTGCAATGAACTTAATTCTGAAGGCTTTGCAAATGAAGCCATTCGAATGGTTGAATCTGTTGGAGTTCCAATTCAAAAAACTATCATTGTTGTATGTTTAACAACTATATTTTTTTATAAACTGTAACTAATCTAATTTTTAGGGAGAAGATTTGAAAGAACAAGGCTTTGGTGGAATTTATCATGTTGGAAAAGCTGCCATTCATCCCCCAGTTTTTGCTTGCTTTAGCTATACGCCTGAAGGTGCAAAAGAAAATATTGCCCTTGTAGGAAAGGGAATTGTCTATGATACTGGTGGAATGCAAATCAAAACAAAAACTGGAATGCCTGGTATGAAAATGGATATGGGTGGTGCTGCTGCTTTACTTGGTGCTTTTTGTACACTCGTCAAAAGTGGATTCAATCAAAATCTTCATTGTCTTCTTTGTATTGCTGAAAATAATATCTCTCCTGTTGCCAAGTTTGTTCTTTTTTATCATATTCAATCTTTAATGTTCATATTTTTAGTAAACCTGATGACATTATTACAATGTTAAGTGGAAAAACTGTTGAAATCAATAATACAGATGCTGAAGGTCGCCTCGTTCTTGCTGATGGAGTTTTCTATGCCAAGACAAAACTCAATGCAAACGTTATTATTGATATGGCAACACTCACTGGTGCTCAAGCATATGCAACTGGAAAATTGCATGCTGGAGTTTTATCAAACTGTGAAAAATGGGAGAATAAATCAATCAAAGCTGGTAAAGATAGTGGTGATCTTGTCCATCCATTTGTTTTTGCTCCAGATCTTCACTTTGCTGATTTGGATTCCAAAGTTGCTGATATGAAGAATACCAATCTTGGTAGCCATAATGGTCCACCTTCTTCAAATGCTGGACTTTTCATTGGAGCACATATTGATTTTGCTAAAGGTCTTTCATGGCTTCATTTTGATATTGCTTCTCCAGCTTTTGTTAGTGATCGTGCAACCGGATTTGGAGTCGCACTTGTATCTCGTCTTCTTGGTGAATATACTGATGTTGGAATTGCTAAAGCATAGAAATGCATACTTATTTATATTATTTCTTGTATTATGTTTATATCCATCCGGTTTATGTAATAATGTGTATGAGTAAATAAATCTTTGTTTATGATATCTTTTTGTGGGGCTTTGGGAGAAAGAAATGGGTACAAAAATAGTAATAATTTGCAATATTACTGTAGAATGGATACAATGCGTAACAAAAACATGGTTACATTTTTTTGGTTACGGAGCGGTGACGAGGCGGGACGCGCCACAGTTAATTGTCACCGCCCCGTCACCGCCTCGTCACCGCTCCAAAAAATTTAACCATGTTTTTGTTAAGCATTGTACACTAATATTGCAGTACAGTTAGCGTGTTTCTAAAAATATGGTTTTGCAGATCTTTTTTATGATAATTATTGTATCTTTTACTCATTGCTTTAAGATTGTAGCATGTACCGATATTTCCTTCCTTCATGTATCGATTTAATTCAGAAGTCAATATTACATACCGAGTGCGTTGTAAGTTTGTTTTTGGATGAATTAAACTGAAAATATCATTCATCAAATAAAATGTGCACCCGGATTTCCTTATATTTGTTGATAAAAATTAAATTTTAAAATAACGATGAATAAAAATCTGTATTTTGAAAAATGAATTGAAAGAAAAAGAAAACAGAAAATAAAGTTTTAACTCTAAAAATTGTTGTTTCTTTCTGTTTTCTTTTTGCTTTGTCAAAGTTTGTTTAACCTTTTTCATTTCATTTTTGGGTTTGAAAGCTTTTTTATAGTTCTTTTTAAATATTTGAAATATTTTTAAAACTTTAAAAAACAACTAGCTGTTGCTAATAATTGAAATATAATTTACAACCAAATGACGTAGTCTATATTGGATCCATTAATAATTTTTGTTACCGGTTTTTACATGAACTAAAGCTATGAAAGAGGCATTTAATAAATAGGGAGAACTGAAAGTATTTGAAGATACAAATGCCATACAATCTTTGCAATACGAATCATTACTTTGGCAGTTTGGCAAATGGCAAATAAGCATGCAACAATTGAAAAAAAACCGAATGGATTTATATATTCTCAAGTCTTCCATGATATAAAAAACTAAGAAAATCCTGAATATCATTATTACTTCTTATTATTACTTCCCACGGCGGAATTTTAAGGAAATAGAAAAAAATCAGCTCAAACTTTTGTTAGAACGTTTTTAGTGTTTTATGTTTTCGCATGAAACTTTCCCGATATCCAACATGTTTTCAACAATTCTAGTTTGACTCATGTTGATTGGAAGCATACCGTCAGAGTTTTGCCCCGAGAAATGTGCGCGATTCAACTTTTCACCAAAATTAACTTTTGTTAGAACTTTTTTGAAAATGCACATTTTAACTTAGTTTCTTTTCTAAAATGTTCCCAACATTCATATCTATAATCGCAGTTTGAATTATCTTAGTTAGAAGTAATTTGGCTGAGTACGCAAAAATCGAAAAAAAGCGCTTATTTCCAAAATACAAGGAAAAAATTCCGCCGTGATCCAGGGACATACATGTTATCTGAATCATTAAAAACATTTGCTATATTTTTTAAATCTAATACTTTTATAGGCAAATTTGGAAGACTGAACAAATTTGCCTATAACATTTTTTATTTGTTTTCAGATATTTGAGTATATCCTTTTTTCTTCGGAATCAAAGAAGCTCTTTTGGAATCATTTGAAACTTCATCAAAGAAAGATTCAGAAGAAGATTTGCAAATATTACCCTTTTTTCAAAAATCCTTCATTGACTCCAGGGTGGTTAATTTTCAAATAAAAATTAACATTTTTATGTAAATTATTAGTACAATTCATGCGTTGATTATGCTTATATATAATGACATAACCTCCCAAAAAAACTTTTTATTCTTTATTTTGTGGGACGTCGAGAGAAGGAAGGAAGTGGTTGATACAAGTTGCTGCTGTCAGTTGATATTTGTCAGAATTATGGATCCTACAAAACTGGTAAACTATTTTTTCAAAATGCTTGAATTAATTATTGCTCTTTTAGATAATCGAACATCCTTTTTCGATCGAAGAAAGATTCAAAAGATCTGATTTGGAAAAAATGATGGCTACGAAGGGTGACGCATTTTGCTTGTATTCCTTAAATTTTGCTTACAAAGAAGGTGGTGCTAATTATGCGATCATGTGTAAAAAATTAACTGGTGTAACAAATGCAAAATTTTTTCTTTGTTTTAACGTCACTTTTGGAAACGTTGGCGAAATCAAAGCAAAATATCGGGTTGCAGTTCCATCAATCAATTTCATTACTGATATCGAATATGTTTTCAAGCAATATGGAGTTACTGGACGGGGTCCGGAAGTTACGGAAAAGCAGTATTTTCAACCTGGATTTTTCGTTAATGATGAATTACATGTCAAAATTGATGGAACGCTGATTTTTGAAAGACCTCTTATTTCGGTATGTTTATTGCATGTTATATTATATATATAACTTATATAATATAATTTTTATCAATTTTAAGACATCTTCTTTCCCAATCAATATTCGCTGGAATATTAAAGAATCTGAACTCAAAGCAAAAGCAGCAACAAATGGTTATTTGATGAGCTCTAAATTCAAAGTTTTTCCAAATTCTTTTTCAAAATATTTTCTTGTAATCCATCCAAATGGATTCCATGATGAAACGCGTGGAAAAGTTGTGGCAATGATGCATGCTCAGCTTGAAAAGGCAAAGAAAATTGAAGCATACTATACTTTTTCAACAGGAAATTTATCAATAAATAATTGTAATTTATATCAAAGAGATGAAGGATGGGGTCCAACAATTTGTTCAACCGATGATTTATTTCGTCCTTCAGAAGGATTCTTGGTAAATGGAGAAATGACTTTGAAATTTAAAGCAAACTTGATTATTAGAAAAGAAGAACCTTCATTCAAATTATCAGGAATTTCTACAAAAGGATTCAAAAATGAAAAGGATTTCAAACTTGTCGTTGAAGGAAAGGATATTCCGGTATGTTTCTTTGTTCCTGAATTTCGGGTTACGGTAATTACCTAAATTTTTTAGGTTCATAAAACTCTTTTGATTGAAAGTTCACAATATTTTTCATGGACATTAAATTCAAAATCAAAAGAATCAACCAAAAATAAAATGGTCATTTCTGGTTTTTCTTTCAAAACTGTTGATTCTGCTATTCAACTTTTGTATGGTATTTCTCCAACGTTTTCTCTTCCTGATTTAATTCCACTTTTGTATTTTTCTGACAAATATACACTGACTGATATCAAGGTTTGCACATATTTTTTGTAATTTTTTTATTTAAATTCTTTTTTCATATTTAAGGCATTGGTTGAAAATCATTTGATTAAGAATATCCTTGAATCCAATGTTTGCCAGCTTATTCATTTTTCAACAATTTTCCATGCTCCAAAACTTCGTCAAAGAAGTCTTCAATTCTTGCTTCAATGTTTAAGAAAATCTTCTCCGGTCAATGATTTGGATCTCCTTGAAAAAGATGTATGCCTTCAACTTTTGTCCAAAACTTTTTGCCAAACTTGTGATTAATGTTTTCAATTTTAAATTGATGATGATATGATTTACGGTATTTGTATTATTTGTATCAAACAACTTGAAAATAAATAAAATTTTATTTTAATGAATTTTTTCGGACATATATATTTTTTTAAACAATTAAAAAATTAACCGGGAAAAAAGGCAGTGAAAGAAAAAAAACAAGAAAAAACCAAATCTGTAAAAGAATTTTTTTAAAATTAAAAACAACGTATTTCAATGAAGAAAAAAAGTGAAAGAAAAACAAATTTAAAAATTTCTGATATAAAATTTAAATATTTTTTTTAAACCATTGCCCAACGTTCTGCAATTTCAGCGGCATCAGTTTCAGTATCGGAATCGCTTAAAATAACATTTCCAGGTTGGGCATGAATTATTCGAGCTTGTGAATAAACTGGAGGTTGTCGAGGGGCTCCAGTTGGACCATATGGGGCTACAGGGGGAAGTGAATGGGTACTGTAATTTCCTGTTGAAGGAGGAGGATTTGAACTGCCTGAGGGGATTGCAGATGGATATGATGGATCTGAATACATATGGAGTTCAGCAGGGGACCGAGGAGTTGGAGATGGTGGAATATGTCCATATCGAGATGACGTTGGTGGATATCCTGCCTGGGGTGGAGGTGGTGGAGGTTGGGAAGAATAATTATCAGACATTGGTCGAGGTCGTCGTTGTGGAAGGGGTGGTTGGGTTAGGGCCGGGTCATTGTGGGATCGGGTTCCACCGTACCCCAATGACATTGTTTGTCCGATTAACGGAAGTCTTCGGGTATTCGCAGAATTTGGTGGAGCGTAACTTCCATTATTTCCACTTCGATTTGTCATTGGTTCAGATTCTGATGGCTCATCATCATCTTCATCATCGTCATCAGAATATTCTGGATGCTGAGAAGCTGATCGATAAGTTGATCTTGGAGTTGATGGATATCGAGCCGAGCGGGTGTTCGTTGTTAAATACCCTGAGGGTGGATCAGATGTATCCGGATCAAATAGCGCCCCAGATGGATGATATTCTGTAACATTTGGTTGTTGTCGAGATCTTCGCGAAGAACTTTGCTGGGCCGTTGTTGTGGCTGAATTTGGTGGGGTACGGTATGTTGAATGTGCGGTTGTCGTTGAAGGGGTATTAAAATGGGCCATTTGATATTGATCCCCTGGGGCTTGACCCAAATGTCGATACGGACCAGGCTTAGAGCCAGGATAATGCCCAAAATATGATGGATATCGAACTTCTGAATCATAAATTGTTCCACCGGTAACTGCTCGGCCACTTCTTGGAGTTGCGGCTGCATTATCCCCAGGGGATGGGGATCTCGAACGAGAATGCCCTCGTAAAAGTTGTTGAGTCTAAATTATTATTATTTTTAAAACTATAGAAGTTTTAGAAACAATGATTAAGTAGAACGCTGAAACTTCGTCAATCACAGGTTGCATGAAGATCCCGAAAATTTGCATATGACCTGTGACAGACAAAATTTCATGTTCTAATTAATCATTGCTCTTTAATATTGAAAAACATAAATATTAATTATTGAAATAAAAAAGTGTGTTAAAGCTAACAAAAGGGATTAATTAATTAATTAATTAAAAGTGCAATCTATCCATGTTAGTAATTTTTTTGAATAAAATTTCGAAAAAGCGAAACAAAGAAAGTAGCACACAAGAAAATATATAGGGAGAAGGAAGATTTATAAAAACTTGAAAATGAATAACAATTGGTACCTCATCAAAAAGTGCTGAATCTTCATCAAGATAATTTCTACGAATATTTGGTCTTTGTTGTTGTTGTTGATGTGGAGGGGTACGGTAATGATGTTGTTGTTGTTGTAACATCTGATGAGATGTTGATGATGAATCATATGGTGATTGAGGAAGGCGATGGTGCTGAAAGAGAAAAAAAGAATAGGAGAATCCCTCCCGAAATAGGGTGCATTTTTGAGAAAAAAAATATGTTTGTTAAAATTAATTTTGAAAAAATTATTACAGTAATTAATAAAAAAATGAGTGAACACTCTTTGTTTAAATTATTTGAAAAAACTCAAACATTTAAAAATAAAGAATATATTTTTAAAAGCAGAAAATTAGGATAGCAAAAAATTAGAGGAGTTAAAAGGATATGCAAATTTATTTGAGAGAAGAAAATGTAAAATACCTGTGTTGTTGGATGATCGGGACGAGATTCTCGTCGACGCATTCGGGAAAACATTCCAGATAACCGTCGATTTGGGGTTTTATCTCTGAAAAGAAAAATGAGGATTAAACAGATTTAAGAGATCTGGTACAAGTTTTATGAATGAAATTATGCAAATTTAAAATTTTTATAGATATCGAATGAAAATTTTCAAAATTTTTAAATTTGCTATTTTAATTTAGTTAAAAATTTATGAACAATTTGAAATTTAGATTACGGTAAATAGATAGATAAAAACCTACTCATAACCAAGATGTTGACCATGTGAAAGATGTCCATGTCCATGATGCCCGTGGGCAGCATCATGTTCAATTGAATCACTTGATTTTGCAGCTTTAATTGTATCCACCAAAGTCGAAAACAGAGAATACGGTCGCTAAAAAATTCGGCATTCATTTTTTTATCCTTCAAAAATCTACAAAAATAACAGTGCCAAAAAATCTGGGGATAAAGTGAATTTTAAAAAACGTGCAAAAACTTGGGGTTCTTAAATATTGGGATTTGAATTTTCACTGCAAAACAAACATTCGGGGTATTTTATGTAAATTTTTTTTGGATTAGTAATTGAAAAGTTGAAGGAAGTCTTTTCACGAAAACGAACCACCACAATTACAAAAATATATACACATTTTCACAAAAAAAAACAGATAGGATAGAATTTTTTTATAATGAAACAAACCGATGATGGACTTGGTGCTCGAACGATTGATTGTTGTTGAAGGTATTGTTGTTGTTGTTGCTGCTGATGGGGTTGATGATCCCCTAATCCCATCATAGGAAAAAGACCGCCATCTTCGATGATTGGAGAAATTCCAGAAGAAAGAAGGGGTCCACCATTTGGTTGAAGCGGGGAAGTTGCAGAGTTCTCATTTGCTGGCACCGAAAGATGTCCTGCACCAGCAGCTGATTTTGCAGCTTGTACAAGATTTCGAAGTCCAAAAAAGCCACCAGTTCCACCAATCTGGAGTAAGAAAAAGAAATAAAAGTTTTTTTTAAAAAGGAGAAAAAATGTGGAAGGAAATAAAATTTTAAAAAATAGAGAGAAACTTTTAAATTTATTTGAAAAAACCATAGCATAAAACGGTAGTTTGTGATATATCATTTAAAAAATTTGCATAGAAATATTTGTGGATATTTGATATATCAAAAAGAGGAGGATATATCAAATCTCATCAAAACCTTTCATCATGTTTTCTTTTGTGCGCAGAGAGAGATAGGTTTAAAAAATGCAAAAAAGTGCCCATTTAAAAAAATAGAAAATAACTGGTTAGTAATAATAAAAAAATGTTTTATTTATTTAAAAAAGCACACCAAATTTGTCATTTCTGTTCGGATCCCACCAAGTGGGCGTCGATTTTTCATCAGCTGTTGCGCAGCCCGGAATCGTTTGTCTAACTACAATAAAATTTATAGAAAAATACCTAATTTTAAAAACTTTTTTTGGTGTTAGTAAATAAATAAAAATTAAAGTTTAAAGTTTAAGGTTTAGAAATTAGAAAAGAATTTTAAAAAGAACTGCAGCTTTTTGTAAGATAGAAGCAAAAGCGTATAAAAACTGAAAGAAGATTAAAAAATAGAATAAAATGTTGTTAAAAGAAATGCAATATCAAAATTATTAAAGCTAGAATTTAGAGAGTTTTGTTTTTAAAGAAATTAGTAGAAAAAAGAAAAACATATTTATTGATTAGTTAAAGCTATTTTAGAAAGGCAGCATCCAAAGATGGCGTCATCAAAATCCTTAAAATTGGTGATTTCTGCAATTAGAGTCATTCCTTTGATCTTTGCCGCATTTTGAAATATTTTTTAGCCATGATGACGTCATCCTTATGCAATGCCAAATTTTTATTCAAAGCTATTTTGAAAATTTGAATAGTTTCATGAAAACCAAAACTTTGAATTTCGTTCAGATTAGTAATTATTGAATTTTAAGGCCATAAAAAATTTGCGTAAAGCTCAAACTAACCTCCGTTCCACTTTTTTTGGCCCGATAATTTTCTAAAATAAGCAATCCAGCATAAATTTTTCCAACAGTTAATTTTTGGAATTGTAATTCGGTATTCGGTGGCACAACCAAATCAATCATATTCTTTTTAGCTTTCAACGGCCAAATCTTTCGAAGTGTTTGTCGAAGTTCTTCATCCGCTTCATCCATTTCTTCCACGGGTCTCATTTTAATTGAAAGTGATTCTCGAATTAGTCCGAATAAGGTTGTGGTGAAATGTACAGTGCCATCCTCGGCCACGGGCATATTCATTCGAATTAAATGTTTGTATGCCAATCGATATGGACATTTCCGACCGAAACCGACCGGAGGCGTAATATTCCGAAGCATTTCATACATATCCGTGTAATGAATCCTTCCAGTCGCAGATGGATCATACTCAGCCCACACCCGGATAAATTCATCTAAATGATGCGGGCCAAGAATTGATGAATCTCGGGTTAGATAATCAAAATTATCCATAATAACAGCGACGAATAAATTCAACATTAAAAATGACGATAAAAATACGAAGGATGTAAAATATGCATATGACATATTTGTGCCGCAAGTTTGTGATTTATCTCCAACCAACATGGCAGTGGACATTTTGGCACATGCCCTTCCAGCTGTACATGCCATCATAATATCTTGCCATGCCTCGCCTGTGGCACATCGAAACAGTAAAATTACGGCATTGAAAAATGATTGAAAATTATTGTGCCGATTTAATTCTGTCGTTGGATCCAGTTGTATGTTACCGAATACCTAAAATTAATAAATTCGCATAACTGTATATCTTTATCAACAATAGTGTCATACCTGCATTCCAACAATGGCATAAATGAAGAATAACATTCCAATCAGCAAGCAGACATATGGCAAAGCTTTGAATGACTGAACAAAGGTCCAAAGCAAAATTCGAATTGTGTATCCTTGTTGCAGGAGTCGAATAAGCCGGGCCGCTCGAAACAACCTCAAAAATCCAAGTGACACAAAATGCCCTCCAAATTCTGTTACCAGCGCATCCGTAATTGATCCAACAACCTAAAAAAATAAATCCAAAATTTGCATAAAAATCAATAATTTTATTGTCATACCGTAATAAAATCGAATCTGTTCCAGCCATCCCGGAAGTAATTCTAAAAAACATGTTTAAATTAAAGCAATATACAGTATTTAGTCCCATTTTGTGGTAATATGCAAATTTTTAGCTGGAAAAAATTCAGGTTGAAATTGGCAAATTTTAAATAAAAAAGTGTTCAAAAAAACTTTAAAACAAAATTTTCAAAGTTCCCAACATTTGGATATTGCATGCCACGGCATATATTTGACACTTACCCTAACACCAAAAGCACAAATTTTTAGAATTGATTCTACCGTAAAGACCGCCGTTAAAACAGTATTAAAAATTCTCAAAACTTTTTCATAACTTTCAGAATTTCCATGAAATTTCATCATCAAAATAATTGTATTCATACAAATCATTGCCATAATAAAATATTCGAATAGGGTCGAAGTAACCAGCTGCCAAATTTTATATTTTATTGAATTTTTATGTTCCGGCATAAATAAACTCCTCGGGCGGGCATTTAGCGCGAAATCAATGCATTGTTTTTGATTTTTATCCAAATCTCCTTCACTTAATTCTGCTTCACCTTGTTCTTGAAAGGTAATAATAATTAAAGCCACGAAAATATTAACAAAGAAGAATGGAAAAACAATGAAGAACATGACGTAGAAGAGGGCAACCTCAACCCTGAAGAATGGGGACGGGCCTTGATCAACGTCTGTTGTGTCCATGGAATTTTGACGGATCCCGGGCCAGCCCTCGCCAGTTGTGACAACAAAAAGGGTCAACATGGCATTGATGGTGTTGTCGTAATTGAAAGGTCGAAGTCTCCATTCACGCCATTCAACTCGGGGTGGTTCATTCTGGAAAAGAAAAATTTAAAGAACTTTTGGTTAGAGCTCTTATATTTAACAGAACTAAAATTTGCATAAAAGCTTCCTATGAAAAAGATTTACTAAAGCTTTTTAATAAAGGATCAATTTTAATTTGAATTTAATAAAGAAATCATAAATAAATTTTTTTAATTTCATGATTAGATTTATGCAAATTTTAACTTATTTAAAAATTTACATAAAATCGTTGCTGATATGAACCTCAATATCTGATATCATCTTATCAATCACAATTCAACATTTTTATTACTGAGAACTTACTTGTTTATCATAAACAAAATATTGTCCATGACATTCATTTGCATATCGCTTTGTTTTATCCGTGCAATAAAAGAATGTTCCTTTAAAAAGTTGTACAGCAATAACAGCAAAAATGAATTGAAACTGAAAAAAGATACATGATTGATTAATTTTTGGATTGAGAAAGGTTGGTTTAAAAATTATGCATAATTTAAAAACTTGAAGCTTTTCAGTTTAGGGATTGCCCAGATCTGACGTCGAACCTTTGATCTTTGCCGCTTTCAGAATGAACGTCAGATTTTGGGGCTACCCGCTCCCCTCACCTAATAGACTCAACATCAGATCTGGACAATCCCTTACAGTATTGAGGTATTAAAAATTAAACATAAAAACTTACCAAAAAATAAACAATTAAAATATTGAATACATTTTTGAGGGAATTTACAACGCAATCAAAAACCGCTTTCAACTTTGGGATTCTTTTAATGGTTTTTAACGGACGTAAAACTCGAAGAACTCGAAGGGATTTAATTGTTGATAAATTTTTTCCTGCTGCTCCAGAAGTTCCACTGAATCCAAAGCCGACCAAAGCACAAACTACAACAACTCCATCCAAGACATTCCAGAAATCTCGACAATATGAACCTCGATGAAGAACAATCCCTTGATCGATTAGCTTCAACAACATTTCACATGCAAAAACTCCTGTAAAACAATAATCCATATACTGTAGAACTTTATTCCTTGGATTATCTTCATTGACGGGATCTTCGGCTGCAAGGGAAATAGACGACATACAAATAACTGCCATAACAATCATCTCAAAATATTTTGTTGAAACAATTCCATGCACAAAAACTCGAAGTGGATTTGTTGGAGAAAAGATAAACATGGATGAAAAGGGGACCATTGGCTTTGGGCCTCCGAATGGTGATTCTTCATCTTCCATTTCATCTTCATCAAAATCTGGCATATCATCTGCTAGTCGACCCTCCACATCAATGGCAAGTTCACCATCTTGTCCATATTGATCCTCCAAGGAATCTGTGTCATCCGAAATTTCATTCGCTTTTTCGTCAGCTTCCTCGGCAGCTGTCAACTCTTGGGCATTTGCCAAATTATCAACGGCAATAGCCAAGAAGACATTCAATAAGGTATCTAAAAATGATGAAATTGGGGTACTGTAGTACATAATGACGAAAACTTACAATTACCAAATAATACCAAAACAATAAAATATACACAATAAACCATTCCACCCCCGTATACCCCGCCTTGGGCCTCTATTGCAACATACATAACCTCGTTCCAATCTTCACCCGTAAGAATCTGAAACGTCCCAATTTGGATTATTGTAGTCAAACCATCAATAAAAATACATACTTGGAATACTGTAATTAAAGCAACTGGAAATGTATCAAAATGTGTATATGGATGACTATTAGGAAAATTAAACCTAAACATATTAATTTGTTAACAACTACAGTATGCTACATTAATCCTTACTTTCCACCAAAAAGTTGCATACCCAAAAGTGCAAAAATTAGAATAAAAAGAAAGAGTAAAAATAGCAAAGAAATAATTGATCGCATTGAATTCATTAAAGATCGAACAAGATTTCTCAACGAAACCCAATAAGATGTAAGTTTGAAGATTCTCAACAATCTCAATGCCCGAAGCACTGAAATACCAAATGATCCACCTCGAACGGCACCCCAAACAACTTCAATCGCAGATCCACCAATAACAATACAATCAAATCGATTGAATTTTGATGCAAAATATGTTCGATATCCCAGTGCAAAAACTTTCACCAACATTTCACAAATAAAAATTCCAAGGAAAGCGTATTCAGCGATTTCTAAAAAAAACAAAATGCAATTATGCAAATTTAGTGATGAAGAAAATCGAAATTATGAAATGAAAAAACGAAATATATTGGATGTTTTTAAAATCAAAATTGACCCAAATTTACAAAAAGTTAAGATTTCGATTTTGATGTATTCAAATATTTGCATAATCGATAATCACCAAAATTTTGAAAGTTAATCGAAAAAAAGTATCTTTCAAGGTCGAGATGATGAAAATTTAAATTTCGATTTCTCAAATGTCCGAAATAGTCCAAAAACTTACTCAAAAAATGTGTGAACCATTCTGGCTGGCCGTAATGTTCTGAAGCGACACACGCCGTATTCATGAAAACAAGAGTAATAACAAGCCAATAAAAAACTTGTGATTTAACCATTATTCTTAAATGTATTCTTAAATGTCGAATTTTTTTGCATAAACTTTCATAGAATGTTCTTTTGGTTCGTTTTGTGCCACCTTCTTCAACGTAGGCTTCAGTTTCTTCTTCATCTTCATCATCATCTTCCTCTTCAAAATCTTCTTCAGTTTCGGTGCTTTGTTGTTTTGAAGCAGTTTTAAGTTTTTTTGTTGCAGCCCGTCTTCGAGCTTCCATAATCGCAGCTTTTTCTTCTTCAGTTGTTCGATCTTCTTTTAAAATAACTTCTTCGGCACTTAAAATCCATTCAAGATAACCATTTAATTCACGTTCAATTTGTTGCTGTCTTCGAAGTTTCAAAAATTCTCGACGATTCTCAACTCGTTCTCTTTCTTTTGCAAATTCACCAGAAAGAACACCAAGAACAAGATTTAACATGAAAAAAGACCCCAAAACAATTAATGGAATAAAATATGCCCAATTATATGTACTTCCAAGGGAATCATTTGTCTAAAGAAAGATAATTACTGTATTTAACAACATAACTACAGTATCCAACTTACATAAAACATTACAGAAGTCCAACCTTCCATGGTAATACATTGAAATACTGTAATCATTGCAAAAGCAATATTATCAAAAGAAGTAATCCCAAAATTTGGTCCAATCCATTGATTCAGGCATACCGTACCCGGGACATCACAATTATATGCCCCTGTGGCAGAAGATTTATTTGAACATGGAAAAGGTCGTTCACTCAAATTCTCAATTTCCCCTTCGGCATTATAGCAAGCAGAATGGAAAATACCAGAATAAAATTCCAATCCAATAATAGCAAATATTACAATGGCGAATAAAACCAACAGCCCAATTTGTAGGAGAGGTGCCATGGCACATAGAATTGATTTTAAAACAACTTGAAGGGATGGGATTCCAGAAACAAGTTTCAACGGTCGCAAAACTCGAACAGCTCGAAGGGTTCGCAAATCTACAGTATTCCCTGAATTGGCACCTGATGATGGAGCTAAATCAAAGGGAAGCATTGTTACTACTCTGAAATTGTTTAAATAATAATATTACTGTAAATATACAATATTGAATATAATGATTACCCCGAAACAACTACAATAAAATCCATGATATTCCATCCTGATCGAAGGTATGACCCTTTATGAAGGACAAACCCAAAGGCAATAACTTTTAAGAGGCACTCTAAACAAAATATACCCATAAAATACGGCTCTGTCATTTCCTGAAAAAATAAATAATTAAAGGTAAATATTGATTACTGTAGTTTAATTTAAAGAATAGTAGGGACAAAAAATAATTTGCATAAAATAAGTTTCAAAATTGAAACAGAAAAAATTTCATTGTTGCAATCTAAATGCTCTAAACTGAAAAATCAAAATCATAAAAATTCTGATTCTGAATCGAATAATTACTGTAGGTTTTGTTTAAGTATTCAAAAGTATGATTAAAAACTGTTATGTTTGTTTTTGCATTATTACTTTTTATGTCTAATAATAATAATATCCATATTCTTGTTCTTTCAAAAATGTAACAATTTTTTGCTCCCTTGATTCCTATTTTTTTTTGTTGGCGTCGCCGCCAATAATTTTATTATTCATTTTGTTTGTACCATTTCTTTCTTCTTTTTTTACTAACAGATTGCATTACTTTCTTTTTTTGTTTTTCAGAAAAAAAGGAGAGTCAAGCCGTGGTTTATCCCCCCAAAAGACTACTACTACTACTATGACTACTACTTTTCTAATACTAATACTACTAGCGCATTTGCAATCTTCTATGTATCCATTTTTTGGACGATGTAAGTCTCCCCCCTTTCAAAATTCGATTTTGCTCTGTTGCGCGTATTTTTTTTGTTGTTGCGTAAGCTTTGCTTAAAAAAAAAGGATAGAAAAAAGTAGAAGAAAAATGCATTTGTTTCAAATTTTCAATTTAAAAATAATAAAAAAAATTGCAGGTGGGACCACCAGTCTTTTTTAAAATTCGGTTTTGTCATTAAAAGTGATCATTGTTTTAGGTAAAAACCAGCTTGGTGTAGAGTAATATGCAAATTTGATAAACTTCAGAAATTCAAGAAAAAAAATGTTTCTGAAACATTTTTGTAAAAATTTTTTATTGATTTTTTAAGCTATGGTTTTTAGGAAGAATCGTATTTCCCAATTAAATGTTTCAAAAATTTGCATATTTGAGCATTAGCAACGTCACTTTTTAGGCTACAGTATTCTTATTGTCTTTGTGTTGTTTCATCATCGAAAAAGAAACATTGAAATTATATTTCAAAACATGAATTTTTTGAATACAAGAAACAAGGAAACAAAAAAGCAACTATTTAAAAATTTAAAAAACAATTGACTTTTTATTGTGTCAAAAAACCAAGAAAGAAAAAAGAAACTTTGATGAAAGAAAAGAAAGAAAGAATGCATAATTAAAGAATTTTAAATGAAGTTGTTGCATTTTTTTCTATGTGCCATTCTTTTCTATTTTTGTGTTTAAATAAGAAAAAAATATATAGGAATTATAAGAATTTAAAAAACAAACCAATAATTCAGCAAGAGGTTTTTTATCATTCTTCGGCAAATGCTGCTCCATTGCCAAAACAACACAATTGCCAATAATTGTTAGCAAAATAAAATATTCGAATGGCCCCCATTCAATTATTGTCTTACATTGCCGTCGAATAAAATTATCTTCACTTAATATATAAAGGGATGAAGGACCCTGAAAATGATGACATTTATAAAAATTTACATAATTCTTTAATGTGGTATCAAAAGCTAATTTGCAAATGTTTTTTAAATACAAAGTCATCATCACATTTGCATAATTATTTAATGTGACATTTTGGTTGATAAATATTGTTTGTGGTAAAATTAAATTTGCATAAATTTTTGATGTGACATTTTCAATACTATTTTTGTGTTAAAATAGAATTTGCATAATTCATTGATTTATTGCTTTTAAAATTATTCTTGTCTACCAAATATTAAAAAACCCTGTATTTAAAAATTTTTTTAGTGCCACGGCATTTTTTTGAATACTCTATTTTTGAGCTTGTCAATACATTTTTTTCTCTTGCGCTCTAATTAACTTTTGCTTCTGAAAAAAACGAAAAACATTTCCAAAAGTTTTTTTAAAGCAAAAAAATACTTTTTTCTTTTTTTCATTACAAAAAAACAATATCAAATTTTGCAAACTTTTTTTTGGCAGACTTCCATCCGGTTTTTTTAAATACAAAAGAAAAAATGGTTCTTCAAAAAAAAGTGTATAAAAATTTCAAAACAAAAAATTTGTTTTGGCATTTTTTATTATTATTATTATTGATGAAAGGCAATCGAAAGAATTTTTTGAAAGAATGGAAAAAATTTGCCAATGAATGTCTTTTTTTGCCGTCGTCGATTAACAAACGCTTCAATGAAATAAAAAGGGACAACGGCGACTATTTTTAAATTTTGGCAAAAAATGTTTTTTAAAAAACAGTATTTAAATTATTTTTACTATAAATTTGTTTTGGCAAAAAATTTAAAAGCAATTAAAAAAGTAGCAAAAGTCCAAAGATAACTTTTTTAAATGGTCAAATTTTTTCTTGGCACGATTATTTTGGCAAAAACATTGTCTCAACACGAAAACAAAAAATGTGTTGAAACGAAAAATCTCTCAACAAGAAAAAAATACAAAAGAAACAAACCTTTTCTTTCGCCCCGGGAGCCAGCGTTGGTTTTCTTGATTGACCAAATGTGCCGGTGCCATCATTTCGATTCTGCTCTTTTCGGGCTTCCTCGGCCGCCAACCTAGCAATTTGATCAATTCCTAACATGTCTTTTCAAAATACTTTTTTTAAATATCCCCCCAAACTTTTAATCCAATAATCTCATTTTTCTTTGCCAAACATAAATATTTTTTGATGATGGCAACTTTTTTGTGCCATCTTTGAAAAAATTTGAATAATAATAATAAAGAATCATGGACGGATTAAAGGTTGAAGATAAGAAGATATCATTAAATGATAATAATAAAAATTTGAATAATAATTTAACAGCAGCAGAAACATGAAAGACAATAAAAATAATGATGAAGAATGCCAAAAATGATAGTATTTAAATAAAAGTAACTGATGCCAAAATTAGAAGAAGGAGAAAAAAAATGAATCTCACTTTTTTTTATTCTTCCATTAAAAAAAGAAGGCGGTTTTTTTGCCCTGCTTTTTTTTATATATAAAACAGTGAGATTTTTTTCTTTCTTCAAACAAAAAAAAAGTATTTTTTTCGAAGGCGCAAAATAAAAACAGAAGAAAGAAAGAAAAGGAACGTGTGCGTCAATGCTCGTTTCTTTCTTTTCTTCTTTCTTTTTTCAGTGCTTAAAACTAGCTTTTTGCCGTCGGGGGTGAAAAGAAGGCGATTCCTTTCCTTCCTTCTTTCATTCTTTTGAAGCCCTCCTTCAGAAAAAGAGAGATATGTATTTTAGAAGGCAGCGCAAGTGTTGCGACCTTCATTTCTTTTCTTTCTTTCTTTCAAGCTCATTTCCGTCGCCAATGGCATTGGTGCTATTCCTTTCATTCCAAAAAAAAAGTTAGTAGCTAGCAGGCAAGAAGCTGAAAATAGTTATACATAGAAGAAATTCTTTCTTCTTTTCAGCTTCAACTGCTGGGCTTCAGCCCCGCAAGGTCTCAAGAGAGACCTTTTCTTTCTTTTCGATGCGCCCAAAAAGGAGGTTGACTCTTATTTTGTATAAAAAAATTTTTTTTGAAGAAGGAAAAACAACAGCAAAATAAAAAAAGACGTGAATGACTTTGGCATTCATTTTATGAGAGCATCTTTTTTAGTTCGGCTGAAGTAAGAAGAAAAAAGTCAAAGGACAAAAATGAGATAACAATTGCCTATCCCATCCCCTCCAGCATTGTCTTTATTTTTGTACATGAATGAATGGTTTTCTCTCAAGAAATGGTCTCATGAGAGATATTTGAATGTATCATATTTTTTTTCGAAAACGAAAAAAGTTTTTAAATTTTTTTAAAACAAAAGCGTTCAAAAATAACATCAAAGAAGAGCAAAAAAAAGAAGGGTAAAAATTGTTGTAACTTTTTTGTTCAAGTTTTGAAATGAGGAAGAAAACACAGAAAAAAGTAACAAAAAAAGAAGAAGATGGTTTTATAATTGATCCCTAAGGGAATCAATCCAGAAAAAAAGAAAAAAAGAAGGAAAAAAAGAATGGTTTATTTCTTGAAAATGGGCAAAAAAAGAACAAAAATGTAACAGTGTTTTTAAACTAAAAATGAAAAAAGAGCAATTTTTCAAAAAATAAATTACTGTATAAAGATGAGGTACCGTAACCCTATGTTAAAAGTAGCGAATTTTCCATAAAATTAAAAAAAGCATAATCGCAACGATTTAGAAACAGCAAAAGAGAAAATTACAGTATCCAGAAGATAAATAGAATTACAGTATCCAGACGTTCTGATTACGTCAAAGTTTATTTCAAAACAAAAACAAAATAAACGATTATTCATAGACATTTTTTTGGCTATTGAAACAAAAAAGGTCATATGCTAAAAATAGAAGTTATCTAGACATATAATCAGTTATGAAAAGAAAGAATCTGTATGACACAGAAAAATTTTCTAAAAAAAAGCTTCATTCAAAAAAGAGCCTTTTGAATTTTAACAAAAAAGTTAAAAATAAAATTAGCGTCTTTTTAGATTCAAATTTTTGCAAATATTAGAAAACATTATCTAAATAGAACCGAAAGAAAAGGAGATAAGACAAAATAAAATTAATATGCAAATTTGCAAAACTTATGGCATCCCTGATCCAACTAGTAAAGTAAGGTGTCATTTGATATGAATAAATTTGAATAAAATGATGTTCTTACCTATCCCTTCGCTTCCATAAATACGTGTAATAAATTAAAGAAAATGTTCCAGGTTTGATATAAGCTTTTTGGGATTTTGTTAATCTTGGCATTTTTATAGTAATTTTTGCCAACCACACCAACAAAAACTAATATTACCTTCTAACAAAACCTCCAAATATGCAAAATGCCGAAAACTCGCATTTCTTTTGCTTTTCCAGAAAACAAAATCTTTGGCATTTGTCAAAAGCAATTACAACAAAAATTACTGTTGGAGCAGGCCAAAAATTATTTGGCAATAAAAAATATATTGAAAAATGCCGTAATTAACAAAAACATTATTTTTCGGTAAAAAAAGTAAAACTCTTCCAAAAAGAAATTCTTTAAAAATAAAAGAAGAATAAATTTTGATGGCACTTTTTCTTCTTTTTTGACGATGGCAAAGGTGCTTCGAATTCGGCTTCTGTCAATGACGAAGAAGAAGAAGATACACCTGTTCTTCAATTTTTTTCGTGACATCTGATGCCTTTTTATAGATAGAAATGTAAATATTTAGTTTCACAAAAATTGTGTTAAAAAAACAGTAATAAAAAAAGGAACTGCTGCTACTGATGTGAAATCCAAGAATATTAATAAATATAAATAAAAAGAAGTCAAATTTGGCAGAAGCCACCGTTGTGGTCGTCAAAAAACAGACAAAAACAGTTTTTATTTGTACTTGTTGAGACAAATGGAAGAAGAAGATGAGTAAAACAAGAGAAAATTTTTGAAGACAACGTGTGAAAAATTAGAGAAAGAAAAGCATCGGAATGCTAAAAGATCGTGAGAAGAATGTTGGATTTAGAGAAGACGAAGAAGAAAAATTGAATAAATTGTCTCGAAAGAGCGAAAAGTTAGTATGGATTCAGTTTGAAATAGAAAGATTTTATATATCTAATAGAAGATCATCGAAGATTTTCATGAAACTTGAAAAAGAGAAGATGAGTTTATGATTTAGATAGAAGCTTGAAGACTAAAAATATGAATCAACGAAGTTGAGGATTTTGAAAAAGAAATAAAAGATTTGATAAATCCGTCAGGGATAAATTGTTGCAGATCCATGACAAAAGATTGATCATTGTCAACATGGATGTGCAACATTTGTCAACGGTAAGAATATTGACGAAATTAGAAAGTGGTTGGATTTAATATATCGGTGGAAGATTAGAGTGAGATATCTTATATTATATATTAAAATGAACAATAAACAAGTTTTTTTTAATATTTTGATTCCAATGAAAAAGCATACGAATGTTTGAGAAACAAAAGATTTCAGAAATGAAAGATTCAGACATAAGTGTTACCGTAACTTGAAGAATAATAAAACCATGCAGACATTTCATATGCTTAGACTCTATTATTATTTTAATAATAATATTTTTAATAAAAACCCTTTTTAAAAATGACATTTCTTACCCTCCAACAGCGGGAAATGTTGCCAATTTTGCGACCTCCCGTAACATTTCTGCCGCGTGTGGTGTATCATCTTCAAAGAATTCTCTTCGATCTTGTAACGACAATTTTCTTGGATGAATTGGGGATGGCAGAAAGCCTGGAAAAAGAGGTGGAGTTGAAAACATTTTCTTATAATTTCTGTACGAATGAATTTCTTTATGCAACAGTTATTTTTTTCCGACCTCTTTTTTTTGCTTTCGACCTTTGTCTTTAATCGATGAAGCAAAAAAACCAATTCAAAAAAGAAACAAAAGGTTTAAGACGTAAATTATTTTACGTATGCAAAATTTTTTTTAGAGCAGCTAAAATTTTTTTTTGAACAATTTTTTGAACAAAAGTAGAAAAAATTTGTGCTTTTTTGGTATGCAATTTTTATATTTTATAATGAAGTCGGGATTTCAAATAGCCCAAAAATAGAAAAACTGTAATTTATGCAAATTTTCCTTAAAAACTGTGAGCTTTTTTGCTTAAAGTGATTTAAAATGGGATTTAATATATCCCTTAATATCTAATTACGTATATTTTCTTACCAGGTGTCATAGGTAACATCCATGGCTGAAGGGATTGAACATTTGGAAGTGCTCGACGATTATTCCCATTTCCACCACCACCAGATATTGATGTTAATGTTCCAGGAGCAGCAGAAGTCCCAATTGTAAGATTATTTCCACCATTTATTCTTAGCAACGGTACCGGCGGATGACTTTTATTATTTCGAGTGGAGGAGGGCGCCGGCGGCGGTCGCAGGAATGCTTCACGCTCTTCTGAAGCCATGTCCGACTGCGAACATTCGTCGTCGTCGACGTCGTCGGCGCCACTTTGGTCAATTTTGTTTAAAATCTTTTATATACAAATAATAATAATATTTTTTCCAAATCTACAGTAATAAAATGAAAGTGAACAGGTGTGATGGATAAAAAATAATTAATTCACGAGAAAAAAACAAAGAATGACTTTTTGGATAGACAAAAAAATCTGAATAAAATTTGGAGAAAGAAAAATTTTCTCAGCAGCTATTTTTGGGGGTACTCAAAAGTTTTTAACCTTTTCTAACTTCAAAAGGCTACAAAAAACCATTACTTGAGGTTGGCTGAGAAACAAAAAAGAAACACATGTTTGAGGAAAGAAATGTATAATGTAAGAAAAATACTTAAAAGTCTGGAAATTTGTATAAAATCATCTCAAAAAGAAAACAAGATAGAATAGGATTGGCATTGCAGAAGAAGAAGCAAAAAAGGATTCCCACGAAAATGAGTCTCTCTTGGAATTCTACTTTTTTTCTGCAAAAATAGAGAAGAGATGAAGCTTCAGCCCAGAGGGCATCAGATGAAAAGGGATAAAAAATAGAAGATCGAATTTCAGAAGGCAAAGTAATGAATAATATCCTAACTGAACATGAGCAACAGAAGAAGATGATGATGATGTTCAGAAAAATGATGTTGAAGAATTGATGTAAAAGTTGTGGTACATCTTGTTGTTGTTTTGCATTTCATTTCAAATCCCCCGACCGGATCTTTTACAAAAGTGCCTTTTCTAATGTTTTTCATTTCCCCAAAAAATAGAGTAAAATAGAAAAAACACAGCACAAAAAAGAGGGGCCTTTTGTTAAAAAAATTAGTGCTCTGTTCAACACAAAAAAATGACAAACTTCCGGTAAAATTTTTTTCATCTTTTGCTCGCTGCGGGAGAAGGCAAAAAAAAAATAAACAAGAAGCAGCAATTAAAAATGGTAAAAAAATATATAAAAAATATAAAAAAGTTTTTTTGCCTTTTTAAATGTTTCTTTTCTGTCCCAAAAATTTAAAAATTACTTGAACGTGGATTTTTAGGTAAGAAAAACAGCAACAACAAAAATATTAAAAAATTAGAAAAAATGATTGAATGAAATGGTTTTTTTCTAATTTTTCAATGCTTTAATAATACATTTTAAAGCTTTAAAAAGCATTGAAAAATGTGAGTAACAAAAATACATAAATTTGAACAAAGATGAGTTTCCCACGAGAAAAAAAAGACAAAAACAAGCTGTTTTTTTGTAGTTTTTTAACAAAATTTTTATCTTCATTTTTTGGGTAAACATAGCCTTATTAATAATCGAATAATAATTATTTTTTAATTTAATGCATTAATTGTTTATGGTAATAAAAAAAATAAATTTTAATGCATTACGCTTTTTTCAAATGTAAACGAAAATATTATTTTTTTCTTTCTAGCATTATTTAAAAAAATTATTATCAGGATTTAAAATGTGAAAGAATAATAAAAAAAATTGAAAAAAAGAAACTCATTTTTAGGCCTAATTTGAAAAAATGTTTTATTTATATAAATAAATTTTTTAGAAAATGAGATAAAAATATGAATGAAAAAGTTGGTAAAATACAGACATGTAATGTAAAAATTTTAAAACTACAAAACCTTAAAACTTCAATTTTTTCGTCTGACTAAAAATGATAATTTTTGGGATATTAGTTTTTCACTTTACGACAGAATAAGTGAAAAAAAGATGGAATAAGTTTTTTTTGCTCAAAAAAAACAAATTGAATAATTTGTGTGTCACGTTTCAATGAATTTTTATTTTTGAAAAAATATTTAGAAAACTTTTTTTGAAAACTGAACAAAAAAAAGAACTTTTTCAATGCCGCATTTTTTGACATTTATAAATTTATTATTATAATATTTTCATTAGAAATTTTGAAAAACTAATCAGGGAAACAGGGACAGAAAAGATGAAGGAGGAAAACAACAGTTTTTAGAGTTTGTGATTATTTTAATAGCAATAACAAAGATAAAAAAGAACACCACCTTTTATATTTATGGCAAACTAAACTTTGTGAAAGACAAAAAATTTGAATGTATCCTGGGGCAATCTTCTTCATTCTGTTTTTAGGCATCTTTTTCCGAAAATTCAAGGATTTGTTGGTTGCGAGGAAACAACACGTCAAAAAAAAATCATGGCCAACAACGACGTTTTTCTTCAAATTCAAAGAAGAAGAAAAAAGTGCAAAAAGGTGTGAAAAAAATATGCCATTGTTTTTGGCACCCGAAAAAAGGAAAACCTGTTTTTTTTGAAAAATGTGTTATTTTAAGCGTAAAAAAATAAAAACCGGCATTTTTAAACAAAATAATTTTTTTTTAAATGCTAAAAATTGACTTTAACAAAAAAAGTTGGAGAAAGCTTTATACTTTTTTTTTTGAGAAGTCCCATAAAAATGCCACATTTTTTTCTTCCTTTTCTTTCCTTTGGTTGGAATATATTTATTTCACCTGCAATTTTTTCTATTTTCCATTGGCGCCGCCGGGCTTGCTTTGGTCATGGCAAAGCTCATCCAAAAAAAGAAAAAGAAAGGAGAGGTAGAAAAAAGAAAAAGTTCGTTGTCGGAGATTTTTTATTTTGGACATGGAAATTTTTTCTAAGGGGTATATGCTTTTCCCTATTATTTTTGAGGGGGAGTTTTCAAAAAAAGCAGCTTTTTTTGGCTCACACATTTTTTTTCATATTTTTTTTCCCAGTTCAACTCAAAAAAACGCTTCTTTTCTACGTCAAATAAATAAAATGCTTATGCTTTAAAAAAATATAATTCAAAAAAGATTCGTCGTAAATATTTATATGTATGAAATATTAGATTCGTTTTAATTTAAAAATGAAAAGATGAAAAGAATCGAGATAATTCATGAGGACAATGAAAAATGGTTTCTCAAAAACGGAACTTAACAATTCCATTAAAAAAAGGTCTTTAAAATTAAAAATTAGCATAATGTGATGGCATGGTAATATGCAAACAGCAGAACTTTGAAACTTATTTTCACCATGACAAAATAATTTACATAAATTTTTTAAAACACTTTGAAACCAAAAACTTTTTTAAATTTTTTTTATAATTTTTTAAGGTTCCAAAGTTCCGCAAATTATCATATTATCACAAAACGAAGAAGATCAACTAAAATTAAGATATTCAAATTTATCTGAAAATATCAAAAATAATCTAGTTTCAGACAGAGGCATTTCACAGATGTTTTACTCTTCAATATTTTTTGTTCTTCTTTTTAGCCGCTAATTAGCACATGCATAAAAACAGAAGGAGGAAAAGAATGCCAAAAACAAAAACAATAAATGTGTTTTGTTCCAAATTTTTTTCTTGCTTCGTTAAAAAAAGAAAGAAAAGAAACTGGTTAAAAAAGGACAATCCTGTAAAAAAATAAAAATAAAATTGAGTCATAATGCCCTGTGGCGATGGCCACCACCACCACCAACCCCCCCCCCCCCCCCCCCCCCTTCAACAACACGAAGAAATAAGTGTCTTTTACTTTCTTTTTCATTTTTTGAAAGCAAAAAAAGAATAAGAAAAGAATAAAAATGGCGGCAGAGAAAAAAACTTGCTAATTTGGCAAAAAAGAAAAAAGCCAAAAAATTTGAAGCAATAAAATAAATTTATGACAGCAATTTTTTAGAAGGAAAATGAAAGAAGGAAAAAATTAGAAAATGCACCTGGAAGTTAAAATTGAAATTGAATTTTTTTGCAGAAAAATATAGAATTAATTAAATTAATAAAATTTATTTATGAAAGTGAATTTATTTAAAAATGGGATATAAATTGGTAATTTTGGACAAAAAAACAAAATGTTTAAGGTACGAAAGTGTATAAATTTAAAGATCAGAAGGAATTATTAAACATGAAAAGAAAAAAATAATTACAGTAATTTTTCAAAATGATTTGGATCAAATTGGTAAAGTTTACTTTTTACAACAATTTTTTAAAAATTACTTGAAAAGTTTAAACATGTCCATTTTTGGACATTTAACTTTTAACAAATGGTGGTAGTGAATCAGCTGGACTTGCCTTTCTCATTACTGCTTCTTGGAGGGGCTATTTTATTTCATAGGAAAAAATAAAGACTTTTCGAATGTTTTACACACAAAAAATAAATACATGTAAATTAGAAGAGAAGAAAAAATTGAAACATTAATTGACAATTGTGAAGGACATTAATTTTAGGAAGAGAATTTTGAACATTAATGTTCAAACTTGCAAGATAGAAATAATTCATTCAATAAATTATAATAAAATTGAAGCCCCAAAAAAAGATAAATGATGCCAGAATTTGCATCTTTCTAACATCAGAAATCTACAAAGAAGAAAAAGAATCTGTCAAAAACCAAGAAGGCAGTCATCATTTTTTTACTTTTCACTCGAAAAAACAAAAACCTTTCAAAAAATGAGATAAACCCTCTTTTTAGATATTTAAAAACATCTTCATCATAAAAATGATGGCAAAAAAATTGAATATGATGAAGATATCTTTTTTTGTTCATGCCATTCTTGACTTGACATGACTTTATTTTTGGTCATTCATTTTCACTTCAACAAGTAGTTCAATGAAACCGGCAATATAAAAAAATAAAAAAGTCAAAGAAGGGCATTGCCCTTAGGGCAAGGCAAAGACAAAAAAAGTTGAAGAAAGACAAAAAAAAGTAAGACGTTTAAGAAAAAAACACAGGAGTCTCAAGTTAAGTGAAGCAACAGCAACAGCTTCAATGACATTCAAAAACAAGAAAAAATTGAAATGAAAATGTTTTTTTACAACTTCTTTAACAGCAAAAAAATAGAAAAAAAGTAAAACATAAGTATTTTTTAGTAGTAAGTTAGTCTTTGTAAGACAAAAAGGAAAAAGTGAACGTTTGCTTCATCTTTTTCTTCCTTCTTGCTTCTGCTTTCTTAAATGATGCTCCAATTTCTTTTTTCAACTTTTTTTTCTCTCCCTTTTTTCCTTCTGTTTTTTATGAAAAGCTCAGAAATTTTTTAAAAAATGATGAAGAAGACAAAAGAAAAAGATGACAATTATCGATAAATATTTAAAAAAATATTATGTCAAAAAATCTTACTTGTAAAAATGGGCATATTTTTTAGAGAAAAAATATAAATGCCCATTTTTATGGTTTCAAAACCATTTTTTAAAAGACATTAAAATTCAAAGATAAAAGAGACTGATGGATAGGATATGAGATGGATAAAATATGAATGTTTGGCAAAAAAAGAGATGATGTTGTTTAATAAAATTTTAAAATATAAAAATTCCCCATTTAAATTTAAATAAATTTGTAAAACTTACGGTGGTGACCCACGCCCAGCAACTTTCATATTTTCCATCAATAATGCGCATGTTTTATAATCACTGATATCAGTAACTCTGAAAAAAGGAGAGAAATAAATTGCGAGTAATAATAAAAAATTTTGATTATAAAGTATTTTTTTGGTCATTCATATGATTTCAGAATTTTGTTTGTTAAAGCTAATAATCTTTAAAAAGCTGGTTAATTTTAAAATTTTTGTAAAATTAATTGTTTGAAATTTGTTAAGTTTAAATTCTCATTTTCAATCTATAACTTATCTTTTTTGCCTTAATTTTAACTATTTTTGGTTACATTAACTTAATTATTAATTATACTCAAAATTTTGTAAGCTATCTAAACAACCTGTTTTCTAACAGTTTTTATGGCTACAGATTACTCCTTTTTAAAATCATTAAATATCGATTAGTAAATTTTTAAAACTAAACCTTCGAGGGAGATATCGCCTTGCAGATTTTGCAAACAATGCCGAATTTCCATCAAAATCTGGTGTTAATCGTCCCCAAAATGACACTTTTCTTCTTTCAGGAACATTAGCATTAGCATTATTATTATTATTTTCATAAACATCTAGCGGAATATCATCATCATAACCTCTGCCAGCGGCATCAGAAGGAGAAAGATTTTCAAAAATTGAAGAATTTTTAGAGATTTTTCGAAATGGTGACAATGCCCTTGATACAATTGGAGATAACGCTCGTGAAATGATTGATGTCGTGCCAGTAGGACGTCGATGACGATGACCACGAGGGGACCATCGATCAAAAAATGTTTCATCATTGTCAAATTCATTTTCGTCGTCTTCTTCTTCGTTTTCCTCGATTTGATCAGATGCCGTTGCTGTTGGTGAAGGAGAATATTCAATATTTAAATGGGGTGGTTCAAGAAATCTTCCATACGTTGCCATGTCTTTCTTAAATGGAAGAACTTCCTTCTACTTCTACTTCTTCTGAATCTTATGGGGATTCAGATGTTCGAATGGAATTCAATTGTTTCAGAAGACAGAAGGAACAGGAACATCACCACCAAAATATTCAGCATCAGAAAATATGGAAGAAAAGCAAAAAAAAGTTAAAAATAAATTTATTTTTTTCTGGCAAAAAAACGAGTCACAAACAAACAATTGAAAGTTCAAGAGTGAGCGGCACAAAAACAGCGGTAATCCCTTTTAAGTATAGAAAAAGAGGCATCAAAAACAGTCACAAACAGAAATGCAGAGAATGGCATTGAAAAATGCCATTGAAGAAAACGTTGTATTTTTTTCTTGAAAATGAGACGACAATGCCTTTTTTTCTTTGATGGCACTGGTGGTTATGTTTTATAAATATATCATAAATATATATTGGAACAACAAAAAATAAGAAGGCAAAGGCAGTTGACAGATCGGTTTTCAAAATATAAAAATATGCTTCAACTATTTTTTTTCCTTCTTTTTTGCTTTCGCGGCTTCACTTTGCTTTTTTTGGACTTCAACACAACAAGAAGAAATCGAAAGAAAGCAAAAGTGCCAAAGAAAGAAAGAAGAAAAAAATGAATAAAAACGTCGTAATTGGAGAGGCGGATGGATGCCATCAAGAGAAGAAGAAAAAAAACTAAGAGATTCTCTCTGATTACATCCCTTGAGAAGAAGAAGAAGGAGGAGGAGAGGGGGACCCCCAAGATATTATATGTTTAAAATTTGTTGGTGGTGTTTTTTAAACAATTTCAACAACAATAATATCAAAGAAGATATATCACAAAATATCAAAAAAAATAAATCAAAGTTATTTTTTCATATTACTAATTTGTAAGCCTATACGATACTTAATAAGAGATATAAAGACTTGGGGCAACAAAAATTTGCATATGAGAACCGACGATAAATAAATCAGAACATTTAATGCTAAAATTAGCGCGTGAAAAAAATTTCATAATCATTCTAGCCCCTGATCAATCAAATAAATACTATTTAATAATTTAAATATTAGAAATAAAATATTTCGAGTAAGTTCTTAAATAACCAAAGTTTCAAAATATTAAAGCCTATCCGTTTCTGTGCAAAAAAATAAATTTTTAGAAAAAAACAAATTAAATCTTATTTTTTTTTTCTTAAAAATTTCTCTAAAATAATAATTTTTAAATCTTAAAAGAACTGTAATTATCGCTGCATTTAATCATTCAAACATAATTGTTACTTTCAATAAAAATACCCTTTTTAAGTACCAGTTGTAGAATGTTCTAATACAAATACATATCTTTTTTGTAAATTACCGTATATTCTAACTTAAACAAATTGAAAAAATTTGTTTTTAAATAAAATTTTGTAATTACCGTAGTTATATGAATCTTTAAATTTAGTACTTTCTGCTACCTAATATTTTTTGTAAAATGTTAAAATTTTACAGTAATAATTTATTAAGTTTTTGCTTACCTTCTTCTTCTTGGACTATTTTCAATAAGTGAATGCTGCTTTGCAAAAATTGATCCGACGGAAACCGTGGATTCTGTTTCTGCGACTTCTTCAATTGAAGGTTGACGATGTAATAATCCTTTTCGGTCACGAACCAGCTCGAAATTTGGGACTGCAATTCCGGCTTCAATATCGGAAGAATCTGTTCCACGTCGAAGATGGCTATTTCCAGTAGCAGCTGTGGCAGTTGTAGAACTTGCTCGACGGGCTGCCTAAAAAATATAGAAAAAGTGTTATGCTGAACAACTTTGGGATATTAAAAATCCAAGCAGAAAAGCAGGATGCAAAAATTTGCATAATCAGGAAGTTCTTCTTCCAGCTATGCTTGGCAGGCAGAAAGAGAGAAAGCAAATATTAGGCATGAAATGTATTTCTTAAAAATCCTTAATATGTCTGGTTGGGAGAAAAATGGGAATAAAAGTTATAAAAGTGTTATTGTTTGATGATGAACAAAAAATGAACAAAATGTAAAAAAAAGTGTTGAAAAAAAGCAAGCATTTGCGTGTTTTTTTCAAAAAAAGTGTTAAAAGTTTACTCAAAAAAATATATATATTTCTAAAGTTTTGAGTTAAGCTTGGGCGTTGCTTTTCTTTCTCGCTCCTTTTTTTAATTTTGCTTCGATTGAGCTAATATTTGAAGAAATAAAAAATTGTTTTGAAAAAAATTGAAAATTAAAAGTTTTTTTGGAAGGAAGAAAAAAGGATAAAAAGAAAAACCAACCTCAAGAACAATATTTGAAAAGTCCGCCGAGCGTCGGGATGCCGTGGCATCCTTTCTTTTAACGGGTCCAGCAGCGGATGTTGAGGCTACTAAAAGGGATGAATCAGATGAAACTTTTGCGGCTCTTGAAGTGCCTGGCCCTCTTGCCGTTGGCGGCGCGGAAGAAGACGAGGCTTCAGCTTCAGAAGATTTTGGATCTTCTGATGGATGTTGTTTCCGATTTGGATTCGGAGGTTTTCGTTGTTTTCCTTTTGCCGGTTGTTGGGCAGCACCTGCTGCTCCTCGACGAGCTGTTGGACCTGGAATTTTTGGAGAGTTAGATTTTATAAATTAATAATCTTAAAAATTACAGTTATTTTAGGGGTTAAACAAAACTATGGATGGATAAGTCAGAAAAAGTGGTGGACATCTAAAGTTTCGAAAGGGTCTTTTAAAAATTTTAGATTTAAATTTTCTGGTTTCATCGAAAGTTAAAAACCGTTTTAACCAAAACAGTTCAAATCCAAATTAAAATTTTATCTATAATTTTAAGCACCCATTTTTGAGATATACCCATCCAAATTTTAATGTAATCCCCTTAAAGCATATCTTCCCTTACATTCATATTCATATAACCCTGGATCAGTACTTGATGAAGCCTTTTGAACTAATTTTCGATGAGCGTTACTCTTTTTTCTTTCATTGTTTTTTACTAAACAAGATCGGGAACGATTTATCGCTCCTGCTCGAATAATCATTTTTCTTACAAAAATTTTTCTTTAAAACACAACTCTCGTTTTTAAGCTTCCAAAAAAACAAAATGTTACTTCCAAAAAAATACTAACAAAAACCTCCAAAATGAATTCTCTTTTCTAATATCATTTTTTCCCAAAAAGTAAACAGAAAAAAAGCAATTACACAAACACAAAATCACTTACGATTTGCCGCAGTTGCAACAGATTGCCTTCGCTTTGCAAAACCACCAGCTCTTCCAACAACCATTGTTGGGAATAATTTTTAGAAATAAAATGTACAAATATTACCATTAACCCATTGTTAAATAATTTAAAGATTAGTGTTTTAGGGTTTTAGAGAATGTTAGAAATAACTGCAAAATTTACTTAATTATTTAAGAAAGTTACGGTAGAAAAAAACATAACTCGCAAAATACAAAAACTTTGGTTAAAAAGTTATTCAAAACATAAAAGTTAAAAAAGTTTATAAAATTTTATAATAAATTAATGTTTAAATAAACAAAAATTTTTTCATTTAATAAAATTATTTATTTGTTATTTCTTTTTATAAAAAATAACACACAATTAACGCATCTAAAAATAACAAACATAATTTTGAATGGTACTTGACACTCATTAGCAAGAAACATAAAATGTCCTTTTATAAAAATTTTTCTAAAACTTTTCAGATAAAATAATTAGCTAACTTTAAACTTTGAAAAATTTTAAAAATTGAGGGACTTTTTTAATTTAAGAAATTAAAAATTAGAATTCAGACAGCCGTGTTTTTTTGGCAAAAACATAAGAAATTTGTGGCATTTTTTTTGTTAAATTTGATTAAAAATCTGTAATAATTCATTCAACTTCTTTTTTTTCTTTCTTAAAAATGAAAAATTCTTTTATGAAGCGCAGTTTTTTTCTAAAAAAAATGAAAAGCTAAGATTTTTTTATAAAAGAATCTTTCAAGGATCAAAGCCATTAATAAATCATTTCACATGAAAAAAATGAAGAAAAAGAAAACAGAAGAAAAATGTAATATTTTTAAAAAAAATATGTTTGTGTTTTTATATAAAAAGGCATAATTTTTCAAATTTTGAAACAAAAAAAAGCTGCAAAAAACAATGCATAATTTTAATTTTTTCGCAAAAAAATTAGAATAAAATTAGAATAAAGAAGCCATATTTGGAATCTTTGTTAACGTCAATTATCCAAAATGATAAAAAAAAATAATTGCAGAAAGATTATAAATTTTATACGACAATCAAAGGATTAAACGCTATATTAAAAAAAGTATGCAAATTTTTTTTACCTAATTTCCCTAAAGAATTTTTGTTGCATAACATAATTTCTAAAAGTTGCAACAAAAAAATGAAAAAAATAATAACTAAAACTCATCCCTACTACTTTTTTATCTCCAAAAAACTGAATTAAAAGTTGTAAAAAAAAGTTGAGAAAAAAAGAGTATCAAAAAAACATAGACATTTGACAAATTGAAAATGACTCGTTAACTTTAAACCCCTTAAGGGCAAAAAAAGAATAAGGAAGAATGCAAAAAAAGTCATGGATTTTTCAAGACATCTGAAGGCAACAAAAAAGAGAAGCAAAAAATAATTTTTGGCAAAGAAAAAAAACATAGGTTTCAGAGATGAAAGATTTCATAAAAAAATAAGAATGAAAAAAGAAGGCGTGAAAAAAGCAGAAGAAATCTTTTAATAAAATTAATGGATTACACATTTTTGAAAAATTATGTATTTTTTGGAAGCTTTGAAAGCTTGGAAATAAAGAGATTAAAATTCAGGCGGCGGAAATTGTGAGTCAAAAAATAAACCAGAGAGTATTGATGGATTTAAGAAGAAAAAAACAAATAAAATCCATGTTGGGGGATAAAAAGAGAAAACAAACTTGTAGCGTTCAAAAAAAACTACATTATCCAATTTTAGGATTGCTAAATTGGAATTCAAAAAAATTAACTAAAATTTCAAACTTTATTCAAATTTTAGAGTTTTTGAGTAATAGAAATAACGTTTTAAATTAATATCGTTTACCTTAACCAAAAATTTGCATAAATATTCTACCCGAATTTTTTGCTGCTAAATTTTGGAATCTAGAAACAATTTTATTTTGAAAAAATAACACATTTTTGCGAAATTTATTTAAAAAACCTAACAAAATTTTAGAGTCTTTTAAAATTGCAAAAAAAAACAAACAGCTAAAATATTTTCGGTTTAATCCAGTTTGTTCAAAAAACTTATCAAGTCCCGAAAAACCCACTGAAAAAAGGTATCCATCCTTATTCAATTTTCCCTCCCAAAAGAAGACCTAAATTGAATAAGCATTTTTTCATCATCACCACCTTATTTAAGTTTACTTTACATTCAATTAAGTTATCTCCACCCTCGAGGGTACGAACATGTTCCAAATTTTTGTCTCAATTTTAAAAAATTTTGGAAAAAAGTAAGCAAATTTCGTCAAATTTTTTTGACTTATTGAAAGATTTGAAGCTTAAGATTACAACAAATAAAAGAGAAAAAAAAACAAAAAATCTCATTTTCATCATTTTCCATCTTTTTTTGTGTGCCTCCAAAAAAGTCAGCAGCAGCTTCCAAAAAAAATTTATATGTATTACATTTTTTTAAAAAAAAAGAAACAAATCCGTCAAAAACTAAAATAAAGGCGTTGGTTACCTTTGATGTTGCTCTTTTTTGGAGAAAGAGAGATAAATGAAGAATGAATGAAAAAAGTAAGTACATGTATGAAGAAATTTTTGCTTACCTTTTTTTATTACTTAAATAAATTAAACATCAATGAAAAGAAAAAAAAGCTTAAAAGTCAAATAAGAAATTTATAAAAAGTTTAAAATAGCCTTCGTCAAAATATTTTTAAATGCAACAACTATTTTCTCCCAGAGGATTTTAATATTTTTGAAAGAATGCCAAACACGTGCATTTACAAGGCATCAAGGTATAGAATCCCCTAAGGGTAAAAAGGCTACGACAGATAATCAAAGTTTGAGTGCAACAAATTTTAGAAGTGCTTTTAAAAAATAAAAGTGCAAAAAAGTCCTGAAAACCTGAAGTTTTGAAAAATTTGTATAACTTGAGGATTCAATAGAGAAAAAAAATTAGTTGACGGCTGTTAAAAGATTTTTTCAGAAAAAAATAGATACGTGTAAAATAATGGGAAAGAAAATGGTGTTAATTTAGACAATGGAAAGATTAATGCCTATTTTTCTATTTTCAAAGCCATTATCCCTTGCTAAAAGTAAGATAAAAGTAATGCCATAATTTAAGATTAACAAAATAAAATACAAGATGACGATAATCTTTAAAAAGCGCAAAATCCCTCTGGCATTGAGCCAAAAAATATTCTAATTTTTGTTATTATTTTTTTGTCAAGAGAGACAAAAGTTTTGACACTTCCGTAAAAGTCTTTCTCTCAAAACACAGACATCCCAAAAAAAACAAAACAAAGAAAAAAGAAGAAGAAACTTGAATAAAAACTACCACCCAGAGGCGTTCTTTCTCTCCATTCTTCTGTCATTAACTTCTTCTTTTTTGTTTCATTCTTTTTCCACCAAAAAAGTTGTTGTATCTTTTTTAAGCTTGCGCAGAACCACCAAAAAACGGAAACAAATGTTGGAAGAAGAAGCAAAAGCAAAAAAAATCTTTTTCTTAGTTCGTTCAAGCATATGTTTTTTTTGGCATTTTTGGAGTTTTTTGTCGTCAACTTCTCCTCAAAAAAAACAAGTCTCAGCCTTCTCATTTCAAGGCTTCAGAAGAAGAAAAAGAAACAAAGAATAAACTTTTAACAAAGCATTGTTCCTCCATTTTTTGCTGCTGTTTCTCGCCTTTCAAATTTTTTTGCTTTTGAAAGCCTCATTTTTTTCATTAAAGTTTGAAATAAAAAATGCCCAAAAAATCAATGCATTGAAAAAAATATGATTTTTTGCGCATGAGACTTTTTTCTTTTCTGCATTTTTGGATAAAATAATGAAGAATAACATTTGAAAATCTGAAAATTTTGTGTTTATACTTACCTGTAGAGGCGTTTCGACCGTTTCCTCTGGATTTTCTAAAGTTACAAACAAAAAAATTCCCCGTATTAGAAAACCTATATATCCGGGAAATTGAGAATAAAGAAGATTTTCGCCTGTTTGGGAAATCATAATCCGAAAAGAAAAAATGGCTTCAGAATCTGAAAAATTAAAAAAAACAAACTAAAAGTGTCATGCGCAAAAAGTCCTTTTTTCTTCAATGCTTTGACTTTTTGGGTATTTTTTATTTTTTCAAAGATGTGGATTAAAATTTTTTATATCTTCTAATGTATCAAGTTCTTTAGAAAATTTTGATAGCAAAAAGTTAGTCTTTTGATTATTATTTAAAAGGATTCATATTTGTATGTGGGAACAAACATGAACACAAAATTTGCTACAAACATTGCAAAAAAAAAGGAAAAAAGAGTTTGTTACAACAGCAGTGTGCTTTTTTCTCTCTTTCAAGTAAAGGCTCTCTTCTTCTTTTCTTTTGCTCATTCAACTCAACACTTTTATGTGAGCATTTTCTTGCGCCTGGATGGCGCAGGGGGCAAGTCGAAAGACTCTAACCCAAAATATCTGATCTTATACTAAAAATAAAAAAGGTTCGGGCCGGTATCCAATTTTTTTAAATTGTTTCTAAAAAATGCAAACATTTTTAACAAAGACATTAACTACAGTATACAAAATTATACAAAATATTTTTACAATTACTATAAACTAACGACACCAACTCATTTTCATCATCAAATAATTGATACTCGTTACAACATTTCAGCAACTTCGAAGTGTTGAAATGTTTATTTAAATTTGCTGCAAAAGTTTTTAAACTTTGTTATTTAAAATTTATTTTTTATTTATTTAAAAATGGACTTTTAATTAATAGGAATTTTTTAACAGTAATAATTGTTGCCTAAATTACAGTATCTAAATTTATGTTATTTTGTTCACCAAAAGTTTTGAAACTGCCGCAGTATGTTAAACTAGTTAATATTAACATACTGCAACAGTTTCCGCTTTTGAAATGATCCCCAAAATGTTTTATAAAACACTGCAATTTTGGTAACTGTTGCCTAAATTACAGTATCTAAGTTAAAATAAGAAATATTATCATATTTATCATATCTTTGACTTACATTATAATTACATAAATACAATAAATACAAGTAGTTAGAAGTTACTTAGCTATTACAACCAACGATATAAACTTTACCAGAATTGTAAACTTTGACATGACAACCAGGATGACGTTTTTGTTTTGTTAAAACCGATCCAGTTCGACCATATGCACAATTCCATGAATTTTAAGCAAGTTTTCGGAGATCAATATGCATTGGAGGATAATAATTACAAATAACATTGTTAATTGAAATTGTCATCTCGGCATCTGTTTGAGGAAGAAAATATTCAGCTGATGATGGAGTTGGACCCATCACTTTATTATCAACTAAAAAAAGAGAATCATTATTAGTTTTAAATCAAAAATCAAGGGTACTTTTATAATACTGTACTCCAGAAGAAAGAGAGGTCAGAATGGCATCGGGAAGATCAAAAGAAATCAAAAAGCAATCACTTACCGTAGATTCATCGAACATATGATGCTTTTAATTAAAATACCATATTTATTGCCATCTGCAAAATATTTGTTCAAAAAAGATATACTGTTTTTTATTCATTTTCTTCATCAAAAAAATGTATTAATTAATATTCATGAATAATTATAAGTTTTTTTAACATTATTTTTTGTTAAAATATTTTTTCTGCAGTTTAATAAGTATTCAAATATTTTTTTGATTAATTTTGATGAAAATGTTTTTTTGTGTTCTGAGGTGGAACCGATCCTTTTTCACCCATTTTGGGCTGCAACCGCGCATGCTCACAACTGAGCTAAACGTGTCGCCCCAACCGCACCCGCCCGTTGGAAAAAAAAGTTCGCTTTGATTCAAACCTGGCAAGTCGAAAGACTCTAACCCAGGCCTGTGCGTTCGGTCAGTCAAAAGTGCGTCAGTCGCAAACCAAACTCATTTTTTTTCAATCAGTCGCGTCTTTGCCAAACCTTTTTTTTGTTCAAAAAAATGAGTCGCGCATGCGACCAACAAAAAAGGAAGTAGGTTTGACTCAAACCAAATTCTTTTTTGGTTTGAACGAAAAACGTCGTCCGTCACACTGATAAGAGATGCAGAAGTGCGTACGCCCGCATGTAAAAAATGCACACGTTCATCCTTTTTTGTTTCTTTTTTTGACCGCAGTCAGTCGAAGAAAGTTTTGGTTTCATTCAAACCTACTCCAACTAGGTTTGAGTGCAACCAAAAAATGTTGAAACCTACTCAACTAGGTTTGAGTCAGTCTAAATTAACCGAACGCACACCCCTGCTCTAACCCAAAATATATGATCTTATACTAAAAATAAAAAAGGTTCGGGCCGGTATCCAGTATTTTGTAGTTGAGTGAAATCATCGATTACTCAGACTGATCTTATAAGATGGTCTCCACTTCACCCGAACCTGGGCATATCCTTGGAACGCCTTTAACCGATAGGCTACCAAGCTACCGACTGCGCAGCATATTTTTGTAGTTCATCTGATAAAACTTGTCATTTTTTTAAAGCTCAATAGATATTGATAAAAAAAGTTGTTAATATTTTTTCGAACTGAAGGCCGCCGCAACACCCAGCGACCACTCATTTTTTTAATTCGAAAGAAAGGAAAAGAATTCTTTTCATTAAAAAATGTTCCTCAGGTTTTAACTGTTTTTGCGCAAAACAGTTAATTTTAACGTTTGTTAAATAAACGTTGTCATTTCAAATTACTGAATGCATTTGGTTTTATATTTTAGGTAATTATTTAAACATTTATCTGAAAAATTCTTTATTTAACTAAGTAAAAAATGTTGCACTTAATAAATTACAGGTAAAGGATTCTGAAGGTCATGAATAAGGCTACAGTATAAAGCCTTCAACTTTCAAAAAAGCCTTTCTACAATGGGATGATAAAATGTTTGAAAAAGTAAGTGTTCCATTTCTCTCTTTTTTTAGAAGGCCTTAATTTACAATTCTTTATTTATCTGAAATCCCTTTTCAGCAACTTCGAAGCGTTGAAAATGTTCGAAAAATTCTTTTTTCATAAACAACTGTTTTTTTAAATTTGCTGCAAAAGTTTTTAAACTTTGTTATTTAAAATTTATTTTTTATTTATTTAAAAATGGACTTTTAATTAATAGGAAAATTTTAAAACAGTAAATTTTAAACTAAATTTAGTGTAAATGTTTTGTAAAGAGTAAAAAAATAAATTTCGAAGCTCCAAGTGTTCTTATTAAAGTTTATAAATTTGCATATTGTATCCTACATTTAACTACATGTTTTTTAATTACACAAGCGGAAACTGTTGCAGTATGTTAATATTAACTAGTTTAACATACTGCGGCAGTTTCAAAACTTTTGGTGAACAAAATAACATAAATTTAGATACTGTAATTTAGGCAACAATTATTACTGTTAAAAAATTCCTATTAATTAAAAGTCCATTTTTAAATAAATAAAAAATAAATTTTAAATAACAAAGTTTAAAAACTTTTGCAGCAAATTTAAATAAACATTTCAACACTTCGAAGTTGCTGAAATGTTGTAACGAGTATCAATTATTTGATGATGAAAATGAGTTGGTGTCGTTAGTTTATAGTAATTGTAAAAATATTTTGTATAATTTTGTATACTGTAGTTAATGTCTTTGTTAAAAATGTTTGCATTTTTTAGAAACAATTTAAAAAAATTGGATACCGGCCCGAACCTTTTTTATTTTTAGTATAAGATCAGATATTTTGGGTTAGAGTCTTTCGACTTGCCCCCTGCGCCATCCAGGCGCAAGAAAATGCTCACATAAAAGTGTTGAGTTGAATGAGCAAAAGAAAAGAAGAAGAGAGCCTTTACTTGAAAGAGAGAAAAAAGCACACTGCTGTTGTAACAAACTCTTTTTTCCTTTTTTTTTGCAATGTTTGTAGCAAATTTTGTGTTCATGTTTGTTCCCACATACAAATATGAATCCTTTTAAATAATAATCAAAAGACTAACTTTTTGCTATCAAAATTTTCTAAAGAACTTGATACATTAGAAGATATAAAAAATTTTAATCCACATCTTTGAAAAAATAAAAAATACCCAAAAAGTCAAAGCATTGAAGAAAAAAGGACTTTTTGCGCATGACACTTTTTTCTTTTCTGCATTTTTGGATTTTATAAGGTTGCAAATTTTGCTTTAAAATTTTTCATTTAATTAAGTAAAAAATGTTGCACTTTAAAAGTTCTTGACTCTTTTTATCCAAAAATATTTTTAGCAAATTTTGTTCTATTTTTTGTAATGCTTGAATTCGAATGTGTAATTAAAAAACATGTAGTTAAATGTAGGATACAATATGCAAATTTATAAACTTCAATGAGAACACTTGGAGCTTCGAAATTTATTTATTTACTCTTTACAAAACATTTACACTAAATTTAGTTTAAAATTTACTGTTTAAAAATTTTCCTATTAATTAAAAGTCCATTTTTAAATAAATAAAAAATAAATTTTAAATAACAAAGTTTAAAAACTTTTGCAGCAAATTTAAAAAAACAGTTGTTTATGAAAAAAGAATTTTTCGAACATTTTCAACGCTTCGAAGTTGCTGAAAAGGGATTTCAGATAAATAAAGAATTGTAAATTAAGGCCTTCAAAAAAAAGAGAGAAATGGAACACTTACTTTTTCAAACATTTTATCATCCCATTGTAGAAAGGCTTTTTTGAAAGTTGAAGGCTCTATACTGTAGCCTTATTCATGACCTTCAGAATCCTTTACCTGTAATTTATTAAGTGCAACATTTTTTACTTAGTTAAATAAAGAATTTTTCAGATAAATGTTTAAATAATTACCTAAAATATAAAACCAAATGCATTCAGTAATTTGAAATGACAACGTTTATTTAACAAACGTTAAAATTAACTGTTTTGCGCAAAAACAGTTAAAACCTGAGGAACATTTTTTAATGAAAAGAATTCTTTTCCTTTCTTTCGAATTAAAAAAATGAGTGGTCGCTGGGTGTTGCGGCGGCCTTCAGTTCGAAAAAATATTAACAACTTTTTTTATCAATATCTATTGAGCTTTAAAAAAATGTTTATTTTTTACAAGAAATTTATTTTGAAGTAAAAAATTTATTATCTATTACAATACATATTATTACAAATTGCCTTTGTCCCAACAAAGTGGGCCTGTCGAGGTCGGATGAGACTCAAAACATTGAGTCAAGGACGAACAAGAGAGAAAGTGTGCGCATGTTGCGTGCACTTTAGCGAACGCTGCAGCCAGCCTACAAATAGGCGGCAAGGACTAAAACACGTCACTTTTTCCGATAAATTCGGATAAACAAATAATTTTATTAATAACTATTGGATACTATGATAGCAACTTATGAAAGCCGAGATCCAAAATAAAACAACAAAACGAGATCATATTATTTTTAAGGATTCCAATTCTTATCGTACTCTTATTTGCGGAGCTTCTTGCTGCTACCGTAAGTACTTTTGCTTTTCTGATCTCTTTCATCATACTTTCTTTTTTCACTTCCGCCAGCACGACCCTTCTTTTGAACACCAGATGACGTTCCATATTCACGTTGTTGACGATAATCAGGTTTACGGTAATCCCGTGAAGAATTGGTGGTTCTGGAAAGAAATGTGTAAGGGCGGGATCTTTGGGTGGGTTGTAATAATATGTATTGTAATAGATAATAAATTTTTTACTTCAAAATAAATTTCTTGTAAAAAATAAACATTATCTATTACAATAATATTATTACAAATTGCCTGGTTTAACCCTGATTCCAACACAGCTTCTTGGAAGGACCCTTCAATGTCTTTATGATAAAAGCGTTGAAAAGTTGATCCTTTCTTGCTCCAATTTGCTGCTTCCATTATTTGATTAGCGGATAAACCTTTGGTTACTGCTTTTGACGTTGCTGCTGATCTTGTTGAATGACCAGTGTAACCTTCAATGCCTGCTAATTCCAGGGATTGCTTCAACCACCTTGCCATGGTGGCTGGAGTAATAGACTTATGTGGACGCTTAAATGATAAGAAAAAGCATTTTTCATCTTGGCGAATATTCTTAGTAGCGTGCTGATAAGCCATTAAAGTAGTGATAGGGCAAATACTTGAATCAGCTGTAAAAGCCTCAAAAGTTGCCGCATGAGGTTTACCATAACCTCTATTTTTCGTTGAAAGCAAACGAAATTCCCAAATGGTATTTGATTTTCTTAATTGATTCATGGTCAAAGCTGCTAATTCACTTGCTCTTTTTGGACTGCAGATAGCTAACAGGAGAGCGCTTCTTAAAGTTAAATTCTTTAAAGATAAGTGATCCAGGGGCCACATAGTTTTTATCCATTCTAATGCCTTTTCAATATTCCAAATTTCAGCTTGTTTAGGGGCAGATGGATTTTGACGCAACATTCCTTTTGCAAATTTCGTTAATAAGGGTTCAGCTTCAATCATTAAATCGTTTTTGCCAATTGTTGAAAACAGGGCGGAGAGTGCAGCTCTTTTGCTAGCAACGGAACTATGTCCTAAGCCTTGATCCAAAGTTGATTGCAAGAAATTTAGGATATCAGCAACAGTAGGATTTAAAGGGTTTATTGAAAAAGTATCACAGAATTCTTTCCATTTCTTTAATGCGCCATTATAAGATTTTAAAGTGCCGGGAGCCCAAGATGCCAATAAGGTTTTAGCTGCATTTTGCGTTAAGCCCATTTCGATCCATACCTTGAACAAATCTTCCATACGCTCAATTGGAGGCGACCTGAAGTACATAACGGATGAGATTCATTTGTAAATGGATTTTTCAACGGATCATTTTTCAAAATAAGAGGGCCTTTGGAGGCATGTTTTAATAACATTGGCCAAAAGGGAGCTGTTTCCCATCTCGGAGCTACCACGATTATTGTGGCATCTTCAGATAAAGCTTTTTTGATGGTACGACCAACAAGAGAGAAAGGAGGAAAAGCAAGTCCGAAAATACCATGCCAATTTTGAGCAAAAGCATCAATTCCTGCTGCACCTGGATCGGGATTCCAAGAAAAATATTTTTGGCATTTTGCATTTGCCCTGGACGCAAAGAGGTCTACAGTAGGCGTACCAAAAACATTGAATATCATATTAATTGCCTGACTTCGAAGTTCCCATTCGCAGCTTTCCTTGAAATTTCTTGATTCATAATCTGCTTCAACATTACTTTTACCAGTGATATGTGTAGCAATCAAGTGAAGACCTCGTGATAACGCCCATATCCAAATATCAGATGCAATGATATGGAGACGACGACTACGAGTTCCACCACGACGATTAATAAATGCAACTGCTGTAGTGTTATCAGATTCAATTCTTATACTGGTATTACGACAAGCTTTAAATTCACAATGAAGGCTCAGTTCGATAGCTTTCAATTCGAGAATATTAATATGTAAATGGGATTCTGCTGTAGTCCATCTTCCACCCGAAGTATTACTTTCCATTTGATATCCCCATCCTTCTTTGGAAGCATCCGTACGTAAGACAAAAGAAACCGGGGGTTCAATTAATCTATTTTTGAAAATGTTATCTGGGGCTGCTGACCAAAAGGCTGCTTCCTCCCTTGCTTCAGGGGTTATTTTAATAATATGGTTGTATCCATAATATGTTCTTTTGATGCCTTTCAGTAATCTTTGCAAATTTCGAGCCTTTAATCGAGACCATTCACTTGCCAATTTAAATGATGCCAATAATCCACACATCTTGGCGACGACCTGTGCTTTGATTGTATCCGTTGAAACAAGCAATTTTGCCAATTGTTTTGCTTTATGAATCTTTTTGATGGGAACAGAAATGGTCATGTCGTCGGATTTCAAAATTAGCCCCAAAAATTCAACTTGTTGCCGAGGGGTAAAATCCGATTTCTCATAGTTAATAATTAATCCCAAAGATTGAAAGGTATGTTTAACGACTTCCAAGTTATTCAAAAGTTCTGTTGGGGAATCTGCAATGATGAGCCAATCATCTAGATAAACAACTAAACGAATTCCAAGAGAACGAAGATATGCAGCTACTTTCTTTGATACCCTTGTGTAGACAAAGGGAGCAGTAGCAAGACCGAAAGGAAGAGCCCTAAAGGCATATAACTTTCCCAATGCTCGAAAGGCAAGATATTTACGATGATTTCTGTGAATCGGTATACTAAAGTAAGCATCCTTCAGATCAATTTTGGCCATAACTGCATCCTTGGTGAGAATATCTTTTACAGTAAGTAAGCCTTCCATTTTAAAATGAGGAATACGCAAAAGCTTGTTAAGAGCTTTTAGATTAATTACAGGTCGTAGCGAACCATCCTTCTTCGGAACAAAAAACATTCCAGAGATCCAACGCGCTTTGCGTCTTGATATGCGGAAAATAGCTTTCTTATCCAACAAGCTCCGAACTTCTTCTTTGGCTTCTGGAGTTTTTGGATCATTGGTAGCCATATCACATCTTCGACGAGGGGGAGCACCTTTAAATGGTATACGATATCCTTTCGTTGCCCGTATGACAAACTGATCACTTGTTAATTTTTGCCAGTTTTTTGTGAAGTATTTTAATCTGCCTGCGCCTGGGGGAGCATTAATTTTTGACATTGCAGTATCTTCAGCTTGTGTTGGAATCTTAGCAGCAATGGGAGCCCGTGGGGAATCAATAAGGTTGTTAATATCCAAATCATCAACCGACCTTGAACGCATAAGATCCATCTTTTCACGATGCTTTCGATCCTTATCCTTCTTCTTCAATTGTTCCCCAATGAGATCTTCGGCAGTTGGCCCAAAAAGGTGATGAATTTGGTCCCCATCTTTGAGAGGGTTTGAATGAGGTTTTAAATCCAAAAGTAACGACGTTGTTCCAGGGACCGAATTCTTGTTAATGCCAAGGTTATCAATAGCAGCCCAACGTCTCCAAATTGTAACATCATGAATTGCCATAGAAATAAGGCTACCAAGACAGTTTTTGACTTGCTGTTGATCACAATCATCCTTTCCAATCAAACTCGCAACACCCAATGTTCGATATAAAAGATCATGGTGTTCAATCATATGCTGCTCCTTGATTTTTGCAATACCTTCACCTTTCCGTAAAGTACGTTGAAGGTAGGGTGAACGATGAGCCACAGAATTAACTTTAGCAATTTTATCAAAATAATCAGATCTATTTGAAGGGGAAGTACCCTTTGCCCATGCTTCATACTTTTCTAATTCACTATCATTAAGCAAAATCTTCTTTGAAGAACTTTCATCTCCAGGTAAACCTTTGGGGAGCAAATCCAAGGGATTGCTACGAGCAACAGCGCGGACCTCGGGGGCCGCAGGGGAATTAGCTTCTTGGACAAATTCAGGAGAACGGGATCTTGAACGACGATGATGATTTAATGATCTTGAACGATGATGGGTAGCGGATCTTGAACGACGATCATTAACCACAGAGCTTGAACGTGATGATCCCGACGATGGTGTACGAGATCTTGAGCTGCTAGAATCCGAAGAAACGACGCCAGCTTCACTTGAAGATTCCATTATACGATAAAAAGGAACGCAAAATCTAGAAAAAAAAAAATCCGCACCAACGGATATAAAATAAAGTAAGTCACGTTAGACGGACCAAATAGAAGAAAAATAACAGTGATAAATAATATTACAAAGTTTTAAATAGTTACGATAGACGGAGTCAACAAAAGAGTAAAAAATTACAAGTAAATTGAGGAGAAATAAATAATAATTAAATAATTTAGAGAGGAAAAACATCCGACCTCTCCACAGACTCGTGTCGAGGAAAAAGTGACGTGTTTTAGTCCTTGCCGCCTATTTGTAGGCTGGCTGCAGCGTTCGCTAAAGTGCACGCAACATGCGCACACTTTCTCTCTTGTTCGTCCTTGACTCAATGTTTTGAGTCTCATCCGACCTCGACAGGCCCACTTTGTTGGGACAAAGGCAATTTGTAATAATATTATTGTAATAGATAATGACAAGTTTTATCAGATGAACTACAAAAATATGCTGCGCAGTCGGTAGCTTGGTAGCCTATCGGTTAAAGGCGTTCCAAGGATATGCCCAGGTTCGGGTGAAGTGGAGACCATCTTATAAGATCAGTCTGAGTAATCGATGATTTCACTCAACTACAAAATACTGGATACCGGCCCGAACCTTTTTTATTTTTAGTATAAGATCATATATTTTGGGTTAGAGTCTTTCGACTTGCCAGGTTTGAATCAAAGCGAACTTTTTTTTCCAACGGGCGGGTGCGGTTGGGGCGACACGTTTAGCTCAGTTGTGAGCATGCGCGGTTGCAGCCCAAAATGGGTGAAAAAGGATCGGTTCCACCTCAGAACACAAAAAAACATTTTCATCAAAATTAATCAAAAAAATATTTGAATACTTATTAAACTGCAGAAAAAATATTTTAACAAAAAATAATGTTAAAAAAACTTATAATTATTCATGAATATTAATTAATACATTTTTTTGATGAAGAAAATGAATAAAAAACAGTATATCTTTTTTGAACAAATATTTTGCAGATGGCAATAAATATGGTATTTTAATTAAAAGCATCATATGTTCGATGAATCTACGGTAAGTGATTGCTTTTTGATTTCTTTTGATCTTCCCGATGCCATTCTGACCTCTCTTTCTTCTGGAGTACAGTATTATAAAAGTACCCTTGATTTTTGATTTAAAACTAATAATGATTCTCTTTTTTTAGTTGATAATAAAGTGATGGGTCCAACTCCATCATCAGCTGAATATTTTCTTCCTCAAACAGATGCCGAGATGACAATTTCAATTAACAATGTTATTTGTAATTATTATCCTCCAATGCATATTGATCTCCGAAAACTTGCTTAAAATTCATGGAATTGTGCATATGGTCGAACTGGATCGGTTTTAACAAAACAAAAACGTCATCCTGGTTGTCATGTCAAAGTTTACAATTCTGGTAAAGTTTATATCGTTGGTTGTAATAGCTAAGTAACTTCTAACTACTTGTATTTATTGTATTTATGTAATTATAATGTAAGTCAAAGATATGATAAATATGATAATATTTCTTATTTTAACTTAGATACTGTAATTTAGGCAACAGTTACCAAAATTGCAGTGTTTTATAAAACATTTTGGGGATCATTTCAAAAGCGGAAACTGTTGCAGTATGTTAATATTAACTAGTTTAACATACTGCGGCAGTTTCAAAACTTTTGGTGAACAAAATAACATAAATTTAGATACTGTAATTTAGGCAACAATTATTACTGTTAAAAAATTCCTATTAATTAAAAGTCCATTTTTAAATAAATAAAAAATAAATTTTAAATAACAAAGTTTAAAAACTTTTGCAGCAAATTTAAATAAACATTTCAACACTTCGAAGTTGCTGAAATGTTGTAACGAGTATCAATTATTTGATGATGAAAATGAGTTGGTGTCGTTAGTTTATAGTAATTGTAAAAATATTTTGTATAATTTTGTATACTGTAGTTAATGTCTTTGTTAAAAATGTTTGCATTTTTTAGAAACAATTTAAAAAAATTGGATACCGGCCCGAACCTTTTTTATTTTTAGTATAAGATCAGATATTTTGGGTTAGAGTCTTTCGACTTGCCCCCTGCGCCATCCAGGCGCAAGAAAATGCTCACATAAAAGTGTTGAGTTGAATGAGCAAAAGAAAAGAAGAAGAGAGCCTTTACTTGAAAGAGAGAAAAAAGCACACTGCTGTTGTAACAAACTCTTTTTTCCTTTTTTTTTGCAATGTTTGTAGCAAATTTTGTGTTCATGTTTGTTCCCACATACAAATATGAATCCTTTTAAATAATAATCAAAAGACTAACTTTTTGCTATCAAAATTTTCTAAAGAACTTGATACATTAGAAGATATAAAAAATTTTAATCCACATCTTTGAAAAAATAAAAAATACCCAAAAAGTCAAAGCATTGAAGAAAAAAGGACTTTTTGCGCATGACACTTTTTTCTTTTCTGCATTTTTGGATTTTATAAGGTTGCAAATTTTGCTTTAAAATTTTTCATTTAATTAAGTAAAAAATGTTGCACTTTAAAAGTTCTTGACTCTTTTTATCCAAAAATATTTTTAGCAAATTTTGTTCTATTTTTTGTAATGCTTGAATTCGAATGTGTAATTAAAAAACATGTAGTTAAATGTAGGATACAATATGCAAATTTATAAACTTCAATGAGAACACTTGGAGCTTCGAAATTTATTTATTTACTCTTTACAAAACATTTACACTAAATTTAGTTTAAAATTTACTGTTTAAAAATTTTCCTATTAATTAAAAGTCCATTTTTAAATAAATAAAAAATAAATTTTAAATAACAAAGTTTAAAAACTTTTGCAGCAAATTTAAAAAAACAGTTGTTTATGAAAAAAGAATTTTTCGAACATTTTCAACGCTTCGAAGTTGCTGAAAAGGGATTTCAGATAAATAAAGAATTGTAAATTAAGGCCTTCTAAAAAAAGAGAGAAATGGAACACTTACTTTTTCAAACATTTTATCATCCCATTGTAGAAAGGCTTTTTTGAAAGTTGAAGGCTCTATACTGTAGCCTTATTCATGACCTTCAGAATCCTTTACCTGTAATTTATTAAGTGCAACATTTTTTACTTAGTTAAATAAAGAATTTTTCAGATAAATGTTTAAATAATTACCTAAAATATAAAACCAAATGCATTCAGTAATTTGAAATGACAACGTTTATTTAACAAACGTTAAAATTAACTGTTTTGCGCAAAAACAGTTAAAACCTGAGGAACATTTTTTAATGAAAAGAATTCTTTTCCTTTCTTTCGAATTAAAAAAATGAGTGGTCGCTGGGTGTTGCGGCGGCCTTCAGTTCGAAAAAATATTAACAACTTTTTTTATCAATATCTATTGAGCTTTAAAAAAATGACAAGTTTTATCAGATGAACTACAAAAATATGCTGCGCAGTCGGTAGCTTGGTAGCCTATCGGTTAAAGGCGTTCCAAGGATATGCCCAGGTTCGGGTGAAGTGGAGACCATCTTATAAGATCAGTCTGAGTAATCGATGATTTCACTCAACTACAAAATACTGGATACCGGCCCGAACCTTTTTTATTTTTAGTATAAGATCATATATTTTGGGTTAGAGTCTTTCGACTTGCCAGGTTTGAATCAAAGCGAACTTTTTTTTCCAACGGGCGGGTGCGGTTGGGGCGACACGTTTAGCTCAGTTGTGAGCATGCGCGGTTGCAGCCCAAAATGGGTGAAAAAGGATCGGTTCCACCTCAGAACACAAAAAAACATTTTCATCAAAATTAATCAAAAAAATATTTGAATACTTATTAAACTGCAGAAAAAATATTTTAACAAAAAATAATGTTAAAAAAACTTATAATTATTCATGAATATTAATTAATACATTTTTTTGATGAAGAAAATGAATAAAAAACAGTATATCTTTTTTGAACAAATATTTTGCAGATGGCAATAAATATGGTATTTTAATTAAAAGCATCATATGTTCGATGAATCTACGGTAAGTGATTGCTTTTTGATTTCTTTTGATCTTCCCGATGCCATTCTGACCTCTCTTTCTTCTGGAGTACAGTATTATAAAAGTACCCTTGATTTTTGATTTAAAACTAATAATGATTCTCTTTTTTTAGTTGATAATAAAGTGATGGGTCCAACTCCATCATCAGCTGAATATTTTCTTCCTCAAACAGATGCCGAGATGACAATTTCAATTAACAATGTTATTTGTAATTATTATCCTCCAATGCATATTGATCTCCGAAAACTTGCTTAAAATTCATGGAATTGTGCATATGGTCGAACTGGATCGGTTTTAACAAAACAAAAACGTCATCCTGGTTGTCATGTCAAAGTTTACAATTCTGGTAAAGTTTATATCGTTGGTTGTAATAGCTAAGTAACTTCTAACTACTTGTATTTATTGTATTTATGTAATTATAATGTAAGTCAAAGATATGATAAATATGATAATATTTCTTATTTTAACTTAGATACTGTAATTTAGGCAACAGTTACCAAAATTGCAGTGTTTTATAAAACATTTTGGGGATCATTTCAAAAGCGGAAACTGTTGCAGTATGTTAATATTAACTAGTTTAACATACTGCGGCAGTTTCAAAACTTTTGGTGAACAAAATAACATAAATTTAGATACTGTAATTTAGGCAACAATTATTACTGTTAAAAAATTCCTATTAATTAAAAGTCCATTTTTAAATAAATAAAAAATAAATTTTAAATAACAAAGTTTAAAAACTTTTGCAGCAAATTTAAATAAACATTTCAACACTTCGAAGTTGCTGAAATGTTGTAACGAGTATCAATTATTTGATGATGAAAATGAGTTGGTGTCGTTAGTTTATAGTAATTGTAAAAATATTTTGTATAATTTTGTATACTGTAGTTAATGTCTTTGTTAAAAATGTTTGCATTTTTTAGAAACAATTTAAAAAAATTGGATACCGGCCCGAACCTTTTTTATTTTTAGTATAAGATCAGATATTTTGGGTTAGAGTCTTTCGACTTGCCCCCTGCGCCATCCAGGCGCAAGAAAATGCTCACATAAAAGTGTTGAGTTGAATGAGCAAAAGAAAAGAAGAAGAGAGCCTTTACTTGAAAGAGAGAAAAAAGCACACTGCTGTTGTAACAAACTCTTTTTTCCTTTTTTTTTGCAATGTTTGTAGCAAATTTTGTGTTCATGTTTGTTCCCACATACAAATATGAATCCTTTTAAATAATAATCAAAAGACTAACTTTTTGCTATCAAAATTTTCTAAAGAACTTGATACATTAGAAGATATAAAAAATTTTAATCCACATCTTTGAAAAAATAAAAAATACCCAAAAAGTCAAAGCATTGAAGAAAAAAGGACTTTTTGCGCATGACACTTTTTTCTTTTCTGCATTTTTGGATTTTATAAGGTTGCAAATTTTGCTTTAAAATTTTTCATTTAATTAAGTAAAAAATGTTGCACTTTAAAAGTTCTTGACTCTTTTTATCCAAAAATATTTTTAGCAAATTTTGTTCTATTTTTTGTAATGCTTGAATTCGAATGTGTAATTAAAAAACATGTAGTTAAATGTAGGATACAATATGCAAATTTATAAACTTCAATGAGAACACTTGGAGCTTCGAAATTTATTTATTTACTCTTTACAAAACATTTACACTAAATTTAGTTTAAAATTTACTGTTTAAAAATTTTCCTATTAATTAAAAGTCCATTTTTAAATAAATAAAAAATAAATTTTAAATAACAAAGTTTAAAAACTTTTGCAGCAAATTTAAAAAAACAGTTGTTTATGAAAAAAGAATTTTTCGAACATTTTCAACGCTTCGAAGTTGCTGAAAAGGGATTTCAGATAAATAAAGAATTGTAAATTAAGGCCTTCTAAAAAAAGAGAGAAATGGAACACTTACTTTTTCGAACATTTTATCATCCCATTGTGGAAAGGCTTTTTTGAATGTTGAAGGCTCTTTTCCTTGAAAGATTTTTTCAATTGAAGCTGATTTTGGACGAGGCGGAAGGGCACCACTTTCAAGGAATTGCTAAAAATATACATATTTGCATTTTGGACTTTTTAGTAAACGGGTAAAAATTGGGCATCCAAAGATAAAGAATCTTTTCAAATATGCAAATTTTTTACAAACCTTTGCATTTGCTTCTGCAGCTTCCTTCTCTTCCTTGTTTGCACCGGCACCAACCCAAACGTAAATGGTGTTGTACAAATCTAAAATCATTACATCGTCTCCATCAAGATCCTAAAAAGTGTTAAAATAATATTTATGCAAATTTTTTCATAGAGACAATTACTTCTTGATAGAAATCAGCAATTTCTTCAACATGAAGTTTGCCGGATTCATTTGAAACTTGGAAAAGTTTTGGTTGGTGCTGCACGGGTTTTTTTGCTTCATTCCAATTTCCGAACCATTGCGTAAAGGCTTCTGGTTCCGCACCTTCCAAAACCCGAACCACTTGGGTCCATTTTGGGCGCATTTGTTTTTCCAAGAATTGCCGGGCCCAATCCATTGCCTTGGCACGTTCCGTTGGATTACAACCTTTTCCAAGCCAAACATAAATCCCTCCAACTCCAGCATCAAGAATGAAGGCATCATTCGTGTCGAGATTTTTAGCATCTGGGACACCAGTGTGAACTTTTTCTACACTTAATTTACCAGATGAATCACTGGATTTGTAAAGGCTAATTTCACTGGCTCTTTCCTGCCAATATCCTTCATCTTTTTGTCCGCCGTAGGAGGATTTGATGAGATTAAGATTTTCTTTTCCTCCAAAATGTTTCCACCATTCTGTATTCGTGTTCCAGTCATTGTCCGATACCGTAATCTTAACATTTCCACCACGTTCAGAATCTCGAATTGCTTTTGCATGTTGCATTCCTTTAATTCTTTCAAGTCGGCCAGATTCTGGGGGCATCCAAACAAGAAGTTCCCGACCAAGATCAAGGATAAATACATCCCCAAGATTGAGGGATTCCTTAACCAATTTGACCTAAATTTGCATAAATTTGAGTATTTCGCTGTATTGATCATAGTAATATGCAAATTTTCCACACACTTACTTGAGTGCATCGAACATTTCGTTTTCCTTTGCATTGAAAAAGTCTTGGCTCAAATTTATCCAAATTAATTTCATGGGATAAACCAGTTGCATTTCCGCCAGTTAAATATCTTTAAAAAAGTATGTTTTAATTAATCATTTATTTATTGGTTTGTTTTTTGTTTTGTTTCTGAAGAGGGAGGCGATAATCAAAAAAAAAGAGTAAAGGTTAAAGTTTTTTTTTGTTAAATCAAAGATAGAAGAAAAAAGTAAGTATGGCAGCTGCTGTTGTTTATTAGTTTGGAAAAGAGTTTTTATTGAAAAAAATGGGATCAACAACAAAAAAGTATTTATGTTTCAGCTTTAAATAGCAGAGAAAAGATAGAAGAGAGTGGGATGTGTTTTTGTTTTAAAAGATAAAATGAGAAAAAGACTTACTTGATACCATTTTTAAAATACGATAAAAACAATGCTGATTCATGATTTTGAAGCTGAAAATAAATAATCAAGAGATGACGGATATATGAAATCCGATCAGATTTTAAATGTTCGAATTTTAACAAGTTTAAAAAAGGTCAATAACTGCTTTTTAACAATTACTGTTGTTAAAATCGTATTGAAAAATTATCAGTTGATAAAAAATTATATCACTATTTTTCATCGAATAAAAACAATCACAAAAAAGAACAAACTTCACGATATTGAACTGGAAGATTATGAAGAATTGTATCCAAATCCGTGACTTTCAAAGCGGCAGTTGCCATTTCATCTTGAGAAGTTCCACGACCCAGCCAAAAATGTACATCATATTTGTTTCCTTCTCTCGTCTAAACATAATACAGTAACAATACAGTATCCTAAAAATAAGAAAACATACGCTCAAAATAATATACGAATCTCCTTCATAAAAGGTACCGTGTTGTTCTTGTGGAACTTCTTCAATGTTAAAATCCTAAATTTGATATTATTACTGTAGTACTGTAATGTTGTAAACTAAGAAATTTGCATAAAGCTTACATTAATCCGCCAAATTTCTAATCCAACTTTTTTACCAACATTTTGGAATTTTGAATCAGTCATTTTTCAAGTATTTTCGAGAAACAAAAAGGTTTAGTCTAAAAATCTTTAATTTAAAACAGTTTTAGAAGTTTTTTAACTTTGACAAAACAAAATCCGACTACTTTTGATCTTCTAAAAATTCTTAAACTGAAAGAGATCAAACAAATCTGTTGCTTGAAAAAAGGGGATAAATAAAACTTATAAAAATCAAAAAGCATTTCCTTTATTTTTAATGTTTTTCTCGGATTTTCTCGGATGCAAAAAGAAGGAAGAAAGAAAGGAAAAAAACAACAACAAAAACAAAATCTGGTCGGCACCTGGTCATCTAAGCCCTTAGGGCAAAGAAATAACTTTAAATCACTTTTCTCAAAGCTTTTTTGACACTGAAAAGTTAAAAGTAAAATCAAATAACATTTTTAAAAGATTTAAGCAGTTCAATTTTAAATGGGAAAAATGTGTTGTTGTTGACACATTTTACTTTTAAAAACATCAAAGAGAAATGAAAATTTTTTATTATGCAGTTATTACTTTGAAGAGAGTGTAAAATTATTACAACATAAAAAATCTAAAAAAGAAAAATATCTGTTTTGAAGAAAAAATAAAAGGTGGCAGCAAAAATCTTTGTTGTTTTTGTTGTTGATGGACAAGGATCAATGGAAAAGTAATGATCGCATATTTTTGTAATTTGGTAATTGCTAAAAATTAATTATTTAATTAAACAATAATGGATGTTGTCAAAATTAAAAACTATCAATCGTTATTACTTGATACCGTATGGTATACCGTATAAATACAGTAAAATCTTACCCCTTGAAAAAGTTTGTCATCCCAAGCTCGGAAGAACTTTTTAAAAGTTGGAGGTTCTTTTCCTTGAAAGACGACATCAATGGTTGTCTTTTTATGCCGTGGCACAGAACTTGCTTGCAAATATATTTCTGCTGTTGCTTTTGCATGGGATTTTTCATCGGTGTTTGCACCGGCCCCAACCCAAACATAAATAATATTAATTCCATCTAAAATCATAACATCATCTCCATCAAGATCCTATAAAATGTAAAATTTTATTTATGCAAATTTATTCTTCAAGTCAATTACTTCTTGATAGAAATCAGCAATTTCTTCAACATGAAGTTTGCCGGATTCATTTGAAACTTGGAAAAGTTTTGGTTGGTGCTGCACGGGTTTTTTTGCTTCATTCCAATTTCCAAACCATTGTGTAAAGGCTTCTGGTTCGGCGCCCTCCAAAACCCGAACCACTTGGGTCCATTTTGGGCGCATTTGTTTTTCCAAAAATTGCCGGGCCCAATCCATGGCATTTTTTCGTTCATTTTGAGTGCACTGCTTTCCAACCCAGACATAAAGACCACCTTCATTGTCGGCATCAACAATAAATGCATCATTGGTGTCCAAACTTTTTGCATCGGGATGTCCGGTTTTGACCTTTTCAACTGAAAACTTTCCTGATGAATCACTGCATCGATATAACGTGATTTGTGCAGATTTATCAAGCCAATAATTTTCATCTTGTCCACCGCCGTAGGGGGATTTAATCCAGCCGACACTTTGTTTCCCTCCAAAATGTTTCCACCATTCATTATTTGTATTCCAATCTCCATCCAAAACATGAATCTTAGGACGCCCAGCTCGTTCCTGATCCCGAATACTTTCAGCTTGTTGAACACCCTGTATTTATTATGGTTTTATGCAAATTTTGATCATTTTTAAGCAAACCTTCATTCGTTCAAGTCTACCAGATTCTGGTGGCATCCAAACATACAAATCTTTTCCTTTGTCAAGAATAAAAACATCTCCAAGATTCAGGGATTCTTTGATTACAGGAACCTTTAAAACATTCATTCATCAACCCTTCCAACAACCTTTCCATCAACCCCTTAAAACTTACCTGTGTGCATCGAACATTTCGTTTTCCTTTGCAATGAAAAAGTTTAGGCTTAAAATTTTCCAATTGATCAACGACATGATTAAATCCACTTTCATGGCCACCTTCAAAGTACCTGAAATTCTTGGATTCAAACTTATTCTAATTTTTAATATTACTTTATCCCATTTTTAAAATACGTAAAGAACAACGCAGATTCATGATCTTGAACTTCTCGCCATTGAACGGGTAATCCCCCAAGGGCATCATCCAATTCAACAGTTTTTATTGCAGCTGTTCCCATTTCATCTTGGGTGGTTTTTCTTCCAAGCCAAAAATGAACATCAAAGGAATTTGAATTTTTTGTCTAAAAATTTTTTTACTTTTTTTACCAAAATACCTAGCAGCTGGTTACGGTAGCTTTAAAACTAGAGTAATCATAGTGACATGAAAAACCTACATGCAAAATAATGTATGAATCGCCTTCATAGAAATTTCCATAAAGCTCTTTTGGAACATCTTCAACACTGAATTCCTGTAAAAATTTATTACAGAAATATGAGATTACGGTAACAGAAACAACGAACTTTAATTCTCCAAATTTGTAACCCGGGTTGTTTTCCGGCATTTTTAAATTTTGGATCAAACTTTCGAGCTTCTGGAGCCATGTTTTTTGTTAAATTCTGATCAGAAAAAACACTGAAATTTGAATAATATAGTTTATTAAAAACATAAATATTTATACAATTTATTCAAACATATTCAACTAATTTAAAAACTCATAAACTTTTTTTCATTATATAGCAAAAGTGTGCCATCACAAGAGTGCAGTTCATTCAAAAAAAATGAGAGGGATAAAAACACAAAAACTTTGATTGCTTTTTATCTCTCTCAATTTTTTTTGAAACAATGAAGTTTAAAATCTGTCTTTTTCAAACAAAATGAAAAAACGTGAGCAATCAAAAAATATAGCCCCTTTTGCTTGCTGCTATCAAAAAATAAGAAAAGACAAAGCAATCAACCAAGAAATTAGTAATCTGTTTTTAAGCGTGGGATGACAAAAAAAATTGGTGGTAATTTTGGGTGAGTTTAAAATAAGAAACAGCTGTTCGAAAATCATTAAAATTTTAGCAGTTGCAAATAAAACAAAAGTGTTTGTTTGTGACTCTTGAACTTGTTTAATGAATTTTTATTACACTTTTTTTCTGGTTTCATTCATTCAATTCATGTAAAACACAGTACTCCCAAAAATGAAGTTTATTAATCGCCAGAACATTAGAAAAATTTACATAAAAAGAAAATGATGAATCACGGATTAAGCAGTTGGCTTAATAGAAGTGAGATCCGTCTCTTCCGGTTCCTTTGTTTCAGCAGTAGCAGCAGCAACTTTTTCTTGTTTTTGTTCTTTTTTGCTCAGAAGCATTGACTTATGAGAAAAAATCGAGGATTGAGAGAGGTAGGAAGGTGGAGCAACAGCTTCATGAGATGGTTGAGCAACAATGGGGCTTTGAGAATCCCGAAGTTTACGACGTGGAGCAGCAACTTTCTTTGAACGGTTTCGACGCTTAATAAAGCAGATAACCCTAAAATAAATAATGATTAATAAAAGTAGAATTATAGTAATGCAAAGAACCTACAAAATAGCAATAACAATTGCAGCAATTAAAAGGCCAAAAATCAAAAAGAGATACCAATAATCACCAATTGATGTTGATGATTCAGTTGTTGTTGCCATTTCAGCTTCAGGTACAGTATTCGGTTCAGAAGTTGATCCAAGTGCTGATGGTGGTGGAGTTGTTTGTTCAAGCTTGATAGTGGCATTTTTCTAAAGCATTGAAAATCATTGATTAATCAGTTATAAAACAAAAACTTACAATAATGACAGGACATTCCGAGGTTGCATTTTGAATTCGTAAATGTACCATACCATTTTCAATTTTTGGGCTACAACTTGGGATTCGGCCTTGTTGTTTATCATTAAGAATAGTGGTTCCATTTCTCATTACCATTTCAGCATATTCATATTTCTTTTCACGACCTTAATTATAAATAAATTAATTTTTATTTAAATCAACTTCTATCATTACCAGTATATTCCTCTTCGAATATTCTCATATAAGTGATGTCATCAGCGTGACCAGCAACATAAAACCCACATCCTGTATCACATTCTGTCAATACATTTTGTCCTGGAGGATCAGCTTTATAACATGCAAGAAATCTAAAGCGGAAATTTAGAAACAATTATGTAAAAATAAAAACGACTTACTCTCCATTACATTGTTGTTCAAAAACTCCAAAAATCAATTCTTCATGTTGTGTTACACTAACATCCAAAAGCCCAGGTTGAGTAATAATTATATCAGTTCCATTTTGGGAACCAACTTCATTGCCGCTATCAGTTAATAATCCTTCATATTGATCCACTGGAATACGATTTGGTAGAACATAAGAAGAGCCAAATTGAACAGTTTCAGTTGTTGCCATGATCAAAGTCCAGAATAATCCAAGAGAGAGTTTCATTGCTGCAACTTTTCTACAACCAACGTTCTTCAAGAAACAAAAAATGAAAGAAGTGAAAACAAAAAATGACTTCGAGCAAGTATTTATTGACAAAAACAGTGTCAAAGAATCATTCAAATTTTTATTTACCATGTAAATCAAAAAAACCTATTCAAATAACTACCAAATAAAACAAATTATTAGTAATTGTTCGAATTTGCATATTTTCGTTCACCATTTTGTGACAAAAATCACTGCATGTATTTTTTTGCAGTACGTTGTCGCAACAATGAAACTCCTTCGTGGAATATTTTTGATTTTGGTTTTGATTACTGTATTTGCTCAACTTGGATCTTCAAAATTTGTTTCAAAAAGAGAAGAATCAAATTATGAAAATGGTACCGATATTGTTGTAATTAAACCTGCGCTTTTGGATGTTGTTTTGACTGAAAAAAATTTAACTTTTGGATTTTGCGACAATAACTGTAATGCAGAGTAAGTTTAGCTTATTAAATGATTGTTTTTCTAGTAACAAAAATCGTGTTTTTAGTTTTGCTGTTTGTTTTGAACCTGCTTTTTCGAATCAAAGTGCATTACTAGATCTTTGTAATTCAAAATGTGGCTTTAATATTACTACAAACAGTGAGGCTGTGTCATTTTTGAAACCATTCGGACAATACCATATCGGTATGTTGTTGAATTCTCTAAAATGATGATTTGAATTTTTTTCTTTTTCAGGTGAAGATAGATTAGGAACATGCCATACAGTATCTATGAAGTATAAATGGACAAAAGTTTCTCAATTTGATACTAAATATCGTAGTTGTGACCCGAAAATTGAAAATGGTATCGTAACATTAAATATTACAAGTGCAAGTTCTGAATGTCCTATTACTATTGTAAGTTTTCAAGTTATTTTTTCTTAAAAATTCAATTATTTTTTTAGAAAAATGCTAAATTTGTACCAACTGAAGTACCAACTCCAGATCCAAGTTCAAATGGAAATGCACCAAATAATAATCCTGAAAATGCTACACCACCAGATTCTTCGGCAACAACATCAAAAATTATTGAAAATAATTTTGGATGGGTTTTGGTTCTTTTTTCATTTTATATTCTTCAATAATAATTCTCAAGTATATCATAGTAACAGAGTGTTTTACTGTAATTAAAATCTGTACTTTTTTTAAATTATTATGTAATGCTTTTGTGGAAAAACTTGGTAAATAAATTGATGCGCTTTTTTAATTTTTTTAATACGGAAACGAAAAAAATTACAGTAACATACATGTTCAGTGATTACTGTTATCTTTGATTGCAAATAATTTATTAATTATCATATAAAAGTTAACAAGAATCTAAGAACAACTTCAGAAAACTAACTTTGATTTATTTAAATACAGTAACTTTTAAGACAGGGATTTGTTTTTTTGAAATTCGAGTTGAAGGGGATACGGTAGCAGTGATTCGTTTTGGAAATAATGATTTAAAAGTTGCTTTTCGAAGACTTTTATTCAGTAAAAGATAAATTACAACTGCTGCTCCATGTGCAGCTTGCAACATCATTTGTCCAAGAATACTTAGAAAAATTGGTGGGGATGAAAGATAGTTCATCTGTACATAAACAATTGCAGCGGTTACGGTAATCGCGCATAAAAGAAAACATTGAATAAATATCTGAAAAGGAAAACGATTGAAAAATTACGGTAATTTAAAAAATGTGAATAATGAATAAAAAGCATAGAAGCACCCTAGAGGGCATTACGGTATCCAGTTTAGTTTTAAAAACTTACAATTTTTTGCATTTTTGTTATCAAAATTTTTGTAGATTTTTTACTCCGAGTTTTAATGAAAAAGCAGATACAAAGTAAAGCATAAATTAACGGAAGTAAAATAATCACGATCGAATTATTGATTGAATGGAATCGATGATTCCAAGAAAGTCCATCCAATTCAAGCTTGGAATTTGAAATGTTAAAATACGGTTGAAAGAAAAATGCGAATCCCCGAGAAGAATAAACATGTGGATATCGAAATATGATGAAATATAAGCCCCAAAGGACTGGCGGAAAATACCAAGCAAAGCATCGTTTGCCTTCGAACAGCATTGCCCCAAGTTTGGGATATATAAAATCCAAGGCTCTATTAATTGCCAAAATGATACAAGTGAAACACATGGCACTCCAAATTCCAGTGCTGAAGCAACCGATAACATAATTAAAATGTCGATGAAGACAAAATATTTCTCCTTGAATCGTCAAAATTCCGGTAAGAATTCCAGAGAGAATAATTCCAAGGAGATCAAGAATTCCAAGAAGAAACATTAATTTATAGCATGAATGTTTGATGAACTGTTTTTTAACCATTGCAACCAAAAATGGGATATACAGTAACAAATATAAAACCCCAGGAACAAGGTATAACATTCCAATCCAAAAATTTGGATTACGGTAAGAATCCCATTCATTGGATGTCAAATTCTTGCAAGAATAAAGTCTCTCAAACTCATCTCTACCAAATAACATTCGCTCCATCTTTTTTAAAGATTAAAAGTTAAAGTAAAAAGAAAAAAACAAGTATGTTTACATCAATTTTTTAAAAACGAAAATTTAATAAAAGTAATAACCCAAAATGCACTTATCTTATTAAAGGTTAGTTGCCTACAGTCTCCATAAAAAAAGTTATGTAAATTCACCTGTCTCAATTCTCAAAACTCTCGACAAATTTAAAAAAGGGAACTAAAATATTTATGTTTTACAATTTTTAAATGCCGGTTGTAAAAAATGCAACAAAACTTTTACCATTTTACCATGTAAAAAATGCAACAAAACTTTTACCATAAGGGACAAAGTTGTAATTAAAAAAAATATCAAAGAACATTACGGTTTTTTATTCAACAACAAATTTCTTGAAATCTTCTTTTAGCCTTTGATAAATTGAACGAATTTCAAAACTTTCATCAAAAAGACTTCTTTTTTGTACTTCCAATTTTGTTCTTGTTCCTTCTGAAATTTGTGTGAATTCTTCGGCAGCGTTTTGAATAAACTTTGAATATTCGTCATGGACGCTTCGAAGATGTGAAATAAAAGTGATGAGATCAGATTCATGAGTTTCAGAAACTTGTTGATGTTGAGATTCTTCAATAAAGCTTCCAAATCGTTGAATAATTTTTGCAAGTATATTTAAAGATTTTGAAAAAGTTTGTATGGAATCTGTTGCTTCTGCAAATAATCCAGCTTTCAGGCGATCTTTCCATTCTGGAAACTTTTTCACCACTTCATAATCATCGCCAACACGAGAAACTGCAGCAAGTTGTTCACCAAAATTTTCCAATGTTTCAATTTGATCTTTGAATGTAGAAGAAAGTTTTCGAAGTAAAACTAATTCATCAACAAATGTTCCGACCATTTTTTCTAAAAAGAAATTAATTTAGAACTTCGCAAAATTATTTCAGTAATAATAAAAGGCGTATTTTTTCGGTATCTTTCTCTTATTCAGTAATAATCATGGATAAAATAAACCGCATGAAATGTTGACAAAAACAAATGTTTGAATTAAATCTCTTTTATTTTTAAAACCGTTTTAGCCAAAAAACAAAAAGATTATTACCCTTAAAAATTTATGATACTAGAGCTTAAGCGGGCCTCCGGTCCGCTTAAGCTCTGATTTTTTTTATTTTTATTATTCTGATTCTAATTTATCTTTTTTCTATCTCCTTTTCCTTTTTTCTCTTAAAAAAAATTCCAAAAAAAAATGCTCAGTGGCATTGGCACATTTTGCCATTTCAAACAAGGCTGTCCGGAATTCCGGACAGCCTTGATTTCAAAGCGCGCACCAACAAACCATCTCCATTTTATGGGAGAAATAAAATCAAAAACAATGAACAAAGAAAAAGATATTAGTCGCTAAACATTAGCAAGAATCAATGATGAAAGAAAGGAAAAGAAAAATCTGAAATGTTGAAAGCCGTTTTTTGAGTTATTAATAAATATGTAAGAAGAAAAAAACCAACAAAAATGAACAACAAGCAAACGAAGAAAAAATCAACGAGAATAAAATAATCAACAACAATAAGAGAATTTTTAATAAAAGAAGATAACAGAAATATACGGATTAGAAAAAAAAGATGAGCAATACTTTTTGAAGATAAAATGAAACTTTAGCACTTTGAGTTTAAAGAAGAAGCACAAGAGAGGGAAGAAAATAAAACAGCGCCATTTCTTATACATTTCCGAATAAAGTTTCAAACGAAATGTCTCCAGAACCGTTTTCGCCATTATTTTTTACCGGTCGAATCAAGGGCTGTAACACACGCAAATGAGATGGACGTTTGTGTTGTTCACCGACATTCTTCTAAAAAATTCTTAATTTATTAGAGTTATAAAATTAAGAAAGACTCACAGCAATAACAGATCTCAAAAATTTATGCATAACTTCTCGTCGATGTTTTTCTCCAATTTTTTCTTGTTGTGCCATTCCGCATACCCGATCATTAAAAGCTGCAACAGAATCCGGAGTTTGATCAGGAATTTCTTGCAAAACATTTTGTAAAACAGGATAACGCGGGCGAAGATTGGTGTATATCATAAAAATTAATCCAAGAAGTGGTCCCTTTGCAACATCATCAGCACCATGAACTTGTAAGCTTGTAATTGATTGAATAAGAACAAAATTTGCAACTTGTTCATCAAGAACATTAAACGTTGATCCCAAGATAACTTTTGTAATTGGAAGAGCTTTCAACATTGTATGAGAGTCATGACAATTCAGGAATGTACAAAGTGTTACAATAACATTAACCAAAAGAGTCCGATCTTCAAACAATGCTGCACCAGCTGGAATTAGTAGATCCGATGGTTGCTTTCTGTTATCATCTATAAAAATAATCATTAAAACTGTATCAAAAACTCCCAAAAAACATTACCTTTTAGAACATTTGTGTCACCCAAGAAAAGAGATTTCAAAAAATTAACATATTCTCGTGAAAGCACACATGTCATATGTTCCAAGAATATTTCTTCTTTTGTTTGCTCTGCATCAAAATCAACATTTTTGACAGCTTCCCATCGACTTTGTAAACGTTGCTGCATATGCTGGATTACTGTAGTAGCAAAAGGAATAACAATCTTAGGAACAGGGCATGAACGAATCAAAGGTCTCCAAGTTCGTCGAATCCAGTAACGAAGCCGAAAATCAATAATCAAATCCAAATCCATAACACAACTTCGGAAGAATGTTTGAATATTCGGAAGATTATAAAAATCATAAAAGAGCTTTGAACCACAAAGGCCAATAATTGATTGAACCATATCAGTGATATCAGAAATAAAACGCCGAAGACGATCTGTTGGATTGAATGGTGCACTTTCAGTTGGTTCAGAATCTTCTGCTTCCATAACAGTACAATAAATTTGATGTCGATCAGAAGCACTAATATCTGTTACAGATTGTTCATAGCTAGCATGAGTAAGACGTTGATTTGATGGATCTTTCAAAGAATTGAGGCAATGAGCAAGTTGAAAGAATGTTTGTAAAACAGGATTGAGCAGTTGAAAAAGTGGATTTGATTCATTTTCAGGGGCATTAACTTGTTGAAGAACGCCATCAATGGTACAGAGGTGAGCCTTAAGCTCTAGCCTATTCAAATAATACACTGATTCACTTTTTTCATCCGGATCAGCAAGTGAGGTTAGCCCAATGTATGCCATAAAATTTGGAACTGAAGAAATAGCACTGATGTAGGTTTGACCATGAAAGTAGTCAATATTTGTTTGAATAGCAGATTGCAGGAAAGATAAACGAATATTTGGTTGAGCAAGATTACTCAAAGCACCAAGAACTTGAACAAGATTTGCTCGCTGCATAATTGTAACACTTGGAGCCGTTGAAGTAACAATGTTATAAATAAGATCAGCATGCGCCTAAAAATATTACTGTATTACATAAAAACATGCGTCGCCCCGGCTAAAGCCGGTGCTTTTTCACAAAGCGATAAACACTGGTATATCCAAAATTTAAGCAAAACTTTTTCATTCCATTTTTAAATCATGTGCAAATCTTTGTTATCAATTTTTGCTAAAATTCAATCGACATTAAATCTGCGAAAAAAGTAAAAATTAAAACTTTTCAAAGTTTAACAGCTTATTCGTTAAAACTTTTTTAACAATATTGTTTGCACTTGTTAGCCAATACAAAAAAATCTGACATATTTCCTAAATCAAAAATATTACATTAATAGAACCTCGGCTCCCTTCGGTCCCCGAAGCTAATCTGCATTCATCGGTAAAAAAACTCTCTCATCAACCACCACCTTTCATCACAAAAAAATGCAACAAATAAAAGACAATAGAAAATGATGCACTTTCATTCTAATCATTGCATTCACCTTTCATTTGCATTCTCTTTCCTTACTAACAAACATCCACATCTTCACTTACACATAGGGGACAAGGGTCGCCCCCTAAAGCGGGCGCTTTTTCACAAAGCGATAAACACCGGGATTGCCAAAATTAAAACATTTTTAATCAATTTTTTGTCCAAATAACTTTCAACTACTTTTCAAAAATACCTGCAAATTTGCAAAATCATTTCATTCTAACATTTTTTTAATTTTTTATCTTTCATTAAGCAAATTTTTGCATTTATTATACAAATCTTTTACAATCTTATTCGCATATATCTTAGCGCATATACCTTAGCATATATACCTTAGCATATATACCTTAGCGCATTTACCTTAGCACATATACCTACGGTAAGGTATATACGCTAAGGTTTATGTGATAAGGTATATGTGCTAGGTTTATGTGATAAGGTATATGTGCTAAGATATATGTGCTAAAATATTAAAAAAACTTGATCAAGTACAGGATCAAGCAACGCTCCTATATTTTTCTAAAATTAGAGTTGTATAGTTGTTTTTCATTCTTAATAATCTACATAATTTCCAAAATTTTAAAAATTTTAATCTTATTTTAAACAACTCTTGCATTTTTTATGCAAATGTTATTCAAAAATGTTGTACCACATTTCATCGACAGAAATTTGCATTTCCGGAACTAACATGAATATCTGTACTAGCAGTTAAACTCAATGTTCCGGACCTCTCCGTAGGATGAGGTCATCACTTTCATTATCAGCACCTCATCCCCAATATTTAGACACCAAATAAGCATACATTTTACGCAAACCCACATCCGACAAACAAACACATTCACAATTACACAAAAGGGATACGACAAACAATTACCTGAATAACAATTGGCATTGTTGATGAAACTTTCAACATTAAAGAGATGGCATGTCTTTTCAAAGTAACAATTTCCAAATCATCCGAAGTTATCATAAGAATTTGTTTTAATCTTTCAAAGAAGCTTGGAATCAATTCTGAATGCTTTTCAAAAAGTGGTAAGAATGACGAAGGAATTGAAAGCATTAAATTTGCTGTCGTTGCATTGCTAACCGTTGCGAGTTGATTCATGAGCGAGGTAAACATTGTAACAAATTTAGCATCCACATCTTCCGTAACCAATTCCTTTTGATATGCAATAGAAATGAAAGTCATGACATAACGTTTTAAGCTTTCCCATTCACTTGCTGGAATGCTATCTTTTTGTACAACTACCCTGTTTATCCATTCACTGAGTTGTTGAAGATATTGTTCGATATGATCGGCATTAAATGTTTCTCGAACAAATCGTAGAACTCGATCACGAAGTTCTGTAATAAGATTGTATTATAAAAAAAAAATTTCGGAATAAATAAAGAGAATGCTTACGAATAAAATCCCGTTGAAGTTCAACATCATCTTCACAATCCATTCGAGCATAATAAGACGTCATGGAGGTGGTATCATCAAGAGAGCCAATCTTTTCAACATTTTTAGGAATGTGTGGAATAACTTGTTTTGCGGCAGCAATGAATTCTTTAGTTTTAGAGATTTGGTCATGAGAAGCAAAAGTGACCAAAACTTGAGAAACATCTGAACGAATAGACATTGATGGATGGGTAAAGAATGAGTAGATTGCTGTCAAATACAACGAAAAATTGGGTGGCGGATTCTTAACGTATGCCCATATTTCAGAGAGATGAATCCCTAAGGCTGTAAGCAAATCACATAAAGCTTTCAAATAATTGTAATGATCAGCATTCGATGAACTAACACCCGCAGCCAAGCTTGCAGCAGCAATGATAGATTGCATTGAAGCATCTTTAAACATCGACATAACAATTGGAGTTTCATCATTCTTTGCCCGTTTTCGAGAAGCAATTTTGAATAAACAGGTTGCAGCAGTTTCATAAATTCCATGATTTGCAACTTGTAGATAAGCACATAAAACTTCAATCATCTTTTCAACAGTTTCTTCAAGAACTCGTCCAACAACCCAATCAACAGATTCTGATAACAGCTCAATCGCAGATTTTGCAACCAAAATTGAATTATCATTTGTACCAGCTTCAATGCACATTTTAATCCTTGTAATTGTTACCGCAAGCATCTCTGGCATCATCATATTAATCGCTTGTGAAAGTTCTTTACGTCGAAGAACATTTGAGACATTGGAATAGGTGATGACATTTTCGATCAGACGTTTAAGCACGATAAAAACCATCTGTGCTTGGGAATGCAATGTTCCATCAAGGACGATTCCTTTGAATTGTTCGAATAATTCCGGCCAATTCTGTGGCCATTCTTGTTCCATCATAGCAACGAGGTTACGAGACATAAACGTCTTGGCAGCCAAATTTTCCGAAGTGAGCGAATATCTTCCTGAAAAGAGTTATATGTAAAGCTGTAAAATTAAGTAAACTTAAGGAAGGGCCAAGATTTAAAGCTTATTCAGAAACCACGACCTGGTCAAGAACCTTTTTTATATCTCTCTGAAGTAGTTCAGCTAAAGATAAGTTATAAAAACTATTATAAAAATCATGAATATGGGTTAAAAGTTAAACCTTTGTATACCCTTAGATGAATCATTACCTTCAGACATATATTGTAGTACTCCATTACGAATAGTAACACGTATATCTGCAGGCATATCATTCCATTTGTATCGTATAACATGTTCGATAATATTCCAACCAACATGACTAACATCAGAAGCTTGATTGAGAAGTTTAAAGGCAATTGGAACAGATTTTGCTGGATCACCTTCTTTTAAGTCTTCTATCTTCTAAAAAACTTGTATGATATTAAATTCAAAGTACATTATTTATATGTGCACAAACCTTTGAGCATCTTTGCCTTTCTTGATTAACGGTGCTGCTATCCAATATTGCTCGGACTGCCGATACAACTTCAGAAATATCATTTTCTCCTATAAGCATAGAAGATGGAGACGTTGCAGTTTGAAAAGGAGCAAAAGTTGTTGCCGCCACTTTTACAAAATATAATTTAATGTAATAAGAATTTTTTGGGCCACTTGGGGCAAAAAAGCAAGATCTTTAGAAACAGCTATCAACAAAGATTTGTTGTTTAAAACTTTGTCAAAATTGATTCAATTAAGTGTATCAATCTGAAACAAATGTAATAAGAAAAATGTAACAAAATAGGATAAGCAAAAAATATGTTATTAACAATAAAATAGGACAAAAAAATATAAAAATATAAAAACGGGAAGCTTTTTTGGGTCTATGTTATCATCAACATTTTCACGTTGTCTATGTTTCAATTTTTTGACGTGCACGTGCTACATAGAAAATATCTACATGTATCTCATGACCTAGAATCGCGCCTTGAGGGGGTTTTATTTTTAGTTTAAATAAATTTTTAAATATCGCGGAAACAACGTCGAAGTTTTTTCATTTTTCAACGTGCGCGAAAAAAATTATGATGCAAAGGGGGCATTTTCGTGTTGAGAGAAATTACTTTTGACTCAAAGCAAAACTTTTTTTGAGAAAAAATAAAAAAAACGTTGAAAATTTTCTCAGTGTATTTATGATTTTTTTGATTGACCAAAAACGTAACTAAAAAAGACGAAAAAAAAGCAATCAATAATTAAAAGCTTGTTGCTTCTTCTTCTTTATTTACATTGTGTTGATTTTGGTATTTAAAAAGAAGCAGCAATGTTTTGGGTGAAGAAGATTAATTCTTGAAAAGCAACAATCAAAAACAACTTTTTTGCTATGGTTGTACTTGAAGTTAATCCTTTCCGTTCTTCTTCAACTTTTTCTAATTTATTGAATGGCTAATCCTTTGTTTTACAAACTTTTATTAATACTTTCTTTTAAAATATTGATTTAAAACTTTTTATACAAAACTAAATTGCTAAAAATATTATGAGAAAGATCACATCAATGCAAAGTTACTATTGAATGATGACATTCTTCCATTTTTGCATCATCGTTATTATTCCTGCTGTCTTTCACGTTTATACCCGTGACAAAGAGATTATACACGAAAGTGAGAGAGAGAGAAAAAGGAATCAACTGATTCAATTCGTGACAGAAAAGAAGGGTATTCCATAACTCACCCATACCTCTTCCATAAGAACTCCATTGATTAGGGTTAAACAATTGTTGGGATGCTGTAAATTGCATAACAGCTGGATCAGTTTTATCATCTGTTTGCTGCCTTGGGAATTCAAATGGATCCTGAAATTAATATATTTTAAAAATCTATTTAAATAAATTTAAATTTAGTTCGCTTCTATTTTAAATTGACCAACCAATGCTGAATTTATTAATACTTGGTTTTGTCTTTTAATCAAATTCTTTGGCAAGCCTTCATTTTTATCCGATGTTACAGTATCTCCACTTTCAATGTAATTTTCATATGCTGCGATATGAAGGGATAAAGTGCTGCTGGTGGTTGTGGCATTTGAAAAATCATTTTTCCATCTCTTTGTTTTAAAAGTCGCTTTAGCTTCATCAAATGCAGTAAAGGATTTAAAATGTTTTGGATGTAAAGTATTTGATGATAATTTATTCCATTGACGTTTTTCATCATTACAAATTTGTGAATCTATTTTTAATGTTGCTGCAGTTCTTCGATAACTTTTGAGATAATCTTCAATTTTAAAAGTACACCAGCAGAAAATTTTCCTTAATTGTAAAGTAATTTTTACAACTTGAACTATATTTTCATTAAAAATATTCTTTTTAAAGAACTGCAGCATTTATGTTTACTAAAATCTTTGCTTTTACTGATTGATTTGCTATTTGAATGAACAAGTGAAACATTAAAACATTGATGATTTTGATTTAAATTTAAATTTGAAAATTGATTCTTTCCATCAACATTTAGAAGAATTGATTGTTTCTTCAGCGGCACAAACTCATCTTTTGTTGTCATGTTCTAAACCTTTTTTTACAAAACTGTTTAATTAATTAAGTATTAATCAGTAACAGACGAAAAAGAATAACGATATTTATAAATTCAATGTTTTAAAAAGTTCTTTTGCAGAATGATTGCGAAGAAACAAAAAAAAGACGCTTCAATAGTCTAGAATGATGCAATACCCGGACTAACAAGGTAGGCGAAATAACGACGAAAACGTGCCCTTAACCAGGCGGAACACACTAAAATCAAGATTTCGAAATTTCTCTTTTTAGTGTATTCCGCCTTATTTTATTTTTTTTTTAGTCTGGGATATTAATGTTTTTTATTCAGAGAAAAATACACATTGCCTTTCCCAAAAAACATTTTGTATGAGTCAGAGAAAAAGAATTTGAAATTGGCGCATTCGGTACGGGGTAGGCATGGCTCCGGGCCCACTTTTTCAAGGCCCGGGCCAGGCCCGGCCCGGCCCCTTTGATTTTGGGCCCGCTGGGCCCGGGCCTAAACGGGCCCAGGCCCGGCCCGAGGGCCCAGTTCAAAATTTTCAAAAGTTTAAAAAATGGATTTTTTAACGTTTGAACGAAAATTTTGTTCAAAACTCAATGTTTAATCAAAATCTTTCCATTTTCATGGCACATAAATAAATAGAATCAATGAAATATGAGAAAAAATTATTTTTCTTAACAAAATTTTGGAGAAAAAACGTATTTTCAGAATTTTACAGAAGGCCCGCGGGCCCAATGTTTTGGGCCCGGCCCGGGCCCGGCCTTTTGAAATTTGGGCCCGACGGGCCTTGTTAAGGGCCTGGGCCCGGGCCGGGCCCAAACGGGCCTAGTGGGCCCGGATCCATGCCTATTACGGGGTAGTTATGGAATACTTACTATTTATGGTTTTCCTTAACGTTGGCGTTATGGGACGCTTACGGAAGAGTTATGGGTGAGTTATGAAATACCCTTCTTTTCTGTGTTGAACAAAAAATGTTCGCTGTTGAAATCATTTTAGGTTGAAAGGTTAAATACATGAATTTTAATTTTAATATTTGATTATACATTAAAAATTTGTTCATGTTCCAAAAACATAAAATTGTGATGAAATGTGTTTATAACATTTTTGCTTGATTTTTAAAACTTGGACTGGTAATTTGTAGTTATCGGATAATAATCCAGTTAGGTGTTAACAACAGGATTATTGAAATGATGTAAAAGTATTTGGGATATCTTCAAGCCCTCGTAAATTCGAAACTATCATAAAAAAAATTTAAAGTTGCTACCATATTTTGGAAACAAAAGTTTAAAACAAGATTACTGTAGAAAATGGTGGCAGTTGAAGCCTTACTTAAAGTACCGTATTCAACTAATATAATTTTTTAATTGCATTTATTTAATAAAAAACATTAGATTATATTTAGAGACCGTAACTTTTCACTAGTACGACCCACATGAAAAGGGTCGTACTAATTTTGAATTGAACACTGTTATAATGATAAAACTGAAAGAAACATTTATGAATTAATATGTTTTGATTCCACAATAATACTTACCTATATCATACAATTGCCATAAAATGGCAAAAAAATTATTTTTTCCCTTATTCATAATAATTTTTTCTTGCCCTCATCAGTAGAGTCCATTATCAGCTGATGAGGGCCCACCAGTTAGTTTAAAATTCATAAAAAATATTTAAATATTTTTAAATTAAAATTGGCATCATATTAATTGTTACCCATAAAACTATTGAAATTTACCCATAATTTTTTCAGTACCCACAAAACTGTTGATTTTTACCCATAAATTTTTCAGTACCCATAAAACTACTGAAATTTACCCATAATTTTTTCAATACCCATAAAACTGTTGAATTTTACCCATAATTAAAATAATTAGGACTCATAATTAACGTACCTTTAATTAATATGGTATGTTACAGCGTCAAATGGATATGACACAGTCAAAGCGAGGTATGTTACAACGTAAGCTCCTCACTTTGCTCGGGCCACGGACTAAATGTCGAGATAAAGCTCTCGCTTCGCTCGGGCTGTCTAAGCTTAAATATTTGGCTTGTGTAAAGTCACCAAGGCTGAATGTTTTATGTCACAGGCTAAGTGGAGTTACAATTACTGTAAATTGTAACAACTCAAAGTGATTAAAATACCATAGTATGTGAATTATCACGACTTATTTATATAATTATGGGTAAAATTCAACAGTTTTATGGGTATTGAAAAAATTATGGGTAAATTTCAGTAGTTTTATGGGTACTGAAAAATTTATGGGTAAAAATCAACAGTTTTGTGGGTACTGAAAAAATTATGGGTAAATTTCAATAGTTTTATGGGTAACAATTAATATTTTGCCATTAAAATTATATAAAGACGTCTAGAGTTTAGGGCATTTTACAATTTTTAGATTCAAAAACATCTAAAAATTGTAAAATGTTAAAACTAATTTTTGCAAATATTATTAATAAATATTTAATATTTAGAGAATATTAAATGTCATAATCATTCACAAGAAAACATACTAATTAAACTGTTAATTAATGCTTCACGACTGATAAATAAAACTTTCCTGTTGCTATTAATCTTCTGAACATTGTTGGTTTATCAAAGTTATTAACTATTCATGGGTAAACTTGAATCCAAAATAATTTAATCAAATGTATAAGGGACATTTTAAAATATGTAGGAAAAAAAATGATTGTGGTGGAAAATAATATTATTTCAAAATCGATTTTGTAAATATGTGTTAAAAACTAGCCGTTCTCTCGTTTGAGACCAATTAATACGCACACGCAACTGTATAAAAAAAACAAATAACTTAAATAATAAATATATTTTGAAAACAAATTACTAAAAATAATGTGTTTAATGCTTGTAGATGATGTCAGCAAATTATGTTGAAATTATTGCCAGATTAAATGCAACAACCCGCTGAAATTTCGAAATAAAAAGTGCAAAAAAAGAAAATGTCTCGTGCCCAATTTATACTAAAATAAGAATGATGCAACATCAACTGTAAAACAAAATAAAAAAGGTGGCAAAAGGTATTTAATAACTTTGATGAACCAACAATGTTCAGAAGATTAATAGCAAAGAAAAGTTTTATTTATCAGTCGTGAAAGCATTAATTTACTGTTTAATTAGTATGTTTTCTTGTGAATGATTACGACATTTAATATTCTCTAAATATTAAATATTTATTGATAATATTTACAAAAATTAGTTTTAACATTTTACAAGTATTATTGTGGAATCAAAACACATTAATTCATTAATGATTCTTTAAGTTTTATCATTATAACAGTGTTTAATTCAAACTTAGTACGACCCTTTTAATATGGAGTCAGAATTACTTGTTATTTTTAGTTTTACCACTTTAAAAAAGTAATGAAATATTAAATCATAGAAAATTTAAGGGGATGAAAAAATTTGAGGGGAAATTCATCAGTTTTGAGGGGGACAAAAAAACTCCTTTTTTTAACATTTCAAGATAAAAATTGATAAAAGTTAAAAAAATGGTACAAAAAGGCAACAAAAAACTTAAAATAATCCCTTTTTGTTGCAGTGTTGTTGAAGATTTTGGTCTTATTATTCTAAAAGTCGAAGAATATTTCTTGTTCTTTTTGACATTGAGCAACTATGAAAGTGCTTCCAATTGTTCCTGTTCCGAAAGGTTTACCCCGATTACAAGGATGGCCATTTTTATTAATAAATTTTAGGATTTTGGCATATGAATTATATCGACAGTAAAGCATCATCCCTAATAAATTATGTATTTTAAAATATTTGATTTACATTCCAAAAAAATAGAATCAAGCTAACTGAGGAGCAAAAAGATGAAGTTCGACGAAAACATTCGGAAGAAACTCGAACTTTAATTTGGACAGAAATTGAAAAGCAACGTCGGGGAAGGGATGACAAAACGTATTTTACTGATTTGAAAAATGATCAGGGTGAAAATGAATACAGTTTTGTGGTTGCCGGAGATTTGGATCCACAACAATTTAATCATGCGGTAAGTTTCTTTACTTTTTTGGATTTGGGATAATATACAATGGATGATAAAAAACAAATACATAATTTAATATGCAAATTAAATCTTGAACAAAAGTTTTCAAGTTCAGGGACGTCAGCAAAGGGGGGCACCAGGGGAACGTCCTCCTCTGAAATCATTTAATTCTTCGATCTTTTACACTGAAAAAAAATACCCCTGAAAAAAGGGAGAAAACCCCCCGATATTGGGGGATAAAAGCCTTCTCAGGGTGAAACGGCACAATTTGCATACCCCCAAAATTCGGCGATATTTTTCCCCTGTTAAATTGGCGTATTTACTCCTTTTTTCGGGCGTTTTTACTTCTAGAATTCGAGGGTCTTGTTCACAAAATTCACAGGTTTTGTTCATCAATAAAGAGGGTTCTATTTTCAAATAACACGGTACAGTAGACCTCAAAAATTACGACCTTCCCCTTTCTCGCATATACAAAAAAGATATTCTTTTGTTGCTTTTTTCCATTCATTTTTACTTTTTTCACATTTTTGCATTAATTTTGTCTCAAAATGTTTTTTAACATTTTTTGCCCATTGGCTGCATATATATTTTTTGCAGTTGGGTTTTTTACTGACGTTACTTTTTTAGCTCCATTTTTAATACTCTTTAAAAATGCTTATTTTTATATTTAAAAAAAGATAAAAACAATTAGGAATTATTTTTTCCACAAAGAAAAGAAAGAAAAAAATCGAAAATAAGCAACAACAAAAAATGTAGTTTGATTGAAAACCTTTAATCCACTAGCAAAACAATAATAAAAAAGGAAAACTTACTTTTGTTTCTGAAAAGGGCATAATTAAAGGCAAAAAATGGATGAAACTTACCAGCAAATCTGAAAAGGGAAACATTAAAGGGAAAAAATGGATAAAACTTACTTCAAGCATTGCTGAAAAGGGATGATTACGTGGATAATAAGATAAAAGGAAAAACTTACAATTTTTTCCTGAAAAGGGAAGATTAAAAACTTATTTGCTTAAATTAAAGGCTTTCAATCAACAATTTCATCTCCTATTTTATAGATTCGGACGTTGAATTTAGAAAAGTTTTAGTCTTAAATGCTTCGTTTTTTAGAATATTTTAGGTTTTGCACTTTGTATTTGCTTTTGCAAATGCAAAACTGATAATCAAAAATTATTCAAAACTCTTTTAAAAAAGCATAAGATACCAAAAAATTAGCAAAAAAATTTCATTAATATTTCGAAAAAAATGTTCAGTGTTTTATTGAACACATAAAATAAAAAACCGAAAAAAAAATTAATAAAATTTTTAAATTTTTATAAAAAATAATCAGAGCTATCATCAGAGCTAGAAAAAGTAACGTCAGAAAAAAAATCAAAACTGAATGAATGTTTTTTGTCAACGAAGAAAAAAACATTTATTTCAAAATAAATGTTGAAAGCTGCTGACCTTTAGTGTTCGCGAACGCTTTCGAAAACTTTCGAACGCGCGTTTTTGTGTTCGACTGCGCATGGACGAACGAACGCACACAAAAAGAAAGAAGTTGTGTATAAAAAAATCAATAATTAATTTGCAAACAGATAAAAATAAAAATTAACAACTTTTATTAAAAAAATTAATTTTAACACAACAAATTTATAAACAAAAAAGCACATAAAAATATATAAACATTGTTAAAACTAAAAAAAAATTTATTTCCATATTTTCACTTCTTGGATGATGAAAAGTTGAGTTTTAGTAAAGAATGCTTCATTAATACGTTGAATAACAAGTTTAGATCCTTCTCGGCAATTTGGTGAAACAAGAGTAAAACTAAAATATCCATATGAAATATAATCAGAGGCATCCTAGCGACGAGCAGTCCCACCAGAATCACGCAATATACAAGCAACAATTATAGTATCATCAAGAAGTGGATCCATATGACATCTCTGTAAAATAAATAAACGTATAAGTATCTCATATAAAATACCATTGCAATCAAAAAAACTCACAACAAAATAAAAGGGGTGGAAGTTACGCAAAAGTTCTGGCGTACATCGAAGAAATAAGAGGATCACGTGATGAATCATTTTAAAGTAATAGCAAAAAATTTGATTCTTGTTCTTTTGCTTCCTAAAAAACAATCGAATAAAAACAGTTCGGAAAAATAAATAAAGCAACCTCTTGTTGGACTTTATCCCAAGATTAGGTGGTGGAGGATGAGAAGGTGAAGGAATGCCAGCAGGATATTAACGATATGCTTAACAATTTGGTTGCAGATTGTTTGAAGCTTTGGTACTTGCTGCAGTTGGTTGAGATGGCATTGGAGTTATTGATTATTGACGTTGTTCAAATTTCTGCTCTTTTGGCGGTGCTTGCCCTCTTGTCGATGATTCACCTTCAGCTACACAATTGAGAAGTATATAAGCCTAAAAATAAGCAAGAGAGTTATCACAGGCTGTTATATAACTAAAACATTGCAAAAAACTTACAACATTCAAAAATGATTCATTGTTTTCCCAATCAGAAGACAATTCACTAGGAACTTCAAATTCTCAATATTTGTAATTTTGGCAGCTTCAGCTAATACAGGATATTCAAATTTTTAAAGCATTCTCTTGGTAAATTCTGGATTCATTTCGGATTTATTTATCTGAAAGAGGAAAACAGTAATAATCATTTACAAGTATATCAAAGAAACACAAACCTCAACTTGAGATATTCGAAGAATCAATGGATAATCAACTTTGACATTCTTGAAGAATAATGAAAGTATGCATTAAATCTTTCAGAAAATCTATATTCATTAAAGTCATTATATAATGCATCTCGATATCGTCGTAAATATCCACCTCGAGCATCTGGTGGCAGCAAATCAATCTTATTTTTAATTACAATCATTGGTTTTGAGCTAATAATATAGGGAAGTTGTCGATAAATTGAACCCAAAATATCTGTCATATAAACCGCCAATAAAATTAAGGCATCTTGAATCAACTTCAAATATCCCATCATTCTTTCATAATCAACTTCACGAACATTTACATCCAACTAAAAAATTAGTTACTGTAACTTTGCAAAAATCCATAACAAAAACTTACAAGAAAATTATGATGTTTAAGCATATAACATCGTCGACAAAGTTCATCAATATCAACTTTTGCTTTTCTTCTTTTACATTCTTCAGAACTTCAACAGGAACAAAGCAAAGGCACTATCTTGACAATGAAGTTTTGAATTACATCCAAAACCATTTGTTTTGACTTCGATAGTAATTGATGAATAATTTGCTTTCCATTCTTCTTCTTCATCAACATCTAGATTTTAAAGATTTGCTTTAGTAGCTTTTCCATTTCCAACTACAGTACTTATTTGTCCAGGAAGTTGAAATTCAATTAATCCCCAATAAATAGAGACATCTAAAAATGCATACTGTAGATATAAAACTGTAAAGAATCAAACATGGTGATCATTTTATAAGGCCAATTCTGTTGTAATTCTGGCACGCGTAAATCATAGAATGGTACCAATAGTAATCTTACAAATATGCATGAATAACAAAAAGTCTTACTTGTAAATCCGCTGCTGCTGCAGCAACATAATCATCCAAATATTCATTTCCTTGCCAAAAATCCTTATCATCCACCTAATTTTTCTTTGCATCTTCAGCAGCTGCAATCTGTTCTTCTGCTCTTATAATCGATCCAAATTATAATGAATTTTGTCTAAAAATAGGCAATTATTGGTACTAATTTACATTAATAAGCAACACAACTATCATAAAAGACTTACCTAATAATATTTTGAGCAATCAAAGATTCAGCTTGATCCATTGGTTTTGCAAGCTTTTCCAGCTCTTGATTTTGTTGAAATCTTTGAAGTTTTGCATGAACCAAGTTTTTCATTGATCCTGCTCTGCTGTTGTTGTTGCTGCTAAATTTCTGTCGAAACTGAATCAATTATACAACCATTACTGGACAAAACCATTTGGAGATCTAAAATGTAAAAATATATAAAGCGAAAGCATACGAAAAAACTAACCATTCCGAGTTCAGAAAGATGCCAAACCCCTTTGCAAAACTCCATATCAGATTCTCGAATAACTTTAACAATTTTTAATGCACGTTGGTCAGGACTCATAAGATATTTTCGAGAATTAAGAAATGGACTAATAGATCCTTCTTTATCCCATAATAGAGAATATGTTGCAAGAACAAAACCAATAACACGAGTAATACGAGCAACAGATGGTGAGAACTATAAACAAAAGAATATAATAAATCGATTTAAAAAGAAGAAAAAGCTAACTTGAAATCCAAGAGGACGAGCATAAAAGCATGAAGTATCAAGACTTTCAATTCCAAGCAAAAATAAAGTATATCTTTTATATTCACCTTCCAATGGAGGAAATAAAGAATTTTCTGCAAACATTTCCATACCAGCAACGACTTGGTGATAAGCAAGAATAAGAAATCTGAGTACAGCAGCAAATCCTTCAATTTCTTGACATTGATGAGAAATTCTGAGCTTGATATTTGAAAAATTTTGACTGCAATCTCGGAGAACAGAAAACAACTGGCAGACGGCCAAATCACAAACACTTTTCAACAAACTAAAACAATAATTTATAATTAATAAAAGAATGATAAAAACATAACGATAGCCATTACATACCAGAAGTTTTTTCATCATAATCACATTTTGATGAAACAATGAGCTTAACCAAATCTTTGTCACTTTTGTTGAAAATTCAATGACAAAAATGTCTAAAAACATATGCAAATTCATAGGAATAGTTGAAAGAAAGTGAATAAAAAAAACATGTGAAGGAGAAGAGGGGAATAAACTAAAGAAATTATTTCACCTTTTACATTAAAAAATGTACAAACCTCAGCATAAAGTAGTTCTGCTTATTCATCTAACATCTTCTTCGTCCATAACTCATTTTTCATTTACATAATTTCATCAGCGTATTTTCTTTTGACTCAGATAATTACAGCTTCAGTTTCTTCAATGTTAATTCCATGAACAAGACTACAGAGCTGGTAAAGATCGATTCTAGTTCAGGAGATTATGTTTATGCAACAACAAAATGCGATTTATCAAGATATGAATTTGCCGTAATTTGATCAATAAATCCAAAAGTATCTAGTTTTTTAATGAGCACTTAAGGGAAAGAACGAAGTGAAAGAATTCTTTAATTCAATGACGATGGTGAAGATTACAAAATAAAGTGAATAGAGAAAAGCAATTGTTAAAAATACACAAAATATTTTCTTGTTATAAATCATAACATTAAAAAATTATATATAAATATTTCTTCATTAAAGAAATTAATAATTTTAAGACATAATAAATCTGCAGTTCATCTTTTGGATGAACAAATTCATTTTTGTTTATTGATTCAAATAATGGATAAACAAAAGCAAAAAGGCAGTGAAATATTTATTTACTTTAAAAATTTAATTTTTATCACTAAAAAATGACTTTAAAAAATTAGGGGATATTTTTCCACTTTTTTTGAGAACGGCGTTATTAATTATCACCTTTTCAACATTTGGGAGTATTTAACCCGCAGTATTCGGAGGCTTTTAGATATCGCCTTTATTTCCAAATGAGACTTTTTTTTCAGTGTACCGCTATCTGCACAAGATCAAAGGCATGCCCTTCTTGAAAGGGTGTTTGCACCCTCCAAAATATAACTGTGCTGACGTCTTTGCTCTGGACCCAAATAACATCGAAATTTTGAAATCAAAAATTCTTCGTTGGAATTTTCGAGTGCATCCATTTTTAGTCAAATTTGGATTTCGAAAAACTAAAAATTTCGGAATTTAATGATTTCGGTTTTTAAATAACTTTTTTGTCAGGTATTTCTGGATTAAAAAACAGGAGGAAACTCAACCTTTTTCAAATTCATCAAAAATACTTCCTTTAAATTAATAGCAATTTAGGCCGTCAGCAAGCTGAACAATCCTTTACAAGGCTCGCTACACATCCTTTTCCGGCATTATTCTCAATTCGGTGAGTACATTCACAATCGAAATCTCCCAAATTTATCTCCTCGAATGATCGAGTTATTACGTCAATGTGAAAATTCCCGAGAACCGACAAATGCTTATGCAAATCTTCGAGCTTACCTTCAAAGTTCTGATTCTGCAATTGATGGGTTAATTCTTGATGAACTTCAATTTTCACTCTTTCATTTTATTCGTGAAAATATGACCCAAAAATCATTTATTGGAACTTTGGTTGATGATTCTGGACGAATTTCTTATCATTTCCAAATTGGTAAAAAGATTTTGAGAGTCATTCTTTCAAAAGAGCTGTACAAACAATTGGAAACGAATGATGACCCGCCAAAAATTATTTTAAAGGACTTTAGAGAAATTATTTCGGCTTATTTTGTTAATCCAAAAGATGTTGAAGGAAAACTTAAAAAATGATGATGATGATGCAATCATGAAATTTGATTAAAATATTCTAAAGAGTTTCTTAACATAATTTTTGTGAAATTTGTAAATGTTAAATAATTTTAATATTAAACATGCCAAACGTTAATGTCCATTTTTAATAAGTTAATATTAATAATATTTTTAAAATAAAATTTTGCAAAAATTTGTTTAAACGATAACGATTAATAACACCCAAGTTCTTACTGATAGCAAGATATGCAAATTTTTAATTCTCTGAAGACTCTTTTTTAATATTTCAAAATTTTTATGGAATAGAATACTGTAGTTTGAATCTACAACTTTTTCAGGTTCCGTTATGACTTAAAAATACAGTATACTCCAACAAAGTTTTTTAAACATGTATTACTGTAACAAAAAATTAGATATTTTATACAACATTAATTTATAACATTTAAAAAGCTTAAATTTAATGCATTAAAAATTTTACAGTAAACTTTAATTAAAACAGTTGTTACAACAATTAAAGGTACTTCTTTACTTTTGCACCCCCTTGCAACTTCCTTCCTTGAACGGTAATTTTCCTTGTTGTTTTTCTTCAAAGTTTTTTACAAAAAGTAAAAACTTTGAAGAAAAACAACCACGAAAGCCACTGTTCAAGAAAAGAAAAAACATGTCGAAAGAACTCGATAAATGACATTCGCCAGCCTTTTATACTACTTGGAAGCATTAACATAATTTGCATTGATAAATTTGAATTTACGAATGAGGGAATGCAAAAAGTACAGTAGTGTAGCACTGATTTGCTGTTTTTACTGTAGTTTTGCATTACTTTTTCATTTCGCGAACAATTCAAAAAAGATGCAAATTTGACAAAATCACCAAAAAGTTAAAAAGGATGCAAATTTGACAAAATCAAAGAAGGAAGTTGCAAGGGGGTGCAAAACTGCAGAAGTGCCCAATTAAATTACAAATTATTATTATTTTTTACAATATCAAAACCCGTATCAAATTCTGTCCATTCGATGCCATTTTGAGAATCAATTTCTTTTAGTCGTAGCCATTTCTCATTTTCAATTCGGCCCATTCCAGGTTGAATTATAAAAGAAAAACCAATTCGAGGGCAAATTTCTTTCCAATAATTTTTTTCCCATTCTGTTTTTGGCATTAATTCATCTGAAATTGGCAAAGGTTTTGCTTGTTTTGTTAACTCACAATCAGTTAATGGATTTAATATATCCTCTTCATCTTTATTATCAGATAATAAGATATCATTAATTGGAGATTCTGGATTCGGATTCTGTAATATCTCCAATTTATCAAAATCCCATGAAAGCGGTTTTCTTTTGATCTTTTTTCTTTCAAAAAAGGCATCAATGGGAAATAACAAAGCTAATCCAGATTTCGGTTTAATTGAAACATTTTCGTCGATATCTTTTAAATCGTTATATGGGCATATTCGGGGATAATTCTTTGATGAAAATAATTTATTATATGCATCAAACATGGATTTATGAGATCCATCATCTTCTGGGCAATCATTAATTGGAGAAAATTCGATTTGGTCGATGTTGTTTTCATTGATCTAAATTTTTAAAATATTTTTATGTGTTATTATTTGGTAAAATAAAATCATACATTTATATCTGCCAATGGGCTGGTACTTTTATTATTACTTTCACTCCGGGGCTTTTTAAATTTTACAGTTCCTAGACTTTCATCCTTCGAATGCCGCCTTTTATTTTGTTGTCGGATTCTTGAAACTGCTTGTAAATCCTCATTTCTAAAATTATGCAAATTTAATTTTTTACCGTATCCAAAAATAACCTACCGTTGACCTTCTGTATTATTTGTTAAACAAATTGAATCTTTAACAATTTCAGTTTCGATTAAAATTTCATGATTTTGTTTTAAAATTGATGAAATATTTGTGGAAAATTGAATTTCATCTTCATCTTCTTCATCGTCAGCAAAATTTAATTCCGGTGATTCTGGATACACATATTCTGAATCTTCTCGTTCAAATTCAATATCATTTTGATCAAAATTTATAGGAATATCACCATCTATACTATGATCATCTTCATCAATATCAATATTAACCATTCCAACAACAACAACAAAAAGGTCCCCTCTTTTTTTTTTTCTTTTTCTGTGTTACACATTGCTGCAATGTGTGTGGTCGTTTTGGCGGTGAAATTCTTCTTTCTTTCCCCCTTTTTCAATAACAAGGAACACAGAGGGAAAGGAGGGAACACTCTTATATCGATGAAATTATGCTTTTTTATTGGTGGTCAGTCTATTGTGACTGTCTTTTATGAACGGCATTGGAGGTTCATTGTGGCTGGCATTTTCCTTTTTCTTTTATTTTTTGTCATGTTTTGATTAAATTCGTATTTTAGGTCAAATTGTTGGACTTGGGTGGTCTGTTTTTGGATATTTGTGTCGCGATTTGGATATTCCATTTAATTAATTGTTGGGCATTTTATAAAGTTTTAAAACAAAAATTTGCATATTTGCGTTTTTTATTTCAATAACAATGTTGCTGTATACTGCCAATGGCATTATTAAGTAAATGGATAAATTGGATATCAACAAAAATATCAAACTTAAAAAATGTTAATTTTAATTTGGAAATATTCCTGTTGAATGTGAATACAAATGTACGGTGGCATTTGAAAGGGCCGGATTTGAATTAAGAATTTGTCGATCAAGTAAAGTTTGTCTTCGCTTTCTTCGACCGTAATATCCACAAGAGCTGCAAGGCGGGGGTGGAGGATTACAAACATTACAGGTTGGAGGAGGCGGAGGTGAGGGTTCATTGCAGACATTACAAGTTGGTGGACATACTGCTAAACCTGAACATGATTCTTGTTGACTTGATTCACCATATGGACACTGTAAGTTTTATTATATAAAAATTTGCATAAATATCTAATATCTTGCTTACAGAAGTACAAGTGCATTGTCGGGTTCGATATCGAACTCCTCCATCTCCACAAGTAACAGAACATTCAGACCATGGAGACCATTGTAGCCATGAACAACATGGATCGGGATTACATGGTCGTTGTTCGGTTGTGGCACCTTGGCATTGGCACACAGAGCATTGATTATTGCAAGTTCTTTGCCGAGATTCTATTCCACCACCACAAGAGACACTTAAAGATATATTAGTGATATATGATAGGATATGGAAATTTGCATACCTGCAACCACTCCAAGATCCCCATGAATTCCATTGTGGTGCTGCAACTGGTGGATCCCGTTGAACGGTGCAAGCTTGAGATTCTTCAGCTGCTCCATAACAATTTGAATTTGAACATGTTCGAATTCGTTGCTTTGAGTATGCTCCATATTGTTGGGAACAAAGGCCCCAAGCTGACCATTCACTTAAAAAAGAAATTTATGAAACTTAGCTTGTACGCCTAGAAGGCACAAAATGGGAATATGCAAATTTATAAAGTTCTTTCGAAAGAAATTAAAAATAATTAATCATTTTTAGGCCAAAAAATCGTATGAAAATTCCATGAAATAGTTGTCTTTAAGGAGGAAATTGTCCTCATAATTATGCAAATTTGCATATTACCAGACAAGAAAGAAAAGATATAAAACAAACCTCCATTGACCAGCTCCATTACAAACTGGACAAGCCATTCCAGAAACTTCGATTGCCAATTCCAGGACCAAAAGGAATTTTAAGAAACCTCTCAATTCCATTTTTTCCTTCTTTTTCTTTGTTGTTATTTAATTTTTATTAACTCTCTCTCTCATTTTCTTTGCTATTTATATACATTTTTTAAAAAAGAGTCAAAGTTACTACTACTATTAACTTACTTCTTTTTTTGCGTGATTTTGACTCTTTAAACAATGACTCGGATTCGTTTACCTTTCTTTTTTCTAGCAAAAAAGAGAGAGACGAAGCCAGTTTTGACTTGGACGAAGTTTGATCCCAACTTTTACTCATTTTTTCTTTTTTTTCTGATTGCCCCGATATTTGTTTATTCTTACTGAAATTTTTGTTTTGTCTAAAAAAAGTTGCAATAAATTGTTAATTTTTGAGAGGTATGTTCTGATCAAAAATTGAGTTTAATTTTTTATAAAAGTATACAGTAATTTTAACAATAAATATTTAACACAGTAATAATAATAAGTAATTTTTGGTAAATAACAATGTTTAAATTTAAAATAGTGCAAAAAATTAAAGAGTAAGTAAATATTGAAACTTTAAAAAAAGTGTGGGGTTGATCATTTTCGATTCATCGTCGAATTCCATTCATTTGAGTAAATCCATTAAATGCAGCAGCTTGTTGCTGCTGTTGTTGTTGATGATGATTGTATTGTTGTTGAGAAGACATTTGTCGAAGAAGTTCAAGCATTTCTTCATTAACTTGAGATTGCCGATGTGCCATTGATGCATTGATTTGTTGATCCAAAAGATGATCCAAAAGTTTTACAAATTCTTGTAAAGCAAAAAATTCTGCTTCACGCTAGAAAAAAAATTTGAATATCAAGGATTCTTTAAAATTGTGTAAAAAATTTTAGTAGCATTTTTATATCGCCCAAAATAGAACAAAAAATGTGTTTTTTGTATTATAAGATCCAAAAGAACTATCTAAAAATTTCTGACTACACTTTCAAATATTTCAAAAATACACGTATTTTTGTGTCCATTTTTTTCTTGCAAAAATTCATAAACAAACAAAACATTTTTTTTGTAAAAATTTAACGTTTTAGATTAAAGTTCAGTTTTTTTTAAATATTTGCAACATTTTTTAAAAAGAATTTTCTACAAAATTTTTACCAACTTTCTCTTTAAAAAATCCTTCAAAAAACTAACCCTTAACATTTTCAAAATATTTAAATCATTTGGAAGTGCAACCCTTGATCCATCTCGAAGATACTGTAACACATATCGAAAAAGATCACCATCTCGATTGATGAAAATTCTTCCTGCTCTATCCTTCTATAATTATCATTATTATTTTAGATATTTTAATGAATGCCGGATTTTCAGGGTCAGATAGAAACAATTGCACAAATTTACAAAAAGTGCCATATTCAATGAATAATAATCTTACAGTAATAGAATCGGGAATTTCAATAACCCTTCCATAACTATTGATTTTAAAGATAGATTTAAAATATGGCGATTTTGATTCAGCTAACACGAGATACGTTGTTGCAAAAGCGCATCCGCCAACATTCAATTCAACGATATCGTTTCCGTGATGTTCAAAAGGATTATTAAAATGCGATTTTAATTGCGCCGCTGCCATTGCCGAATGTTGGGAGGTTCTTCCAACTGAAGCGTATCCGTTTTGTAAAACTTTTGGTGAAGCCGGACCATTCTGGTAAATTCGTGATGTAACAGTTCCATTTTGGTATGTCCGGGGTGTCATGGACATTTTTTCTTCTTAAAAATTAGAGGAGGTTTGAAAAAATAACTGGAAAAAAAGAAGAAGAAAATTTTTATAATCGCAATTTTAATTAAAGCGTTAAATATGATTTAATTTAATTAAATCTTAAAATAAAAATTAAAAGGCATTAGTTTCAAAAGGTTTTATAAAATTATGAATGTCAAAAAAAAATTAAATATATGTAATTAACGAATAAAAATGATAATGCAAAAAATTTTTTTTTCAGAAAATAGTCAAAATTGAGAAAAGTGAGTTTTGACCGATTCTTAAATGTTGATTTAACGTATTGTGCCAAGGTAATCATCACGTAACTGTTTTTTTAGATGAATCAAAGCACAATAGCAATTTTACGGAAGTTAAAATTTATCAAACGGGCGAAACTCAAATTAATTGATTAAAAGTGAATTGTCAGTAGTTGCAGCATCAAGAAAAGCAAACTACAATTAAAATAATTTTTGATAAGCAAAAATCAATCTCAAAGCTGTCATTTTTTCAAACAACAAAAAATCACGTGAATTTCTGTAACAAAAAAAATTTTCTGTTAAACCTAAAAATGAATGAAACAAAAAAAAATGCAAGAAATAGGGGGATTGTTAGGGGGAGAGAAATGTATTTATTATATTCGAACAATCCTTTTGCTAAAAACATTGAAAGCAAAGCAGAAGAAGAGGAGTGTAATGAAACGATTGAAATATATGTATTTCAGCAACAAACAAAAGAGAATAAAAAAAAGGAAACTAAAATTCTAACAGCTTTGATTTTTTTCTCGTTTTGTTGTTGTAGAAATTTTGAAGTTATTTTTAAAGGTGCAGCAGAAAACACGCATAACGCGCTGCTAATATTCAATATAAATGAGTTCTCAAAAAATGAAAATGAAATAAAAAGCCATAAAAAATGCTGTTTGGTTGTGGTAACACAAGCTGTCGATGGTCCTCCTGCTTGGCTGTTTCAACTGTCTTTCTTAAAAAAAGTGATATCGTTGAATCAATTCATTCAATGTTAAGCATGAATGTAGAGTGCAGAAAGTTAAAAGAAGAAGAAGGTGATAAGCTGTTGCAAAATTTTATCATTAACACTTTTATCCGAGTTTTTTTTAAAGCATTACTTTTCATCAAATAATGCAATCAATAAATTATACAATAAACACAAAAAGATTTTCAGATAGAAATTGATATCAAATTATCTAGTTTTAACGAAAAAATAACAAAATTGTTTGATGAGATAAATTTTGAAATTTACACAATTAACTTCAGTGCTTGAAAATTGCATTTATTAAGGCAGAACCATAATATTTTATTTATCCAGTTCATCTTTTAAAAACCCGTTGGCTAATTTTTTGCTCGAGATTTAATCCAAAAAACATTTTTTACGTTTCTTGATAAAAAAAATCCAATCAACTCGAAGAACCAAGGTTATTTTTATCAGTTATCATTACAGTAATCTTAAGTAAGCTTTTCTTATCACTCAAATGTACTGGATTGTATTTGATTATTTTAGCTTGATACTTTAAAAAAATTCTCAATTATTTGGATCGTATAACTTATGCCGATGGCATTGATTATGCTTATATCTATGATTTGATAAGAAAAGCAGCAAAGCGGCAAAAGCTTGATTTGAATTCACCATTTGATTGGGAAATTGAAGATGATGATGGAACAAAAACTACTACTCAAACTTCAACTTCTGCTGCTCCAAATAATACTGCACCACCAACAACAACAACTACTGCTGCTGCAAAAAAATTCAAATGGGATCTATTCGTCGATAATAATAACAACAACATTAATGAATATGTATTAATAAATTGTTTGATATGTATGTAAAAGGTATATTTTAATAAATAAAGATTTACATTGTAATTGGCGCAAATTTTCAAAAGTGTTTTAAATTTCGATTATCACAGTATTATTTATTTTAGAAAATTTACATCCACTAATGTTTTGAGAAATGTTATGTATGTCTTTCACTTGTCTATCAAAATTTACATCACCCTGACTTTATTTTTGTTGTTGCAGTTTTGCTGCAAAAAAAAAGTGTTTGCAGTTCAGCTGCAAAACTTTTGCATTTTACAAAAAAAGAAATGGAGCGCCAAATGTTTTGGTTTTGTTTGATTTTTTAGCACATTTTTGTGTAACATTATTTGATGCATCAACAAGTTGACAACAACAGCATCAAATTGGCTGCTGCCTGAAAAAAGCCTTAAAAGATTGGACATGCGCGGAAAATTGCAGCACACTTTTTTTTCTTTCTTTCAGTTTTCTTCGTTGGCAAAATCATCATCTTTCTATCATATTTTTCTTCGGTCATTTTTTTTAAACCAAAACTTTTTCTTTGCTCTTTTTAATTCCTTCTTTCTCTTTCAGTTTTTATTCCTTTTTCCTGCTGGCGGCCTGGCCTGATTTTGTCGCTGCTGCTGTTGCTGAAATCAACATCTTCTTCTTCTTCGTTGTCATCAAAAAAGAAAGGAATGAGTGGTCAAAAAATGTTTGCTTTTGTAACATTTACAAATTCGACTCAAAGGTCTCTTGATATTTGGAGGATTCAGAATGGCAAAGTTATTGTCAAAGCTTTTCATGGTGAAAATCTCTTCCAAAATGCTTGCACTCATTTATTAGAAATGAAAAAGAGAATCTCGAAGGAATTTTCTGTGATTTATTTGAACATGATGATCCTGAATTGTTAATTAAACTTCGAAAAGATTTTGCAGAATTTTGTGAAGATGAAGGAATAACTTGTCGATGGATTTTTTTTGATATCTTCTTTTCAACAATGCTTTTATATTTCTCTGAAGAGTTTAAGAATGAAGATACCGTGATTATTTGTTGGATTAAGAATCATAAATTTGTATTTCACAAATACAAAAATGGATATTTAACTCAATCAGATCGAATCAAAAGTGATGATAGAGAATTTGAAAAGAAATTTGATGAAATTCTTCAAAGTCATACTCCAAAGTTTACTGTTATGTGTTCAACCAATGTTCCAACTGGGATTAAGAAGAATCTGCGGATGAAAGGTGTAAAAATGCTCAAATGTACCTTTGTGGAATGCTTAGAAAAATGTGCTACAAATTTTTTGGTACAAATGCTTCATCGCCCCTCAAATTGTCGATGGAATTTCAAGGTGCAATTTTTTAATTCCTTCAAGATTCAAATTGCAAGTGATACTGGAAATTTCAAACTTCAATCAAGTGATGAAACACTTCCATCAAAATCTTCGATTGAGCTTCCAAAGTCTTTTTTGAAAATTAGAGGATCAACAAAAGCTTCACCTGGATATCACATTGATTATCATAAAGATACCAAACGAATTGCGGTTGAAGTTGGAGAAGATGGATTTGTTGAAATGCTATTTCCAGAAAGATTTCGTTCAATTGAATTCTCTGTTTTTGGTATGTCTTTTTTTATTATGATAATGATAGGCAGACATTTTTGGAGGTACAAGACATTTGCGGATATGACAAAAATTATGTGGCATTAAAATTTTTACTGTCAAACTTCAAAAAATAAATTAATCCTTCACGCAATTTTATGACCTTTTGAACTAAAGGTTTACCTAAATTTTGTTTAGATACTTCGCGAGATCGAATAAAACATCCTTTGTATCCTACAGTATCATAAGCTTCCAAAAGGTCTAATTTTCTATTTTTACGCTGCTTTAAAAGAGTAATATCTCTAAATGTCATGTCTTAAAAATCTAGTTTCTGCCATAAATGTTCTTAGTACTTTGAAGTTTGAGATTCATTAACTGTAATTTATATCTTTTACAGAACTGAATGACAACAATGAATATGTTTTTTACAAATCCTCTCAATCAATGGAAGATTTTATTTACGTTACAACTTCTAACTTTGCTGAAAAGACTCTTCAACTTTGGAAAGTTGTTGGTGAAAGTTGTTTCAAAAAGGAATTTTCGGGTGCCACATCTCTTCAAGACTTGAAAGAATATCTTCAAAAATATCGCAGCACAGCCTTTGATGGAATTGCTTTTAATCTTTATGAACATTCTGATCCTGTCTTCATTTGGAATACTCGTCAAGATCTCATCACCTTCTGTAAACTTCATAAAATTCAATTCAAATTTGTCACAGAAGAATCTCTCTTCATTTCAATGTTGCTGATGAAAAGTGAAATTCATTTTGATGTCAAAAAATTTGCCGTTGTTGGATACCTGAATTTTGAAAAGAAGGAATTTAATTTATTTAAAATTAATGTGCTTCGAACCAAATTTGATGTTGTTGAAAAATCTTCCCATAAAGATTTGAAAGCAATTACCAATGCCCTCAAAGATGATGCCTTCAAGCCTGATTGTGTTGTAATTTCTGCAAATGAAAAAACAGCAAATGTTTTTAAAGAAAAAAATTTTGAGAATATCAAACATTTCAAAGATAACTTTTTACAATGCTTCATTTCAACTTCTTCCCAAGTTTTTATTCAAATTTTTACAACAAAAAATTCAAAATGGCATTTTGTTTCTCCTCGATCACCATGCTACAAGTTAAAAGCTGAAACCCCTGAAGGTATGACTGAAATGCTTGGGAATGATGAAATCAAAAAATATCCATGCCAGAAATCTCTTCCACCTCTTGTTAATACTGTTCGACTTAAAATTGATTCTGAAACTGAAGTTGGATATTTCATGGATTATTCTGAATCTAATCATGTTACACTTGATATTGCTGAAGATGGGTTCACTCACTTCTATTTTCCTTTGAAGTTTGCCGCCTTTGATGGAGATTCATCAACTTACAAAGAATTTGCAAAGAAATTAAATGAAATTGTAACAAATCGAAAACCCGTTATCATTTTTCCAGAAGACATTGCCATTCTTTTTGTTTTTGAAAATGGCACATATGCTCCAATTGAAATTAATGGTTTGTTTATTTTGGTTACTGTATATTTGAAGAAAATCAATAATTACTTTTTTTAGGTCGAAAGGAACTTCGAATGGTGATTGATTTTAGTGAACCGTTTCCAGTTGTTGTTGTTGGAGAAATGGCAGCTCAAAAACGTTTTGGTAATTCTTTTGCTGTATACGGTAAGCATTTACTAAAATCTTTATCTTATTCTTACAGTTACTTTTTTCAGATATAATGAAAATCATGAAAATGGATCCAAACAAATTGGAATTAAAGGATTATTGGAGTTTTGATCTTGTCAAACATGAATCCATTCCAGTTATGTTTCAATTTCAAACACCTGTAGGAATGGCACATGCTCCACCAAGTTACCTCCTAACAATAATTCTTAAACAACTGGCAAAAGCGTATCGAGAAAAAACTGGACACAAATTGAAGGATGTTATGTTTCCTGATATCTATGATAATGAACGTGTCTTGAATGAAGTCAAAGAAGCTTTTAAGCTTGCTCGTATCAAATGTACTGTTTTAAAATTATAATTTTTTTGTTTGTTGTTTTTGTAACGATCTATTCTATTGTTACGTTTTTTGTTGTATCTCTTTTTATACCAAATTTTCTTATGATATATTTATGAATATGTTACATAAATAAAATTTTATTACACTTTTATTTTTTTAATATTATCTATTGTAAATGTATTCCATAGTTTTGTCGAAGGCAATGTTGGTTTTGGGGGAAATTTGAATAAATTAGAGAGAGGTTCATTAGAAAGCCCGTTTATAATTAGTGAATTCTATTGAATAAAAAATTGTTTATTTGATATGTCACGTATCGGATTAGATTAAGATATTTCTACTTTACACAATTTTTATAATAAGGTTATCTTTTAAGCCTACATAAGTATGCATCTAAACACTTTTCAAACTAGGTTTTTTCAAGTTCAACTACTTTCTTTTTTTTTTAATTGGTTCAAACCTGTTACGTAAAACAGAAATTATTTGACCATCATTTTAAAAATGCTTCGAAAAGAGATTGTTACTGTTAAAAAAATTAATTCGTTTTTTATAGTTTACTATTATTTATTCTAATATATTATTATCGAACAAAATTAAATTCTAACAGAAAAAATTCTTTTCAAAACATAATTATGGAGATGGTGGAGTTTTTGAAGCATCACTTCGTCGTACTGTAAATAATTGTGAAGAATCAATTATTTGAGTATTTTTTCTTAAACAACAAAATATTCGGTCCAATCGATAAAATTTAAGAAAACTTTGACGAACAGGAGCTCTAAAAAATGAATTAATTAAAGTTTTAGTTAAAATAGAGAAATGCTGCTAATTATGCTTAATTTTAGGGATAATGCCGATGGATAATTTAAAATTTGCATAAAACTTACGACATGATAAAGAGAAAGACTGTTGAAGAAACACTAAAAATGACATATCCGATCCCCGAACAAGTAACCAACAAATTACATGTTAGAAAAATTGTAAAATCAAATTCATTAAATTTTCCTGCTGCAGACATGACTGTTAAATAATTACTTGAAATATTTCTTAAAATTTCATGCAACACCAAAATCACCGAAGTAATTACAGATTGAAAAAGAAGGGGAACTTCATAATTTTGTTTCTTTTGTAAATTGTCACTTTTTAATTTTCTTGAAAAAACTGTTATTAATCCAAAAAATAATGCGAGACAGGCATTGACAATATTGGAAATTGTTACAACTGTCGAAGAACGAAATTGAGTGCAATCATTAAAAATGAAGCAACAAAAATATGAATATCCGATAAGGATAAGTGGATATAAAAGTGTTAAAAGAATGATAGCCTTCAACTTCCAACCACTCCAAAGATTTCGATGAAATTGCCAAAAAAAGATTCCTGTTAAGCGATTGAAGGCTAATACCGTATTACAAAATGCATAAAATCTCCATTGATACCATGTTACAACTTTCATAATCTCAAGTAGACCCGTTTCATCAAATAAATAAATGTAATAAACAATAAACATTGCAGTATTAACAATGTTTCCCATGGTCAAAAATAAAAAATATGCTGAATTAAAATTTGCATGTTTCTTTATTATGTTGTATAAAAACAATATAATAAATAATAGGTGTAAAATTGTACACGAAATAATTGAAACATGATAAACTCGTTCAAAAAATCCTGCTATTTGTTGAAATAAAATTATATCTTGAGAAGTATCGTTTCCAGCCATTTTTTTTAAAAAAAGCAAAATTTTAAAAAAAATGTTTAAAGTTTTCCTTTTTATAAACGCGGAAATAAGGCGGAGAATAAAAATTTAAAGGAATTTAATTTAAATATATAAATTCTATATAATTTTAATTTAAGTGCTCTTGCTCGTAGCATCATCAGCATCATTTGAAAAGAAACAGGTGGCTTTTACAGGCTTTAAAAAGTTTTCCAACTTGTAAATTACAAGGTGCATATAAAAATATAAATTTGAGAATAATTTTGAAAAGAAGAATTTATGACTAACAAACTCTTTTCTGTTTCAGTTAAAAATGGAACATTATGACCATTTTCAATGAAAAAACTTTTCTTTCTGTATTCAATCATTTTTTTACGTATTTTTGAAAGTTATTGCTAAATATTTTTATAGCACACAAATGGCAATAAAAAAATGACCTCAATCAAAAAAACTCTTTTGTGGTAGCTAGTCAAAACAGAATCTAAACTTACGAAAATTTGTCATCTTTGTGAATTCTTTTACTTTAGTGTCACTAAAGTTTCATTCTTATATTTTATAACTTTTTCATGTTTCTGAAGGGCATCTTTAGTACTTCCGACTCTGAATCGGATTGAGTGATTTCGAAAAGATCAGTGCTTTTCAACATCGGTGTTGATCAAAGTGATGCGACATGGTATGCCCACGGACAAACCTCTGGTTTGACTGTATTGGTCCATTTATACATCCACATTCTGCAAGCTTTTATAGTTTACAAAACGGTAATCTAATTTTTTTCATCTAAGGACCTTACAGTAATTTTTATCAATCGATAAATTTTAATCATGTTGTAGATTATCTTCAAATCTTCAACAATTCAAAATATTTTTGTTTAAAACGAAACTAAAAAACTTGAATATTCTTTTGAACCCGGAAAAATACTTTTCATAGTTTTAAAACTTCATTTTGATCATAATATGTTATAAAAAGGAGTATTTCCATGAATCATTGTAAAATTGCAAGGTTGTAAATTATACATTTTTTACATGTTTGAATTGACTTATATTAGTTTTCGCTCAATACAAATACCTCAAAGAAAAGAAAGAGCGCAAAAGGTTAAAATATGAAGAAAAATGGTTTTTAAGTGTCATTTATTTTTTCTGAAATCATAAAAGCAGTAATTTTAGACATTTTAAAAGAATGTGTAATTGGCACTTTTATTGAGGCTTTTTTATTTCCCGTTTTATCTTCATCATTTTAATTTCAATGAACGCTTTTTTAATCTTAAGATTCATACTTTAGCTAAAAAATTTTAAAGCAATTGGATAATTTTTATGCATTTGTATTATAAAGTGGATAATTTATCAGCGCAACCCCAAAAAAGCTACGGCCAGATCGACTCCTCTTTCCCCGATCTTTTTCTTGGCAATGCATATGCACAAAGAAATCAGGAGTGTTGTTGTCTGCGCAAAACTCCTGCCAGCTGCCTCTCCTGACATTGAACCAAAGAGAGAGAGAAGCGAGTCATAGAAACGCGATTGCACAAATTTGTCCGTCTTTGACTGGCACCAAAAATGGCGCTTCTTTTCCCGCAAATGGACACAAGGAAAAGTTGAATCACATACAATTTAAACAAAAACAACTATTACGAAAGACACAGTTACGAAACTCATTTCACAATTAAGAAATCCCCCAAAATACAACAAAAATAAATATTGCCCTCACCCCTCCTAACGGTAGTCGTTAGGAGGGGTGAGGGCAATATTGAGTTGAATTATGCCAGAAAATAAAACACTGCAAAGAAAAAATGTTGTTTTTTTGACACATTCTTTAGTCCATTTTTGTTCCACCCTAACCACTGCAACAAAAAACATTGATTTGAACCTTACATATTGATTTCACAAACGCAAAAAAACATTTTCCCACTATTTTTTTTCTTTAACTGGTTTAGCACTGAAAAAATGTCCTCTCTATTAAAAGGCACAGTATTTTTAATCTCAGAATTATTTCCACCAAAAATTAACCGAGAATTATTTTCACGATTTTTGGAATTTTTAACTTTGGAAGAAAAATATTCTTTAATTTTTTCTTTTCCAATTATATTTGATTCAGTTAAATTTAAGCCAATTAAAGTCAAAAAATTTAAATTCCATAAAGAATTTTCATTATTAAAAATTGAAAAGTTTTCCGACGCTGATTTAATTGTAGCAGATCAACTTCATAGTGGATATAACTTTAATGATGCCCAAAAATGTGATATTTTAAAATCCAAAGTATTTTGGATTCAACATTTGGAGATTTTTGGTTCAGAATTTTTTACTCCAATTTTCTTCCAACTTTTATCATCGAAAACAAAAAGTTTGAAGTGCCAAAAAACAGAATTTTCCCCAAAATTTCCATTTGTTGGCATTCTAAAAGCTGCACCAAATCTTGAAGAAGTTAAACTATGCCACACCAACATTGAATTCGGAAATTCATGGCCAGATGAAATTTTACGATTCTCCTCGAAATTAAAATTTTTAACTTTGTCTCTGACTGAAATAAACTTTAATATTCCAAGTTTAGCCATTTTAGCAGAGGTATCTATTTTTATATGCAAATTTTATCTGATAAATTATAATTTTAGGAAACATATATAACTATTCAACTTCACAATCTTTTAAATAATCAAGAAGAAACTTTCGAAATGGTCAAAAATTATCTTTCTGAATACTTTGACCCTGTTCCATACGATGGATTTTTTCGTGGCCTAAAAATTACATACGAAAATGAAGAGGTTTTTTCAACTCAAAAAACTTGGATTTTTAGTTTAAAAAATGCATAAATTTTATAATTTTTTTTATGGTTACGTTTATTAAATTTAATAAAAAGAGCTTTTTATAAATATTCAACAATTTATTCTTCAAGAAACATCAACAACAAATAACACACATGATTCATTTCAAAAAATTAAGCTTTAATCATTGAATTTTTGGTATTGTTTTGAAGAATCATATTTCGAGTATCAGATTTTCGTTGAAGAAGTTTCTTGCGATCATCATTCATTGCCAATTTGATGATATAAACATTTGATGGATGAATTCCAACATTGACGGGTTCACCGTTAGCTTTGTTCCGCTTAACATTTTCAATGAAAATGACAAATTTCTTTCGATAAACTTTTACAACGGCTCCAGTGAAACTTTTGAATTTTCCACGGAAAACTTGAACTTCATCACCTTTTCTGTAAAATTAAAAATTAAAAAGTGATAATAGAATTGTCTAGGTCAGGGATTTGCAAGGACATAGAAAAGAGTGACTTGGGTCGAGTATTAAAGTAATAATTTTGAATAAAGGGGGTTACAAAATTGAGATCAAAGTAATAATTTTGAATAAAGGGGGTTACAAAATTTTGGGATATTTTGCACATATAAAATGTGACAAGGAACAATATGAACCTGTCTCGCTGCCTTTTGAACGAGACCAACCCATTATATAGTCCCAGGGCTGTTATGCATAACCCTAAAATATTTCCGGTTTCCTTTTATTATGCAAATTTGTGGAATTGAAGTTCAAAAAATGTGTGTGAAATAGTGGTTTTTGAAAAACCGGAAATATTTTGGGGTTATGCATAAAAGCCCTGGGGCTATATAATGGGATGGGTCTCGTTCAAAAAGCAGCGAGACATGCTGATACTGTGAGTAATTATTAAATGATATAGCAAAATAAAATTACCGGATAGGCATTGATCGAGCATTAAATCGAGCCCGGAGATCCTTTGAAAGTGGAGAAGACATAATTTTTCGGCGGATATCCGATGTTGCGGTGAAATGCCGTTTACGGGATTTTCGGGATGAAGAAGATACAAAGGGATTAGTCTTCATTTTACCAAATGCTAAAAATATTAGATATTTTAATTAAACATAACACATAATTATATAAAATATCGTAAATTTTAACGTTAAAATACAAATGAAATTATAAATTTAGTCACCATCTTTCAAAATGGAATATTTTTTAAACTAAATTTGTAAATCGAATAGTTCTTTTTTTTGCGCGATTTCTTCACTGCTTCGTTTGTTTTCTTTTGGTGCTTTTTCTTCCTTTCTCTTCCTTTTCCCCAAAATGCTAACCTTTAAAAAATGATTTAACACATCATTGTGACCGACACTTTCTTTCTTTTTTCCATCTCTTTCTCTCTTTCATTGCTTTAATCTATGCATAAATATTTCTTCTTCTTTTAGACTTGCATATCGGTGCGCTTCATCGGCATTTTTTTCTTCTCGAAGTTTCTGAAACTATTTTTTAATGCGAAGGAAACAATGAAATTTTTTTGCTCTTCTGCTTGTAAACAAATATAAATTAAGGATAAAAAATTTGAGCAACGTCCATTTCCAGCTGCAACAGTTACGGCATTAAATTGTTTTAAAATCTTGCTTTAAGAAAGATTTGTAAATTGATGAATTATCATTGTTGTAAAATTTCTATAAGAATGTTCACGATATTTTCGCTGTTGAAAAAATATAAAAACTTTAAACATTAATGAGTGTCTCATAAAATTTTGCAAAAAAGACAATGCAGCTTTTGAAAAGTCCTTTTTCATAAAAAAAATCTTTTGAAAGCCAATAATCATCTTTGTGGGTTTAAAACAATTCAGAATTCTTGGCTACAGTAAACCTAACAATGGCTTACGTATTAAAAAAGGATAATAAAAAAATAAAAATAAATTCAAAGTATTTAAAAAACAGAATAAAAATATGCAAAAAAATAAATAATAGAGTTGCCATGAAACGAAAGAAAAAAAAGATAGTTGTTATGGAAGTTCTCAAAATTTTTTAAACTTCTTTTTTCTATAAAAAAAAATTCATTCATTCATACTTTTTTAAAAACTTTTTTCTTCTAAAAAGTTTGAAAATGGGATTAAAAGCTCGTGGCCCGATTGCGGCATCCCATTTACATTCATACACTGATTGGACTTCGGCACATGGCGTTCCACAGATTGGTCGATCTCGACAATATTACTGTATTGGTTTTTGGGCGATCATTACCATTGTTGCCTTAGGGCTTTTAATTTGGCAAACGGTTCTCCTTGTAATTCAATATTATCAATATGAAGTTGCTGTAAAAATTGAACTTAAATTTGAACAACGTCCATTTCCAGCTGTAACACTTTGCAATTTAAATCCCTTCCGGCAAAGTATTATCTACAAGGAGGCGAATGTTGTTCGATTAATGAATACCTATGAATATTCAATGCAAAAAGTTGCCTGTAGTGCTGATCCATCATGTAAAATGCCAATTAATTCTACGATGGAAACATACCTTGAAATGTATCATTTTAATGGCATCGAAGATACTGCCGCTTTACAAACTCGAGCAATTCGAATTTTGGCTTTGGAATTAGCAAATCATAATGTCTCAGATGCCGTTGTGGATGTTAATGATTTTTTGCAAGGTTGCAGTTTTAATACTGAAGATTGTGATCCTTCGTATGTTTGTTTTAAAATAGCGCAGAAGATATGCAAATTTTAAAAACTTCGGATCTCTTTAACCAAAAAAATTTGAATAAAATCGGGTCAAATCTTTTAAAAATAGTTTGAGAATATTTAGGGGTCTTTGCAGAAGACCAATTTTATAGTTTTGAAAATTTGCATAATTACTCTACCTTATAATAGCGTAACAGTTACAGTATCCCCCACAAATTTATAGAGATTGGACAACATTCATTGATGCACAAATGGGTCGATGCTTTATTTTTAATCTTAAATCCCAACATATGGCAAAACGGGCAGGTCCAATTTATGGTCTTCGAGTTGTCCTAAAAACAAATATCAGTGAATTCATTTCAACAACAGATGTTGCAGGAATGCGGGTCCTTGTTCATGATCAAGGAGAATTCCCATTCCCTGATATTTTTGGTTATAATGTTCAAACAGGATCTGCAACTTCCATCGGGGTTACTTATGTAAATTTTTTCTGTGGACACTTGAACCAAACAAATGAAGACATATATTTTAGCGAGAAATGAGTCGTCTAAGTGAACCATATGGCTCCTGCACCAATGATAAACCAGATGGATATCTTTATGATCGAAATTATTCAACAGAAGGTTGTCAACGAACTCGATATCAAACTCAAATGGTTACAAATTGTCAATGTTATGATCCACATTTTCCACCTCCCAAGGATTCAAGCTCTACCAAGCCATGCACAGTTGAAGATAATTGTAAGTCTTTCATGCTACCGTAATCCTTATAAATTATAGTACGGACCTTGAGAAAACAAAATTTGAATATCCTTATCATATAACATCTTATAGTTGATTGTTGGTTAAAAGAATCAAATATCACGTCATCTGATAATACCTGCACCCAACCCTGCAATGAAGGAGTTTATGATGTTACAGTATCCTCAGCAAAATGGCCATCTGGATCAATAAAAACTGTTGGAAAATGTGAAGAGGGAATGTACGGTGATAAAACTTGTATCGGCATCTTCAAAGAGAATGGAGCCTTGGTTGAAGTCTTTTATGAAAAACTTAATTATGAAACCATGGAAGAATCTGCTTCATATACGGTAGAAATTACATTTTTGCTAATTAATAACAATGATTTGGGATTTTAGATTGTAAGTTTGTTATCAGATTTTGGTGGACAAATTGGTTTATGGCTTGGAATGTCCGTTGTTTCAATCATTGAATTATTTGTTTTAATCTTTCAAGTAAGTTTTATGAGAGATTTTATGCGAATTTTAAAGTACAATTTTTTAGTTATGTGTTACTGCAGCATCCCCGAAAGCCGGAAATTCTGTTAGCTTTTAATAACAGTAATTTTTTTCATGTTTAAAAAGTTAATAAATAAAAGTATATTAAAAATAATTGTACAAAATTAAGCATTGGCAAGAGATTTCAAATTTGAATAACACCCCCTAAGGCAATAACCATTCATTATGACAAAAAGAAGGACCATTAATTGGTTGAGCTCGAAAACCTCGTGCAACCATTCGGCATCGATGTTCATGAAGTCGAGGCCAGGCATCATCGGCATTTTTGGTTGCTGCTGGATTACTCCAAAGTCTTTCGGCAACAGCAGATGCCCGAGGCCATAATCGTGCTTCAATATTTGTTGAATCAACCATTTCACCCCACATTGCTGCAATTCCCCCAAGGACTAATGCTTTCTGCGCATCCGTGCCATTAAAGTCTTGTGGATCACAATAATAATAATCTCCATTAATTCCACCAGATTTCCAGTCATCTCCATAATGAATGTAATTCAAATACCTAGAAATATAAAAGGATGATGTTTGAAGTATAAAATTTGCATATATTTGCATAAATGCCATTGCTAAGCAACAATGCCTAAATCCTTACCAACAAGATGAAAGAATAGCTTGATGCCCTGCGGCAGTGACTTTTGCCAAAGATTGTCCTCGCTCTGTTTTGGAATTTCCTTTCCAAATATGAATAATTGAATCTTTCACTGGGACATTATTATCAAAAACTTCCTGCCAAAATACTTGTCTTCTTTCTTGGGCAATTGGAGCTAAAAGTTGTTGCAATTTTGTAAAATAATAATCTTCTAAAGCTGTAACATTATCCGGGAAGCCATGAAGTTTCATGAATCTTCGGATTTCTGGATTTTGTCTCCTAAAAAAATTTGCATAATTTCTATTATCATTCTACGGCATAACCCACCAACAAGCTTCAGTCCAATATTCAACTTCATCCCCACCCAAATGTAAAAATTTTTCAGGAAAAACTTCCAAAATTTCTGTAAAGAATTCTGCCAAAAATTTGTAGTTATCCTTTTTTGTCGGATCTAAAATATTTGAGGCCACCTTTTCTCCAGTTGGGGAACTACAATCCGCCAAAAATCCAGGTTGTCCCTTCCATGATCCAGTATGTCCTGGCTAAAATCCAAATCATTGTTATTAATTAGCATAAAATAATTCTACCGTATCAATTTCAACCATGACTCGGATACCTCGAAGTCGAGCATAATGAATAATATTTTGAACAGTTTTTGGGTCATAAACATGCCGAGGGGTGAATGCCCCTTTGGCACTTAGCTCGGGGAATCGTTTGGAGATATATGGAAAGGATTCAATATCAACAATATGCCAATGCAAAACATTCATCTTATTTTGGGCCATTAAATCCTAAAATTGATTAGGGTTACGGTACCTTTACAGTAAGAAAAAACAAACAATTTGTCGACGAATTGTTTGTGGTGGAAGATAATGCCGACTAGTGTCAATTAAAATTCCTCGAACACTGAATCTTGGATAATCTTGGATATTTGCAGATTGAATGTAATACTAAAATGCATATTATCATTATGAAAGTTTTGTAACGAAGGTTAAAAACTTACAGTTTCATCTTCAAGAAAAACCAATTGACTAAAAGTTTCAAGACCCCTCAAGGCACCCCAAACTTCTTTGGCTTCTAAAGTTGCATTTCCTTCTTTTGGCACTGATAATGTATCTGAAATAGGTTGTTTGCAATTATCACTGATAAAAAAATTTGCATCATTGGACAACAAGATATCAGCAATTTACCCTCAGGGTATAAATCTTACGATTTAGTGATACGAGCAGTCAAAAACATTCATGGACTTGTTGGAAAAGAAACTAAGATTTTATGCAAATTTTAAAAAAATTTCGTACTTGGCCAGTTCTCAGATAAAAATTCTTACATTTTTCATCCATTCCTTGTTGCGGAAATTCATTAGATTTTGGGCATCCATCATGAACTGAAATTGTCAAAAATAAAGTTGTTGAATCATTTGCAGAAGCTTCATCTTCAAATGGTAACAACCATTTTCGTACTGAAATTCTCAAAGATTACTGTAGCCCCAAAAAAGAAGCAGAATGTGAATTAAGTATAAATCAAAGAGTAAAAAAAATTTAAAAAACAAACAATAAGTTTTTCGAGTAAATTTAAGGATATCGCAATCATTAACATTTTCATCCAAGATAATTTGAATTGGACGACTTCGACGAGTTCCAATTGAACGAGAATGATTTAAATATTGAATTTCTTGGGGCAATGGCCAAATTCCTCCATCTGTTCGAAGGCCCGGAGGTGGTGCAGTTAGGAATTCTTGGGAGACAGTAGCCTGAAGGAAAAATAATCCCAGCAGCAGGGGAAAAGCTATTAGCATTTTTTGAAAGCTAAAAGTTTTATTCAACATCACATTTTTGAACGATAAAAAATACGCGACACAAAATTTGCTACAGTAATTTTAATGGCAAAAAAATACTGACTAAAACCAGGATTTTGGGCACAATTGTTACAGTACAAAAGAAGAAAAATACTATTGATTTTTATCTTCTGAAAGCATAATCAAAAATTTTTTTAAAATCATTGAAAAAATAGGTAAATAAACTCTTTGTTTTTTAAAAAATTTTTTTATGAAACCATTTTATTTTTGAACATTTGTCTTCTGTTGCTGGGCCAAAAGTGGCTGATAAAAATGAAGAAGAACAAAACTAGAGCTAATAATAGACTCAGAGAAAAAACAAGACATAAACATCAGTTAGAAAAAACATTTTGAAATGTTCAATAAGTTTTATTTTCTTTCAACTTTCAAAAAAACACATCTTCATAACATCAAAAGAAGTTTGCCGACATATACTAAAGACAAAAGAGGCTTCATGAAAATCCTTGTTCTTTCAAAAAGTCAAGGAAAGGATAGGATAGAAATAATATCTATGGATGTGGAAGTTATACCAGATAATGCAAACATTAAAAGTTGTGAATGAAAGATCTGTTTCAAAATTACTGTAAGAATTCATGCAAGTTTATTTCTTCGAAAGATGTAAGTGCAAAAGTTGAAAGATAACTTTTATATCAAATATCAAAAAAAGAAAACAAATACTATATTTAAAACGCGTGAAAACAATCATAAAATCATTTAAGTAAAGATTGGTGATTCAAAAGGACGAAAAAAAACTAAATCCAGCTGGCTAAAGTCTCCCTTTCTTTTTATATAACAAAAAAGAGAAAGAAGGGTCAATAAAAAATATTTTAAGTATAAATCAAAGAATAAGATAGGGATAGAGATAGATGAATAGATAGATAGATTTTAATGGCCAAAAAGAATAATGTGTGTTTTTGCAATGCAAAAAAAGAGTGAAAAGATAAAAAGGCTGATCATCGATGTTGTCGAAGGAAAAAAAGAGAGGAGGGAGATGAAGATCGTGACTCGGAGTCGACTGACAAAAAAAATATGTTTGCACGTTTAAAGTTTTAAAAAATGTGTTGAAGAAAACCAAAGTTTGCAAAAATCCATCTCAAGTCATTTAAAATGTTTTTCAATGCACATTCTAGTAAGATCCAGATTTGCATAACTTGGAGGTTAAGGTACCTCATGAGAGAAAAAATAAATTTCGACTTGCAAAAAATTTTACAGTAATATTTTAGTTCGGCAACTCCCGTCAAAAATAAAGCAAATTTGCATAACTGCAATACTCAAAAGCTGTCTGCAAAAAAAAGTTACCGTCAAAATTGTTTTGAAATCCTCGATCAGATTTTGAATTGTTTGGAGAAAATTCTTCACGTCAATATTATTTTTCGCAAGAAGAACCTAAGATCTTTAAAAATTATGCAAATTTTTACACAACAATACCACTGAAGACAAAAAAGTACAAAACTTGAAAATTTTGCATTCTTTTTCGTTCCAGAAAATCACGTTAATTTTTTGTTATTCATTTTTTTGAATGACAAAAATTTATTTTCATCATTTTTTTGAAAGCGTTCATTTGAAGAAGACGACGACGACACCGAATTACTTACTCATCCAACAGTAATATTATTATATACTGTATTATTGTGCATCAACAAGAACAACAACTGCTGCTTTAATTATCAACAAAACGAAAGAGAGAAAGAAAGAAGATAAGAGATAATGGCAACTCCATCATCATCATCATCCTCTGCACCTGGAACTCCTGGAGCAACCTCATCAAAATCGATTGCATCAATTAATGGCGAAGTTTGTTTTAAAATTTGAATAATGTTTAGTAATTCAGGATTTTTAGGTTGTTCTTTCCGTGGATCCTGATTTTGGAGAATTTTTGCCTTCTGGTGGAACATCTGAACATATGTTGGTAAATTTAAGTTCACAACGGCTTGCAATTAAAGTTCGATGCTCTGATAATGCATTATTTCGGGTAAATCCAGTTTTTTGCTTCATTGAACCTGGTCTATGTACTTCTTTAATTATTAATCGACTTCCTGGTAAGTTTTTTATTATCATATATGTGATGTTTATTGTTGTAGTAGCTACTTACCGTACTTATCCAACTAACTAATCCTCCTAAATATTTTAGGTCCACCAAAATATGACAAAATTGTTCTACATTTTATGAAAAATAGTGATAAAGATGCTCAACTTAAAGAAATTTTCAAAACTCCAAATGCAAATCCTGAAAAGCTTACAATTCCACTCAATTGCAATCACAATGTTGGAAAGGGACATCCTGATGATGATAAACTTCCTGAAAAGAAATGAAAAGCATCACCGCCATCTTTTATCACCAAAAAATGGTATTCTGTCAGAACTAACAACATTAATTAAATATATCTTTTTTTATATCAAACTCAACAAATTATATTTCATATGTGAAAAATAAAGAAGAAAAAAATAACAATAACTTTTTGATGTCACAAAACACGCAATCATTTTCATCATTTTGAAGAAAGCTTCTTTTTCTTTGCTCGGCCACTGGGCGTTTTCTTGATCTGAAAAGAAATATAATTAATCAATTAGTTTTACATTGCAAAACAGGTGTGGAGAATAGGGGAAGGAAGTAAGAAAGAAAAGCCTTTGGAACAAAAAGACTTGATCTTTCATTTAAGAAAAAGTGAGACAAGGGTAAAGATTAAATGTATAAGAGAGAAAAGATTACGGTAGCTGCTTTACGTTTGATTGGCTTTTTGACGGCTTTTGGTTTAACTTTTTCCTCTTCTTCTTCTTCGTCATCAGATGCAACGAGCATTGGAACTTCATCTTCATCTCCTTCCATTTCAGCATCATCTTTTTCTTCGTCTCCACTTTCATCTTTCTTATTTTCTTCAGCTAATTTTGCTGCTTCCATATCTTTCCGCACTAAAATTTACAGTTTATCAAACACAAGAAAGCATAAAGAATCTAGCAGAACAACAAAAAAACATGATTTTGGCATCTGTATCTTCGAAATACAAGATCTATGCTACAGCATGTTAACGTTGTAAATAAATCATACGCATTTGAAAGTAACAAACCTTTTTCCAAAGCTTGAGCAAATTTCTTTCCTTTCAAATATCGTTCAATATCACCAGGTTTCTTAGCAATTTTCGCACCAGAAATTTGACAAGTAACAGTTCCATCACTGTAAAATTACATAATATTTACAGATCAAATTCATAGGAAATCTTACTTATTATCTTCAAAAGCATCTTCGTATTTCTTCATCAATTGTTGAAGACCATAAAATTCTTTGAATTTCTTTGTTTCTACATATGCTTTAACATCATCCAATCTTGCAGGTAATTCATGTTTAGTTAATGTGCAACGTAGCTGAAAATTGGAAATATATAGGGATAAATAGGATAAGGGTAAAACAAACTTTGCCATTATCAATAGTCTCAAAGACATTGTTGTATTTTTTGATAAATTTTTTAAGTTTTACATCCATTTTTGAAGAAGATCCTAAATATAATTGAGTTGTAAGTAAAAAGTGAAAGTATAAAAATATGTTTGACGCGGACAGCATGTAAAGAAATGTTCCGTAATGAACGTACACATGATACAGATAGTGGATATTACAGTTTTAAAGTATAAACAATTACTTAAAAAGATTATCAAAGATTTCTGTTGAACATTAAAAATTTTAAAACTTCAACATTTTTTACTTTTTTTCAAGCACGTTTTAAAATTGGCATTTTGGGTTCCTTTTGCCAACGTTCATTTTTTATTTTGGCGCGGAACCAATTTTTTCAACGGCCAAAAAAATTCAACTGAAAAATTTACAAAATTTTATTTAACTAATTTCAACTAAATTCTTTGAATCTGGTATAATAACTTCAGGGAAAGAGGGCTGGGGATCTTCTTCTAAAAAGATGATAGAACCTCAAGTTCGTAAAATTAAAGAATGGCGACCTTTTGTAAGTTTTTTTCTTTCTTGAAGAATATTTCAAACACTTTTTACTATTTCAGTTTGGAGGTTCATCTTCGATCATAATGATTGCCGGATACTTGGAAGATGTTGATCAAAAGAAACTTTGGAAATCAAGTGCAATTGAATATCGTGAAAATCCAAGAACTTTGGTTACAAAAACTGGTGGCAAATATATTCTTGTTGGATGCATGAATAAAGGGATATGTTTTGAACGAGGTATATTTTTTACTACGGTAATGTTGTTAAATGAAAAGTTTATTTCAGGGTTTCCATCAAATGTTATTGAAATGTTTACTGATGGTTTTCCAGATGACTGGAGAGGAATACTGCAAACTTGTTATGATAATATGTTTGTACTTTGTGCATTTTGTATTAAAATAATCGTTGCATTTTAGAATTCAATGCAAGGCTAGATTTGCTACAACTCAAAATGAAGATATTGATCATGACTTTGATTTTTCAACTCCACCAAAGGCATCAAAGAAGGCGAAGAAAGAAACAAAGGCAGTGGTTCCGTATAAAACAACTCCGAATACGGTAGCGACAACTCGAAGTGGACGAACTGTAAAACCTCGGGTTGCAACATGGGCAAATCAAAGTATTGTTTATGATAAAGATGGAAGTGTAATTGAAGTTCGAAATCCAATTACTACAACCCGACAATCAAAGAAAGTTAATCAAAATTTGGATAAACTTTGTAATGTTTTGGGCGTTGAAGCACCTGAAACTTCACAAATCTCTGAAAAATCTCTTCAATCTCTAAAAAGGAAATCCACTGAAAAGCCGAAGATTCAAAAGAAGAAGGCAAAGAATAATCTTGTTGGATATTCTGATTCTGAATATGATTCAATTGATGAAGAATCTTCCGATGGCCTTGAAATTCTTGAAACTGGCGATACTCCAATTCGAGCATCAAAACAAGTAAGAAAGAATATTCAAAATAGATTAAAAGCTTTGGAAACTTCATCTGAAGAAGACGAAGAGATTGAAGTTAGACCAATCAAAACTGAAAAGAATAGAAAGAAAAAAACTGCAACAAAATCAACAAAGAATTATCATGCTCCAGCTAAGAAGGCCAAGAAAAATGGTAAGCTTTTATTTACATAAATTTATTGTGGTTAACAACTGAAATTCTGTTGATTAATTTACCTTCTATCTTAACATTTACAGTATCTTTATTTTTGTATCTTTTTTAGAACCAAAACCTAAAGGATTATTAGCGCTGAAAAAAGCTCGAGATCGAACAAGAACTCCTTCTCCAGTTGATTTTGATGATCATCCAATTATTGAATATCCAGATTCTGAAAATGACAAAGAAAATCAGAAAGAAGTTCCTCGTGCTCCAAAGAAATGGACTGCAAAAGAAAAAGAAAGATTTTTGGTTTGTTTTTTGTCTGCTTTTCAACCCATTGTATATCCTAGTTTTTAGTCATTATTGAAAATCGAGAATCCTGTGAATGATTATGATTGGGAAAGATTTCAAGCAAATAATAAAAATGATCGAACAATTGAAGAAATGAAAGAAAAAGCGAAAGAATTTCGATGGAAACCTTTTCAAAGTCAAAGTCAGAAACAACAAGCTTCAGATAATGCTTCGATTCGGATTGATTCAATTACTGCAAGACCTGGAACTGTTGCTCATATTGTATGTTTTTCTTACTGTAAACACACGGGGGCGTGGTGGTCCGATAGAAAAATATTTTTTGCGCCATCCAATGGGTTTTTTGAAAAAAAATTTTATTGTTAAAATCCCGTGAAATCCCTTTTAGGTTAAGCTTAATTGATTAATAACTTAATGTTAAGTTATTAATCAGGTATTCTTAGAAATCCTATGAATACCTGATCACATCTTTTTTTACGCACTTTGAGTATAAAACTTTTTTGAAAAACAAAAACATTCGTATACGCTCAATTTGGCAAAAAAAGATTTCTATAATCGTAAAGTAGTTGTTCATAAAACAACAAAAAGGTTTAATGCTAATCTGGGATTTCTACTGTATCATTTTTTTCAGAATTTAAAAAATTTACTGCTACTAAATTAATAATAATCAAAATGCGCGGAGCGCCGAAATTTTTGTAGTTATGCATGTGGAAAGGCAAATAAAGCCTTTTTCTTTATCATTTTTACAGTGTACCTTCATAAATCTTTAACTCAAAAATTAGTTTTTCTCTCTTTATTCCCTTTTCCCTCAATTTTTGGCGCCATCCAACGTCCGACATGTCGGACCACTTGCCCACGTGTGACTGTAAAATATCTATTTAGTGATATGATTTTAGATGCAAGCAAATCAAGCGAATCAAGAATATTTATCTGCAAAGAACAAGAACAATGCTGCTGAAGATTTTGCCCAACAAATTCGAAATGTGAATTTTTAGTATTTTAGTATATGAAAAATTACTGTATTTTATATTTTTAGGCAAATTATGCTCCAATTAATCTCAATGATTCTATAATGTCAATGCTTCGAACTCCTGAAAATCCAAGGCGGCACCGAAATGCATTTAATCCCAGTTTTGATATAAATTTGGATGTCTCCCAAGCGAATACATCCGCATCCTTCAATGATTCACGGGCTTCTTCAATTCTTTCACCTCCAAATTATTCAACAGTACAAAATGGAAAAACATTAAGAACAAAATTGATAAATGACATGAAAATTTTGAAGAAATCCTGTTCAAGAAATGTTCAATATGGTCAAAATAGTACTGTATTCACTGAAACTATTATGGCAACAACTGCAAATTTTATTGTTCCTCAACTTCCAATTAATAGACAAAAGAATTTCCTTAATATCGAAGAAGAATATAATTCGGAAGAAGATGAAGAGAATGAAACGGAAAATTCAATGTTGGATAATAGTGAAAGTTATTAACTTCGATCTCTGTGCATTTTTTAATTCTAAATTAATATATTTTTACCTTCGTTTCTGTAGATTCTTTTTATATATGTCTCTCTTTAAAGATAAAAAAAAAGATTTTATTTAAAGATTTCTGTATATTTTAAAGTTAAATCTGTTTTCCATATCTGTTAATTCTATGTATTCTGTTAAACAAAAAAGACGCATTCTTTGAAATTGTTTGAGCTTGGGTAATCATAATTTCCGTAATCGAAAGAACTTCCTTCAATCCCATTTTTATTCTGATATAAGAAACCAATTCAAAATTTGTGACATCAAAATAATGGGAGGACTATAAAAAACAACTAATCAGCAGAGTTACGGTATTTATGACTGAAGAACAACTCTGCAAAAACTTGATTTATTCTACAGTGTCCATGGTTACATTAATTACCGTAACCATGAATACTGTATGATGCGGATTCTTTTGTGAAGAGAAACAAAAACATGCCTATCAGTTATTACATTATTTTCTTGCGATCGATTAATCATTCAATTCATGAAGTAATTAGTTTTTGGTATACTTTAATTACAGTATACCGCTTTGATTGAAAGCAATTGAATATTCAATTCGAATGCGTTAAAAAAATATTTTTCATTGAAATTTTATGATAAATAAAAAGTGCTCAAGTTTTCCAAGGATTAGTTTAAATCTCTCATTATTGTACTAGTTTATCTCCAATATTCGCAAATTCAAATGAAAGGACCTGTTTGCTTCATTTTATTTTTTGAAAAATTCAAACAAAAACATAAATATTGATTTTTATCTTTGCGCAACTATGCTTTAGATTTCGTAAACGCGGAAATAAAAGATATTGAAAGTGTGTAAATAAATCTTCGCATATTTTTGCAATGTGTCATTCATTTTCGGTGTTGCTCTGTTTTTGTGTATTTTTTTCGCAAACGGGGGTTTTTAAATCAATTTTTCTTTCTATTTTTCCTCTTTTTCTTTTCTCTTTTTCGTGTCTCAAATATGCATATAGATTTTTTCTGTGTTGGTTGTCAGCTGCTGTTTTTCTACTACACTTTTTCCCATTTATTGCAGATGTTAGAAATTTTGTTTTTGTTTCTTCAGCATCAAAAAAAATATAGATTTGTGCGTATTTTTTCCCTTTGTTTCTTCTGCTGCCTTTTTTCAAGAGTTTTTTTCTTTCAAATTCTTTTTTCTCGACCAATAAAATTTCATCACAGAAAAAATTATTTTTTCAATGATTTTTTTAATTTTTTGTTATAAAAATTATTTGTTTTTAGTTGTAAATTTTGTTTAAAATTATTTTGTAATTTATTAAAATCGTGTTAAATTTTTACTTCATTTTTCTCGTTTTATTAACACTTTTTCCACGTGGTTTTTTATGTGTTATTTTTCACACTTGTATTGAATTTTCTTGATTTTTCTACAAATTTCCCATTATTTTTAGTTCTTCATCTTTTTTCGTTAAAATGTGGGTTCTTTGGAAAAAAATATTCCCCACCTAGCCCTTTAAAATCTTTCTCTTAAAAAAGAGAGATTTTATTGTGCTAGATGTGGACTATTTTAGTGTCTTCGAATAGCCTGAAAACTATTTCGAAGACACTTTACTCACTGTTTGGGATGTGCAGGGAACTTAGGATCTATTATTGAAATTTCTTAAAAAATTTCATATCCTACTTCCCAACTGCCAAATTCCAAAAATTCTTTCCCGCCCTCTTCAATGCCTCCCCTGCCCAGAATTCGTCATGCCAGCTTTGATTAGAATTATTTTTTATGGTAACTCTGTAAGTTTTTTTCTCCTTTTTTGGCCTATCATTAAATCCATTTTTTGATTTTACAGACTTCCTTTCCCCATCAACTTCAGCTTTAGCCGCAACAACAACTTCAATTGCCTCAACTCCAATGACATATCATCATCATCAATATAAGAATCTAGCATTTTTATCAGCAATCTCCCAAATGCTCATTCCCGTCATCTGCCTCTTTTCTAAGCCGCAAAAAACTACAACAATTTGTTAAGTTTTATATAAATTTTGATATTATACATTTATTTATATATATATTTTATGTAATATATTTATTTGTATTTGATTCATAGTTTGCTTTAGCATAAATTTATATTGTATTTGCATCCCCTCCCCAAAATAAAATATTTAAAAAAATACAAATGTTTCTTTGATTTTACAAACCAGTATTTCCACAAACTGAAAACATTTTCACATTTGCAGATGAATGAAATTTAATAATCCATGCAAAGTAAAAAATCAGAAACGTACAAAACAAAGAAAAATACAGTAATAGCCAAGATATCAACGGCAACTTTTACTTTGATAGAAAACAATGTAAAAAGAGTATTGAAAGCTTGAAAATTAAAAAAATATAAATTTAAAATATTTTCTCATCTTTTTTAAAATTTGTGTTATCAAATTATCTAAAAAAATTAACAGAAAGGATTCTTTCTTGGAAGACATCATTACACTATCTTTTAAATTACAAAAATACTACTAAAGAGCTAAAAACGCTTCAGTTACAGTAACTTTTACGTTAAACTTTAAGTGAAATATTATTCCAGTACTAATTTATAACCTATTTAAATACAATGTTTTAAGTTTTAAAAAACCTAAAACCTTGAAATTTTGATTTAAAAAATTTATTCAAGTAATATTTTTGCGAGTAAAAATACATGTTTGGCTTTTGTGTTCCTTTGTGCCAACGACGAAAAAATACCAAAAAAGCGCTTAAAATTTTTTAATGTTTGCAGAATTCCAGAAACTTGTTTTAAAAAAATTACATTATTTAAGTGTGTTTAAAATCGTATTTTTTCAGAAAAATGAATAAAAATGATTCCAATCGAATTGCTGACAGTCAACTTGAATTAAGTCGATCAGAAGAAAGCAGCAGTGATGGAGAAGAAGTTGAAGAAGAAGAAAAAGAATTGAATCCAGTTGTTGTGGACAAAAATCAAAGAAATTCTGAAGAAAAGAATACTGAAATGGAAATGGATGAGAAGGAAAAAGAAGATGAAGTAAAAATAGAAGAAGAGAAAAGAAATGAAGATGAAAAGATGGAAGTTGATCATGAAGGTGGAATTGAAAAGAGTGTTAATGATACTGATCGTGATAAAAATGTTCAATCTGCGGACGTTAAGGAAGCACCAGTGAATGTTAAAGATGAAAATGCTGCAGAAGATGACTTTGAGATAATTACCGAAGCGGATTGTAAAAATCCAAATTCAACAAGTCCAAAATTTAATGCTGAAATTTTATTTGAAGATTCAGAACCGGATGAACAATTTTTGATTGAAAAACGACTTTCAAATTCTAATCACAAAAAAGAACTTCAAAATGCTTGTCAATTTTATGCTGAATCTCAAAAGCATTCTGTTTCAACTGCTGTTAAACAAGCTGTAAGTTTTCTAATCGTATTTATGTTATTCAAATAAATTATTAAATTTTAGTTCAAAATTCAATCAACATCAAATGCAAAATTTCCAAAATTTGATCTTCCGGATAAAAGTTTAAAAGCCAAAAGATGGGTTAAACGAACTCATATTCGACATGATGGAATGAAGAGATATAAATGGGAACGAGAAATTGACGAATTTGTGAATGATCCAGCTGTACTTTATCGAAATCCAGAGCATAAAGATCTCCTAAATCTTACCGATGATGAATACAATATTTATTTTCGAAAACTTGATTTGGAACAAATTCCATCTGATGATGCTGCTGGAGATGATCGAAAAGCATGGCCCAAAGAAATCGCAGATAGTAAACGACCATGGACTTTGGAGGAGACGAGATATTTGATTGGACTTTATCATAGATGTACTACAAGGTTGGTACTATTTTTTAGTAGGGTGAATGATGTAACTAATTTGTGTGATTTAAATCCCATTAATATCTACACCCTTAAGTTTTTGTAGTACCGTAATAATACATATAATTTTCAGATGGGCAGTTATCGCTGATCAATACATTTTCAAAGGACTTTCTCGATCACTGTATGAAATCAAAACTCGATTCTTTTTTGTCTTTGATTTAATGTGTTTTGTTCGAGATAAGCGGCATTTAATGTCTGATTATGATCCAGATTTAGAATATACTGTAAGAAAACGTCGAGAAATATCTTTCAAAATTTCACCAAAAACTCAAAATCGTATTGCTTTGCTTGAAAAAGAGTTTATGGAAATTTCACCAGCTGATCTTGAACCACCTCCACGACCTCCACCAGTTGTTGAAGCCCCAGCAGCAGCTGTACAGAAATCTGTTGCAACTGGAAGATCCTCTTCTTCAGTGCCGCCATCTCGCATGCCATCAGTTCCGAAATTTCCATCTCGAGCAAATCCAGATCAAGCAATTGATTACAACAAAAAGATTGAAGCTGCTTCGGATATCTCTTTCCTTCGATTCTTCAATTTTCAATCTGCTGGTCCACATTTAAGATCCCAAGAATACAAACTTGTCTCAAATGTAAATCCAAAAAAGCGAGCGAATATCGAAAATGTTATTGAAGGATTGGGACTTCGTAAGCCTTTATATTTTTTAATTGCTTGTATTAATTATATCTATTTTAGTTCGAAGAACAGTATATAATGAAAGAATTGCAAAATTTTATACAAAACTTTCAACGAATATTAATATTATTAGTGAACTGAAAGCTGTTTACAATATTGCTTCAGCCGAATGCCAGGCCCTTCATAATGAATACTGTGAAAAAACTCGAAAACAAATTAAATTTGAAATTCCACCAATGCCACAGGCATCTGAAGATGGAAAGCCTTCGATTTGTTCGATTTGTGAAGCTCCGGGTCAAAGTGTCTTAAATGTAAGTGTTAAAATTGTTGTTTTTGGTTTGGTTTTTAAAGTTTTAATTTTTTTAGAAAAAACGTTTCCAATGATCTCATTTTTCTAATACTATCATTAAATTGTTTGATTATTGTTTTGTTGTATGTATTTATATTTCTTTACTCTGCATGATTTAAAAAATAAATGTTTTTTGATTTTTTTTAAACTCGAGCTCGTTAATTAATTACAGTATCGATGAGGACAACGACCTTTTTGCTTTTATTGAGTTTAATGCTCTCGACACGAATGTCCCTGAATAAAAAAAAAGTTTTGCAAATTTTTTTTGTTCGATAAAAAAAGTTTTTTGAGCATTCATTTTATTTTCAAAACTTGAATGTTTTGTTTATATTCGTTCGTTCTTTGTTTTGATTAAAAAATTAATAATATTATTATCATCAACATGATGGATCGACTTAAACGTAAAAAGGTAAATTTTATTTTGTTCTTAAAGACCGCACATTTTAAATATCAATTAAGGAAGAAGAATTGGAGCAGCAACGTTTAAATGAAACATTAGAAGATTATCGGGCAACGTTTGATACAACAGGAAAAGTTCAACAAGTTTCATTTGTTCGAGGTGAAGTTGTAAATGCTGGTAAATCATCTTTTGCAACACATTGCTTTATGGATAGGCACATACATCAAAGTATTTTTTAGATAGCAAAAATTATGGAAAACGAGGAGATGTACATCAGCCAAAACCAACCTTCAAGCCACTTGATATATCTGAAAAAGCTCGAAAGGCACAAGAAATTGCAAATCGTTTTGCAGTTCAGAATCCTCTTGCAGCTGCAAATGCTCGAGCAGCTTCACCACCAAAATCAATGTCCTCGGGCATACCAGTTGCTCGTCCACCTCGACCTGGAAAAGTTCAGACAAAGCCGAAGCTATCAAATCTTGAACAATTTAAAGAAGAATTAAAAGCGTGGGTTTATCGCTTTTTCGATCTTTTTTCAAGCTTGTCCAACTAATGTTTTGCTGTTTTTTGATGATTCTAGTATGCAAGAAAAGCGTCAAGAACGAAAAGATGAACGTGTAAAAGAGATGCATCAACGTGGTGTCTCACATGAAGAATTATCTCGTCTTAAAACAACTATTATAAATCCATACCTTGATGACAATTATTCAGAATTTAGTGAAAATTTATCAACAACAAATTTGTACATTTCTTTTTTGCCGATTGATGTAAGTTTTTCTTCTTTTTTTTGAACCAGCTTATGGCTTTCTTATTTCAATTTAAGACAACTATGGAAGATTTATATGAAACATTTGGTTCATTTGGTCCATTGGCTTCTGCTCGAATTCTATATCCACGTCCAGGTGAAAATTCTCGTCCATACATGTTTGCTTTCGTCGCCTACATGTCCAGAAGGGATGCCGAAAGAGCTCAAATGGCAATGAATGGTGCTGAAATAAATGGCTCTGATATTAAAGTTAATTGGGGCAAAGTTGTTGATATTCCTGAGCTGGTACTTTGACTTACAACCTCGTCTTTCTCATTTATTCATTTCATTATGCGTTTATAGCCATATTACATTCCTCCAGTTTTAAAAGAGTTAGCCCTTCCGGAACCACAAACCGGACTTCCATTTAATGCTAAACCAAGAAAACAAGATTTGGATAGTTTTCTTGCCAAATATGGTGCTCTTCCTAATTTCAAACAACCTCTTCCAACAACTCCACCACAACTTCAAGAAGATTATAAAAAGGTTTGCTATTTTTCTTTGTTTAAATTTTGCCAAATCCAAATAAGTTTTATACGGGAGTTTTTTGGTTTTTTCTTTCTTTTTTTAAAACACATTCTCATTATCTTTCCTATAGATGCTCCGAAACGCAATTGTGAGGATCGTGATACCAACTGAAAGGTAAGAAAGAAGTCGATTGAATCTGCTTTATCAGTGTTTTCAACAAACAATCTATGATCTCGTTTTTAATATTTTGCTTTATTATTACTATTTGCGTCTTTAAAAAGAGTATACTATTATTGTCATTTAGCTTTTTTCTTCTTATTTTTTTAAAATGGTTTTGGCAATGACAATAATCCTTTTTTTAATGGCGCTTTTAGTACAGTTTTATTCAATTTTTAGGACCTTGCTGCGCCTTATTCATCGAACCATCGAATATCTTGTTCGTGAAGGACCTCTCTTTGAAGCTGCAATTATGTCGCGAGAAGTTAATAATCCATTGTTTCGGTAATTTTTTATTGAAGGTTTTTCGGAATCAAAAGGTGATTTTCAGTTTCATGTTTGAACATACTCAACCAACACATGGTTATTATCGTTGGAAACTTTTTTCTATCCTTCAAGGTGATGATCCACATAATTGGAGATTAGAAAGATTTCGAATGTTTGATGAAGGATCTTGGTATGTTTTCCTTCCATATATGTAACCTATTATAGTAATTTTTGTAGGTGGGAACCACCACCACTTACTCTTCAAAATGAAATGCCAGCAACTTTATATCATACTGCATATGTTCCATTAAAAAGAAGCCGTGAAGAATATGGTGGTCGGAGTAAACGACATCATAGTGATGAATCTCGTGAATTTGAATCTCAAAGATCAAAAAAGAAACGTGGAGCTTTATCTGAAAATGATCGGGATTTCTTGGAACAACTTTTACGAAATTTAACCCCTAAACGAAGACATGTCGGATTTGCTATGTGTTGGTGCTTGAGAAGAGCTCGAAGTGCTAAAGAAATTGTTGATTGTATTGTTGAAGCGTTAATGGTCCCTGAAACTCCATTGTTCAAAAAAGTATGTTTTTGTTTTTCATTATCAACAAAAATTATATTAATCTTTTTTAGCTTGGTCGATTCTATCTGTTGAGTGATATTTTGGCAAATTGTGAAGTTCAAGGCCCTGATATTGCAAATTTCCGTGTTCACATTGAACCAAAGCTTGAATCAATATTTGATGATTTTTATAAAATTTATAAAAGGATTCCAACGAGAATTAACCAACAACAATTTCGATCTCGTATTTCTTCATGTATCAATCTCTGGAATGCAAATACAATTTATACGAAGCAATCATTGATACATTATCAAAATGTTTTTCATGGATTAGCTAAAGATTTTGAAAAGTCAAAGAGAAATGGAAGTTCAACAGAAGAAGATGACAATGAAGAAGATATGCCGAGCAAAGCAGTCTCTGATGGAAGACAATCATCAAACTCCGATGAATTTCCTCAACCTTCTCCAAAGAATACCAAAAAAAATAGTAGTTTGAATTTCAAAGCTCAAGATGAATGGGTGTCTGTTGATCCCAGGGCCGAACAATCTGCTCCAACATTTAATAAATGGGAAGTTGATGAATATGATCACCGTCGAACCGATTCTTGGAGGCCTGAACATAAAGTTCAATCACGACCACAAAAATCAACTTTCAAGTTTGCAATTCAACTTGGTGAAATTGGTCGAAGTGAAGTTATCAAAGCAAGTGGAAAAAGTTCTGATGAAAAACGAAAGATCCTCCGTGAAATAGAAGTCAGATTTTCAAACCGTTTTTTAAAATTATAATTCTATTTTTTAGGAAAAAGTATTGCTATTTCAAGATGAATTAGAAGAAGCTCAAGATCCTTTTATGTCAGAAAAAATTGATCAATATCGTGAAGAATTGCTACAAAAGTCTGAGCTTACAAGCTTTGCTGAATCTGAAACGAATAATGGCGTAAAAGGTTCTCCTTTCAATTCGAGACAATCTAATAGCAACTATAACTCCGATCGTGGTGGACGAGGAAATCATCGTGGAAGATCTAGAAGTCGTGAAAGAGAATTTCGCGGACGCTCAAGAAGTCGAGAAAGAGAGCCTCGTGGAAGATCAAGAAGTCGGGAACGAGAATTCCGTGGAAGATCGAGAAGTCGAGAACGAGATTTCAATAACAGTTTTCGTAATGGCGGCCGGGAATATTCTTCTCGTTATTAAAAAATCTTTTTGTTATTACTTTATAATTTACAGGTGTTTCTCATCTTATTTTATGTGGTCTCTAGTATTATTTTTTGTATTGTCTTTTTTAATAAATTTGTTTATAAGAAAAATTGTGTCTTTTTAAATTGGTTTTTAAAACAGGATCTATAAAAAAGTAAAATTAGTATGAGATTTACAGCAGCGTGTTGAGGGATTATTTTTTGATAAAACAGGTGACCAATTGGTTTAAAAGTTTTTCAAATTTATTTTTTCTGAATACATTCGAACCTCGTTTTTCAAGGGGCCGTAGAAAAATGACGGTAAGCCTAAGGCTCCATGTTGAAGGGACCACAGGCAAAGGACGTTATAATGAGGTAAACGTTATATTGAGGGACGTTATAACGAGGTTTGACTATACTGGCTTTTATAAATCTTCAAGGTAATTTTTACTAAAAAAGTGTAGTTTTTTGTTGGAAAATCTACCGTATACCCTGAAGCAATAATTCATCTTTCTTTGTTGGCAAAACGAGACTAAACAAAGAACCGATTCTGCGCAGGGTTGTCATTTCTTGGAGACTACAAAAATTTAATTTTACTTTTACTTTCTTATTTATCTGTAATAATATATTATATATTTATATGACTTTTATATTAATTAAATAGATTATTTAAATTTTTAATTATTAACATTTTCATTATTACATTTAAAATAGTCTCAGTTAAAATACCAGTTTTTTCTCCATACAGAAAAATGGCACCAAAACCAATATTCATTGGAAAGCCATCCCTTCGATTGTTGAAAGATTTAAAATCTATGATTTTGGAGACTTCCTTTCAACCCCAAAACAGTAATAATGTTGAAGTAAAATGGATATTTGAAGGAAATAGAATTGTGGAAAATGAAAAATATAAAACTCGGGTAAAAGGTGGAATTGCAACCTTAAAAATAAATGCTCCAACTTCGAATGATTCTGGAAAATACCAGGTTTTATTAACAGCTAAAAATGGAACCGCGAAACAGATTATCCGAGTTGATGTTCGAAAAGATCGCTCTAAAAATGCTCCAACTTTTATCGATGAACCAAGTGAAAATTGGATTGAAGAAAAAACCGGGAAAAAATTGATTCTAAAATTTAGTGTTCAATCTGCTGGAACGACAAAGCCATCTTTTTCTTGGACAAAAGATGATCTACCTTTGAAGAAGTCAAATCGGATTCTGATGAGATCGAAAGAGGAATCAGATGGCCGATATTCAGCTTCGTTGGAGATTAAAGATCCTGATAGTGATGAAGTTGGTGAATATCTTTGTAAGTATTTTACATATGTATTTATGCAAATTTGTTAAATATTTTTACTTAACTGGTGATATGAAAATAGTTTGAGTTGTTACGAAGAATTAACATAACAAGAGAGATTTATTGACGACTTTACATTGATGAGGAAAATGATACAAACGACAAAGGAAAATGATGACAAGTCAAGCTTTTATAGACATTGGAATAGAATAATTAGAGATATATGCAAATTTCTTATATCGCGGTGTTTCTCCGCGACACTCCCCACCACGGCAATTGTTCAGCTATGACGAAGTTTTGAGTTGGAGAATTATTCTTTTGATGTACAGGTTCTCAGGAAATTAAGAGTTCTTCCATACATATTGAGATTGATTTGGATAGATATTCTTTCACGAGCATATTCAATGGTTCACGAGCAACTAATGATGGAATTTGAATTCAATAGTTGGACTAATTGACCCAAAGTAACACCAATACGGTTTCGACGAAAGTCCATGAATACTGAGCTAAAAGTAATATCAACCAAAACAGCTATGTCAATTTCCAGGATCACGCATTTCGATGAGATATTGTATTCTCGGCTAAGACCTTCCCCAGCACGACAGTTGTGTTTAGGCATCTCGAATTCGATCGGCCAATAACTATTACAGTTAATGCCAAAATTTGAAACTGTTGTTAGGAACTGTTACAGTTACACTAACTTGTACTTTCTTTGAAGGGTTTTTAAACAGAATAATTTCATTTGAACTTGGTTTTAAACAATAAACTGTTGCAGTTTATGTTTAATTTATTGAACTTCCATTGAAGTTTAATATGATCAGTAACTGAACAGTTTACTGTCAAATTTTTATAATTTTTACCATAAGCATCAAGCTATTTTGCTATCTAATTGAGCCAGCTTTATTTGCCATAGAATAATATTTGGTGGAGTTATTACCACATTTGAATTGTTATATCATGATATCATTAGCCACGACGAGAATCAGGAACTGACACTAGATTTACCCATTAGTTTCAGGTACTAGCTTTTCACCAGACTTATCCATTAGTTTCAGGAGCTGGTCTTTTACCAGATTTACCCATATTTCCAGGACCATAGCATTTGATCTTTTCATTTTGTGATTGAGCAAAAGAAGCTATCAACTGTTGCAGTTAATATTTCTTAATAATTTAATAAATATTTTTAATAACAATATTTGAATTTATTGTTGAGGTCCAATTATAGTAACCATTCAACTTGATTTGAATTTATTGTTTTTGATGAATAGCAACTGTTCCAGTTACATCACCTAAGAGTTTCAGAGGCTCCAGCTTGAAACATTAAGATTTGCTCTAACAGCAAAGCTTTTTATTTTATTGTTGTAGAATCGACATATAACTGAAGCAGTTATTGTCAATAAATGTTCATGTAGAATAATGTAATCAGTCCCTGTACAGTTACTGACACAGCTCGCCATACCACCAATATCGAGATTGAAGAGATTCTAGATGAGCAGTGGGACGGTCTGATTGATACTACCACAATCCTGCAAATATTTGATCCAGCAATCCAAGAAATTGATGTGCCACGCGGTTCCTCCATTTGGTCGATGCACCATTTTGTTACGAAGAATTAACATAACAAGAGAGATTTATTGACGACTTTACATTGATGAGGAAAATGATACAAACGACAAAGGAAAATGATGACAAGTCAAGCTTTTATAGACATTGGAATAGAATAATTAGAGATATATGCAAATTTCTTATATCGCGGTGTTTCTCCGCGACATGAGTTAGCTTTAGGCTTATTTTGAGTCAAAGTATAAAATTATGCAAATTTTCAAAAGCCGGCTTAAATGCCCTGGGGTGCTATTGCTCCATTATATTCTGCTTAAACTTAATTTAAGATTTGCATATCGGAATTGTATCGGATCTATTCTTTGAATTTTATGTATACTGCGAAATATATCTTTCTCTAAAAACAATATTTGTGAAATAAATTTGCACAATAAATTTATATATTTTTAGGTACTGTTAAAAACGATTTCGGCCAGCTTCAAGCCATTTTTAATCTTGAAGGTGAAATTTCTCCAAATGCTCCAGAATTCACCCGAAAACCTTTAATAATCGAAAAGAAGGAAAATAATGAACACGTTACGGTATTTGATGTTGCCTTCCGAACCAAGGATGAACCAATTGTGACATGGTTTGATCCGAAGAATAACATTTTATCGGATGAAGAAAGAATAAAAATTTATTTGGAGAAGGATGAATCCGCTGAGAATTTGTACACCGGAATTTTAGAGCTTAAAAATTATCAGGAATCTGACAATGGAATTTTTCTTTGTCGAATCCAAAATAAAACAACAAAAGAAATCGCGATTGCTGAAATACTTTTAAATATTGAATTTTGATTGAAAAATCTATGAAAAAAACGGGAATGCTTTAATTATTACTTTTGTAAAAGAAATTGAAACATTTATTTTTATATGCGCTTTCTCATCTGTTTTTATTGAATAATTAAGATTACTGTTGTTACAGTAATATCACACCGTATATAAAAATTTTATGAAAAACTTGATTCTTTTTGAAAAAAAATTAATTTTACCGGTGTTTTTTTTTAGAAATAAGTTTATGTTTGTTTGGAGATATTACTTGAGTAAATTTTATGATGATTATTTACATTAAAAAATTGGTATTTTTAAAATGTAGAAAACTTTGCGGTTTAGAACCGCTTAAAAGAGAACACTTACTTATTTATTTTTTTAAATGATTTTCTAATAACTTTTTAATAGTATTTTATACGTACTGTAACCTTTGAATAAAAAAGTATTTACTTTAATAAATCACAATTTGCAACAAAATAGGGCCCAATGTACACAAAACAGGAACATCTATTGAATTTCAAGACCGTTACTGTTTTAGTTTTTTTTGGATTAACATATCAAAGCATTTTTAAAGTATTTTGAAGTTTTAAAATAAATTGGACAAAAAGTTAATGATGTAATTTTTAATTTTTTACATTTCAATCACGGTGTGAACTTTACACCCAATTGGTTGTTAGCATACAAAAATGATTTTGAGAAATTTAGGCATAGGGAAAATGACAATTTTTACAGCAGTATTTTTCATTTCTGCCTCAAAACAAGCACTTATTGAAATAAAATGTGCTTATTCAAATTTGCATTTGCGTTTTGGCAGAAAGAAAAGTCGCAGTCATGAAAGTTTCTCTTGGAATTTTTTGGATTTTGGTTTTAATTACTGTATTTGCTCATTTTGGTTCATCAAAAATTATTACAAAAAGAGAAGAATCAAATTATGAAAATGGTACCGATGTTGTTGTTGTTAAACCTGGACCTTTGGATATTATTTTAACTGAAAAAAATTTAACTTTTGAATTTTGTGGAGATAACTGCATTGAAGAGTAAGTCCCTTTATGTTAAGACGAACATTTTAAAAAGTAATTTTCAGTTTTCTTTTTTGTTATGAACCTGCTTCTAGGAATCAAACTGCATTTTTAAAACTTTGTGATTCAAAATGTGGCTATTATGTTAATGTGAATGAAGACTCAGTCTCATTTATGCGTCCATTTGCAAAAAATGATTTTGGTAAGTGCTTTGTTTCCAAATGTGATTAGGGTTTCTTCTGTTTCAGGTTATCCAAAAGCAAATAGCTGCTTTACAGTATCTATGATGTATAAAATTACAAATGTTTTGCAAAATGGTGAAGGGGTGTTTAGTTGTGATCCAAAAATTAAAAATGGTTTGGTACATTTACAAATTGAAAAAGCTGGTTCTGGATGTCCTGTTACTATTGCAAGTTTTAAAGTCTCATTTTTAAATAATTTATTGAGCTACTTTAGAAAAATGCTAAATTAAAACGTAATGAAGTATCAACTCCAAATTCAAATGAAAATTCACCATCAAATAATAATCCTGATAATGCTCCATTACCAGGTTCTTCTGCAACAACATCAAAACTTATTGAAAATTATTTTGGATGGTTCTTTGTTCTTTTTGTTTCATTTTATCTTCTTCATTGATCAACACATAATATAATACAACTGTGACAGCAATATAGTTAATGTCTTTATTGCTTGATAACATTGAAAAAAAAATTTTTTTAAATTAATTTAATTATTCTGTTACTATTTTTCCTAATTTAATTTTTTAAAATTTTATGGAAGTCTTTACAAACATAACTTTAATACAACTTGTTTTTTTTTAAATGGAAAAGCTCATTCTCAAGTCAATCTGTAAAATTGATGCTAACAACTGCATTTTCGGGAAACCGGGTCAATGGGATTTTAGAAAATTTTTCTCACAGCCTAAGCCAATGATAAAAACCTATTCTTTAAATTGGCTGTAACGTTTAATGAAAAATTATGATCATATTATTACACTTTTTTTTGACTTTTTTCAATTATTGCGGGAAAATTTTAACAATAAAGATGTCAAATATTTTTTGTCAGTTGCTTTTGAATGGATAAGAACTAAAAAACTGTAGAATGCACCAAGTTCTTTCAATTTCGGTAAACAAAAAGCATGTTCAAGAATTAATAAAAAATACGAGTGTTTGTTTATAAGAAACACACACTAAAAAGAACAATTGTTATAAGGAAATTTTCCAAAATTGTTTTGTTCCGGTTGGATGGTAAGACAGAACAATAACCCCAGTTTCTCACATTTGTGTTCCTGTTCACTGAATCTCATGAATCCTTTCATACTACAAAACTATGGCAGAACATAAATTCTTACCCCAAATTCCCTATTCAATAACAAAATTATAAAATTCCCAAAAGAGAAATCGTAATCGTATGATTTCCAGCACAACAAAAAAACACAGTATTCCCAAAAATGAAGTTTATTGATCGACAGAAATAAAAATGAACAGACAATATAAAAAATTATGCTGTTGGTTTCACGGATGTTAAATCCGTCTCTTCAGGTTCTTTTGCTTCAACAGCAGCTTTTTCATTTCCTTTTTCTGGTTCAGCTTCTTTTTTGCTCAAAAGCATAGACTTGTGAGAAAAAATGGAAGACGGCGAGAGATATGATGGTGGAGCAGCAGCTTCATGAGATGGTGTTTGTGGATGCGATTCATTTGATGGTCGAGCAACAATTGGACTTTGAGAGCCCCGGAGTTTACGACGTGGAGCAGCAGCAGCTTTCTTTGAGCTTCTTCGACGCTTAATAAAGCAGATAACCCTAAAACAAATGATTAATAAAAGTAGAATTATAGTAATGCAAAGAACTTACCCAGTTCCAACAAAAATTGCAGCAAGGAAAACGCCAACAATCAAAAAGAGATACCAATAATCACCAATTGATGATGATGATTCAGTTGTTGCAGCCCCTGCAGCACCAGGTACTATATTTGGTCCAACAGTTGTTCCAAGTGATGTTGATGGTGGAGTTGTTGGTTCATTCTTGAGCATGGCACTTTTCTAAAGATTGAAAATCAATAATCACAATAGTCGGATCATAAAAAAGTAAACTTACAATAATGACAGGGCATTCTGAACTTGTATTGACAATATTCAACTTGACCATACCATTTTCAACTTTTGGGCTACAGCTTGGAATCCGAACTTCTTGTGCATCATTGAGACCAGTGGTTCCATTTCTCATTGTCATTTCAGCATATTCATATTTCTTATCACGACCTAAATGTTTTAATAATTTTTTTTCATATTATTATAATTTTATCATTACCTGTGTATCTACCTTCAAATGGTTTCATGTAAGTAATCTTGATATCCCGACCAGAAACATAAAATCCACATTTTGTATCACATGAATCAGAGATGAATGAGGTAACATTTTGTCCTGGTGGATCAGCTTCATAACAAGCAAAAAATCTAAAGTGAAAATTTAGAAACTGTTTTAGAAACATAAAAACACTTACTCTCCATTGCATTGTTGTTCAGGAACTCCAAAAATCAATTCTCCATTTTCAAGAATAACATCCAAAAGTCCAGGTTGTGCAATAATTATATCAGTTTCATTTCCAACTTCTTTGCGGCTATCAGTTAATAATCCTTCATTTTCATCCACTTGAATACGACTTGGTAGAACATAAGAAGAGCCAAATTGAGCAATTACAGTAGCCAATATCAAAGTCCAAAATAATCCACGGAAGAGTTTCATGACTGCAACTTTTCTTCTTTTTCAACCAAAGTTCTTCAAGAAACAAAAAATGAAAGAAGTGAAAACAAAAAAGTGGTCCGGAAAAGTATTTATAGTAAAAAGATGGCAATAAATTATTCAAACAAAAATAAAGTATGCGTTTGAATTTGCATATTTTTATTCATTTTGATGCGTCAAATAATCACTCCGTATATTCTTTGCAGAAATTTGGTTGAAGAAGAAAAGTCGCTGCAATGAAACATTTTCTTGGACTTTTTTGGATTTTGGTTTTGATTACTGTAATTGTTCATTTTGGTTCATCAAAAATTATTGCAAAAAGAGAAGAATCAAATTATGAAAATGGTACCGATGTTGTTGTTGTTAAACCTGGACTTTTGGATATTGTTTTAACCGGTCCAAATTTGACGTTTGAAGTATGTGCAAATAATTGTGGTGAAGAGTAAGTTCAATTTTGTTATTAATAATTGTTTTTCTTCTAACAAAAAATTTGTTTTCAGATTTCTTGTTTGTTATGAACCTGCTTCTGTGAATCAAAGTGGATTATTAGAATATTGTGATTCAGAATGTGGTTATTATGTTGATGCAAACGATGACTCTATCTCATTTATGTTCCCATTATCACAAGATGAAATCGGTAGGTCGTTGACTCCTAGGAAGATCCTTAAAATATTGATTAGATTTTTTTCTATTTTAGGCATTGCAAGACGAGAAAGATGCTATACAGCAACTATGAGAAATGGTGAAACAACTATTTATCCAAAGGGTGATGGAATGTATAGTTGTGATCCCAAAATTGAAAATGGAGTGACTCAATTGAATATTACAATTGCTGGTTCTAAATGTCCTGTTATTATTGTAAGTTTTTAAATCATTTGTTCAAAGTTACATTAAATTGTTATAGAAAAACGCAAAATTATACAAAGAAGAAGCACCAGCTACAAATCCAAGTTCACCTGAATCAAGTAATACTCCTGCTCCACCATCAGATTCTTCTGCACCAACATCAAAACTTATTGAAAATTATTTTGAATGGTTCTTTGTTCTTTTCACTTCATTTTATCTTTTTCATTGATGCTTTTCAAACTGGGACAAAAATGTTTACCTGTAATTAATATCTGCATTTTATGGTATAATCTAGGCATTAAATTGTATGATTTTTGATAAATAAAAATGTATAATTTTAAAATTTTGTGATTTTTTTTATTCACCAGTTGAAGAAATTTTTTTTAATCGCTTTGCAATTTGCAGAACGTAAAGCATGGTAGCAATTAAAATCATTAAAGAAAAACATATTACTATTTACTTTGTACTTGATTTTTGTTGATAAGAGATCCTTATGTCAAATCATTCAGTCTTCTAACCGATATTACAACATTTGTCCCTAAAGTGTTTGGTTTCATTTATACTAGACTTATTGAAATTAGAATGATCGATTTTTAAGTCGGTGAAATTGTTATTGCTTGGTATCATTGGTGATCCGAAAAATTTTTAAGTTCAAACTTGATAAACTATGTATGTTTGTAATGTTAAAATAAAAAAATTTATTTATTAAAGCATGATTGAGCAAAATACACGTATCATTTCAAAAATTTCAAGATCATTGAAATTTTAACAACAAAACAAACAAAATAAACAGTAAACCCGTAAATTTTCAATGATTAGATATATAAAAGTTTGATTTAATAAAAGAAAGAAGCAAGATCATGTTTTTTGAATTGCAAGAATTTTTACATAAAATATAGAAATGTCATGGACTTGGAGGCGGTTCATAATATTCATCACTTATACTAAAAAATTATGTAATTTTTATATTCATATTGTAGCTGGTAAACTTACATTACTGTAGACCTGGTACTATAAGTATCAAATTGGGCATCTATTGAAGCAATATTCATTTTTCTGTCTGCTGATGTAACAGTCTAAAAAGTAATTATTAGATATTTAATTTTAACATGATTTTCAAATATTTGATAGACACTTACATTTCTCTTTCTCAACATTACTCTAAAGCAGACACATTTGCAATAAAAGAATAATAATTGAAAAATGAAGAGAACATTCGCCACTGCAATCACAACAATATAAAACCATTCAATTTCTTTTTCGTCATTATTTGATAAAACTTGGGCCGTTCGACAAATTAACCAAATATTTAATGAACCGAAAACGCTTGAGGCAATTAAATATGGCAATTGTAGATACGGTATTAATAGTTTAAGTGAAATCAAGGCTATCACCGCTGTCGAAAACCAAATTACCTGAAAAAATACAATCGTTTTTGTGTTTATATTAAACTTAGTTGAAAATTTTGGTAAAAAAGAGGGTACTGTATTTTAAAAATTTAAAACGTACAAATTTTGAGTACTGTAATTTTATGTCATTACGTTTTGAAAAATTAATAAAACTAATATTTTGCAGTATTTAAAATTAAACGTTATTTTTTATCAAAATTAAATGTTTAATTATTTACGTCAAAAATTAATTAGTATACTGTAAATTCTCAAATGTTCAATTTTTGTGTTAATTTAAAAAACTATACTGCTTGGCAAAATACAGTAATTTATAGTTTCCAATTTTTTGTTTGTTGACTAAATTAAAAATTTTACGCTTATCACAAAACTGTGACAACTTTTTTAGTTTAAAATTTGTCATTTTTTATATTAAATATGACCTTTCCAGGAAGTGATAAAAAAGCTTTAAATTAAAAAAAATGTCTGAATACTCATACTTCTGGGATTAATTTTTTTATAAGAAATGAGTAATAAAAAAAGATTTACCTGACAAATTAAAAATGGCAATAAAAATGAATAAGGAATTAAATTTACAGCGGCTCGGTTGCTTTCATTATATTTTGCTTCACCGGATGCAAAATTTGTTATTGTAAAAATTAAAGAATGTGAAAGCAGAAGAAGATCAAAGGAAACCAAAGAAATTAAAGCAGAATGAACGGCAAAAAATCCGCAGCATACGGTACCTGATAATCGTCGATTGCCATCATTCCGGCCCATCACCTCAAAAAATAATGATAAATAATTAAAGGATTTAAAAAAAGTGAACTCGAAAAACAAAAATCAAAAAACGCAACAAAAAGAAGAAATGGAACACAATTAAAAATCAATCATTATCGTTGCATAAAAAACTTGTTATTTTGCCTCAAAAATTATTTTTTGTGATTCAAATGTAATTTTCTAAGGGCTTTAAGAGGACTTTAGACAAGGCCAAATATTTTTAAGGAGAACCTTAAGATTTTTTGAGAAAGTAAAATCTCTAAATTTAAATACAAGGTCATGAATTTCAAGAATTCTTTGAAAACCCAGAAATTATATCTTTTCAATTTTTAAAAAAGGAGGAAGTCTGTAACAGAGAAAATATGAAAATTGAAAAAAAGACAAAGAAGACATCTTTTTTGGGGCGGTCAAAAAAAATTAAAAGGCAAAAATTGAACATCAAAAAAAGAAAAGAGACTTGAAAGTGGGTGTATAAATCATTTTTCTTTATTTTTTTGCTATTGAAACGACTTAAGCCTTAAGGCGAGAAGAATTATTGAAAATATTAAAAGAGGAACAAGAAGACTAACAACAATAAGAACAATGGATTCAACAACAAAGAAGCCGACGACAGAGACAAAAACGAATAAAATCAAAGCCATTCTTGTACATTTAAAAATTTTCAAAAAGAAAATATTTTTACGGAGTTTTTGAGTGAAGTGAGAGAAAAATAAAAATAAAATAGATCAAGTTCAAAGACAGCAAAAAAAAGTAGTAAAGGGTCAAAAATGGTGTGAAAAAAAGTGTATGTTCGAAAACTCAGCAGGTTATCCAAATATTTTTCAAAAAAATGCGTGTGAAATTCAATTAAATATCATCTTTTTTGTTGGGAAAAAAGAGGAAAACGGATTTTTTCAATTATTTTTTTTAAAAAATATGTTTCAAAAAACTTCAGCATCAAAGATTCAAATAAAAAACAATCAAAAATTGGTTAAAAATTAATTATTAGTGAATTATGGAAGTGGACCCTTTTTTCAAACACATGTGTTCAGCAGTAGCAATAAAAAAAATAAATAAACAAAAACAAATATTATATTTTTTTAGTCATTATCAAATTTTTTTGTACATATCAAAAACCTTTTAATGAAGTCATTCTTTTTTTAAAAATGGTCACATATTTGGAAAAAAATTGCTAAAAATAGAAGTTTAAAAATAAATAAACAAGAGTAAGAAATTCTATTAAACACATATTTGAATAACATGGATGATGATGAATAATAAAACAGAAGAAGGAAGGAAGAAGGAAGAAGATACGAAAATAGGATGTGATGAATGTTGACACACATGGTCAAAACAAGCAAGCAAGAAAATTATGTAAGTAGCTAACGTCAGACCTTTTGAAGCAACATAATTTTGCAGCTTTTAATATGTTCGTCATTATTAAAAATGCAACAGCAGAAACAAATAACAAAAATGGTCAAACATTCATATTTTTGACGCCATTTTTTGGTTAATGAAAGACACATTTTTAATAATAAAAATAATGAAAAAGGTGAACGTTTTTTATTTTTGACGTGAATGTTGTTATTTATTTCTTTGCTCTTTAAACAGATGTTAGAATGACGACTTTGTAGGTGTTTAAGTAACCTGATTATTGGATTTATCTTTGGATAAAAATGAGATTTTTGGGTAACTATTTTGTGACATCATTTGTAGTTACTGCAAAAATGAGAGTAAACAAAGAATAGTTAATTTTTGATTTCAGGATTACTGTCACTTTTGTTGTTATGATGATAAATGAAAAAAGAAAGTAATGAACTTTTGTGTTACTGTACTTCGAAATTAGTTGAGAGGTTTGGGGAGCTGAGTGCCATCAAATTCCTCCAGGGGTTCCAACCTCCACAAATGACTATTTTAAAAATGACAGAGAACATGATAAAAACTTTTAAAGCACAAAAGCATTAATTAATGAAATACAGTATTAAAAAAAAGGATTTTACGTAAGCGATGATGTAAGTTAAGTTAAAGAAAATTTACTAATAATAGCATTTCCAAAAACATTACAAAATGTAGCTTATTTTTAGACAAAAAAACCAAAAATGGGAATACAAAAAACAGAGATGAGATGGACAATAGCTGTTTTCTGCTGCTCATGATTGAATTGAAAAGAAAAAAAGAGAGATAAATGAAAGTCGATTTGGTCCGATGCGCGATTTTTTATTCTCATTTTTTTATATTGAGTTTTAAAAAAAACCTTTTTTTGATCTAAAAATGAAGAACCGATTATGTTTCAATTGAGTGAATGTTTTTTTCATATTTGAAATAAATTCATGCACAAACAAATAAAAGTTAGAATAGAAACAACAATCATGTCCACTACTTTTTTAAATAAATGTTTGTGTTAATAGACTCTTGAAAATGATGAAGAAAAGAGAGGGTTTTTGTATATAAATTTTTATAAAGATTTGTTTAAAATTTAAGTGTATGTACATGTACATCATTTTGCATGTGTCTATAAAAAGACAAAAAAATGAGGACATGTTATATAAAAAAATATACCATGGAAATTTATGACATTAAAAATATAAATTTAAAGACACAGATTTTTTTGTTTGAGGTTGTAAATTCTAAAAGAAAGAAATGCCAGCTGCAAAGAAAAAATAAGAAACAGCTGTGTTAAAAAAGGGTGAAAATTATCATTTGTTTTTCTCCATCTTCTTTTTTTCACACTCATAAAATGTTACACCCTCAAAAAGCCCGGAGGGGATAAAAAGTTTAAAGAAAAAACAGATTATCAAAAAACGAAGAAGATGGATAAATTTGTTTTTTTCATGTGTTTTTAAAATTTAATGAAGAGATGCAAAAAAAGATTTTTTGACAGAAAAGAGAGAAATCAGAAGAAGAATTAAAGAAGTTCATCGACACTTCAAAGGTCAAATATTTTATTTTAAATAAATCCGTCTCTGTCTTTTTTTAACATTTTTAGAAAAAAGTTTTTCCTCTTTTTTCTTCTCCAATTTAAACGACTTAAAGAAACGCCTTTTTTTCTCATTTTTTTTCTCCTTATGTTCCTTTTAAGGTTGTGTTCAGTTTTTTTACAAGGCATTTCTTTCTTTGAATAAGATTATATTAAAAAAAAGAAAATGGGGGGATTTTGTCGTTTTTGAAAAAAAGAAGGAAACAGTGTATTCGCGCCGTCGCCGTCGACGGCGAGACGGCGCCGCTGACGGCGCCGTTGACGGCGACGGCGACGGTGACGGCGACGGCAGTGATTTGAAAACAGCGCCGTCGCCGTCAACGGTGACGGCGCCGTCAACCTTAATAAGTTAGTTTTTCCACGTGGGGGACCAAGACAAAAATATCTTTTTCCAAAAAAATTCCTTTCTTGAAAATGTTCTAGTCTTCAAGGGTTATTTATACCTACATATAAATTACTGTAAAGAACATGGGTTAGAGCGTTTTTGCCTAAGTTATGCTTTTTCTAAGTTTTATTCTTCTATTTTTAACCAAAAAAAATTTCAAGACAAATTCATAGCATTTATATGAATTTCCCATGGTTAATTACATAAATCTGCCAAAAATTAGTAAATTCAGAAAAAATCTTAGTTGACGGCGCTGACGGCAGTATTTCAGCGCCGTCGCCGTCGCCGTCGACGGCGGCGGCGACGGCGACGGCGGTGATTGGTAAAAAACGAAAACACTGGAAGGAAACAAGCATTTACTTACATATTTTTTTAAAGCCTAAAAAAATTGAAATTTTGAAGGAAGAAGTAGTATGATGTCAAGGGAAAGGGGGGACAACTAATAGGAGGACATAGAAATGTGTTAAAAAAGACAAAACCTTTTATGTTTTTAAACTCAAAAAGTTTGTGTGTTTTGATATAAGATTGAATATGTTTCCATTTTTTGAAGACTAACCTTTAATGACCATAAAAAAAGATAACACCTTTTTTTTCTTTTTGGGAAATTCAGAAACGTTAAAAAAAGAACACGTTTTTTTTTGAAAAAGGAAGGAAGTCTTTGATGAATGATGACGACAAAAAAAACAGGCAAAAACATATTTTTTTGTTATGCATAAAGAAAAAAAAGAAAGGAATCCATAAGACAAAAAGAACCAAAAACTGCAAAAAAAATTTTTTGGACAGAAAAAGTAAATTCCAAAAAAGTATTTTCTCAGAAAAGTAAAAGAATTTTTGGAACAAAACCGTAAATTTTTTTTCATATCCAAAAAAGAAAGGCTAAATGAGCGCGTGGGAAAAAGAAATATTTGTTTGAAACGGCAGGGTTTTTAAACTTAAAAGTTTAAGAAAAAAAGAGGAAGAAAAGGAAGAAGATAAAAGTTTATTGCTTATCTCTTTCATCCTTCAAAAAAAAGAAATCTTATCCCAAAAAAAACACGGAAGAGATTCGACTTTTGTGCCCCTTTTTGAGAGACAAGCTTTTTCTAAAACCAATTGAAGTGAATATTTTTGACATTCAATTTTTTGAACAATGAAATTTCTCTCTTCTTTTTTTTTTAAATTTAGACTTTCTCTATTTTTTCTTTGCTTTCAATGAAAAAAATGTTTAAAGAAAAGAAAAACAAGCATTTCAAATGTGACTTTTTTTGTTGAATGGCATTTTTGCATCTTCGAAAAAAATTGTTTGTCACAACTTCTTTTTTTGGCATTTTTTTGACAAATGATTGTAACACAAGTGAGAAGTTTTACAATTACTATCAATTGTGGCATTGAAGTACATGTATTACAATTTATAAACATTTTGGGTAAGAATTTGTTCCAGCTATTTGGCACTTGATGTAGAAAAGTCAAACCTAAACAATATATTCGTATATTTCAAGTATTTTTTATCTGCATAAATCCCTTTTTCACCAATTTTCAAAACATCTTTCTTAGCTATTTTGGCAACACATCCAACCCGGATATTTCCTTTCTTTTTCTTGTGGCTTAACACCCAATATTTACATTTTCTTCCTGCATTTTTCATTAAAAAAGAGAGAAAAAGATGTTCCAAAAAAGCTTATAAATTTCCTTCGTTAAACCTCTTCCCAAAATGAAGCAAATACCCCATTCAATTTTAATATATCAGCATCAACACACACTCAAATAAATATACATTCATTTCTCAAATAAATATCTCTTTCTCTCTTTTTTGCTGTCATTTTGTATCAAAAAATGGAACAAAGAAAACGAAAGCCCGGATTTTTTTCCAAACGCCTCCAAAAAATGCCTGCTTTGTTTAATAATCTTTTTTTACATAAACGGATTTACAGAAAAAGCGGGGGTATCAAAAAATTATATATCATTTTTTTACCAAACGAAATATTACATTATTTTTAATGAAAAAATGGGCAAAAATTGTAAGGATTTTTAATAATGGGTTTGCAAAAAAAGAATGGTTTTCGTTAAAAAAACAAAAGCATATAAAATAACAGCTGACCTGACCGGGGGGCATGACAAAAAATTGGATAAACAAAAAAACGAAGAAGATGATGCAAAAAAGAGATGATTACATTTTCTTTCTTTTTGGAGCTTTTTTTGAAGCAAGATTAAAGGCCAACAAAAGGGATATAAAAACAAACATAAAATGTGATCTGCAGCAGAAAAAAAGGATTAAACAAAGTTTGGCCGCCGCCGCGTGATTCGAAAATTAAAAATCATTAAAAAGCTGAGCTTGATGGAAGATGATTTTTGAGATTAATAAAAACAATAATAATTTTTGCAAAGTTCCAAAACAGAAAGGCCAATTAAAAAGAAAATTGAAAGTTCTGCATTAAAGTTCATAAAAAGGGATTTGAAAGAAAAACGACAACAACTTTTTTAATAAAGTATACTGTAACATTTTAAGAAATGTTAAACAATTTTGTAGTTTGTATTTTTTAGCCTAGTTTTTTCCCATGGCTTTAAATTGATTATCTTGTGACTGAAATTTAATAATAACTAATTTGTTAAAATTACTGTAGTTAAAAAAAATTAAAAGTATATGACTAGTTTTCTCTCCGAGCATTTTCAATGTTATGTCTGATTTTTAGAAAAAATCGACTTTTTGAAATTGGGGTATCTAAAAATATTCCCTTTGAAACGTTTGAAGTTTAAACTGAATTTTAAAAATTGTTTTTAAGAGACAGTCTGCGTAAGAATTTCACTTTTCCTTATGAACCAGGAACAGAAAAAAATAAATTTTCGATTTGGGGCTTCAAATTTTCAGAGGTTGTTGGCATAGGTCCTTAGATGCCAAAAATAATTTTTTCAGATTTTTTCGTGTCAGGATTCTGGATTTCTGCGATTCAGAAGTCTGAAACTTTGACCGTGGGGAAAAAAATCCAGTTTTGCTTCTTTTTTTATAATTTCCCGGTTGTATAGGTTTTCGGCCATGGGGAATCGAATGGCACTCTCGGTTTTTTGAGAAAAAAAAAATTTCCTGCTGAAATCGAAATTTCGATTTTTTGACCTAAAATTTCGGTAGCAAAAACCCCGAGGCACAAAGCCGGAGTATCATTTTTTTATAGCCTAATATGTCTACTTTAATGGTAGATGGGTCTTATTTTTGATTTCGATCCGTATGCGGGTCATCCAGCATCAGAAATGAGCCTCACTCCACTTTTTTCCCATATTTTGCCTATTTTCGGCACTAAAAAAATTTTTTTAAAAAAATCTGATAACACTATCAGATTCCCCATGGTCGATTACATGTACTCCCAAAAAATCAGCAAATTTGGAGACATAAAAAAAATCGATGCACGGGCGTGGATTCGAACCCGCGACGTTGGTTCAACAGGCTGCGACAAAAAAAGTTTCACTTGCACGCGCGTCGTTCGAACCAAGCCGGTGTTTGAAATCTTAAAGTCGCGGGTTCGAATCCACGCCCGTGCATCGATTTTTTTTATGTCTCCAAATTTGCTGATTTTTTGGGAGTATATGTAATCGACCATGGGGAATCTGTTTGTGTAATCCGATTTTTTCTTAAAAAATTTTTTAGTGCCGAAAATAGGCAAAATATGGGAAAAAAGTGGAGTGAGGCTCATTTCTGATGCTGGATGACCCGCATACGGATCGAAATCAAAAATAAGACCCATCTACCATTAAAGTAGACATATTAGGCTATAAAAAAATGATACTCCGGCTTTGTGCCTCGGGGTTTTTGCTACCGAAATTTTAGGTCAAAAAATCGAAATTTCGATTTCAGCAGGAAATTTTTTTTTCTCAAAAAACCGAGAGTGCCATTCGATTCCCCATGGCCGAAAACCTATACAACCGGGAAATTATAAAAAAAGAAGCAAAACTGGATTTTTTTCCCCACGGTCAAAGTTTCAGACTTCTGAATCGCAGAAATCCAGAATCCTGACACGAAAAAATCTGAAAAAATTATTTTTGACATCTAAGGACCTATGCCAACAACCTCTGAAAATTTGAAGCCCCAAATCAAAAAATTTATTTTTTTCTGTTCCTGGCCTTTCAAATTTTTACGCAGACTGTCTCTTAAGAATGAAAATTTTAAAATCGTTAAAAAAACTAAACCAAAAACAGTGTGAAAGTTTAAGTAATGTGAGAAGTTAAAAATCCTTAAGTGGAAGCCTTTTCCCATAAGACAAAAGCATAGTTTCTGTTTCGCTTAAAAAATTATTACTTTTTTAAAAAAGACAGTCACAAAACAGGCACATCAACACCTACATTAACATCGCAAAATTAAACACAAGAAAACAAATTCTAATTAATCTTTGTAACTCTCTTATTTTCACTTTTATACAATCACACCTGTCAGTCAAGTCATAAAAAAATCGAAAGCACAAAAAAGACTTTTTCTCATTTCAATTTTTACAGTATACTTTTTAAAATTTTAAATTACATGCCTCAAAAAAACCTTTAACAATTTTTCAAAGGTTTTAAGAATTCCAAAAAAGTTGTCACGAAAGGCATTTTTTAATTTACGTGAATTAATTTCAAGTAAAAAAAAATGCTTAGTTTTTCAGAAATGAGAAAAAATTAAGTTAGTTTTGAAAAGTGCCGACGACGGCGGTTGCTATGCCCACAAAGTTGTGCCCGTTTTTTTGTTTTTCTGCTTTTTTTGTGCTTACAGCAGCGAGAAAAAAATAGGTAAGCATGTGAGAAAAAACTTTAATAAAAATACAAAGCAATTAAAACTTTGGGGGAAAATGGAGGAGAAGAAAAAACTAAAGTACAAAAAATACTGTTAAAAAAAGAAGTAACAAACATCAGATTTTGAATGAGGAAGCGATTATTCATGCATTGCTTTTTAATTTAAGTTTTTTTTTTAATTTTTAACAATTTTTAAACAAACACTTCTTGGAAAGGTGGTTACTGTTTTAAAATTTCAAATGTTAGTTTTTAAAAAGACAGTAATTTTTAAACTGATAAAAACATTATCAAGATTTGAAAGTGCCAAAATTTGTTTTTTTGAAAATGCCACAAATTTTGATTTACTTTTACATAAAAAAATTATTATAGGTTTTAATTGATGTGTTTTTTGTAATAATAGCAAGACAAAGGTAATAAACAAATTATCATAATTATCGGTAGTTACAATATTCGAATTTCTGTATAAACTACTAATAACTTCCTAAAATAAATACAGTATTCTCTTAACTGCAACCCTAAAAAATTGTGATTTACAGCCCCAAACTAAAAAATGACAGTAACTTCCTACTAATTATTGTCACTTTAACGACAACAAATAAAAAATGTCACAGTTTTTTGTGACAAATTTTTTGATTAATAAAAAACCCATGTCATTTAAAAAAATTTTGTGATAAAGTATGCTGTATTTTTAGAAAAAACAAATTTAATCTGGGTAATAACTTTATAGCCGATGAAAAAAATGAATTATAATTTATAAAACTCATAAATTTTTTTAAGCATCTGTTTATACAAAGCTGGAAAAACAGAAAGAAAAAAAATCAAATTATACATACAATTTTTTCTTGAAGGCGGAAAAAGCTTTTTCTCTTTCTAAAATCTAACGTTACATGATTTTTAGAAAGACTTCAACACAAAAAAGGGGGAACCCATTTTTTCATGTTATTTTACAGCTGTTTAAAAAGCAAAAGCCCTCATCTTTTTATTCTCGGATCGCAAAAAAGAAAGAATTCTTTCTTCCTTCCGGTGACAAAAAAAGAATGTTTGCGTTGTTGTTTACTTTTTGCTTTGTTTTGTTTTGCGATAAAAAAATTTGCTCTTTAAAAATTTGCACCAAAAGGGAAGAGAATCTTCAAAAAGAGAGACTGGTCTTCAAAAAAAAAGAAGATGGATTTTTTGGTTCAAGACACATATAAATTCGCAAAAATGCTTTTTCATTGAAACTGAAAAAAAATGTATTGTCTCAGATTTTTTTGAAGAGAGAGATTTATCAAATCGCTTTCCACTTAAAAGTGAGAAGGGAAAAGAAGAAAGAGATAAGGGTCCAGAATCCGTTTCTTCTTCTTCTTCTTCACTTTTTTCTCTTCCACTCACTCATCTCACAGATTCATTTTTAAAACAAATAACAGAAAAAAGAAAAAGAAAGGCAAACCTTTGTGGAAGATAAAAACGTTATTCCTCGCTTTTCTTTCTTCAAAAAAGGTGTAAAAACTTTTCCATTTTTGGAAGCTTCAAACAAAAACTTTGATTCAAACATTTTTTTGTGTGCTAAAAACAGCAAAAAATTGTTTAAATGTTTTCTAAAATCAAATTTTTTAAGAAACACAAAAAAAACTAATCATAGTTTTTTGGTAAAAGGTCACTGTTTTTTTTTCATTTTTATTACTGTTTGAGAAATTTTTTTTATATTTTTGGAAAAATTAGAATACAAAGTTTCTCACAGAAGAATACAAAATTATTTCTAAAAACAAATCCTGCAAAATTGTATGTAAAGGTTAAAAATTAATTTGATTATCAACACTTTTTTATGTTACAGTACTTTAACAGTCAATTGTTGCTTGTAAGAAAAAAGTTTAAAAAAGCCGTACAAACTTTGTACAGTTGTTCTAGAATTTTGACAGTAATCCTTTGTTTGAAAATATGTCCTGGTAATGTTGAATTTTAATAGCTTTGTTAATGACGTTTATTAAACTTAACATTCCATACTTCCTTTTGTAACATTAAAAAACTTAAAAAATGTTTTGACACCAAATACCACTACAAAAAAACGTTATTAACACATAATTACTGGTTATCCCCAGAAAAACCACCAATTTTCTTTTTCTCCCAAAAGGGCATTTCATCATTTCAATGAATTTTTCAATAAAGTAGTAATTTTTAAAACACAAAATAAAAAAATGTAATTTTTTCATTGACGCAAAAAGTAATATTTATTTTTTTGATGTTGATGAAGTCCTTCAAATTCTTTGAAAAATTAATCAAAAAAGGGCAAAAAATACAAACAAAAAAGTGAGAGAATCACGGCAAATTTTGTGGCTATTTTTAATAAAATTTTATTATTTTTTTGCAAAGAAAGAAACCATACAGCTTTTAAGAATTAATAAATAAAAATGTCATTTTTTGAGAATTACTGTAAAGCAACAAAAACAATTTGAACAACTGTGGTCACAACCAAAATCCATAATATTATCTAAAAAAAGGATTTATGCTAGAATAAAAATGGTAAATGGGATACCATACCGTATCAATAATCATTCTCCATCTGTAATTGATGATGTGCCACGATGCATAATATGATTCAAGCCCTGCGGCAATTAGAAGAATAACAAGTAAAATTCCATGGTAAATTATTAACTAAAAATTTTATTTCAGAAATTTTAATTTCTTGAGAATACAAAAATTAGGTATTTCAACTTTTTACCAATACAGTAATCTAAAGACAACACAATGATATTAAAATTTTTTGACGAACCTTAACTTTTCCCATTGATTCAAGAATATCTTGTCCGACGATTTGCATTACCGTAACCCCCAAAACTGCGGCCCAAGTAATCAGCAATGCAAATAATATGTAAATTTGGGCCGGGGCATCTCCAAGATAAAATAGAAAATATACATTTCCTCCTTCCCAAATAAATGAGCAGAAAAATAAACCGAGAGTTGCTAAAATCTAAAAGAAATATGCAAATGTGATATTTCGAATTACAAGAAATCCAAAAAGGACATACAATTTGCAAAATAGCAACCAAGCCATGAATGGTTTTTAAATAATCTTTTCCCATTTTAATGAACAAATTCTAAAAGCAGAAAATGGTTAAAAAATATGAAATGCTGAATTGATATGATAGAGTTCGAAAAAGGGGATTGCCAAAAATCAAAAGATGCCGCTGGCGGCATCATCGGCGGTGATATTTAAACATTTTATGTTCCACGGTTTTAGGATGGGATAAAATTAATATCGCGAAAAAATCAATGATAAAAACAGTGATTTACAACAATCAATAATTTTTGAAGCGACTTCACAGTTTTTTTTGTTTTTGCTGATAATGAATCATTGAAAAAGGAATCGTAATATGTATAATTAGTACAAATTTCTGCAAAGAAAAATTGAACAAAAAAAAGAAATTTTTTTTAAAGTCAAAAAAATAAAGCATGAATCAATGAACCAAAAAAGGCCCACCTGGAAGGAATGCTGCTGCTGCTTAAACAAGCATGTGCAAATTGAGAAATGGAAAAAAACTTGTGACAAAAAAGCTTAAACTTCGACTTTAAAAATTCCCAAAAAGAAGCCCCAAAAAGGTCATGAACTACAAAAACAGGTAAATGTTTTTTAAATATTCAATGTCACAAAATCGAACAACAACAAAAATATTTTAGAATTTCAATCGATTTTATTTGAATTATTTTTTTTGTGTACCAAAATAAATAAAACCAATACTTGAAAAAGAGGCTTTTTTTCCTTCTTCAAAAACGTTATATCAAAAAAAAGTTGAGGAAAAAGAAAAGCTGATGATGATGAAAGTGATGAAAGAAGCAAAAAAGAAAGAATGTAACGGAGGCCTTCATCTTTTTCTGACAATACTTTTATTATTCCCAGCCAGAGACCAGGTAAACAGAGAAACTGAAAAATCGTCATAAAAATTTGCTGCTGCTGCTTTCTTTTTGCAAACAACAACAAAAAATGTAAACATTTATTTGTTGTAAAAGGATTTCCCCAAAAAAAGTAGAAATAAAGCGGATTTTATACGCGACTTATAAATGTATAAAATTGGCCAAAATACAAAGTTTTGGTGTTGCTGTCATTGTTACTATAGAGACAATAGCGAATTTAGCATAGATCTTTTTGAAGAATTTAAATATCAGGAATTCAAATATTTGAAAAAAAAGAAAACAAAAAAGCAGGCAATTTTTAGCGGTATTTTTTTGTCGTTTTTTTCTTTTTCACAAAAAGTAATAAATTTCCCAAAGAACAACCTCGAAAAATCCCCAATTTCCAATCCTAAAACTGGAATAACACCATTTTTACCCCAGCTAAAAAAATTAACATTCGACTTTTTTTAGGTATTTTAAGAGAATGATGTTTCGCATAGTTAAAAGTTATAATATTTTTATGGACAACAAACAACTGATAACGTTAACACTTCTCATCATTTCAACGTCAATGAATTTTTCTAAAAAATAATCCATCGTTCTTTTTTGGGTGCTTTTTAAAATGATGAATCAACAAAAAAAGTGTTGAAATTTTTTTTCACAGTTTTATTCTTACAATTTTGCAACCTTTTGCAAAATTTTGTTCAACACAAAAAAAGAGCAAAAAACACATCATTTTTGGTATAAAATAATGTTCAAATTTTGTGTTCCATAAAATCAAAAATGTTAAAGTTTTATTGATATATTCTGCAGCAATGATTTTTTTATGATATTTGTTATTTTATATTTGTAATATTTAGAAATCCAAAATTGTAAAAAGGACAAATTTCTCCCGTCTAATTAATTTCCTTTCTTTACTGCTTTTTAAAAATTAAGCGTCAGATTTCGAGTGCCCTCTTCCATCCATAATTTTTATGAGTTTGAAAAATTGAAGTAAATTTCACAAAAAAATTTAAATGTTATTGCCAGAACTGTTTTTAGTAAGAATGATGCAATATAATTAAAAGACCAAGAAAACTTTTTTATTTATGTTTTAAATCGAAACAAGGCAACAAAAGAAAAAGAATTTTTCAAATCTGAACGGAAATAAAGAAAATGGAAAATAATAAAAAATGGTATTCTTTGAAAAGTAAATGCAACAAACTTTAATTTTAAATAAACAAAGCACTTTTACAAATGTTATAAAATTTGTGGTGAAAAATTCAGATAGATCATTCTGAAGTTTGACACAAAAAAATTTGCGCTATCGGTAAAATGTTTTGCTTAAAATATTTTCATTTTTAAGCAGAATATGCGAGAATTGCTATGAAAAATACAGCAGATGAAAGAAGAAGAAACATTGTTTTTTGAAATAAAAACACATAATAAAAATTTATTCGTTAAATTTCAACAGCATGACAGTTTTTTTGTGGTCTGTTTTGCATACTTCTTCGTTTTTTTACAATTTTTTAAGAAAATAGAGAGAAATAGTAATAGGACTTGGTTCAATTTTTCAACGTTGAATTTTTTCTTGAAACAGAGCTTGTTTTCCCTTAATTTTTAAAGTTATTTTTATTTTTATGCGATTATTCCTTAACTAAAAAATTAATTTAATTTTGATCTTTTTTCCCAATTTTTATACTGTTTTTTTCACGGAATATTTTAATTAGTTTTTATGATTTTCGCAATCAAGAAAGACAATATTTTACTTTTTTGAAATCCCAAAAATTTAATTTAAAACTGCCTGATTATAATTTTTAAGCCTTTTTGAGTCAAAAGTTACTGTAGTTTTGAAAACTATTGACTTTTGAAAATGACAGAAATTTTTTTACCGCGACTCATTCAAAGATAAATAAAAACAGAAACAATATTTGGTTTCAGATGGCGACAAAAGAATATGGCATCAAGAAACAAAAGAATGTTAGCAATGATATTAGCGATTCATACTGTAGCATGAATTTAACCACTGGTCATTCATGCCAAAAACTAGAAACCGTGAAGCAACCTTCCATTGGTGGAAGTCGAGATCGAAAAGCTGATGGTAAAAATGATTCTGATTTTTCCAAGGATGATTCTCGTGGAAGTCTTAAATGGAAGAGTTCAAAAACTGAATTATTGATTCGAAAGATGAATGCGTTTGAAGATGGAAAGAAGCAGAAGAAGCATGAAAGCATGAAAGCATGAATTCTGATGCTAAAACCACCATCAACAGAAGCAGCACTTTATCCCTTCATATTGCAGCACATGAAAATTCTCTTGAAGGTGAATCTGATGATTTGGTTGTAGAAAAGAAAAATGGATGGAAACGTCCTGGTGCAGCATTGCCATCCTTTGATAATCAAGTAATATTTGATATCAACAAAATCCATTTCTTCTAAAACTTAAACGTCATTTTTTGCTTTTATAGAACTCATTTGAATTTCTCCGGCAACAACAAGAAGGCCAAAATTCAACACCCGAAGTTCAACAATTTAAAGCATCTCAAAAATTACTGAATCCTCGAAATAATGAGGTAAGCATAAATAAGTTAAAATAAAAGGCCAAATAAAAGTTAAAAACCTTTTTTAACGAAAGGAAACAAGCAAAAATGAGATGCTTTTTTTAAAGACAAAAAATTAATTAAAAGAAAAAATGCAAAAAAAATCATAAAAATTATTAAATCCGTAATTTTTTACCAAAAATTTACTTTCGTTTTATTCCCTGTTAAAGTTTTTTTATACAACGAAAAATGCCGTCGCCATCGGCACCCTTTAATTTTTGGCAAAAACCCCTTTGAACTTTTCAAAATGCCGCAGGCATGTAAACAGCAGGAACAATGTTTTTTCGTGGCTTTTTCTCCATAATTAGCCTAGCGAAAATGCAAATTTTCGTTTATGCCATTTTATGCAAATTTCTATTATTACATGTTTTTTGTTACTGTCAAAATATTATTTTAAATATTTCAAACATATTATTAATAACAATTGTTTAATAATACATTTGTCATGTTACAGTCAATGTCTCTCGATGATTTTGCAATGTGGATTTCAATTGGAATTGCTGTTGCCTGTGTTTTAATCGTATTAATTTGTTTGTGCTTACAAGATCAAGAACTTAAGAAGGTTCGTGATTTTTGGGGCAACGTCAAAAAAAGGAAATAATAATTTGCAGGAATTCCATGGCCGCATGGATAGACCTGATGATGAAGATGATGAAGAAGAAGATGAAAATGATGGATTATTTGGTGGCCATCATGACGGAGAAGTAAGAAATTCAAACTAAGATTGCAAAAACCTGCACAAATGTTATGATTACAGTAATCAAAAACTTTATTTTTGGGACTTTATTCAAAAACGAATAGCTTTACAAATGTAACACAATCCAATTACTGTAGATTTCGGATCAAAAATAAGGCATACGGTAGCTAAAACATTTGTGCAGTTTTTTAAAAACCATTTGATTTTTGAAATCGATTGATAAATGTCTATAAATTTAGGTCCGAATTATCAAAACCTCTGATGGAAAGAACAAAGTTTTTATTTTTAAGCCCCGTGATCAGCGATCTTCTCCATCTTCTCCAGAAACTCTTTCTCCACTTTTTGCTAAAGATGTTGAATACGAAATTATTCATGATTGTTTTGGTATTGCAATTGAAGCTGCAGAAAAAACAAAATATGTTATCATCGAATTTGCAAGTGAACAATTAAGTGGTGGTAATAATCCTTCAACAGAATCTGAATTAGCTGCTTTTATTATTAATCAACTTAAATATGGCCTTAAACAACTTTGTCCTGGTCATAGCTGGATTCTCTATGGACATATCAATGATAAATTGATCCAAGATAATGATGGTGAAGCTCTTTCTGTTGAGCATACAGAATTGAAACGTGCAGTTCAAATTCATTTCAAAGAACCACTTGGCTTGAAAGTTGTTGGCTTTACTGTAAGTTCAATGCTAAAAAGATATCAAAGAAAAATGTAAAACTTATTCTTTAAGGCCCATAATGATTCAACTTAATTATCGCAACATCATGTTCAATTTCAAGTATTCAATGTTCTTTGTTTGATTCGGGAATTAAATTATAAATTATTCTTTTAAAATAAATTCAATTTGAAGTTTTGTACTTTTATTTAATTTGGTGAAAACATAATAGAACAAATAAATAAATACTTTTTTCTTCCTTGAAAATTATTTGCATATTTGGACAATCTCTTTTATGTCTTTCGAAAGAACTAACAAATGAAAGCATTCAAAATTTCAACAAAACAATGTTTGAAAAGCATAACAGATTTTTTGTTTGTTTTTTTATAAACAACTATATCGAAATTTTCATGACATGAAATTAAATGTCCCTTTTTTTAAATAACCAAAAATACAACAATAATTTATTTAAAAGTTGAATTTGATGCAAACAAAAAATGAATCGAAAAAATGGCGCACCACACAAATTTTATGCAAATTTTAAAATTTTTTTTGCGATTTGTTATTTTTTCATCAATCACAAAAGATTTTTTGATGACATGTGTTTTTTTGAAAAGAAATTTTCCCCCCAAAGTCTGTTCAATTTTTTTCTGGCATACTTTTTTCTTCAACTTTTTTAACCTTTTCAATTTTCTTTTCATACCCTTTTCTTCCTTCAATTCCAACAACCATTGCAAAAGGGGAAGAAAAATGATTCACAAATTTTAAACAAAAGCAACTTTTTTCTTCTTCTCTGTTTTTTTCCAAAGTTTAGGGTTTCTTTTACGGCTGTTTTGGATTGAAGTTTTCTGACACAACAACATCGTTGTCGATTTAGTCTTCCACTTTTTGCATTAATTAATACTTTTTAAAAGTTAATATTTGAATCGATAATGCATTGTTTTTATTTTTCAATGTAAAAAGGTGCTTGTGCATTTTTGATCAGGTAAGTTTAATCATAAAGATGGAAATTAAACTGATGATAATAGTGGTATGGATTGTCTCAATAAAGATCGGGATATAAATAAAATAAAATAAAATTTTATTATTTTTCTATTACCTTTGTGTTAAAGTGCAAGACAAAAAGTCTTAATAAAAATTTACGATAAATTTATGATTAAAAAGTTCTAAATTACTTATGCACTATTTCTATTTAAATATTCTACAACAGTCATTCAATATTTCAGAAGTCAAGCTCCAAAACGCAACTTAAAAAGAAGAAGGAACCACAACCTTCAGAAGATCAATCAACGACAGTAAATGCTTCAGTAAGAATAAGAGTTGTAAAAATTACAGTAATCAAAAGTTTTGTATTTTATAGACAAATTCAGCTTCAGAAGATGGTGATGAACCAAAAGAAAAATCTGGACTTGGAAAAGTTGTTGATGCAATTGCGAGTAAATTGAAATCCAAAGGATCTGCCGAAACCCGAAAAGCTAAGTCCCAAGATACTTCAAAGCCGGTATGTTAATTGTTAAAAAAGAAAAAAAATTAAGCGAACTTTTAATTTCAGGCTAGTAAAGTTACAGAAAAGAAGAAGAAGAAAGTTAAGGCTGTCTCAAAAGCGACAAAGAAATCCAAAGATAAATCCCTTGATACGATTTCTCAAGTATCTTTCAATCTCGAGGTACTTGAATCTGCTGCACAAAAGAAGGGAGCTGGTACTCGAAGAGGCAAAGCTGATAAGAAGGGTATTGGAAAAAGTGCTGAACAAGAAGCAAAGGTTAGATTTTAAAACATACCGTAATCTATTATAAAAAAAGTTTAAAATTCTAAAAAGTACAAAATTTAGATTCGATCTCATACAAAATGAGAACAAGGGGCTGAAAGATTGGTGAAATTTTTAAGAGCGAAGCAGGAACAAAAAACTTCAGAAGCTGATCGAGAAATATTACCAAAAATTGGAGAAGTTGTTGATAGTAAAATGTTTAAATATGAAGTAAGAGCAAAGCAAAATCTCTAACAGATCCTTTTTAATTTATTATTTTTAAGGTTATTAAAATGATCTCTCCGACATGTTTTGGTGGAGTTTATATGGTCAAAAAGCTTGGATCTGAAGAATGTTATGCTATGCATGTAGCTTTGAAAGATGGGAATGAGGAACAGAGAATTTGTACCAATGTATTGTTGAAGCTTCAAAGCATCCAATCTCCGCATTTTGTTAAGCTTCTTGATCATGGGAAAAAAGCAAAGGCTTACAATTTTATTGTAATTACTTTGGTTGGTTTTTAAAAAACAACCTTTTTGATTACTGTAATAAATTTTTTAAGGGATTGAAGAATCTTGCATCATTAATTGATGAAAAGAAAAAGCTTTCCCTACAGACAGCAGTAGCAATTTCGAAGCAGCTTTTAAATGATGTAATGGATATGCATAAAGTTGGAATATTGCATCGTGATATTAAAGTTTGTTATTGGCATAAATTTAATAAGTTAAAGTAGTCAAAAATCGAACAATTTCAGATTTCACATATTTTGCTTGGTAGTTCCGATGATCCTCATCAAGTTATGCGATGTGGTCTTGGATATTCTGCTAATACTTTTAATGATGGACCTGCAATGATTCCTTCAGCCACAGAAGAAGGAAAAGAATTTTTAATTGGTAGTTTGAAAACAGGCTCCCTGGCCGGATTAACTGGCAAAGAACAATATTACAAAGATGACCTCGGTAAAGAAATTATTGATTACTTTACTGTACCGTAATCGCTCGTTTTTAGAGTCACTTTTCTATGTTATGTGTGAATTGTTGGGAGCAGTATTGCCTTGGGCAGGCAATACAAATCTTTGTCAAGTCGTACAATTCAAGGAACAATTGTTAGCTGTTGAACATGGACAAATGAAAAGCTTATAAAGCAATTACCTGTTGAACTTCATACTATTTTTAATTATATTTCATCTTTGGGAAATAATGAAACCGCTGACAGACAATGGATTCAACAAACTTTGGATTTGGTTCTAAAAGTAATTATTATTTAAAAAAGCTTAAACAAACTAAAATCCCTGTTGCAGTCACAGTAATTCCCTAAACAATTTAAAGTTGATTGGGATCCATCAACAATTTACAAAGAACCTCGCCAATCAAGGATTGCTATATCTTCGCAACGAAATTCATGTTCTTGAATACGATGAATGAAAAAATAAAGATGCCTATAAGGCAATTGGATGCTCGTGCAAATGTTAACTATAATTGTTTATTTACTTGTGTGATTAATTGATTGAGACTTCGTTATAAATAAATAAATAAATTTTTTTGACATCGATTTTTGTCATTTTACCCTCAACCTTTTTTCCAAAAAGTTATCTTCGTCTTTCTATGATTTCTTCACATTTTTTTAAAAACTTGCAACTGCCAGACTTTTTTGCTTTCGTTAATCATCTTCCACTTTCTTTTCCCCCTCTTTCTTTTCCTTAGTGCTGCTGTAGTTGCAACCAAAAATAATTATTATTTATAACCACTGCGTAATCACTGGTCATTATAATGACCAGTAATTGCGGAGTGGTGACAATTTAAGGATAAAACGTTCTAACATTGCAAAAGCTTGGTTATGTTGTGTGCTACAAAAACAACCAACTCACACGTCTATTGAACAAACCTCGTTTTTACTTTCTTTTTCGGAGTTGTTAATTTTCAATATTTTTGACCATGTTTCTTCTTCTTTTTTTGCACTTCGCATCCACAAATTATCTTGAAATTAACGTGTTTTACTCTAATATTTCCGCTTTAATATTTGCACTATATGTACTTAAATTTTAAGAACACACTTTGTGAGAAATTCTGAATGGCTTGGTACAGGCAAAATGTTTCCATGTTTCCGACTATGTTTAACAAGCCCAGATCCAAGATGGTTAAAATAAGCTCTTTACTGATTAGAAAAATCAAAAAACATGGTGATGGTTCTGTTGAAGATCAAAAAAATGCTTGTAAGCTAATGGTTGAAAAAGTTTTTGCTAAAAAAGATTGCATTGATGGTTCTGTAATTCCAAATTTGCTTCCATTAATTGTAAAATTACTTACATCTGAAGAGTAAGTTTAGTTTATTATTATTATATTCGATATTAATTGATATTTTAGTGAATCACTTCAACAAAGTAGCGCTTATCTTATCGAAATTATTACTGATAAGTCACATTCGCTTCAAAGTTTTAAAGAAAATATTCAACTTGTAATTGATCAAAATGGAACTGAAAATCTTGTTAAATGTTTATCAACTTCTCGTAATGAAGATGTTATTTTTCAATGCTTAAAATGTTTAGCAAACATCAGTTTGTACTTTCCTGCTGAAATTATCAAATATAATGCCCTTCTTTCAATCAATGAGTTCCTTAAATCAAAACATTATGGGATATCATATCATGCTGCGGAAATTTTGAGAAATGTTGCGGAGGAATTTAAAGAAAATGTTCTCATCGTTCTTAAAGCTGATGGGGGTGTGACTTTTAAACGTCTTTTGGAATCATTACCATTCAATTGTCAAGTTTCGGAAGCAGCTCTTGGTGCTTTGGTTAGTATTATGTCTCATAATGCAGAAGCATGCCAATACGTACTTGATCTTGGAATTTTAAATTTGATGGAATGCGTTTTAGAACATTTATTTGATGATCCGAAGAAGAGACGTAGCATACGTTTGTGGGGAACAAATTTTAGGTAAAATATTACAACTGTAGAAGTAATTTAATGTTTTTTTATGATAGTATTATCCAAAACAAAATCAAATTATCTGCAATTCGATTTATTTTAAATGCGACACATTTTAATGAAAAACAGATTGATATGGTACTTCAAAAAAAAATTGTGTCAACAATTCTTAAATATATTGGCAGTGAAAATTGGGATAAACTTAAAAGTGTAAGTTCTAAACAAAATATTTGAAGATTCTGTATGATAATGTTTTTAGTACTCTGTATCCATCATAAATAATATTGTTCAAAAAAAGTCAAGCTATATTCCAAATTTATTAAAAGATGATGTAATTTCTTTACTGTACGAAAATCTCGAAACACGTAATTCTGAATTGCTTGAAATTTGTTTGACGACTTTATACGATTTCATTAAATATTCTGGATATAGCGAAAATGTTCGTCAAGAGATTATCAAATGTGGAAATCCAAAAATTCTCCAAAATCTGTTTCATCGTAAAAATCTTAAAGAACTCCCACAAGATATTCACAATTTTGTTGTTGGAAATATCAAAGTTGAATCTGGAATTATTGAAAAATTTGAAACAAAGTAAATTATTTTTATCTTAATAATAAAACATAAGATTTATTTTTAGTGAATCTGGAGAACAAAGTGAAGAGCAACAAGGTTCTGTAGCTGACATTAAAAATGTCCTTCAATCTGATGAACTTGTGAATAATACTTCCAATGTAAATATTTTGTTGGAAGATGATAATGTTGTATTTTTAGAAACAAAGTAAATTTTTAAATATTGAAATATTGCATTTATCTGATAATTTTAAGGGTATCTTCAACTCACATCCAAAATGGCACATCAAGAAGTAAGCGGACAATGGATGCATCTGAACAAGTTGGTCCACTTTCAAAAAGAAGAAAAAGAAGTGATTACTCTTCAAATGAGTAAGTTATATTCTGTTGTTGTAGTTATGAGCAGTAAAGTGAGTTGCATAATTAAATTTCCACCAAAAAATGGGAGTTACTCTAACAAAATGAAAAGATGTTACAGTAACTACCATTTTTGGGTGGAACGTATAATTACGCAATCCACTTTACGCTTCATACAATTCTGAAGAAATTGCTAAAACAATTTTGAAAAAAGAAATTCTTCGTAAACCGTGTTTTCTCGATTGCACTTTTTTCCGATTCCAATTAGAATTTATTTATTTTATTTATTGCATGCCCAATCACATGCTGTATACATAAAATAAATTACAGTACAATAAACAAAAATACAGATTAAATTTGAACACAGAATAAAAAATAAAGAAGAATCGATTCTTTTTGCATTTTCCGATTCCGTTGAATGGAATCGGGATCAGAATCGCGATCGGGAAAACACTGTTCGTAATGTACTTATCAGTTTTTTCGCGCCGTCGACGGTGACGGCAACGGCGGTTTTTTGGAAAACTTCAAAAGATTTTGCCGAACATCAAAGGATGCCGGCGACGGCGGTGTTTTATAAAAAACGAATACACGGGTACTTATCTATTTTTTTCAGAAATGTTTTAAACAAATCTCCAAATGATCATCCTCCTCCTCCTATCATACTCAATCCATCTGAAATAAATCATGATTCTGAGACTGCTGTCACACCCTCATCTCCTGATCAATCTATCGTTCCTTTTTTACCTGAAGTAACAACTTCTGTTGAAATAAATCGGTAAAAACAATTTTATTTTCGAATGCAAATTTGTTTAATATTTTTTAGAGATCAAAATGCATTTGCTCCTATTAAATATTATTGCCCCCATGAAGCAGTTGTTGATTCATATTGCGAAACTCTTGGTTTGAAATTTGATCGGAAAAAATATCACGAATTTTGTTCAAAATTGAATTTGGCAATAATTAAACCCGATTCAAAGCCAAAACAAATTTATCCCACCAAAGATAAATCTGGATTTGGATGTTTCTCTGTGTTCTTGACCGGAACAGAATTGAACGCTGAAAAAATCAAAAATCAAGTTGTTGATAAATATATCGATTCAGAAACTAGTATGTATTCTTTTTATTTCAGTTTTACCATAATTTTTGTAATTTTAGGCAAAGAAAAATTGAAAAAGATTTTTAAAAGTACTTCAATGACATCTGAACTTTTGGAAACAATTGTTTGTTGGTTGAATTGTAGAATCATGGTATATTCTGATGAAAATGGTTGGGAAATATACGGGGATTGGAATTCTGAAGATAAATATGTTCCAGTTTTTGTTTTGAAGAAAATTCAATCAGGAAATGATAACTTTTTTGAAATTGTTTTATCTTTTGATTAAAAATTTTTGTTTTTGGCAAATGCCGTTTTTGCTTTTTGTTATGTTTTTGTTGTTTGAATTCTATGTAAAAAAGTTATGAACATTTCATAAATATTTGGGTTTATTACAATATTCTTCTAGTTTTGTTTTAAACAAGCATAAACTTTTAAAAATTGAAACCACATTACAACAATGTTTTAGCATTTTTGGTTTAATTAAATAGAAGTTGAAAGAATTCTAACGCAATTTCTTCTTTTCCAAACATCCATGTTAGTTTGGTTGGAACAAATCTCCAAGAATTCATTCATCAGTATTGAATTCGCATTGTCAACGTCCATCAAAACAATTAAAGTCACCATTAAATCCTTCAGCGCGATAAAACTCTTGAATTTCCATCACATAAAAGTTTTAAGATAAAACAGTCAAAAACAAAAAATGTTTGTAGCTTTTATTCATCAAACTTGACCCACGAATGCATTCGTGAACGATAAAAAAAACTCTTTTTTGTAGTTTACTCCCCTTATCGTTTGTTTTAACTTGTTTTTAAATTAAAATCATTATTCAACAATTTTTGGATAATTTAAATAAAAAATCCGTTGGAGTAAGTTAATGTAATTACAGTACGCAAATATTGTAAACCAATATTGAAAATTAAATAATTACAGTATGAAAATACTGTATTGAAAAAGCCTTTCTTTTTAAATGTTTTTACTATTGAAAGAGAGCTTTTTGGAAACTTTTGCTTTGCAATAAAAATAAAATGGACTATTTTTGTCTGTCTTTCACGGTGTGTCGATGCATGCAGTCACTTTTTTTCATCGCCTGCTTGTTTTCCATACTAAAATTTAAAAGACATTTTCCGGAAGAACCACGTTGTTTAAACAAATTCTGTAAAAACACAAAAAAAGGTTATCACTATAAAATTAATCGTGCATTGAGAAAATAAAAAAAGAAGATTCTGATTCCGCAGGATTCAGAATTCAATACAAAACTCATACAAAAAACATTAAAATTTTTGTGCATGCGAAACAGTTTCATTTCGCCAAAAGAAGATTTTCACTGCATTTTAACAAAGGAAAAAAGAAAGATTCTGAATCCTGCGGAATCAGAATCTTCTTTTTTTATTTTCTCAATGCACGATTAATTTTATAGTGATAACCTTTTTTTGTGTTTTTACAGAATTTGTTTAAACAACGTGGTTCTTCCGGAAAATGTCTTTTAAATTTTAGTATGGAAAACAAGCAGGCGATGAAAAAAAGTGACTGCATGCATCGACACACCGTGTCTTTCGTTTTCTGTTTACAACAGGATAGCTGTTAACATGTTGACTTGTTTTGGCAAAAAACATGACCTCCGTTTTTTCTTATAACATAAAATTAACTTTTGTGCGAAAATGTCGATCGATTTTTTGTAGTTTGTTTGTTTGCATTCTTTTTTTGCAAACGTTTAAAGTTTTTTTTGCTCTTGAAAGTGATCTAACTAATTTGGTGTATTTTAATTTTAGATATTAATATTTAAAAGATGCGTCAAAAACGCCTTTGTTGTTATTTTTGTGGAAGTATGTATCATAGACCCACTGAATGTAAAAGATATAAAACTGAAAGAAGTCGAAAAATGAATGCAGAAAAGAAAAAATTATGTTATTTGTGTTTTGTTAAATCTCCAATATTGCATTTGCCGGAGAATAAGGAATGTCCAACAAATTCAACATGTTCGGGATGGTATTCAACAGAGCATCATTCGGTATTTTGTCCTGCTAGAGTTGAAGGTAGAAGATTATTATTTGTTTTATTTTTTAACTTTTTTGATAAAGAACAGCAACTGAAATTTTGCCTAAAAGTTCTGAGGGATAAAAAAGGTGAGAATAATGAAGATTTCTGATATCCTCTAAGGCATCATAAATCCAAATCACAGTTATGAAAATAGTGAACTCTCTTATCCACCACTCTTTTATGACGTCCGTCTCAATTCTCTTTATTTCTCTACTCTCTTGTTGAGGTTCGTGTCGTTCTTTATTGTAATTATTCTATTGTTAGCGTTTTGTTCATTCACATCACTCTACACTTCAAATGTCTATAAATACTCTTGCGTGTCACTTTTCCTTTGTCAGTTGTATGTTATTATTTGTGTATGTATTGGCTGATGATAAATATTTAATCAATATATTTCTCTCTCGTCTCGTGGTGTTATTATCTCTCGGTACATTATTAAGTTTCCGAAGATTCTGGTGTGAAAGTGTTGGATTAAAGTAAGTTATTTGGGGATTTATTATAATTAGTTCGTGGGTTAGGGTTTATTTATGGCTTGTAAAGCTAATTATGCCTATATCCGGGGCCATGGGCATAACATGGAGGGCCCACCTTGCCGTGTAGTATCACCCAACCGTGGTCATAACATGGAGAACCCGCTCCGGCTTCCTGTTCATGATGCTGCAAGAAGCACTGGAAAATATATGGAAAAGAAAGCTGATGAATTGCTGATGAAGAAAGATATTAAATGTGAATATTCTGGTCCTGCTTCTCGTGGTAATCTTGAAAATGCTGGAAGTGAATTTGATGATTGGAAGAAATGCAGCCGATTGAAAATGAATATGAATGATAGCAAGCTTGTTGCTGATCATTTATGTGAAAATATTGATGGAGATATGGAAGCTCGTGATGATGGAGATACAATAGGATATCGAAGTCAAGTATTATTAGATGGTAAAGGTACTCAACCATGTTCATCAAGTGTGATACGTGGATTGTTTAATGCTCAACATCGAAGATTTGCAATGGTTGGAAATCTTGATCGTGCTGGAAATCCTGCAAATTTGGAAGATGGACATTCTTTCATCAATGATGAAAATGTTGCTCAACAAGAAGATGAATATGATAGTAATGCATGGGCATATGGTGATGGATCTGGGGATCATGAAAGTCAGGTTTTTCCTGCAAGTAATGATGATAGTCCTGGTACTTTTGTACAAGTGCAGAACAGGAAGATATTGGCTGGAGCTGCTGAAGCTTGTCAAAAGTTGAAAGATGCTGTTGCTGGAGCAAATGATATGTTGGATAGGCTTAAAAAGCCTGGATCAATGGTTTCCGATGATTTGATGGCGGATATGGAACTCCATATGGGAAATTCTATCCCTTGGCTGGTTGAACAAATTGAAGTTCAAGAGATTGTTTATCGAGAAACTTGTAAAGCAAAGTTGTGTTTGGAAGAGAAGGTGGAACGTCTAGCTGAAGATCGAAGCCAACTTGTTGCACAATTAGCACGAGAAAAGAAATCCGGTCGTGAATTAGGCCAAATTGAACAAATGCAATTGGAGTTTTTGGGAGTAAAAGATATTCCTGATCTCATTAATCAATATCGATTACTGCAGATTGAAGTTAATCTTTTGAAGGTCGGCAAAGATCGAATTGGAATGTCAAGAGCTGGATCAGTTGGATCAATTGCTTCAACTCAAGCTTCACGTCCGGTAAAGTTGGAAAGAAAATTTCCACTGGAAAGTTTAACTTCATTAATTCCTGGAGTTAAAACAGCAAAAGAAAACGTTCAACATAAGCAAGGAAGTTTTCGAAGATTAAGTGCAAATATTCCACGTCCACCACCTTTTAAAGGAAACACACGTGTTGAATTGGAAAGATTTTTCCGTTATTTTGAACCATATGCTGAAAGTATTGGAATGGATAATGATGGTAAAGCTATGCTTGTTGGTTACTTCGTTCCAACTTTGCTGCCACAACATGATAGCTTGATGCAAAGAAAGCTCGGATATGAAGAAATGAAGCGCGAATTATTAAATTCATTGGGATCTGATAGTTCTGCTGCAACATACAGTTTGCGTACTGCATTGGATAAGTTTATGAAAGCTCCTGGAAAATCATATCGAGAAGCTCTTGAAGAAGTTGAAAGTAAAGTCCTCGAAGCTTATGGTAATAACCAAGGTCAACGTGAGGATGAACTTAAAAAGATTCTCCTTCGTCTAACTCAAGAAGACTGGGATACTTCTTTCAGTACAACAGTAATTCCTTATGTTGCTGAAAGTTATTATCGGTTGAAAGAGCTTGTTTTAAGCACGGAAGATGCACATAAGCTTCGTAAGCAAAATGGTGAAAGAAAGCATGCATTCGATCGTAATCATGTTGGTACAAGCTTTAAAGCTGATCGCTCTCCACAAAAGAATTCTGGTCCTTCTTATCTTTGGCGTGAAAAATCTTCTGCTGGAGCTCATGCAAGTCCACAAAGAAATGATAATACTGTTCCGTGGAAACGTGAAAAAAATTCATCTTTGTTCAAATGTTATACATGTGGAAAACCGGGACATTCAGCAAAAGACTGTATTGCTCGGGCAGAAGCACGATTGGTGCAGGAAGAAGAAGAAAGTTTTGAATTTGTTGTTCATGGTATTGTACCGGTGAATGCAGTAAATAATACTTCTGATAATGTTAAGCTATTTGGTGATCGAACTCTGCTTGAAACTCAATTCGATGGAGTTAAAGTCGTAGCAATGTTGGATTCGGGTGCTTGCGTTTCTGTTATCAGTAGCAAAGCATTGCATAAAATTCTGGGAGATGGTACCCGAACCGGTAAAATTACTCGTGAACCATCCGAAGTTTACAAATCCAGTAGTCTTGTTGGTGCAAATGGAAGTAAATTGAATGTCGTTGATTGTGTACGAATTCCTGTTGCTTGGGGCAAATATTCTCCGTCTCCTGCTCTTTTCTTTGTCGTTTCTGGATTACAACAAGAAGTTTTAATCGGAATGAATATTATCAAAGATAATCCAGTATGGTTGCATGGCCTTAAATACGCGCTCAATGCAAAGGGAAATATTCGGTTGAAAACTCGCACCAAACAAGTAAGTGAAGTTGAACAACTTGGTGGAAATACCCCATCTAAATCTGTTGATGTTGTCGGGTTAGTTGGAGTAAACGTGGATACTGCACAAAAGGTTGAAGTACTTCCGGCAATTGGTGAAGTGGTTGAACCAAGTGATAAACGGTGAAAAGATAATCCTGTAACCAAAGGAAAAGATCCTTGTGAATGCAGTGAAAAAGGTAATGCAAGTAATGCACAAATTCCTAGTATTCAAAAAGGTCGTGAATCAGTGCGCAAAATTGGCAAAACTGAGGTCAGATCTTTGCCATCAAGGCATTACAAAAGCGTTGTTGTTGGTGGTGCAAATGCTAAACAGTTGGCACATGTTATCGGTGCAGCTTACTGGTCAATTAAATCTGTTGATGATTTATTTGTTCGTGGTCCAGTGGTCTTTGGTGAAAAGATCAAAAACATAATTTTCTTACCTCATGATGAACTTGTATATTCAACATCCATCACATTTTTTATTTTGAAACAACTGGAAAAGATAAATCATGCAAAGCTCATTTTGCTTCCTGCTCTTCAAAAAGATGATACTCCTGCAACAAATGAACAATTCGCTCAGTGGTGCAAACTAAATTCAAAAGATTCACGAATGGATGGGCCCCAATCAAATCCTCTCGATCGTCGTAAACTATACTATGTTGATAGTAATGGTCTCTTAACTCAAGATGGTGAAATCAAACTTGTTGAATACCTGAATGCTAATGGATGTCAACTCAAACTCGTTAATCAATCAAGATCATCTCAGCATCATCCTAAATGGCAAAATGCTCTTGCAAATTCATGCTCATCATCGAAGTCTACAAAATCTCTGCCACATCAACAAAAGAAGCCAAAGAAATGTTACTTCTGTCAAGCTCTTGATCACCTCGTTAAAGAATGTCCTCGTCGAAGCAAACTCCAAGAAAAGATTCCGAAGAATAAAAAGTATCGGGGACGATAAATCAATGGGGGCGGGGCAAGTTATGAAAATAGTGAACTCTCTTATCCACCACTCTTTTATGACGTCCGTCTCAATTCTCTTTATTTCTCTACTCTCTTGTTGAGGTTCGTGTCGTTCTTTATTGTAATTATTCTATTGTTAGCGTTTTGTTCATTCACATCACTCTACACTTCAAATGTCTATAAATACTCTTGCGTGTCACTTTTCCTTTGTCAGTTGTATGTTATTATTTGTGTATGTATTGGCTGATGATAAATATTTAATCAATATATTTCTCTCTCGTCTCGTGGTGTTATTATCTCTCGGTACATTATTAAGTTTCCGAAGATTCTGGTGTGAAAGTGTTGGATTAAAGTAAGTTATTTGGGGATTTATTATAATTAGTTCGTGGGTTAGGGTTTATTTATGGCTTGTAAAGCTAATTATGCCTATATCCGGGGCCATGGGCATAACATCACCGGATTAGGCTTGCTTAAGTATCGTTTTAAAATTCCTAAGTGCATTGTTAAAAAGTATCAAGCCCTAAACTAAGTTACGGTTTGGTACGTGGAAAAATTTGAATAATTAATTTTTGGGCATAACTTTAAAGGTTATGTTTTTTTGGAAAATGTATTGTTGAATAGCCCGCGTTTTTGGCTAAATTTATGGAACTAGTTAAAAGCGAGGGAAAATTAGCATAATCCATGTTATGAACACAAAAAAAACAAATATAATAAAATAGTTTTCAGAACTTAAAAAAAGTAATATTTTTCTTCCAAAAATTGATGAAACTTTATTTTCACGTTTTGCTGAGACCTTGGAAATTGATGAAAAATATTTGCTGGGAACGTCGTCGGCTTTGGCACAAAAACGTATTGCATTAAAAAAGCTGAAAGTAATTGAAGGATTGGGTGGCAGGCATGAATCTTTGGATGCTTCAGATTCGTCAACTTTTGTTATAACTTTAAATTTTTACCTACCGGATGGTGATGAAGATAATTTTAAAAAATTCTTTAAAAAAGAAATTATTTGTAAATCCAGATTCGTGAAAATATATGGCATAAAAGGATCCCCTGAGGAAATATTGCAATTGTTTTCTTCAATTACAAGAGAAATTTCAATTGGAAAACTTAATTGCAACATTACACTTAATGATATAATTAAAAAAGTGCCAAATCTTGAAAGTTTTAAAATGTTGGACAACAGCCTGAAAGTGAATGGTGAAACATGGGTGACAGATTTGATGGAATACAAAAATGGCAAAAATTTTCGAAAACTTGATATTCGTTTGGAGACTATTGAATTTGATATTAAAATGTTTAAAAAATTTCTTACTGTAGGTATTTTTCTTCACAAGTTGTAAGAAGTACATATTTCAGTTTATGCAAATTTTCAAAAACTGTTTCAGACAAAATCAGTCCATAATGTATTTATTACAATATATTATGAATCCGGCCTATCAAAAGAAGGAATAAATAATTTTGTTGAAAATATCGGAAAACATTTCTTTGAAGAACAATACCCCAGTTTAAGTCACAAACCGCATATTAGAATTGTCGGTAACAGATCTAGCAGATATTTTACCTTTGATAACGAAGAACAATTTACTCCATCAAAACCTAAAATGTCGAGAAAGAGAACTCTTTACCAATGAAAACACGATATATTTTAAACGGATATTTTTTTTGTGATCTTTTTGTTCAATTTTTTTTGTACGACGTTAAAGTTTTCAGCAAAATGTGTAGTTTAACTGTATCAGTTCTTTTTTTGTCCTTTTTTTCATGAAAAACATTCAAAATCTAATTTATTGATTAAAAAATATGAAATAAAACACAAAATCTGAGGAAAAATCCCATTAAAAATTCTAATATTACGATTACGGGTGCAAATTTCCAAAAGTATTTTCCTTTGTTTTATCATAAATTTCAACATGATCCGAATAAATTATGAATCGTTTTCTTTCTTTTGTTTGAAAGACAAATGGAGATTGAAGGGATTGTCCCTCGCGGCAGACATCAAAGAATTTATAGAATAATTCAACCGTTGAATCCAAATATGTGTCTTCAGCGAGAAGGTCTTTAAAAACAAAATATCCAAATGTTGGATCTGATGGTGGAGTAATTATTTGAGCTTTTCCAAGTAAATCATTTGAAGTTAATCGATCATGATCCCATAATTCGACTCTTGCCTTTGGCAAAATATCCGAATCATTGAAGCACGAAAGTGTTGAACTAAAATTATAGGTTCCTACTGGGAATTCCGTGTAACTAAAATATTTAATATTATTAATTTCGATATCCAGCTTGTTCGGGTGGTAGTGCACGAGAATTTTCTACAGAAGCAGTAACGCGATTTGTGATAACCCGAGTAAGCAGCTTGTACAGTACCGGAAGTAAAGAAATTGGTCGATAGTTTCCAATATCTAGACGGTTTCCTTTCTTGTATAACAGAATTGTTTTGGAGTAAAATAATTCAGATGGCAAATTGGAGATATTGAAATTATTAAACTTATCTATGCCAATGGTTCATCGAGTGTAAACGTAGGTTCTTCTTCTATTCCTATCAATATCCAAAAGGGAGTAAGACAAGGTGATACTTTATCGCCTCTTCTCTTTATTCTTGTCCTACAACATGCGCTGAATCAAGTGAACTGGAGGACTGGTATTAACGTAAACGGAAGTATTCTGGGTCATCTTGACTTTGCTGATGATATAGTTCTCCTGTCACAAACTCTCGAAGGTGTTCAATTATTGCTTGATCAAGTTGCTGAGAAATGTGGTCGTGTTGGGCTACAAATTAACAACGAGAAGACCAAATGGATGTCAAATGTTCATGATCCGGATGAAGCTATTTTGCTAAATAATCAAGAAATTGAGAAAGTATCTGAATTCATATATTTGGGACAACTCGTTAAATGGCCTTCTCAACCCGGAAGATTCAACAAAGAAATATCGAGAAGAATCAGTGCTGGCTGGAATGCTTTCAACAAAGCAAAGAAACTGCTCATCTCCAGAAGAATACCTGCCAACCTGAAAAGAAAATATTTCAATCAATGTATATTTCCTGCTATGCTATATGGATGTGAAACCTGGTGCTTAACAAAAACTGAAGAAACAAGATTAGCTGTTGCTCAACGAAGAATGGAAAGAAGGATGCTAAATGTAAGATTGATAGATCATCACTCTCGGGATTGGCTACGTGAAAGAACGCAATTGAAAGACATCATCCAAGCTTCTCGTGAACGAAAATGGAATTATCTCAAAAAGCTGATGACACTTCCTGAAGATCGCTGGAACCGAAAGCTGACTGAATGGATCCCAAACAAAAAACGTCCAATTGGAAGACCGCCTACTCGATGGATGGATGACTTCACCAAATTCACAAATAAAAAATGTATTGAATTGTTATCACTTTGTTTAACTAATTATTGGTGTCTAAATATGTCCCCTTTCGTCCTGCGCGACAGATAAAAGGTTTTAAATAAAATAAATAAATAAATAAAATAAATAAATTTCGATATTTTAAATAAAGAAATAATCACTCTTTTTTGGCTTCAATAAAAGATGGAAAAATACAACCAAAAATCAATAAAACAACCCAAAACATTTTTTTGAGACAGTGATGATTTAAAAATGTTCAAGTTTTGAAAAAGTTTTTCTTCTTGCGCAAACATTTTATATAACCACATTTTGTGATGATAAAAAAAGATGATTCATTATCAAAAAAAATTAAAACTTGATTGACTATATAAAAGGTAAGAAAAATACAGGTCTATTTTTTAAACAACAAAAATCAGTTCAATATAAGAGTTACAGTATGCAGCTAATTAAAATTACAGTATCCGAAGGTTAAATAATTGTAAACAAAATTTTTTAAACAATTATTTTTGTTTTTATTTATAAATTAAACAAAGATCATCATTGAAAAAAACACCTCAATGTTAAAAGCTCAAGGTAAAATTAAAGTTTTTTAAAAACTACAGTAACCTAAACTTAACATAAATATTAGAATCAAAACTATTTACAAAATTATTTTTTTAAAACGTTTTTTTAACAAAACATAACATCAATTAAGAGTAAAAAAATAAAGATAAAAGTACAAAAAAAATTCTATCAATCATCTTCATCAAGAATTGATTCATCAATTTCGCTTTCGTCATCCCTTTCGTCATCTTCATCCAATTCGTCTTCGGCAATTCTAGAAGTCCTTGGAAGTTGAGGAACAATAAAATTTGTTGCTGTTGTTGTCATGGTTTCGGTGAATACAGTACTATTTTGACCATACTGAACATTCCTTGAACTTGTTTTCTTCAAAATTTTCATGTCATTTATCAGTTTAGTTCTTAATGTTTTTCCATTTTGTACTGTTGAATAATTTGGAGGTGAAAGAATTGATGATGCCCGTGAATCATTGAATGAAGAGGAAATATTATTCTGAGAGACATCCAAATTTATATCAAAACTAGGATTAAATGCATTTCGATGCCGTTTTGTGTTTTGCGGGGTTCGAAGAATCGACATTACAGAATCATTGAGTTCAATTGGTGCATAATTTGCCTGAAAGTTTACAGTAATTTTTCATAGCTAAATAAATTTCAAAACTAACATTTCGAATTTGTTGTGCAAAATCTTCAGCAGCATTATTCTTATTCTTTGCAGACAAATATTCTTGATTCGCTTGATTTGCTTGCATCTAAAATCATAAAAAAACAATAAAAGTACAATATAATACAGAATTAAAACATACAATATGAGCAACAGTTCCAGGTCTTGCAGTAATAGAATCAATCCGAATCGAAGCATTATCTGAAGCTTGTTGTTTCTGGCTTTGGCTTTGAAAAGGTTTCCATCGAAGTTCTTTTGCTTTTTCTTTCATTTCTTCAATTGTTCGATCATTTTTATTATTTACTTGAAATCTTTCCCAATCATAATCATTCACAGGATTCTCAATTTTCAACAATGACTAAAATTGAGATTTGCGAAAGACTGAAATAAAAAGAAAAAACGAACCAAAAATCTTTCTTTCTCTTTTGCAGTCCATTTCTTTGGAGCTTGTGGAATTTCTTCTTTTTGATTTTCTTTGTCATTTTCAGAATCCGGATATTCAATAATTGGATGATCATCAAAATCAACTGGAGAAGGAGTTCTTGTTCGATCTCGAGCTTTCTTCAGCGCCAATAATCCTTTCGGTTTTGGTTCTAAAAATGGCACAAAAATAAAGATAGTGTAAGAAAATGATAAGAGAAAAGGTTAATTGATCAACAGTTTTTCAGTTGTTAACCACAATAAATTTATGTACAAAAAGTATACCATTTTTCTTGGCCTTCTTAGCTGGAGCATGACTATTCTTTGTGGATTTTGTTACAGTTTTTTTCTTTCTATGTTTTTCAGTTTTGATTGGTCTAACTTCAATCTCTTCTTCTTCTTCAGATGAAGTTTCCAAAGCTTTTAATCTATTTCGAATATTCTTTCTCACTTGTTTTGATGCTCGAATTGGAGTATCACCAGTTTCAAGAATTTCAAGACCATCAGAAGATTCTTCATCAATTGAATCATATTCAGAATCAGAATATCCAACAAGATTATTCTTTGCTTTCTTCTTTTGAATCTTCGGCTTTTCAGTGGATTTCCTTTTTGGAGATTGAAGAGATTTTTCAGAGATTTGTGAAGTTTGAGGTGCTTCAACGCCCAAAACATTACAAAGTTTATCCAAATTTTGATTAACTTTCTTTGATTGTCGAGTTGTGGTTATTGGATTTCGAACTTCAATTACACTTCCATCTTTATCATAAACAATACTTTGATTCGCCCATGTTGCAACTCGAGGTTTTACAGTTCTTCCACTTCTAGTTGTTGCAACTGTATTCGGAGTTGTTTTATACGGAACCACTGCCTTCGTTTCTTTCTTCGCTTTCTTTGATGCCTTTGGTGGAGTTGAAATATCAAAGTCATGGTCAATATCTTCATTTCGAGTTGTAGTAGATTTAGTTTTGTAAGAAATTCTAAAATACAACGATTATAAAACTACAAATTGAATAAAGTACAAACATATTATCGTAACAAGTTTGCAGTATTCCTGTCCAGTCATCTGGAAAACCATCAGTAAACATTTCAATAACATTTGAAGGAAATCCTGAAACAACCTGTCATCTAAACAAATATGACAGTAGTAAAAAACTTACCTCGTTCAAAACATATCCCTTTATTCATGCATCCAACAAGAATATATTTTCCACCAGTTTTTGTAACTAAAGTCCTTGGATTTTCACAATATTCAATTGCACTTGATTTCCAAAGTTTCTTGGTATCATCTCCAACTAAATATCCTTCAATCATAACAGAAGAATTCTTTCCAAACTGAAATAAAGAAGTTAGTATTGCAGCCGAAAGATAAATAAATAACTTACACAAGGTCGCCATTCTTTGATTCTACGAGCTTGAGATTCTGCCATCTGTTGCAGTGTTATCTTTCTCTGTATCTTTACTATGTTAGAGATGTAAAAGATTAACTAAAAAGTAACACGTTAAATAAAAATATGTAAATTTTTACAGCTGCTTTTTTTGTCGTTGAAAAAATTGGTTACGCGCCAAAAATAAAAAATGAACGTTGGCAAAAGGAACCCAAAATGCCAAAGAACGACAAAAAGTGGAAGCAGCTTCGAGCTAATTTGATCCACAAAATTTTTTAAGTTTTTTTTTTTATTATACCTAAAAAACTTTAATTATAAATTTTATAAAATTATAAATTTATAATTAACTATGTAATACTTTGTTGAATAATTTAATAATAATAATTATTATTTGTTGCCACTATCGTCCTTTTTAAATTTTAATGTCGACTTTAACTACTGTTTCAGGTTTAGAAGGATTATAATTTAGACAATGAATTTTAGAGTGCAATATTCAGTTACCTTCAAAAATATGCTTTAAACAAAACCCTAAAAATCTTAAATTCTCAAACAGTATACTACACAGTTGCAACAGTTTTTTGCTTCAAATAAACTTTGTAATTTATAAATTCAGTAAATGTTGTTGCTCGAATTGTTGGAAAGAAAGGTTTTATCGAAACTACAGAATTAGAGCAATGTTGCGTTAAACAGAGTTCTTCTTTCACATAGACTACATTAAGCAAATATATTTATAATAATTAAAAAAATTTTTAATGAAAACGCAAAATTTATTACCATTTTGTATGTTTGTAGTAAGCAAACATCCATCCACGTTTTTCTCACCGAAACATTGTAAAAAAGCTTTTAAAGTTTTAAAAAGTAAATTAATTTTATGGTTTTAAAGCTTGTGAAAAATGTCTTCAAATATTTAATAAAGCAGTTTTTTCTTTTTATTTAAAAGTTGTGCAAAAAATATGGATCAAATTTTGAACATTGTTTTTGGCGGGCTAAATTTTTCGGCAGCAACTTTAGCGATAATTTTGTTTATTTATACTTCAACAAAACCTTTAATAAAAAATAATCTTCGAAGACTTCCATGGGCTTTAAGGTTTTGTTTTTTAAATGAAAGATGCAAACCCCAGGGCACCATGGGTTTACCTTACCCCCAATATGGCTTACTGTAGTGCTTTTGGGGAGCTCAAGAAATACTACCGTAACCCAAAAAATGTAAATAACCGTATTTTTAGGTATTACCTTATAACATGCTGTTATCCACCTGCAGTAATTTTAGCTTTAACATCCATTTTTATATCTTGCCTTTATTTTATTTTTGGAGAAGGTATAAATATTTATGTAATTTATACGGTCCAGGCTTTACTCGCATTTACGTCTATGCAATTTCGGCTGTCATTTTTAACAACAATAATTGAAAGAATTTTTGCAACAATTTATCTCGAAAAATACTGTAAATATTCTTCTGATCCATTGTCACTGGTTTTAATGGCCTCAATTTCATATGGTTGCAGTATGCTTTATATTATTTTTCTTTTAATGTGTGAGTTTTTATTTTGGGAGAGTTAATACAGTAATAATATTTTAGGGATAATTTTATTTACCGCCCAACATTTTAATTATGTTTTAGCTGTAACAGCTTTAACAATGCATATTTTAACATTGATAATTACAAAAATTTTACATTCGAAAAATGAAAAAATGTATAAATTACTCGCTTATCGAGTTTCCCTTAAACGACGATATCAGGTTTGCGAATTTTTAATCTAAAATATTTTTATCTTTCTTAAAATTGTATAGTTGTGTTTTTACGTTGTAATTCAAGTAATTTTAGATTGTTGAAAATTTAAAGGTTATAAATTTTTTATACCCAAAAATTTTGATATTTTCAATTATTGCCCCAATTGGACCCTTGGCATCCTTGTTCTACAGTATAGCCACTTTAAAACCTGCTCCATTCGCATTACATCATCTGGTATGGTTACATTTAAATTTATATAAAAACTATCCTTTAAATTTTGTAGCCCTACAATATTTCATTCATTTTGATTAGTTTATACCGATTGAATACGATCAAAAGTCGAAACCGAATTCGTCCGGTTACGGTAATGGAAGAAAAAGTATTAGCAATTATTTCTCCACTTGGAAATCAACTGCCTGCAAATATTCCAATTGATCATTATTTTGAAAATTTACAACGTCAATGGGAGAATTTTTAAAGGGTAACCGTTTCATGGAAAATGTTTTTGCTCATTTTTGGGATTCAACTACCGTAACTCACTAAAGTTGTTCTTGAAAAAAGTGTTAAAATTTGAATAAGATAGAGCAATAAATTAAAATGGAAGTATTTATTAATTTCAAAATATACATCTATCAGTACTCAATACGTAAAAAATCATAATTATCCCCCATTAACAGCACTTGATTTGAGTTTAAATTTTGGAAGTGAATCAAGCATTTGTTGATGTTCTTTTAATTGAAGGAAAGCATGAATAACATTGTAAATTGCGATGGCACATGTATAAACTTGATAACTTTCAATAAGTAAAATTAATAATTGATCATAAAATCTGTTCTTATAAATACCATAAAATCTAGGATTACGTAACCACACACCAGTAGAATAGTACCATCCATATTCAATTAAATGTCCAAGGGAAATTGCAAACTGAAATATAACAAAAAAATACAATAATAATTATAATTAATGGCTACAGTGATCAGTGATTGGGGTAAAAAGGGATCGTCCAGATAAATAATATACCGTCGAACCTCAATTTTACGCGAGCCAAGGGACCGAATAAAAACTATGTAAAATCGAGGTTCGACTGTATGCTACTACTATACGGTATGGGGATGGAATACGGTAATAATCGTATCGCCTTTGATATGCTTTGAAAAATGTCTTTGATATATAGGAAATACGGCAAATTTTCCGATGATGTCATATCTGGATGATCCCAAATCAAGAATTGCTTTTACCGAAAAGGTCAAAGCGGCTATACTTTGATCTTTGCCGCGAATGTTTAAAAGAATTATAAACTTGACTTACCAAACCCAAAACATTACAAAATTCTGACATAGGATATCTTGAATCAAACATCAGATCAGCAAAAGCAGCACCCCGTATTCCAAAATATGCATGCATAAAAAATGTAAAATATAAATCCATGAATGAAACTTTTCTTTCAGATGTTTTAAAAAATACTGCTGCATAATATTTTTCGGAAGTAATTTTGACCAAAGTTCCTAATGCTTCATGTTCGATAAAAAAAATAAAGATCAAAGAATTTGATACAATTGTTGCACATTGAATTAAGCTTTGATAACATGATAATTTAAGTTCAGTTTCAATAAGATTTCTTCCTCTTGGAATATATTCATTTGCAGCAGTGATCAATTGACGATAATTTTGTATAAGTCTTCTGATAATCTCCATCTTGAAAAGGTTGAATGACGTAGGATTTCAGTAATCAAAAAATGCATACACTTCAATCCAAATTACAATCAACATAAAAAATGCAGAAGAGTTTGAAAAAAATATGTATGCAAATTTTTGGATTTGCAAAAAGCTGTGACATTTTCTGTTTTAAAGACTTTCGGTTTTTTACAATTGTAAAACTTTTTTATTGAAACTATTTACAATCAAATAAAATATATAGATATATCCAATACGAAAACAAGAACAGAAATAATTAACACGTATTTATCCACCTTTTGCAGCATTTCAAATAAATTTGAATGATGGAAGAGTATCCAAAATTTGTGCATGTTCTTTCAAATGCTTACAAGTGGAAAACAAAAATTGACAATACATTTTATAGTTTGGTTTATTATATTTTTAAAGGATGCGTTTTTTGCTTTTTTGGGATGGTTTTTTTCGTTCTTGTTTGGCAATAAAAAATGCTTAAATATTTATTTGTTTTTGTATTAAAATGACTTCAAAATCTCTGTCAAAAGCTGAAGAAGAATTAAATGAGAAATTAGAAAAACTTCGAGAGGGATCATTACCTTCTCTTCCCCGACCAATTACACCAATATCAGAACTTCCAATTCAGTTAAAAAGTGAAATATTAATTTCAACAAGCTTCTTGAAATCATATCTCAATGAATGCCATGGCAACTTTCAACCAATTGTATTTTCTCCTGTTACAATTTCAGCTTCTTTGGCTATGATATTGTCTTCAGCAAGCAAAGAAACATTGAAAGAAATTGAAAATGTTTTTGGTAAAAGATTAATTTGCGATGAAACATGCTTTGATGGTCTTCTATATTTTAAATCTTTAATTTATTCAAATAATTTATCATTATCACCATTGTTAGTTGATTATTGCAATAAAAGCAGTGATGATTTTTTGGTTGAAGTTGACTTTGATAACTTGGAACAAGCTTTAAAGGTTTTAAAGGAGAAGTCAATTCCCTGCTGCTCTCGATTGCACCATTGACATACAAAAAATTTTAGGAAATCAATTTAGAAATATCAGCAAGAACCGACGATAAAATTTCAATAATTTTGGATCCACATCACTTCAACACCCCTTCAACATCATCACTTTGGCTTGGCAGTGCTGCAACGTTTATCGGACAATGGAATTTTTCTTTTCCATTTGATAAACCAAAGCCAGTCATCTTTTATTCAAATCCACCTCGACAAATAGATATGATTCGGCAAAAAGAAGCGCAGTTATGGAGATTTTCAGAGGATGAAGATTGGACATGTATGAATATTTTATACGGGGATGCACCAAGAAATCTTTTTATAATTTTGCCGAAAGAAAAAGATGGCTTGGAGAAGTTGATTAAAAAATTTGATTATTCAATGATACGTAAATGTATTAAAGGGTAACTGTTACGTTTCATAGCAGACCCGAACAATAGAAAAGAAAATGAGACAAAAATTACAAGTGTTGAAGATTATTTTTTTCACACCTTTTTTAAGAGCCGGGGTTTTTTTAAATTATATATAGCTTAATTCCAAAGGAATGCAACAAGAGAGTAGACAAAAAGCCATTGGGATAGAAGATGATGTTTCAAATTCTTCCCCATACGTTTTTGAATATCATTCTTTAAATAAAAAATGTCTCGTTCTTAGGATGGAAGTACTTGCAACTGCAACAATTCCTTTATTTGAAATTAAAAGCAACACCATTTTAAATGATAAATTGAAAGATATGGGAATCAATCAACTCTTTCAAAAGAATGGCTTACAAGGGAACCGTCAGAAGTGATAATTGAGTTTTAAAACGAAATATATTTTTTCGGGATGGGTTTAGGTCCCTAATGATCATACCAAAATATTACGTGCTGGTTTTTAGGTTTATGTACTTTTTCGGCACTTTGAAGTTCTGCGATTTGCCTTACTCCCCCCTTTGGATTCAAAAATGAAAAAAAATTGAAATTTTTTAAATTTCGCAAATTTTGCTCCAAATTGTTCCTGAGGGTCGGTAATAAGCGTATGCAAAATATTTTTTCACCAAAAGGCCGATAAATTTATTTTTGGACGCTTCAAAGTTCTTGTACCATTACATGACGCATGCTTAAATTGCTTTAAAAAGTGGATTTTAAACGTTTTTAAGCGGAAATATTTTATAGGGATCATTAATATGCTTATTACTAGCATTTCCATTAATTTTTAACATTTTTTAAAATTTTTTATTTTTTTCACTTTTTTGAGCACGTACTCCCCCCTTTGGACATGAGGGTACAAAACTTCAAAGTGCCGAAAAAGTACATAAACCTAAAAACCAGCACGTAATATTTTGGTATGATCATTAGGGACCTAAACCCATCCCGAAAAAATATATTTCGTTTTAAAACTCAATTATCACTTCTGACGGTTCCCTTGTTAGATAAAGCAGTTTCAGATGAAAATTTGCATGGCTTAGATTTAGCTGTTCATGCGGCAAGAATGAAAGTAACCTTAAAAACAAATAATTTGAATTTTCAACACAATAATCGTATTAATTTTTTCCTTAGTACGGTAAACTATAAACTGTTTACTAAATCAAAAATGGTTCATTAAAAATCCCGACACTGCAATTCTAATTTCAACAAATTTCTCTTGAAACTTCATTTAATATTTTAAAATGTGACATTCAGTGGTGGGTACATGTAATAAGAATGATGTAATGCAAAAAATTTTTACGTCAAATCTTTCTGTTTTTAAACATTTTAAAAAAATGTTTTGAAAAATTTATTTTTAAATTTAAAAAAAATATAATGATAGAGTCAAAAAAAATTCAATCATTAAAGTTTTGTAAAGTTTAAAAAAATACGATAAAAAAGTTCAATTCAAAATTACTATTATTGTAATCCGATCCTTTTTTTCAAGGGCATATGAAAAAGTTAATTAAAGAGGAATCTTAGCGTAATAATTAATAATTCAATAAACTTCAATCTTGATCTGCATATCCAATAATAGCTCCAACAACACTTTGATCAAATTCAGGCAAATCAGGATGAAATAACATTTCTCTGCAAATTTTAATTAAAGACCGTTTTTGTCTTTCAAGTTCAAAATTTTCTTTCTCCAAATTAGGAACTTCAATTTTGAGGTCCTTTAAAGTTGCCTTTCGCTTATTTGCATATTTCTTTTGAGCTTTATTTCTTGCAGCTTTTATTTCAGCCAATGATTTGTACAAAGGTTTTCGACCTCGTTTTTTTCCTTTGATTGAGGGGATACTGTCAGATGAGCCTTCAGAATCTTCACTATTTCCAGAAGTTTCATCTTCGGAGTTTGATGAGACGGGAGAAGCGGATGGAAGTGAAGGAATTCTGGTATTTTCGGAATTGAAGGAGTTTTGTTGTTGAAAGTAACCTTCATTTTCGAGATATTGTTGCGGTGAAGGGATTTTATTATGAGGTTGTTGATAACAGGCAAATTGTTGCGTTGGAGCAGAAAAAAGATGCTCTTGGATAGAAACTGAATTCATTCGATTGTTTAGGTTACTGTAGGATGTTGAAATTCCATGGTTCGTTTGTTCATAATGTTCTATAATACCGTATATATTAAAAGTCTTGAAAATTATGAAATAATTTACCGTAATTTTGGTAGGGAGATATTTGATTAGGATATTGATAAGCATGTGCATTATTGCATCCTGGAGTTGTTAAATGGGTTCCATTTTCATTAACAAAATTTTTAGCAGAATTATTATCATTGAGGTAAGGATTGAAAAGGCCATTTGAGTGGATTTCAATTGGTATTGAATTGTTATTTGTTGCAGTACCAAAATTTAAATTTGAGCCAATCACAGGAAAATCAGAATAATTAAAGCTTAGTTGATCATTGTTTACTAGACTATATTCATTCGGGAATCCAGAAACATCATTCCATCCGGGATTGTTTTCATTTACATCCATTTTCAAGATTCAGAGAAAGGCTTCAGAAGGCAAAAGTCTGTTTTTAAAGATAGAATAGTCGAATAACCACTCATTGTGTTTCTCTCGTTTTCAACCTTCCATTTATATAATTTTTTCCTCATTGTTTTTTACAATTTTTGAGATATTTGAGCTAAAATTTAGCCAAATCTCCCTTAGAATCTTTGAGGCTCTTTTTATCAAAATTTTTGTTATCAAAAAATCAACAACCTGTTTTCTCGCGACTCTTTTTTGGGACCATTAAAAACGAAAAACGATCACGTAATTAAAGGTGTGTTGTTTGTGTACTTTAAAGAAATGAATCATCTGTCAAATAAATGTGGGGATGAACATATCATATAATATTTTTAACCAGAAGAAAATGAACAAATGTATAAATTTTCTCAAACAGCAAATTTTCAAATAAATAGGTTTTAAACAATTTGATACTTCAAATGATAATTATGGATACGAAGCATAAAAGTGTTGTACCGTTTATCGACTCCCGAGGCATTTTTTCTTTGATGTTTTAGAAGCATCGACTCTGACTCCAACTCCGGAGTCGCAACAACACTGATAAAACGTGTAAATTCAAGGTCTTTGTATTTTTTCAAATTTAAATATGTTTGCTGCTGCATTTTTTGTAATATTTCTCTGATGTCAAAAATAACCTCTGAGTTTCATATCTCTGATTTTGCACCGAGGATTAAATTTGTTGCGGCTCAAATAATTTCAAAGTTATGTGTGTCCCAGTTATATGAACTTTAAAGATATTCTAGCGAACATTCTCATGAGCTACTTTCTCTAAAATTAAATATTTTGTTACATGTTTGTGGTATTCCAAAAACGGCGTTTGAATAATACTTTTATCTATATAACAAAAAAGAGATAAAAACATAGAATATTTAAAAGAAATAAATTAAACTTCAGTTTCTGTAGAATGACGAAACGTTCCGACAAGAATTTTGAAAAGTGTTTTTTCATCGATGCTTTCGATATCAACAACAGGAGTAGATTCCTTTGAACATTGAATCAAAAATTCAGTTGTTTTCTTATTGAGTTTTTTAGCATTAAAGAGTTCAGAATAATTGAAAAGTTGGCAAACATTGGATACAGTAATTCTGTTGATCAAATATTCTTCAACAATTTCCTAAACAAATATTTCATTAGCAATAATATCAAAAAATTATAAAACTTACCTTGATAAATTTAATATCATACTTATCAGAGAATTGCAAGAGAGAAATCAAATCTTCAAAGGGAAAACTTTTTGCAACTCCAGTACTGTAGATCAAATTTGTTGCAGCTCGAACAACTTCAAATGAAAAATCAATGATTTCCAATTTATTTTCAATTGATTCTTTCATGTTCGATTCAAGCATCGCCGCAAAAACTGGTGAAGTTTCAGCAAGAATTCTTTTATGGACCTAAAATAGTCAAAATTTACATAAATTATATTACCGTATCAAAGAAACTTACTTTAATTTGTTGTTCTCCAACAATAATTGTGAAATTCTTATTTCTTTGAAGTTTCATTTTCTTTGTTGCAATTCCTTTCTTAACTGTTAATACAGTATTCTGAATCTTTTCTCTTTCAATCAATAAAAATCCTTTAACATTAAGAATCATTTCACCATCAACAAAAAATTGTTTGATAGGATCAAAAAGTTCTTCCATTGAAGAAAAAAGAATTCCCCATCCATGAGGTTTATCATAAAGAGCATTCGAGTAATATGAAAATTGAGCTGATTCAATTGAATAATTCAAAAATGATTCAATTTTCTTTCCATTACCAAATTCCAAATGTAGAAGAATAGATGCTCTTCCCCGATTGTCTTCTTTGTTGCCGTTTGGATAAATTCGAAGAAAATATTTGACATCAGAATCTGCAGAAACATTGAACCTTTTACTTTTCAAAAATGCATTTGTGGTTGAAGTATTTATTGCTACCAAATCAGTTTCTTTAACAGTCCATTGAACATTAATTGGAAACTTCTAAAAAAGTATGCTTTAAAATAATTTAACAATAAATTAACATTACCATAACCGATGATTTTTCAAATTCCAATGTGCCATTAACTTTTACAACCAGTTCATCATTAACAAAATATCCATTTTTCGGATTGAAAAAATCATCAGTTCTGCAAAGCATTGGTCCATATCCTTGATTTGTTTTGAAAAGACGATTACAATTCTGTGTAAACTTGATTGAATCAATTGACATCGTATATTCGGCTTTAACTTCTTTAGCATTTCCGAGATTTAATTGCAAAAATAAACAAGTTTTTCCTGAATTTTCATTGTTTCCATTTGGATAAAGTGTTAAATAATAAGCAATGTTTAAGGATTGACAAGCAATGTAATTTGACGAATATTTATAATTTTTGTTTTCTGGTAATTTTTCCAAATCTTGTTTCTTGATTTTCCATTCAAATGAAAAAGGATATTTAATCATCTAAAAATTAATGAAACAAATAGATTTTTATATAAAAAAGATTAATAACATACAATTGTTGATGATTCCATAATTCTGTTGATCACAATTAAAGAGACAAAGTAAATTCTGAAAAGAAAAATTTGTATTGAAGAATTTTTCCGAATGCGCGAAAAAAAAGAATAAAAAAATTTCTCTCGACACGATCATGGAATGTTCAAAAAACAAGTTTGGGATCATTCAGATAAATTTACGTTAAGCGTTCAAAAGTTTTACACCGTAATTTAATGAATAAAATTATGTTTTTCTCTATGCGTTATACAATTCCTGTGATCTTTGGCGCGAATTCAAAGCGGTGTCATATTTGGCTACCCCCTTTCTCCCTTAAAACAACGTCATATATGGATTCCCTTGCGTAGGAAAGACACAATATAAACCAGCGATATGCAGATAAATTTGATGATTATTTTAATAGCAACAAAGATTTAAAAAACGTTAAAAGTATCAACGGAAAATCATGTTACCGCTTTGCATGTGAAAATTATGGATTCAACAAAAAATCTTATCGATTTATTAATTCTAAACAACAATTTAATATAAAACAATTTAAATTACAATAATTTATCCACCATTAACAGCATCTGGAATAAATTCATATTCTGAAATAGTTTCCAAAATTTGTTGATGTTCTTTTAATTTCCGGAAGGCATTTGTACATTTGTAAATTGATGTTACAGATAAATAAGCTTGAATAAGTTTGACAAATAATTGATATGGAAAATTATCATTGCAAATATCACAGAATTCATCATCACGTAACCATTCACCAGTAGAATAGTACCATCCATATTCAAATAATGTTCCAAGGGATAATGCAAGCTAAAAAAGATTAAGGGATTAAAATACCTTTGAAGTAAAACAAAAGCCGAGAAAAAAGTCATCAAAATGTACATATACTGTAGGATGAAACAAAACTTTCCCTATCCGGGATAGCCCTTCACAATTCGCCCACAAGGTCGTAGGCAGAAAAAAATTTCGAGGTGAGCATTTTCATTTCGGAGGGGGCACGCTTTTGATCTTTTGCCGCCGCTGTGTTACATCGAAGGATTTTATCAGTTTTCCGAGGGGCACGTGCCCCAAATGCCCTCTTCTCTACGGTCTTGTTCGTCCCTGTTTCATCACAACCCCCAAGGGGTTGTGATAAAATATGTTTTCCTTTGAACTTTACCGAAAATAAGCATTAGATTTTGGCACACTCCCTCCCACCCTTACAGCTGCACTTTAGTAAAAGGGTGCTTTTAGCACGAAAATGCACCCATTAAGCAGCTGCAGCTGTTGAATTCATAATATGGCAATCCCCAAAAAATTGCTTACCAAAACAAAAGAATTATAAAAACTTATATCTCCATTTCGTCGAAAGTAAATCAGCGTAGATGCAGTTGTACAATGTAATATCCAATATAAATGAATCAAGAATCCATAATAAATATCCATCCAAGATAGCTCATCTGCAGATGAATAAATCTTTGCAAAGATTGGTGTTTCCAAGATTAAAATAAAAAACGAAAAGGCATGGACAACTGCTAAACATCGAATCAAGCTTACATAATATTCAAATTTATATTGAATTTCAAGATCATCTTGTCCGGTTGGAGTATAATTAACATCCTGAAACCATTGCACAATAGCGTTGATAAATCTTCTAATAAATCTTGACATTTTTGAGAGAATTTAATTTTGTTGACAAAAAAATGAAAAGTACTCAAGTTGAAAATTAACAACGAATAAATAAATAATATATGCAAATTACACAAAAACATTTATGCTAATTACAGTGTTCAAACGTGTACAACAAAATATTTTCAAAATTAAATTGATTTTTTGAACATCAATCAATAATAAATATATATATATATATATTTATCCCCCTTTTGTAGCATCCGAAAGAAATGTGAAACTTGGAAGAGTATCCAAAATTTGTTGGTGTTCTTTTAGTCGAAAGTAAGCAGTTGCAACATTATAAATTATCATCACAGATTGATAAACTTGATAAATTTGAACAGCTAAAACTGCTGACAAAAAATAATATCCATCTTTACAAATAAAACAAAATTTCGGATCTCGTATCCATTCACCCGTTGAAAAATACCATCCATATTCAAAAAATTGACCAAGAGTTAAGACAAGCTAAAAAATGAAAAAAACGATATTAGACTGTGATTTTTAGGTAACCCAAGCCGGGGCAACCGGTGTTTAACATTTGTTACCAAACTACTTACCAAAACGAGAACAGCATAAAAATTTACGACAGAATACCTTCTTTCCACAATTAGATGAGCAGCTGATAAACCAAGTAAGCAATCATATAAAAGTACAAGATAACCAGTATAAAAATCCATAAATGTTGATTCTCCCGTTAAAATAAGAATTTTTGCCACTGTTTTTGCTTCAAATAATAAAACAACGATAAAAGATTCGTAAACATGCGTTGCAGATTGAATCAAGCTTAAATAATATGCAACTTTGAGTTGAACTTCAAGGCGATTTCTTCCAGTTGTAACAAAAGTACTGATTTCGCGAATCCATTGTTGGTAAAAATTGATAAATCTTAGCATAAATGGTACCTAAAAAATTTGATCAGTGTTTAAAATAAAACAAAAAATAAATGAGAAGGTTTCAGTGCCGCAACTTCGTCGGATTTTCGGGGGGTGACCGCCCTGTAAAATGTCTAAAAAAATTTCATTTGTCCTAGTATGAATTTAATTTTTCTTTGTAAACTTTTGATTTTCGGGGGGTGACATGTCACCCATGTCACCCCCTCAAGTTGCGGCACTGGAAGGTTTACAAACTTCTGTTGGAGACTAGCAATTAGCAACAGAAGCAAAAGAAACAGAAGTCCTTGAACATTGGAATAAAACTTGAAAATACGCATACCCGTGTAATTGGAATTAAATCATTTAATCGTTGTAAAAAAGCATCCATAAATCTTCTGATCATTGGCATCTGACAAATTTTGATGAGAGATATTCAGAAACGGATATGAAGTATTATTAATTGATAGCTAAAAAAGTTACAAATAATTAAAAAACTAAAGATACAATTAACATATACAGTATAAATTTGAATAAGTAATACCTGTTGTACTGTATTTCAAGATATTTAAATTTTTTATCACCAAGAAAATAGCTTTACTATAGTTTTTCTGCGTTGAAATAAAGCTACCGTAAGTTCTCTGGTTATCAAAAAAAGATAACTACCGCATAAGAACGAAATTTATTTTTTTAAAACTTAAATTTATATAAAACAATTTATTAAATCTATCTTCAAACATATTTTTTTGTCCTCAACGATTTCTCATTAAATTTTAAAAATTTGTATTCTCTTAGGGATTGTCTGGATCGAGTATTTTCGGTATTTTCCTACCCTCCTTCTCGCCCACCAGATTTTATCCTTTGATCTTTGCCACTTTTAATTTGAGCATCAACTTTTAGGTTTTGATCTATCAAAAAGATACAGTAATTTTGCACGTCTTGATTATCTTGAAATCATGTTACCCAAAAGAAAAACAGAAAGAAGCCCGCTACTTTTAAGCTTGGTTATCAGGTTATAAACAATTCTAAAAATATAACGAAGATTCAAAAACAACATCGTAAACTATTTCAGCAGCAGGTGAACGAGATTTTAGTAAAGTTGTTAAAGCAGCAGTACGATTTTTTTATGCATTTTACTTAAGAAGCTTCTTTGTCTTGCTGATTCTATCATTTGTAGGTAATGTTAATGAAAAATTCAGAACGAAAAAAAAATAATTTGCAAAGTTTCCAAAAAAATTTGCTTTTTACATTGCGTTTGGCAAAATGTTACCAAATGCCAACATGTTAAACAAAGTATTTTTGCTTTTTTCTTGCAAAAAAATAATTTCCAACATAAAAAAATGCGACAATTAATTAATCCAAAGAATTTTGGGCGTCCTTCAATTGGTTTAGCATTATTTGGATGTGGAAATCGTCCATTCTATCATATTTGTGTATTTCCAGATCGATCACTTGGTCGCCGGTATGAAGAAAATATCATTGAACAGGTAGAATTTTCTTAATCTTTAAAGTTATGCATAAATTTAAGTTAATTTTCAGGTTGGAACATTTGATCCTCTACCAAATACACAAAATGAAAAGCTTGTCTCAATGAATATTGGAAGATTGAAGTATTGGATTGGAGAAAGGAAAGCACAAATCTCGGTTCCTGTTCTTGAATTACTTGGTAGGATTTTAATATTAGCTTTATTTTATTATCAGCTTTATTTTATTATCGATTAATTACAATTGCAGGTTTATCTGGACTATTTCCTATTCATCCAAAAACTTATATTCGTGCAAGAGATCATCGTGAAACACTGACTCAACAAGTTGCTGCTCTTCAAGCGGCCGCTGCTGCTCCTGCCGATGAAACAGAAAAATCTCCTGAATCTTAGCTTTGTTTTTATTTAGTTCTTATTGTTGAATTTTGATTGTTTATACATGTGTAGTTGGGATATAAAATATTAGTTGTGTAATTTGTTTATTTAATTGAGTCCGACAAAGTTTGAATCTTCGAATATCTTGTTCCCATTTTCTATAATTTTAAAACCCTTTATAGTTGTCAGACATGGAATCGGATGCCGTGATTGACTCAGATGCTGGAAGTGTTATTGAATCATCTGATAATGGACTTGTTCTTATTAGACATGATAATGGTATTCCCGTATTTGGAAGAAAGAAACCCAAAAAGCTGAAGAAGAAAAAAGTACAAAAAAGTAAGGTTTATATTTCTTTGTTATTGTTTAACATTAATGTTTAAGCTCCTTTCAAATGCCAGCATTGCAAAGAAGAATTTCCAAATTATGATACCCATGCAAAACATGTTGAAACAGTTCATCCTGTACCGCATGCATGTCCAACACATAATTGCAGCTACCGTACTGCTCGAAAATGGTATATGCGTGCTCATATTAAAAGAGTTCATGGTCCTAAAGCAATTAAATGCCCGATTGAAGGTTGTGAAGGATATTTTGTTAAGAATATGCTAAAGAAACATGTTAAAACTGTTCACATAAAGGTTGATCAAAAGTCACCGGCAAAGCTTCGGAAAACTGCTCAAAAATGTTCATTTTGTGATTTTCAAACTGATTCTTCAAAGGAATTTGAACATCATTCAAAAGATTTTCATTTAATTGGTTTAGCTTGTCCTGTTCAAAATTGTGAAGAAGAAAAGATATTTGCCGATAAGCTGGAACTTCATTTTAATATTGTACATCCTGCAGTTGAATATGAATATTCTTTGGGAAAAGGAATAAAGCTGAAAGATTTGAATGTTGAAGATAATGTAGAAAATGAAGTTGCTGATGAAAATGAAGAACAAGAAAAAGAAAATTCAGATGCCGATGATTATGGATTTGAATCTGTCGCAACTGCTGGTGGTTTTAGTATGTCTTTTGTTTTATTAGTAAATTATATTTAGATTTTTTTGCTTTCAGACGGCTTTCAATGCTCTAGATGTCCCAAGACTTTTATGCTTCGACGAGCTCTTATTCGACATATTTCATCCGTACATGAAAAGAAATACAAGAAATATGAAAGAGCTAAGAAATTTTCATGCACTTTTGAAAATTGTGACAAATCTTTCAAATGTCAAACTTTGCTGAATGATCATCTCAATATGCATAATGGAAACTATGCTTATAATTGTGACAATTGTTCACAGAAATTCTTTGCTCGAGCTCAATTTGCTGTTCACTTATCAAAATACCATAACAAAAGTATCAAAGATATTCCAAAGAATACATTTATGTCTGAAGCTGTGACAGTTGCTTAATGATTATAATTGTGCATTTACATGGAATTTTTATATAATATTGTTGTTGATTTTACCGTTAATTTTTAGTTCGTTAATTAATTTATAAATTAATTGTTTCATTGTTTTTGTTATGTTTTTTTAAAAACCGTTTTTACGGCTTTCGTACTTTTCACCAAATTTAGTTTTTCCATTTTGCATCTATCATTTCTTTGAAAATCCGTAAAAATGTTTGTAGTTTGTTATCTACACACGTTGCTACCGTAATCAACAATGATAGTTACATGATTCACCGATCATGTCAATTTATTTGGCATGCTTTGTTTCATTAATTTTTCTTCCCTTCATTTATTCTGCAGCTGCAGATTGTCCATTTGTTCCAAAAACTGTATTGCATTCGGGTAAAATTGCAAATATTGGATTTGAAAGTGATTCAAAGAAATGCAGTGATGCTATTCCCCTAGGTCCATTAGAAACATGTTCTTCCGAGATTGCAGATGTAATATTTGGACCAGATCCAACAATTCCAAATGGCACAAATGTGTTAGTTTTTATTTTTGGCTTAAAAACACTCCAATAAATAGGATTTCAGAATCCCATACATTGATTTAAATGTAAATATAATTGGGCATGAATTTATTTCGGATATCTTTGTTCAACTTGAATGCCTTTATGCTCCAAATAAAGAGAATTCATATTGCCATAATCATTCAATTCCAATACTTAAATGGGGACGAAATTATTGGCCATGTCGGCATCACAAAATTCTTTCAAATCCAAATGAAGTTAAACTTCCAATTATTTATGAGCATGCTTGTTTTCGGATGCATGGTCTATCCCATTATCAAATGCATGTAACATTTGTACCCCAAAATTGCCGACTACAGTATATTGTTACTCTCCCCCATGACTTCCAGTTAGATCCTGCAATTGCATTACATTATAAAAATGATTCCAGTTGGAAGACTGCCTGGTCCCCGATGTTAACCCTCGATCCTAATGATAAAGAATTTGTTAAAATGCATGTCACATCCAATCCCTCCGACAATAAAACACATATCACAATGGCCGTATATCAAAAATTTAAAGATGGCACAAAACTTATCTATGATGATGTAATTGCACCCCCGGATAAAAGTATTAAATTTCATGCTGCCGCTGGCGATTATCATGCATTTGCTTATGTGAAACATCAAGAATGCCGCCTGATTTGTAATAAGCAAGAACTTGAAATTAATTCCTGTGAAGTCTGCAATCATACTTATTTAAATTTTACTCTTTCTGAAAATCATTTAAGTGGAGCACAAAGTTTATGGAAGGTTTTTACTTCGGTTATGACATATTTAATGTACTTAATTTTGAGTAAGTTTTATTTAAAGTTATTAGTTAGATTCAATGGGTTACGGTATAAGCAATAAGACTAATAGGATTATGGTAATCGTTACTGAGAATTATAGGGATTACTGTAATTACAGTAACCGATATTTTACAACAACTTTTCATTCTTTTTAATTCTTATTTTTTTTTTCAGTTTTATTAGGCTTTGCTGTAATTACTGCTGCAGGGATATATGTATATTATCAGATAATTCGACCAAAACGATTAGCCCGTCAACCCCCTCAGGCAGTTGAAATGGCAGCTCGACCAAAAGTGTTGATTATCTATTCTGATGATTGCATTGAACATTCAGCCGTTGTTGCGGCATTTGCCGAATTGTTACAACAACATGCAAATGCTCAAATAATGATTGATACCCATAATCTCACCGATCCATCCATAAAACCCAGTTTATGGTTGCTTCAAGCAATCACAGATGCCCAATATGTTATTATTATCTTTTCTGAAGCTTCATCAAAAATTATGTCGGGTGAAACATTGATATCTCGAAGGCCGTTTCCAGAAATGTTTAATTCTGCTGTAAGACTTATCATATCTGTAAGTTTTGATAGCTACAGTATCTTGAGAGATATAATAAATATATTTTTGCAGAGGATTAATGATATCCTATCAAGGGAAGGCATTCAATTGCAAAATAATAATCAACGAATTTCTCCATCTTTATCAAAATTTATCATTTCAAGATTTTCATATACAGATCAAAATTCCATTCCTGAATATTTTTCCCTTCTTCCATGTCGTCGAGTTGTAGTCCCAAAAGATTTGGGACTTTTATTTGGATATTTACATGGTGTTGATGTTAGTCAAAGAAATTCTCTTGAATTTGAGGCAGATTTGGCACCGCTGAATCAAGCAATATTTGCATATCAGCAATATGTGATAAATAATCCTGATTGGCTTCAATCAAGGTTTGTAATTCTTAGATTAACAGGGATTCTGTAAAGACTTGCGATTTTTTTGTAGATTTGAAACAAAAAATACGGTAGAAGAAGAGATAAATCCAAGAGAAGTCTCGGATAGATTACCACTTAAAAGTGAAATTGATAAATATAATGAAGATGCCATGGAAGAACTGGCAACAAAATATAATATTACGCTTCCACATGAAACTGATGATGAAGAGGAAGATGATGAAGTAAAACAACAGCAGTTTGAAAACGGGAAAAATGTTGAAAAGTACAAACTTATCGGAGATCTTGATGATATTTCTTCTGCTTCTTCAGATGATGATTAATTATTGATTAATTAATATTAATAAATTATTTATTTTTTTGTTCACAACTTATGCAAATGAGCCACAGTAATCTTTAAAACAAGAATTTTAAAAAGCTTTATTAAAAAATATTATTAAAATTCAGCAAATTTTATTAAGCAATGTGAAATAGCTTCATGTAAGCGATTAGAAATTTTGGACAAGTTTTCAATTTTTAAAAGGGAATCATGATCCCCTGGAGTTAAAGTTGTGATAATTTCTTCAGCATATTCGGCCCATCCATTATCAATGAAAGATCGGACAAGGTCTTTTGTTAAGGTTGGCCTAAAATTTGTTTTTAAATATTTGCATGAATACCAAACACACCTACAGTATTGCTCTTCTCAGCGGAGTATCAGTTAATTCAGAAGCTTTGAAAGAAAAAATTCCAACTCTTGAATCGTAATTAAATTTATGGTCTTTCAAAAGTGATGAAAGAAAAACTGATGCTTCAACAAATTGTTCACTGTCAGGGATAGATTTGAATTGATCCTAAAAGTTCAAAGATTTTGAGATATGCAAATTAAGATAAAAGTTAGACTTCAATATATTCTTTAATTCTGTCAAGATTAAGATTTTCGGTCCCGATAGTCCATGAATCAAACATGATGACATTTATTGATTGATTTGAGACAGCTTTTTCATCGAGTAATTTAATTGCAATTAATCGAGCCATCATTCCACCAAGTGAATGTCCCATCAGAATAATAGGATTCCCAGAAGCGTGAATCAGAATCTAAAAATTATTGATGGATTCTAAATTTGCATAATAATGATTTACTTGAAGTTTATAAAATACTGCTAATTCATCCAAACTTTTTACACCATATTTGATATCAAATGGTATCCCAAAAATGTTGTATTTGTCAGAAATAATTTGTGCCAAAGAATAAAATGGATAAATTGTTCCACCAATTGCATGAATACAGTAAATATTTGCTTTTGGATTTGTGACAGTTTTGATTTCAGCAATTTGAGCTTTTAATTCTGCTGAAGAATACTGTAGTTTTGTTAAACATTTTTGAATTAGTTTTTCTTGTTCATCAAATCTTGGAGTACGGTAAAGAACATCAATGCCGATATCGATTCCAAAATGAGAATTAATTTGAGATTTTAGAGAAAAGAGATTAAGGGAATTCCCTCCAAGAAGAAAGAAGTTGCCCTCAGGGGTTATTTTTGTTGTTGGATTTAGGCCAAGAAGGGATCTCCAAATTGATGATAACTTTTGTGCGATCGGTGATTCATGTTGAAATCCATTTTCGAGGGATTTTAAAAAAGTTTGTGAAAAGACTTCTTTCAACTTTTGTTTATCCACTTTTCCGCTGAGATTGATAGGAATTGATTCAACAAAGATAAACCTGTCAGGGATGTTTGTCGGCGGAAGCTTTGAAGTTAGGTTTTGTTTCAACTCATTTTGATCAATTTCCCCGGAGGCAGTTGATTTCAAGCAATAAAAACAAACCAAAACTTTTCGCATTTCTTCATCTTCTACCGTAATCACACATTGTTTGACCTTTGATTCGACTGAAATAATCTCCTTTTCAATCATTGAAGGATCAATTCGAGTTCCATTATGTTTTAGGAAACCAGATTTTCTTCCAAGAAATTCCAATCTTCCATCTTCAAGCCTTCTGGCGAGATCTCCAGTTGCGAATGCTTTCTTCCCCAAATCAGGGAGCCATTTGAAGCTGCTTTGATCTTCTTCAGATGCGGATTTCAAATATCCTCTTGCAATATTGCCTGTTAAATATATTTCACCAATAGCTTTTGAATGTTTAGATAGAATTTGCCCTGAGGCGATAAGCAAAACTTGAGTTTGTGGAATTTCTTTTCCAATAATTGCCGGATTTGGTGGATTTAATTCATTTTTTGGGATAAATTCACTCGTAGCCCAAACGGTTGCTTCTGTTGGACCATAAATTTGAATAATTTGAAGTTCACTTTGATTTACAATTTCAAGATTTGTTTTAGCTGGAGTTTCACCACCAATAATCAAATATTGAAGATTTTTGAGTTGTTTAAATTTTTCAAGATCGAAATTTGATAAAGCATTAAAAACTGCTGAAGTTAAGAAAAGATGAGTTAATTGATCAGCTTGAAAGATATTTTCAACAACACTCATAAGAGATGGAAATTGAATTAAACATGCTCCAGAAGTTAAAGCGGCGTAAATATTAAAAACACTGACATCGAAAATTGTATTAACAGAATGTCCGATTGTTGAAAATTGATTGATAGAAAGTTGGGATTTGGCAGCTTCAAGAAAGTTTAAGACTTGTTGATGCTCAATTTGGACACCTTTTGGAAAACCTGTTGATCCACTTGTAAAAAGGATATACATAAGGGAGTTTGAGAATTGTTTTGTTGGATATGGCAAAGTTGTTGAATTTGAATAAGTTAGAATCTGATCAGGGCTAAAGCATTTGAAGGAATTCAATGGAGTTTCAGAAATGACAAAATTTGAATAATCAAGCAACGAAATAAGTTTTTCATTATAAGCTTCAGGATTTTTAATATCCAAAGGACAATAAGCAGCCCCTGCGGCCATAATTGCCAAAAACCATTCAATTTGTTCATTGAATCCAAGAATAACAGGAATCACATCTTCTGAAGTTATTGATCGATGATTTACGGAATTGAAAGCCTTCTGAATCCCAGATGCTTTGTTTAATATTCGTTGTTTTAGCTCTCCATAGGTTACAGTATTCCCATTAGGAAGTTTAATTGCTGATCGATCTGGAAATTTATCACATTGTTTTAACACTTCTTGAATTACAGTATCCTTGTTGTTGGATGTTTCAATTTTTTGAAAGCATTTTTCAACTTTTAACGAATCATTATTCAAATTTCCATTCCCAACAATTTTCAATTCTTTCAAAAATTCTTCAGCAAAACTTTCGATCGTTTCTTTTTTGTACAAATCAGATCGATAATCAATTAAAAGTCGCTGCTTTTGATCTCCAATTTCATCGATTGTTATAGATAAATTGAAGATTCGGTTATTTGTTTCTTGGGTTACTGTAGCTTCAACATTTGGAATATTTACAGTAGGAAAATCCAAATTATGTCGATAATTAAAATATATATCAAAGATATCTCCAGAAGCTGATAGCTCTTGTCGGGATTTTCTCCATTCTGATAGGACACGATGATACGGTAGATTTTCTTTGGATTTGGTTTCAGAAAATTGAGTTTTGATTAATTGTAAAACTTCAGAAAAATTGTCCGAAAATAATTGAGTTTTGTTTTCAATAGTAAAAATGAGATTGTTTAAAAAGTATCCGATAAGATTCTTTGATTCTGGGATGTTTCGACCAGATGAAGCTATCCCAAACATTAAATTGCCAGTTTGTTGATGTTCGGTCCATTTTGAAATTGTTCGAGAAAATGCCAGTAAAAGTAAAGTGTAGAATGATGTTGAATATGTTTGACATTGTTGCTTGAGGGCATCTACAGTATCCATGGGAATGATGAAATAAAGAGTATCAGATTCAAAGATTCTTTTAATCGGAGGTTTAAAGTCGCAAAATAAACTGCTTGGTGTAAAAGTTGAAAGATATTTCGCCCATGAAATGACTCCATTTTGATCAAAATTGGCTCGAGAATGCAATGCAAAATCGATATATTGAATTTTCGTTGCAGGAGGTTCAGGTTCTCTGCCTTCAGAAAATGCTTTATACAAAGTTGAAAATTCATCAGCAAAAATCGTCATTGACCAACCATCAGTAACAATATGATGTTGAGAGACAATCAAAATAAAACTTTTAATTTTTGTATCACTTTCAATTTCAAAAGTATTCAATCGGAAAGAATTTTTGGTAATCTTGAATCGAAAATTTCGTTCTTGTTCAATGACTTCTTGAATCCTTTCTCGATTAGCTTTGATCCATTTTAATTGATAAAAACTGCTATCAATTGGTTGAATAATTTGATAAGCTTCTGATGGCTCTAAACTGCCTTCAGAAGTTTCAAAAATACTTCGAAGACAACTTTGCCGTTGAATCAGCTCCAAAAGCGCCAAATTTGCGGCTTCTTTTGAAAATAAATTTGAATAATTTTCTGTGAATTTAATTGTAAAAACAATATTATAATGGATTCCAGGTTCAAGATGATATAAAAGATACATTTGTTCTTGGGGTAAACTTAACGGGAATTTTTCACCTTCAGAATTTTCAATTGGAATTAAAGAATTTGTTTCGGAATTTTGTTGTTGGGAAATTTGTTGATAAAAATCAGCAAAAATTGGATAATCAAAAAGTGTTGAAACATTTGCAGGAATTTTTAGGTCTTCTTCAATCCTCCAACATAACTGTACTCCATTCAGGGAATTCCCGCCAAGAGAAAAGAATTCACTTTCATCGGTGATTGGGGTTGAAGTTGCAAGGCATTCTTGCCACAGGGTCAAAAGATGAGATTTGATGTCATTGATGGCATTTAATTCGATGGCATTTTCAAGTAAGTCATCTTTTTTCGGCTTCGGCCCTCTTCTTTCGTGCCAACATTCAATTTTATCAAAAATATATCCCGGCAAATCCTTTGACCTTCCGTTCTTTCCGAAAAGTTTCATCCAATCAATTCCAATTCCACATTTCCATAATTCTCCAATTACTTCCAACCCCATTGCCACTTTTCTTGGGGCACTTGAAGCTTGATCCTTTGTTTGCAGAGTTCGAACAACTTTTATATCAGTTCTTCCTTTCTGAAGCAGCAAATTCTGAAGCATCCCTGGAGGCCCAATTTCAACAATCACTTTTAACCCTTTGTTCTTCAATAAAGTTTCCAAACTTTTATCAATTCTTACTGGATTTCGTAAATGTTGAACAAAATATTCCTTTGGATTTTCCAATTCAGCTTCAAGAATTTCACCATGCAAATTTGAGATTACTGATTTTTGCGGCTGTTTAAATTCAAAATTTTCCATCAATTTTTCAAAATCCTTTAAAATTGGATTCATCATGGATGAATGAAATCCACGTGCCGTCTTCAAAATTCTCATATCAATTTTATCTGCTTTCAATTGGACAATAAATTTATCCATTGCCTCAGGGGGTCCAACTGCCACTTTTAAAGTTGACGAAAGATGTGCAGAAATTTCGACATTTTTTGGGATTGTTACAGTATGCTTCGGATCTTTGAAGGAAACCATTTTTGCAGGTAAAGTTTTTGCCATTAAAAGAGATCGCCGAGCTAAAAGTTTAATTGTTGCCTCAGGGGATATTGAAGCAGCAAAGGATAAAGCTGCATATTCTCCAACACTATGTCCTAGTACCGTAACAGGCGAGATTCCAACAGATTCAAGTAATTCTGAGATTAAGATTAAAGTGATAAATAATGCAACTTGAGCATATTCTGGTTTTTCTATTAAATCTTGTGATGCTTGAACTTGATTGAAATCAATCGAAAATTCTTTTGAAGCAATTGTTGTAAGTTTATCGTACCGGAATTTCAGGGATGGAAATGTTTCAAAATCGATTTTTGTAAACATTGAAGCATATTGAACACCCTGAGGGGCAAAAAAGAATGCAATATTCGACGAAGTTAAAGTGTCATCAGGTACAGTAGAAATAAAAGTATCAGAAAGGGTAAGTAATTGTTCATATGCAAATTCGGGAGTTAAAGATGTAATAAAAGTACGGTAAGAAAAATGTGGGCGATAAAGTTGAAGAGTTTCAGCAATTTTTACGAGTTCTTCAGGCACATTTTGTTTGATATGTTCAGCCAGTTTTGTTGCATATTGCTTGCATGATTGAACAGATTTTCCAGTGATTGGCAAAATAACACTTTCATTTGCAACTAATCCATCAATGCCATGAATTAGTTTTTGTGGTTTTGGTTTTTGCAAAATTAAACAAGCATTTGTTCCACCAATTCCAAATGCATGCACCGCTACAGTAATATTTTCATTCTGAATTGCATAATTTTGTTTGTTGATCCTTATCCATTTATTCGAAGACACCTCAGGGCATTCATTATTCAAATTTATCTGTTTTGGGATCAAAGATCTTTCAAAAATTCCCAAACATTTAAAAATTCCTGCCATTCCAGCTCCAGCAAATCCATGCCCGATATTAGCTTTCACAGATCCGATAATCAGTTGTTGTTGATCTTTCTCGAATTTGTCTTGCCAATAATTTGCATAAACTTCAATGATTGAATTTAGTTCAATTCGATCCCCGATACTTGTTCCAGTTGCATGACATTCAATGTAATCAATCTCTCCGGGATTTATTCTTGCATCATTCAATGCAATCTTCAGCGCCAAGCTTTGTCCTTTTCCAGGTGCCATAAAATTAGCTTTTTCAAATCCATCATTTGATATCCCATATCCTTTAATCAAACCATGAACGATATCTCCATCAAAAGTTGATTTATACAAGGATTTAAGAATCAAAACTCCAACCATGCTTGCTGGAATGATCCCTGTTGCTTCAGAATCAAAAGGTCGACAATGGCACTCTTTCGCCAATGCCATTCCTTCCAATCCGACGTTTCCATTTGGAATGATAATATTTGAAGCTCCAACAATTGCAATATCCGCCCTTTCAGATTTTAAGCATTCAACAGCTTGTGAAATGCCAACCAAAGCACTTGAGCATGCTGAGTATACGGTAATGGCAGGACCTTTCAAATCCAACAAATGTGAAATCCACATTGCTCCAAAACTTTGTTGATTCTTTGAATACATTCCTGCCAAAAAATCTGTATTCGATTCTGAAGAATAATCATTTGGTTCACCGCTACAAAAGCATGCCACTTTCAGTGATGCCCTCTGGGGATAATACCCTGAGGCTTCAAGTGCTAAATATGAATGTTGAAGAAGATGCCGAATTTGTGGATCAAGATTTTTGGCATCTTGGGACGAAATATTAAAGAATGCTGGATCGAATGCCGAAATATCGGGGATTTGTCCGATGGCATTTAATCCGGATTTTGAGGATGTGAAAGTTGTAAGGAGCTCTTTCCCAGCAAATATGGCATCCCAAAATTCTTTTATTGATTCACATCCTGGCATGGCACCAGAATATCCAATTATGGCAATATCTTTTGACTTATGGCATTCATCTTTAGCATTTATGGTGGGTACAATTTTTTCAACAATCGTTTCAACTTCTTCTTCAATTTCTACAGTATCCGGAAATCGTGCCAAAACAATATCTGATAATTTTGCAATTGTTGGATTTTCGTACATTTCAGGTGCCGAAATTTTCACGCCAAATGCAACTTCAATTTTGGCACGAAGTTCTTCGATCATTAAAGAATCCAACCCAATTGACATTAACCCAAGATGTCGATTAACACTTGCCAATCCAGAAACTTCACATGCAAATTTTTCTATCCCTTCAATGATGGCATCGTTTGTTGGCTTTAAAAGATGTTTTGTTTGTTTTACAGTTTTTATTTCTTTTTCTATCAACGTTTTTGTTGGCACTTTTCCAGTTTTCAAATGTCCCAGCATTGGTTCAAGCTCTTTTTGCTGCTCACAAATTACATCAAAATTTCCATCAAAAACAACAATTTTTCCATTTCGGCATAAAATGCCATTTAAGATATTTGCACCTGTTTTCTTTTCAATCATTTTCCAACCACCTGCTTCAATCTGTTTTCGAATTGGTTCTGCCTCAGCAGAGGCCAACATCCCAGCATCACTCCATGGACCCCAATTAATTATCAGTTTTTCAAATTTTGAAGGATATCCTTGGATCAAATTTTCCATTGTCGAATTTGCCCATGAATAATTCGACTGTCCAAATGACCCAAAAATAGCTGCCACAGAACTCATGGCAATGAATTTCTTAAAATTGGCATTTTCAGATGCAAGTTTTAACAAATTTTTTGTTGCTTCAATTTTCGATGGCACAATTGTTTCAAAATGTTTTTTCGTGGCATTTTTTGCCATTGAATTATCGATTACTCCGGCACAATGAACAATGCAATCAATGTTGGATTCAGTCGAAAATAAATTTTGAAGGAATCTGAAGTCAGAAGCATCACCTTGAATATTTTTGATTTTTGCATTGAAAGCATTTTTTGGCAAAACTGAGTTTGTCGATCTTGAAAGAAGCAAAATTTCTTTGGCATTTATAATTTCTGCAACAGTTCTTCCGATCCCACCATTGCCTCCAGTGATTAAAACTTTTTCAAATTTTGAATTCTTTGATTTTTGATGATTGGATTGTGGAAGATGAACAAGTTTTTGGGAATAAATTTTATCATTATCAATTGTGATAAATTGATTATCTGTTGATGCCACAATTTTTAAAGCCTCCAACAATTTGCTATCATTTATAATCAAATCATCATTCAAGGTAATGGATGCCATTGTTAAATGCCGATTTTCAGATGCCATTGATCGAATTAAAATTTCAAATGCTTGACAGGGAGTTGAAAATATGCAAATTATGCATTTAACATTGTTGGAGATAAGTTTGTTAATTGTTTGGGTAAGAGCAAATGCCATTGCTGGATTACTGTAATCGGTATTATTATCGTCTGCAGTAATTGCAAGAATAACATGTTGGAATTTTAAAACATTTAACAAATTTTGTTTAAATGGAAACATCAAGGTTTTTGCCATGGCATTTCCAAAATTTGCAGATTTTTCATTAAAACTTAACACTGCGAATTCATCAATTACAGTATCCAAGTTTGTTACAGTAATTTCTTCCATTTCTACAGTATACAACAACTTTTGAGCTTCATCATCGAAAATTCCAGAATGAAGTTGATGCCACCATAAAGGCCTTGAAGGCTTTTCAAGAGGCCAATAAAACTTTTTTTCTCTTTTTACACCATCAAAAATATGCAAATTTAGCCATTGACATTCACTTGCTTCTAATTTAAGGGTAATTCCATCCACAAATAGTTGTCCAATAAAATCATTTAAAGCTTCAGAAGGCCGATAAATTTCTCCAGATTTTGGATTAACAAAAAGTGAACTAAAAGAAATAATTCGAGATTTTGAATTTTTTGATGGAAGTTCTGTGACAACTTTTGCAGGGGAATTTAATGAAGACAGAAGTTTTTTGAAAAGTTGTTTCCATTCTGCCGGAAAACAGGTTGGAAATGCAATTAAATCAATTTTGAGATTTATTGATTGAAAGAAAACTGCCAAAAGTCCATTGAAAAGCAAACAGGAATGGAGATTTGTAGAGATTAAAGATTTTGAAAAAGTTGCCAAAATATTTGCATATTTGAGAAGGGCGGATTTAAAGATGGAATGATTTTGTAAAAGTTCAGTGAGAAAAAGTTGGGAATGTTCAAAGTTTGAAAAGATAAAGCTAAAAGTTGTTGTTGGAGGATGATTTTGAGATGGATAAAGGATTGATGGGGATGAGGGTACTGTAGTATTGATAAGCATAGAAACTTTCGTTGGACCTGTTCCAAGTAAAGTTATTGTTGGAAGTTTTGTAATTTTCAATGGTTTTAATTTTAACAATTCTTTGAATTTATTCACTTTTTGTTTCAATTCAACTTCATTTTTGGCACTGATTAAAACAAGTTTTGATGGTTCAGCTTTGGCATCATTGGCATTTTCAATTTCGGCACTTTGAATAATAATTGAAGAATTTGTTCCACTAAATCCAAAACTATTAATTGCAATTGTTTTTATTTCTTTTTCTTCTCCAATAATTGGCACAATAAGTTTTTCGGCATCTTTCAACCCCTTAATTTTGGCATTCATTATCTCAAAATGCCGTTGTCCTGGAACATATCCATTTTTGATCATTTCACATGCCGCAATCAGTGAAACCCCTGCGGCACAAGCTTCGGCATGCCCAATATGAGCTTTCATCCCTGTCAAAATTGCCCTTTCATTCTTTTCCAAATTTGGTGCCAAAACAGTCAAAACAGATTGAACCTCAATTGGATCCCCGAGTTTTGTCCCAGAGCCATGGCATTCAATTACATCAATTTTTGGCAATCCCGCTTTCGCAATGGCATTTTTGAGGGTCTCAATTTGTGATGTTGAGAATGGCACGGTCAATGCCGAAGCATTTGCATTATGTTTAATTTCCCAACCTTTAATTTTGATTTTTCCCGTTGGATTTTTTGAAGATGAAAGAATAACAACGGCAACTCCCTCAGCTCTGGCATATCCATCAGCATCAGCGCTAAAAACGGCACATCTCTGATTCGATGAAAGCATTCCAGCTTCCGAAAGAAGGATCGTTGAATCTTCACTTAAAATATAATTAACTGCTCCAACAATGGCATATTCGATTGTGCCATGACAGAGATAATCACAAGCTGAACAAAGTGCCGTAGCAAAGCTTGAGCATGCCGTATCCAAAGTCATGGCAGGACCTTCACAATGAAGCCAATGCGCAATTCTTCCTGCAAGACAAGATGAATTTGTGCCAGTTGTCAGATAACTTTTTGTAGTATTGTATTTTTTAGAAATTTGCATAAATTCATTACTGCAAACTTTTTCAAAGTCACTTGAAGAGGAGCCAATAAAGACTCCAGTTTTCGATGGCATTTTTGAAATCTTGGTATTTTTGAGGGCTGCTTTGGTACATTGAAGAAGGAGTCTTTGTTGAGGGTCAATAAAGGGGGCTTCTTTGGGGGTGATGTTGAAGTCCTCAGGGCAAAAGATGGCTGGATCAAATTCAAATAAGTTTGAATTTGGAGGGATTGCTTTAGGTGTCATTGTTGGTGTGGTGTATGAAGTAAGATAATCCCAAAACGCCTTGACATTATTAGCAGGATATGCAAATTTGCATGCATATCCTTGAATTTCTATCACTGCTTTGTCAATGGCATCACCTTCAATTTCGGAATCAACAACAATTTTTTTATGTTCTAATGGAGGTGGAAGTAAATGAAATTTTGGGGGAGCAGATAACTTTCTTGCTCCATCTGGAAAAGTGCCATCCCCATCCGGCCAATTTTTGACCCATCGAGGAGTCCTTGAATGCCCAGCTGCTGCTTCCCCACTTGAAGATGAACCACTTGGACTTCGGAATGACCGCTGTGAAGCCCAATCTGGAGACCAAGCATTTCTTCGAATTCTTTTATTCAAATTTTCAACAATTGATTTTCTTTTAGGAAATAACTTCGGTTCAGCCCTTAAGGGGACATCCATTTTAACAGCTGTGACCCCCTTCATTTCTGCGATAATTTCATTTTCATAAAATGCCGAAACATTTCCTTCAATAAATTTTTTATTTTCAAAATAAACTTCGGCTTCAATTTTAAATTCAGAAATCTCCAAAATCTCTTCATTTAAATATCGATTTTTGATAATTATTTTATCAAATTTTATTGGAACAAAATATTGATTTTTTGATCGATCAAAGATTATTGCGGCAAGTGCTTGAAGGCATGCTTCAAAGATTAACCATTTTGGTTGGATATGATTAAGCTCAAAAATCAGTTTGGCGGTTAATTTTAAAGTTGAACGGCGGATTTTTGATAAAAGTTGTAACTTTTCGCCATATTCAACGCCCCGTTTTGCCATTGATGAATAAAAATTTGCCGGATTAAGGTGTGCCATTTTGGATGTTGAATGTGATGCTGATGGGTTAATCTGGGATGGAGAAATGAAAGAATAATTACAGCATGTTTTTGGTTTTGAGGTGGATTCAGATTCTGAAAAAAGTTTTATCTGATCTTCTGTAACAGAAATATTCAGAGAATTGAGTTCTTTGAGTTCAGTGGCATGATTAAAATGAAGTTGAGAAATTTGAATAATTGAAGTTTTTGAAGCTTCTTCAGCAATAATTTTTAGAAAGTAATCAATCTCAAAGGCAGCTGGAATAATGACTTTTGAATCAAATTTGTGATCTTCGATAACGGAAATATCAAACATTGTTGGAAAAAGTTTCATTTTTTGATTCATTAAAAATATTTGTGGATCATCCTCAAGTTCAGTTGATTCTGTTTTTTGTTCAGATTTTGAGCGATGAAATGCTTCTCGTCTGATTTGGCTTTCTTTGGCATTGATTGGATTTATGCCATTCGTTAAAACAGATTTTGATTCAAATTTTGCTTGAATAAATTTAGCCAATTCTTTTGGAGATGGATTTTCAAAGATGTCTATGATGCTGATGGCAAAGTTTTGTTGGAGTAAAAATGAAAGCTTTTTGGAGAGATTTTGTGCCAACATGTACAACTTCAAAGAATCCAATCCAAGTTCCATGAATCCCATTCCATGATCAAAGTCGGCATCTGAAGGAGATAAAGAAAGGATTTCAGAAACTTGTGAAGCGATGGCAGATTCGATGATTGTTGCGGTGATGTTTGAAGAAGTGGCAGACGAGAATGGCATGGAATTGTTCGGGGTTGCCGTGGATGGAGCTGATGTTGTTTCATTTGATTTTTTGGTGGCACTTTCTTTTCTGCCATCATTAAAATGTTTTTTGGCATTATCATTATCGGTATGATCCCGTTGAGATCCAAGCAAAACAATTCCACTCAAATCTTTCCTGATCTTAAAAACCTTTGTCCAATCCATTTTTGCAATCATTACTCGATCAATATTTTTATCGATTACGAAATCCAGCCCTGAAAAGCCTTCTTCATTGCTTAATCCAATGAATCCATTTGCATTCAATAATCGATTAACATTTTCATCGGCTGCTAAAATACATGTTTTACTGTAATTGGTAAATTACTGTAACTAACAATCTCAAAAAGAAAGATCTTGATTTAAAATTGGTAGCCAAAATTTGCATAATTTTTATCTACAATTATAGCAACTTTTTAAACTCCTACGCCATTACTTTGTCTCAAATATTAAAAAGTGAACAGATATTTCAATTGAGAATTTTCCCTCAAGGCATTTTTTAGAACCAAAAACATACCCATTCCAGTTTCCAACCAATTCCCCCAATGAATTATTGACCCAATTCCAGTCGAGTTCCGATATGCCGTCAATAACTTTTCAGCTGCGGCATTTGCAGAAGAATAATTTGTTTGTCCAAAATTTCCAAACAGCGAAGAAACAGAAGAATTTAAAATTAAATATTTTGGTTTAAATTCAAAATATTTCAATGATTTAATAATATTCTTTAAGCCATCAACTTTTGGCGAAATAACTTTTTCAAAAGTTTGAAGAGTTTGCCGTTCTAGAATGGCATCATTGATGGCCCCAGCCGAATGAATAATGCCATCAATGGAATCCAAAGTACAAAAAAGATTTTGAATTTGATCAAATCTTGTCACATCCACTTTCATTGGTTTTATTTTGTGATAACTTTTTTGAAGGATTCCTTTTCGGGATAAAACATACACTTGGGAAACGGTAGGAAAGGAAGCCAAATGTTTTGCCATTGCAAGTCCGATTCCATTTGTGCCACCTGTAATTAACCAATTTCCATGTGGTACTGTATCAATTCCATTTGGCTCAAAATTTGCATAAGGTCGAATTTTTTCAGTAAAATTAAATCTTGAAATATTCATTTTTTCAACGACAAAGGATTTCCAGAATCCTGAAAAGAATCCCGAAAGTGGATTCTCATTTTCGATTACGGTAAAACAAAGCTTTCGACGAAGTTTTGAGAGTGTTGAAGCAAGGGAAAGCAAAAATTGAATTGTTTCAGGCTGGATTAGGGAGGGCCGAGGTGGAAGTGGATCAAATCGAAAAACAAAAGAATATTCAGAATATGTAATTAGCCGAAGTTTTTCAAGCAAAATCGAGAATGAAGAAGGTGACGATAACTGGATTACGGTAGAATCAAAATGTGCTTCAGCAAGGGATGTTTGATCATTAAAATGGATGATAATTCTGGAAGTGTCTGGAACTTCATGAACGAATGAAACAATTTCGTAGACATTTGTTGAAGAAGGATTAAAAAAATCAATGTTTGGAGAATTTGGAGGTGTTGATTCTGTGATACTTTCAGCAGAAGATTCTTGATGGACAGATTCTGTTTCAGCATCACTTGTTTGACTGCTGATATTTTCTTCTTCAACAGAAACTTCTTCATTGGCATTTAATCGTTGATGGATAATTTCAGATAAACTTTGAACATTTGTGTACGTAAATAGATCAGTTGTTGTAAGATCAATATTTTTGAAGTATCTCAAATTCAATTCATTCAACAATGCCATCAGCGATAATGAATCCAGTCCAAGATCAATGAATCCTCGATGAATCAATTCTGATTCTTCCAAACTGATTTCAGAATCCATTGCTTCTTTCAATGCTTTAATCAATTTTGTTTGAATATTTTCAATCGAAATCAAATTTGGTCTTGAAAAAACATTTTTTCGTCTTTTTTGTTCAGATATTGCCCCGAGGGGATGACTTTCGATTATATCAATGCTGATATCTTTTTGATAAATAACCTCCAACTGCCATTCATTTTTCATGTTCAATAAAAATTTGCCTTCCGTTAAATTTGGGGTTAAACTTTGTTGTCCATCTTTTCCTTTTAAAACTCGAATAAATTTTACGTTTGTTGCCTTTAGGGCATGACTAGCTTCAACAGCTTCAAAAATTTCATCAAAATTTAAAGTCCAATCTTGAAAAAGTTGAACAACTTTTTCTTCTTCATCTGCTGATAATCGATTTGGAATTAGCATAAATTTGAATTTAAAGAATACTGTATCTTCTTTTTGTTTAGGGGAATATGAGCTAATTTTTGTTACAACATTTAAGCATTCTTCAGATTCTGATAATTCAATGACAGTTTTAAACCAGACATCATCTTTCAACACGGTCAAATCCAATGGAAGCAAAACTTCAAGTTCACGAATTTCAAACCCAATATTTTTGAGAATTCCTTTGCTTACAGTAATCAAAAGTTCCAGCGCCATAGAAATTTCAAGAACTTCGCTGTTTTCGGTTGTTGAGATTTTTTCAAACAAATCTTTCAATCGATTTTCAAGAATCCAATTTTCCATCCGAATTTCAGTTTCAGAATCAAAAACAATATTCCCTAAAATTTTATGATCAAAATCATCGGTGATTTTTTTAGCCCAATAAATTTGTCGATCAAAAGAATAATTTGGAAGTTGATGAAATGGAAGAAGATTCTTTGCGGATTCTGAAAGTGAATAAACTTTTGTCCAATTAATTTCTTGTCCTTGAAGAAATGCGGCTGCAATAATATGATTAAGATTGATGGAATCTTGAATTTGATAAGCTGATGATCCAAGAACAATTGATCCTGTTTTGACATGCCCAGAGGGAATAATGGTTGCATCAGTTGGAAAAAGTTGAAGAATTTCTTCGGCAAAGGAAGTTTCTTCTTCAGAATCAGCAACAATGTGATCAAAGACGATTCCGATTGAATGAAGAAAACTCCATTTCGCCCAAATATCTGAGATTTTCAAAGATCGAATAAGTTGCGTTTTTCGAGTTTTCTTCGAAGGATCTATCAAAGTTTTGAGTTTTTCGATGAAAGCTTTTTTGTATTCTGGGATTCTGAAGATTAAATCCCAAGCAATCGATGGAAGGCAGTCAACTTTAAAACAAATTCCAGCAGCTTTGGCCGCGGTAATCTGGGAAATTTCGCCTGTTCGAGTTCGGATAAAAACAGATTTGAGTTTGAATTGTTTTCGAGAAAGTGCCGCAGCGGCGGATAAAAGACTGAAATCTTTGTTGGTGACATTGAAGCACAGGGTACTGTAGGCATCGATCAGGGAATCCAGGGAATTTTGAGATTTTGCAGAAAATGGCAAAATTGCAATTCCTTGTTTTTCAAGAATTTGTAATAGCTCGATTTCTTTCTGCTTGAAAATTTGCATATTTGGAGATGAAATTATTGCTGCCACATTTGTTCCACTTACTCCAAAAGAGCTGACTCCTGCAACGAATTTTCTGTTCTCAGAATCCAATTCTTCTCCGATGATCGGAATTCCAAAAGAATTATCGTCAGTTTTGATATTCTTATTTAAAAGTCGGAATCTTGGAAGACAAGTTGAGTATTGTTCTTGCAAGACAATAATCGCCTTCAGAATCCCAGCGATTCCAGCAGCACCTTCACAATGCCCAAGGCTTGCTTTGGCAGTTCCAATCAAAACTTTTTCAGCAAAATTAAATTTTGTAAAAACTTTTTGAAGTGCTGAAAGCTCAATTGGATCACCAAGAGATGTGCCCGTGCCATGGCATTCCCAATAATTCATTTGTAAATGTCCAGATTCAGCAATGACTTTTTCAATTAGCATAAAATGTGCTGCTCCATTTGGAGCCGTTAAAGCAGCCGAACGACCACCATGATTTGTAATGATTGAATCAATTTTTGCCAAATATCTCAGAATTTCGGCATCATTTTCAGCTTCAATCAAAATTGCAACAATTCCTTCTCCTCTACCGTATCCATCGGCATCCACATCAAAGCTATGACAGATTCCATCTTTTGATAAAAGATTTCCAGAGATCCGTTGAGCCAATTCATTTGAAGATAAAATTAAACTTGTTCCAGCAACAATTGCCCTTTTGCATCGACCAAGTTTTATTGAATCTACGGCATTCTGAAGTGCCACCAGCGATGATGAACAAGCTGTATCAATGGATTCAGAAGGACCATGTGACCCAAAAAAGAAATTCAGCCTTCCAGCCAAGACGGAATTTGCTTCTCCAACAATTTGAAGGGCGTTCGGGGGTTCGGACCCTTCTGCCTTTGAATATTCGGATCCCATTTGTCCAACAAAGAATCCACAATCTTGAAAATCTGTAATTCCAGAATTTTCAAAACATTCCCAAACAACTTCAAGAAGCAGCCGTTGTTGAGGATCCATTGCTCGGGCTTCCAATTTACTGATCCCAAAAAATCCAGGATCAAATTCAGCAATATTTTCAGTTAAGAAGTTTCCCCCTTCCAGCGGCTTGCCATGAACCCCTAAGGCATGGGAATTTCGGGTTGAAATTCTTTGAGCTGGAATCTTTGTGTCAGAAGTTTTTCCTTCTGCTAAAAATGTGGCAAAATCTTCAAGGGATTGAATGCCACCTGGAAGTCGACAAGCAGCTGATCGAATTATGATTGATGGAAGTTGTTGATGAATCGTTGATGGAGGAGTTGATGGAAGGGTTGATGGACGAGAAATTCGTTTAAAGACAACTCCTTTTGCTTCAATCAATGGCATTTTGGTGAAGGTTGAATGCAATGAAAATGAATCATCAGTAAAAATTCCTTTCAATTCAGATAGAATTTCAGCTTCTGGAAATACCGTAATCTCTTTAAACGAAAATGGTACTGTAAGTTCATTTTGGCCATGGGGAGATTCAAACAACTTCTTCAAGACCACAGCTTGCATAAGCCCATCAAATGCAACATCCATTTTATCTCCAACAATTTCAACAATCCCTTCTTTTTCGCCATAAGCAACTTTTTCAACACTTTGAAATATTCCAGAATGTTCGTAACCAAATTCTCCCAATTTTTTATAAAATTCAAATTTTTCCTTTTCGGATATATTTTTTCGTGGTTTCAATGAATATTCCTGTTGGGTCGAATTTGCCAAATCTTTACGATCGAATTTTCCAAGACCGGCAATTTTTCCATCATTTTTAAGAATCTCAAACTTCTTCAACTTTCTATCAATGATTACGGTAACCGTAGTTTCAGCATTTGTCACAAAAATTGGTTCCAAAAAGAAAACATCAAAAAGAGTAATATTTTTGGAATCAAAAAAATCACACAAAATCTTTGAAGTTTCAATGATCAAAGTTGCCGCTGAAATTACAATTCTTCCAAAAAGGTTGTGATCTTTGAGATAATCGTTATGAAAAAACGATATTTGACGTCTAAAATTATTAAAGGTTTGGTGTAAAAACTACAGTAATATTTTTTACATACTTTTCCATGTTTCCAAAATTTACGGGTTTCTAAACACACAAAAAAACACTATTTTTTGATACCAGAAAATTCTTTTGTGGCAAATGTCAAAAATGAAACTACAATTTTTTTGAAAATGGATTTATAAAAAATGTGAGGCAATTTTGACAACGAAATTTGAGCCTTTTTACAAAAAAAATGAACGACAATTTAAAAAAGAAAAAAAGATACATCTTTCAGAAAGAGATAATAATTAGCAGAATTATTTTTGTTTGTTTAAAAAAATTGAAAAATATCACAAAATTAACCTTGAACAAATACATTATTTTTGAGATTGTTTTTTGCATTCAATGTTTCTTTTTCTGTTTAAAGTTCAGCACAAAGGTTTCATACATCTGAATTAATGCAAGTAATTATATCGAAATTCAAGTCTGCAATACAAAGTTTTAAATTATACATTTTTATTTATCAAAAATCACAAAATTCAATGCATAAATAATACCAAAAAATGCAGATTTTAATTAAAGTTAAACATTTTTGTCACAGTTTGAAAAGCATCATTGAAGAAGATAAAATGAAGCAAAAAGAACTAAGAACCATCCAAAATAATTTCCAATAATTTTTGAAGTTGTTGCAGAAGAATCTGATGGTGTAACATTTTCAGGATTATTATTTGATGGTGAATTTTCATTTGAAGTTGGATTTGGAGCTGAAACTTCTGCTGCTTTGTATAATTTTGCATTTTTCTAAAAAAAATTAATGAAACTTTGAAAAAGATGATTTGAAAACATACAATGGTCATCGGACATCCAGAACTTGCAGTTGTAATATTCAATGTTACAATACCATTTTCAATTTTTGGGTCACAACTATTCAGTATATCATCATCACCATTCACAATAGTTAGATCATACATCATATATGCTTCATAACATTTATCTGTTTTATAATGCCCTAAAAGATTAAAAATCGTTATCAATTTTCAAAGGAATCAAGAACCTACACATAGCTGAATCCGCTATTGTATGCATAAATGAGAATTCTTTTGCATTTGCATTAACATAAAAACCACATGTTGAATCACAAAGATCAAGATATGCAGTTTGATTTGCAGAAATGGGTTCATAACAAACAAGAAAACTGAAAAAGAATTGTTCAAAAATAACAAGCATTATCATATATGGCACTTACTCTTCATTACAGTTATTGTCGCAAAATTTAAAAGTTAAATTTTTTTCTGTTAAAACAATATCCAAAAGTCCAGGTTTAACTACAACAACATCAGTACCATTTTCATAATTTGATTCTTCTCTTTTTGAAACAATTTTTGAAGATCCCAGTTGAGCAAATACAGTAATAAAAACCAAAATCCAAAAAATTCCAAGAGAGACTTTCATTATTGCTGCTACAACGTACTGCAAAAAAAACATGGAGTGATTTGCGACAAAATGGTGAACGAAAATATGCAAATTCAAACAACTAGGAAAAATTCTTTTTGGTAAATGAATATGTTTGGCATTGACGTGTTTTTTGCTATAAATACTTTTTTGAACCACTTTTTTGTTTTCATTTCTTTCATTTTTTGTTTTTTGAAGAACGTTGGTTGAAGAAGAAGAAAAGTTGCAGTCATGAAACTCTCTCTTGGATTCTTTTGGACTTTGATATTGGCAACTGTAATTGCTCAATATAGCTCTTCTTATGTTCTACCAACTCGTATTCAAGTGGATAAAAATGAAGGATTATTAACTGATAGCGGCAAAGAAGCTGGAAATGAAACTGATATAATTATTGCTCAACCTGGAACTTTGAATATTATTCTTAAAAATGAAGAATTGGTCTTCGGAATTCCTGAACAACAATGTAATGGAGAGTAAGTTATTTTTCTGTTGCTATCAGTGCTTCAATATAAAGTACATTTTAGATTTCTTGCGTGTTATGAAGCTGATACTCCTGGACAAGATGTTTTGGGACAATGTGATTCACAATGTGGATTTTACGTTGCTGGTCGTGGGAACTTCATTACATATATGATACTGTTTCAAACAACATACAATGGTAACGATAAATTTTAAATGACATGAAAATGATTTATAAATAGTTTAGGTCGTCCAAAGAAAGAAAAATATTCTGAAGTAGCAATGAGAAATGGAACTACGTTTTCGACGAATGAACCAGGAAAACCATTCAAAAGCTGTAGCCCAAAAGTTGAAAATGGTATGGTCAAGTTGAATATTGTCAATACAACTTCTGAGTGTCCTGTCGTCATTGTAAGTTTATTTTTTAAAGTACATTCACCTACTGTTATTCATGATTTTTAATCTTTAGTCAAATGCTACGATCAAGACTGAACCAACAACTCCACCACCATCAACATTAATTGGATCTTCTGTTGGACCAAATACAATACCTGGTGCACAAGCTGCTGCAACAACTGAATCATCATCATCAATTGGTGATTATTGGTATCTTTTTTTGATTGTTGGAGTTTTACTTGCTGCAATTGTTATTGCTACTTTGTAAGTTTTTTGCATTACTGTAATTTTACTTTTCTAATTTCACTTATTTTAGGGTTATCTGCTTTATTAAGCGTCGAAGAAGCTCAAAGAAAGCTGCTGCTGCTCCGCCACGAAGACTCCGGGGCTCTCAAAGTCCAATTGTTGCACGACCATCAAATGAATCACATCCACGAACACCATCTCATGAAGCTGCTGCACCACCATCCTATCTCTCTCCATCTTCCATTTTTTCTCACAAGTCTATGCTATTGAGCAAAAAAGAAGCTGAACCAGAAAAGGGAAATGATAAAGCTGCTGTTGAAGCAAAAGAACCTGAAGAAACGGATTTAACATCCGTTAAACCAACAGCATAATTTTTTATTGTCTGTTCATTTTTATTTCTGTCGATCAATAAACTTCATTTTTGGGAATACTGTGTTTTTTGTTGTGCTGGAAATCAGACAATTACGATTTTTCTTCTGGGGATTTTTCTTATGGGATAATTTTGTTACTGAATAGTTTCGTCTTTTTTTTGATAATACTGTAAATCCCATGTTGCAACTTAGCTTTAAATTATTGAAGATCTCTTTTCAAAGTTTATTTCAAAAATTTATTTTATTTTTTTGCTATCAAAAATAAAGCAATTATTTTTTTTAAAATTTTATATGCTTTTTCGTTAAACATTCCAAAAACACATTTTCATGAGCCATAAAATCTTGTTTTTAGCCGCTGGTTGGGCAACGATTACAAGTTTTTGGGCATTGTTGAGTCATGAGAGTGTAGTAAAGGGTATTTGAGCAGAGATAAGCTTTTCCAGGGCATTCATTAACACCTCGAGAATTTCGGATATCAGCACATGCTAAATATTTAAATGAATTAAATTATCGATTTTTTGTGAACATACCAGCAACGCTGAGGCATGATCCGGATTGACAGGAATATCCAGTTGGGCATTCACCACCAATGCAAGCTAAAAATTTGATTTTTAGGATTAAAAACTTATTCGAAAAAATTCTTACGTCCAAGATTTGTTTGTCCGAAGGTTACGGTAATGCAAAGTGCAACACAGAAAGCAGCAACGACAAAAGTATTCATGACTTTTCCTCAAATTTTTAAAGCCCTAAAAGCTAAATTTATGACTTTTTACCGAAGCCAAATGCCATCCTTAAATACTGCAAAATCCGCCATCTGTTAATTCCAGAGGAAATTTGTTTGCAGCTGTTTCAACATGAAAAAACAGCCCATAAAAAAGTCCATTGTTAGCACATTTTTTATTTAATATATTTTTTAGAAACGATTTTTTATTTACATAACTTTTTGCTGTAACCTTTTCGTGGATTTTTTTAAAAGGCTGCTGCTGAAACCTTTGTTGATTTATTTCTTTTTCAAATAATGGCAGATTTTAAAAGAAGAAAAATTTATAATTGCAGCTGAAACAATTTACACCCCATTTTTGCGAAACAAAAAATCATAAGTTTTTTAGCATTTTCAAAAAATTTGTTGCAAAAAGGATAATTAGTTTATAAAAAATTCATAGAGATTTTTAGAACAATATAAACAAAACTTTTTATTAAAAGAAAAAAATTTTGGGAGGAAAAACAAATTGCTAAACAAATACAGTATTTTTTATACAGTAAGTTCATCGTAATAAAATTGAATCAGATAATAATTAACATTGTATAAGGCAAAAAACTTTGATTATATATTTTTCTAGAGTTTTTTACATTATAAAATTCTATTGATCCCTCGTTTTAACAAAAAAACTTTTAAATGCATTGATTTTTAATCTGGGCCGGGGCATCGACAATCTTTAATTTCACAATCGCTGCACTGATTTTGGCAACACATTCTTTTAAGTCCTGTAAAAATATAACTTTTAAATTTTTTGGAAATATATTTGAAGATTTACTTTGCATTGTACAGCGCATATAATTCGTTTTAACCTTGTCATCCATTATTTTGCCACCACAAACATGTTCTACCCGCTTTGGTAACCCGGGACACATCACTATGGAATATTCGAATCCAAGCTGCGATATACATTAAAAACATATTTTCGCGTCGAAACTTTTTGTTAAATTTCTTTCTTCTTTTTTTGTTCAAAAAAAATTCAGATTTTTGCGGATCTCAGCAACGGCTAGACCAATTTCGATGATTTAAAAAGTGTTATCCTTATTTAAAATAATTAAGAATAGTAATGAACACAACAAAGCTCGAAAAAAAAGTTAGAAAAAAATGACAAATTTTTCTCGAGTGGAAAATATCTTCTTCATATATATCGCAGCTTGGATTCGACAAGTAAGAAAAAATTCCATAGTGACATGTTGTAGTCTAAAAAAAGCAATTGATGATTGAATTTAGAGTATTAAAAAATCGAAATAATTACCAGCTCATTAGAACAAGGTTTTGGTAGATCAGGAGAAGATGAAGTAGTACTAACAATTGTTGTTGTTCTTGTTGTTGGTGGTTTTGTCTCTTTTACAAAAATTTCACAAATATATGGTTTAAATTTAAAGCAATCTTGAGCCGACCATTTTCCATTTTCAGTTGAAACAGCTCCACAAATTTGTTCTTTTTGATTTGACGGTTCTGAGATATTCCAAAAAGTAAAATTCAAATTTGTTCCATTAATCCATTCCCATTTTCCTGTCATTTTATTTGCCCCAAACCAAAAATCTTTTACTGAAGCATTTGTAAAATTCAAACCCGCATTTTCTAAAATTGAATTTTTTTTCAATATTTTGACTTTAAAAATTACATACGACTAAGAAAAATATCTTCTTGAATGTTATGAATTTTTGTCAAATGACCATTAAGAATTTGACATTGATGTTCAGCATTCATATACTGTAATGGTTGTATTCCAAAATAATAGCAAACATTCGGATTTGATAAAGATGGTTGTGTCCCTTGGGGGCAATTGGATGCAATAAATCCTGATAAAGTAAGGAAATATGGAAAAAACATGTTTCAGTGGTTATTGTCAGTAAACGTTTTTTTGACAAATGTTTTTTAAATATAAGTGTCATTCTACATTTCCAATAACAATGAAATTTTTTTTAAACAATGTAATTAGTGAAACAATGTTATTTGCAAAAACTATACTTCTGAAAGTCTTCAATTAGCAATTTGTTGTGTTATTTTTTATACAATAATTCGTTGTTGAAGAACGCTTTACTATTTAAATGCTATTCTCAAAGCTTGTGAAAAAGATTTAACAAATTAGTTCAAAACAAAGAAAATCATATTAATTATATTTAGCACCAGAAGTAATAATGAATTACAAAAAAATACGTTTACAAATAATTTATAAACTATTGTGAACAGTTACTTTTTAATTTTTGAATTCTTACTTTAACTGCTTCTATGTTCTTTTCAAATTAATGGTAACAATCTCTAATGATGACATCATTAAGGAAATGAGACTCAAAAAATGCGGCAAAGATCAAAGAAATCATCTTCAAGAGGGGGTTAAAAATTTAGTTCTTATTCGATTTTCATAACTAATCGACCTTTCTAAAGAAAACTATTTCAGCTACATTCTATTTCTCTTAAATTTATAAATTATGCCATTGCTAAAGGGCAGCTGTTTTTGTACATTTCCTAAAAATAATTGGCATTTTAAATGAATTTACTTTTTTTATAAAATTATAAAACCACGTAAAAGTATGTATTATTTTTACTGTTCAATAATTGAAAATTAACAAAACCAATAAATAATTAATAGTTTCTTTGAAAACTCCGACAACTGCAAATTTTGTTTGAATTTGTTCAAATTTTTAGTTTTTTAAAACAACAAAATTTTTTAGATGGCCTAAAAAAGAAATGAATAATAAAGTTTCTTTACCTTCATCGATTTTGCTAAATTTTTATTTTTATTTTTCATATTTTACACTTTTAATTACATGGTTAATAACGCCAGTATTATTTTATATAATTTTAACACAATCCAAACAACTTCGACATTTAAAATGGTTTATTTTATATTCATCTTTTTGGTGTTTAATTTTTCAAACTGTTTTATCGATTAATAAATTTATAATTTTAACACCTTCAATTTCCACAATTTCAATTGGAATTATTGGCCAAAATGGATCTTACGATAAAACCTTTTTTGCAAATATTTTAGCAGTAATTTGTATTGTAAATTATTCTGTTGCATTAGCTTTGGCCATGTGTGTCCGATATTTGTTGGCATTTCCAATGTCACCGACAATTCGATGGTTTAATCTTAAAACATTGCTTGGAATTTCTGCAGGATTTACCCTCGGGCTATTTGTTCTAATTACATATGCGATCATTGAAAAATCTGATCCTATGCAAATTTATGCCGAAGCTGCAGCTTACGATGATTTCTTTATAACATTTGGGGATCGATCATTATTGTATTTTTCATATGATTTTGGAAAACCGATTGGCATTGTTTGGTTTGTGTGTTTAATTTGTTTATTAATTTTTACACTTGGAATGTTGTTATATTTTATTCACATTGTTCAATCAACCAAAACTAAAACCGTTACACAAATTCAACATTATTTAATCACAAATTCAATGGCTGAAATTTTTCTACTTTGTTTATTTTTAATTTTGCCTGCGGCAATTTTTATTGGATTTGTTGTTTTTCAAATCCCGAATTCTGCTGGATATACCGTAATCTGTATTTCCTTGATTCACCTTTACAGTCCAATCAATTTTATCGCAGCTTTATATTTTATTGCACCATATCGCAGATTTTTGACAAAACATTTATCAAACTTTTTTGGCTTTACTAAACCTCAAATTAAATCTGTAAATATTACTCCAGTGGAAACTAGCATCAGAAGGAATAATTAAAATTTAAAAAGAAATTTTTTACAACATTTGTGAAAAAAATAAACTCTTTTTGATACTAATGAAACTTTACAAACAATTATAAAAGTTCAAATGAAATTTACCGATTTTTGAGGACATCTAACTTTTGAAATATTGTCTTGTAAAAACAATGTCTAAAAGTTGTTTTCCCATGTTGGCCAAGGTACTTAAATGAGGTTAAAAAATCTCTCTTAACAGTATTCAAATATTTAATAAAATAATTAAATTTTATTTTGTAAATTCAATTTTTCATAAAATAATTTAGTTCCATTTTCAAAAAACAAAAAATAAACCAGAAACATAGAATATCTGAAAAATTATTTATAATTTAAAAACACTTTTAACGTTAGAATCAAGAGAGTGCAAAATAATCTGACATTTTTGAAATATATTAAACAAAAGTAATACTGTATACCTTGAAATATTATTAATAAAAAAAAATGAATAAATTGGTACAGGAAAAATGTTTTGGGAAAAACAATGAAGAGTTGGAATTGTTGATCTTTGCAAATTTGAAGAAGAAAATATGGATTTGCATTGGTTGATTTCAGAATATTTATTCGGTTATCCTTTTTTACACCAATATTTTCAAATAAATAACATACCTTAAAATAAAAAGTACAAAATAAAATAAATAACATAGGCAATTAAATAAGAATGACCACAATCAAAGAAAATAATTCGACCATGTTTAGAAAAAAATATTTATTGTTTCTTGATTTTATCGGAGTTTTTTTCTTTTTTCACGAAAACTAAAATTAGGCCAAAAAAGGGGATAGAAGGAACGCAGAAAAAGAAGTAATTAATTAATTGATTCAAGTTGTAAAAACACACATTCACCTTGAAAGTTAAAAAACAAAGAAAAAATTCAGATAAAAATGTCTGCCATTAAAAATCCATATTGAAATGACTTGCTGATAAAATTTAATCTTAAAATTGTTAAAAAATGTGTTATTTAAATTTTATGCTAATTTTATTGAAATTGTTATTAAATTTAATGTTTTGTTATGGATGTATAAGAAGTCCAGTGATTGATCCAAGTCCAACAATTACAACTTCAACCGAAGCATTTACAATTAGTATGGAAATCTTCTAAAATATTAAACTTTTATCACAAATTTAAGGTCCATGTAGTGCAGATCCCTGTGCCGGATCTTTTACTTCTTCTGGGATTACAGTAACCAGTTTACTAGTTGATAGCATTAATTGTATTTATTCAATACAAGTTTCATGCATTGATCCAACAATGACAATAATTACGGTATGCTAATTTTTTCAATTATGCTAATTTTACAAAAAGCGTTAAGATAAATATGAATCCAACCTTGCAAGTAGCTAGTCCAACAACATTTGTATGTAATGAAATGACATCAACATATATCTTTAATACTGTGGTTGGGTCAGGTTCAATAAATAATTTACAATGTGCATGTTCTCCAACAACATGCCCAACAAATCCACCAACTGGACCAGGGGTTGATATAACAGCTCCAACAGTTGATGGAAATTGTATTTATACGATAGAAGCAACATGTACAAATCCGGCATTCTTTTTAATTGTAATTTTTTACCACTTTTTTTCATCACACACATAAAAATTATGTTTAGTTTAATATGGATATTCCAAATGCAGCAAATAGTCCACAGCAGCTAACATGCAATAATGGAGTTTATCAATATAATTTAGGCTCAGGAGCAATGAATGTAAATAACATAGAATGTGGATGCCGTCCTAATCCATGTGCCGGATCTTTTACCAGCACAGGTTTAACAATTATGAATTTACCACCAGATAATGATTGTACTTACTCAATTGAAGTTATGTGCACGGATCCAACAATGTCTATTATTACAGTAAGCTTTTATTTTTGGTACTTTTAGTCTTGAAACGATTGAATGTCTTTGGCAAAGTGTTCCTACGTGAATGAAATCAATCTTTTCGGGACCAAACGTATCCAATTTTTTAAATCAATTTATTAAAATGTTTAGATAAATATGAATAATAATGCTCAAACAAATGGTCCTGCAACATTTTTATGTAATATTGATAAATATATTTTTAATTCAGAAAGTATTAATACCCTTCAATGTGGATGTGGAGAAAATACCTGTACAGTTACCACTGAAGCTGGAGTAGAATTAGGAACTCCAATGGCAGATGCCATGTGCTTATATACTGTAGAAGTCACATGCACAAATCCAGCATTTTCATTAATTGTTTGTACCAATTTTCAAATTATGATATGATGTTTTATTGATTTTAGTTTAATTCTGATACTTCAACAGCAACAAATCTTCCACAAACTTTGACATGCCGGGACATTTTCTATCGGTATAATTCGCCCACTGGCGAAATATCAGTTGATACAATTCGATGCGGATGTCCAACAAATCCATGTGAAAATACATTAACAGCAGATCCCGATGTTACCGTTTCAGATCCAACATCTGATAATACTTGTGTTTATACGGTACAAACAACATGCAACAATAATGGAGAAGTTTTAGTCGTAATAGTTTTTTAACATTTCAAACTTAAATACAGTAATTGTTATCTTACAGTATGATGGAAATCAAATTGGTAGCAGTTCAGAAACGTTAACATGTGAAAATCCCCCAGGATTATATATGTTTAACAATCCTCCAACATATTCGGGTACTGTAGGAAATGTTGAATGTGAATGTCCTCCAAATGCATGTTTAAATTCTTTTACGGTTCTTGATGCAGATATTACTGTATCTGCTCCAATGATCTTATTTGATTGCATTTATTATATTGATGTTTCATGCGCTGATCCTGTCGCGGAGAAACCGCGATTTCTTCTTTATTTCTCTTAATACATGCAAATTTATCTTTTTGTCTATAAATACTTTGTTTGTCCCTTTATTTGTAATCATTCTTATACTTTATTCTTTGTAATAAATATACGTCTTCAACACTTCTCTCTCTCTTCTACACAACACAACACTAAGCTCCGGCTTAACACAAATACTTCTGCTCCTGTGATTAATATACAAATCTCCGGAACAATTGGTGCATCGACCAGATCATCTCGTGGCAACTTGCTCTGGAAGAAACTATACTCAACACAACTCTATACAAACACAACCGATAGCTTGATTTACGCGTGGCTCTGAATTCTGCTCATCAACCATACTTCAATTCAAATGTCTCTGGCAATCCGTGAACAACTTGGAAAGTCAAAAACTCGAATTGAAAAACTACTCAATCATTTGGATTCTCTTACACCGAGATGGAATGATAATACAATAGCTGATCTTCTCTGTCAATATCCTCATCTTCTTGCTGAAATACAAAATCTAAAAGGTTGGTTTCTTAAATGGGATACATTTATTGCAGCAATCAATGATGAAACCGATCGTGATGCTGAGCAAACTTTACTCGAATCTTGGAAAGAAGATAACGATTATGATTATCTTACACTTGATCTTGAATATTATATTTCTTTTGCTGAAAGAATTGCTATTATTCGTAAAAAAGAACTGATCGTTACTCTTCCTCCAATTCATCATGCTATTCCTCTTCAACTCAATGCTGATACAAAACCATACACTCGTGTCCAAAACCTTGATACTCTTGCTGAATCAAAGGAAACGAAAACTGATAATCCTGTTGTAAGCTGTGAAACAAAAGATGCAACTGGATATATCACAACCGATGACAAAGAAGCTGATGGTGAAACATATTCCGAAACTGATGGCGCAACAACTGGTGCAAAAACAATTCAAACAACTGATGCTCCAAATACGAAAGAAGATCCTGATATGCTCATTGATATGGATTACTTCTTCCAATCTATTATTGCTGTCAAAGGTACCAGTGATATTATGTTCATTAATTCAAGAGTTGGAAGAATGAATTATTACAAAACCCGATGGAAAGAAAAACCTGGTAATACCGTATCCTGTCAAGCAATAATGGATTCATCTCGTGCTCGTGGGGAAGGTCGTGTTGCTCAACCCGATTCTGAAACAACTATTCCTCTTGATGAATGGTATCAAAATCAACCGAATCGTCTCGAAAAATAATCCTATGCTCCTGATAATCTAACTCCAATCTCTGGTGGTGGCAGTGTCGCGGAGAAACCGCGATTTCTTCTTTATTTCTCTTAATACATGCAAATTTATCTTTTTGTCTATAAATACTTTGTTTGTCCCTTTATTTGTAATCATTCTTATACTTTATTCTTTGTAATAAATATACGTCTTCAACATTTCTCTCTCTCTTCTACACAACACAACACTAAGCTCCGGCTTAACACAAATACTTCTGCTCCTGTGATTAATATACAAATCTCCGGAACAGATCCAGCTGATTTTGTTGAAGTTTGTTTTAATTCGACTTTAATCATTCAAACTTTTAATGATTAAAGTCGAAACAATTTATTAACTTCCAAAAAACTTAAGATTAACCAAGCAACTGATAACAGACAAGAAATTAATCCAACCTCATTTACATGTGATCAAACTGCAATGAAATATACGAGCTTTGTAAATGGTGCCAATGGCATTAATGTTAATACCCTTGAATGTGGATGTGGAGATAATCCATGTCCAGCATTTACAACTGGACCTGGGGTAGATTTAACAACTCCAACAGCTGATGGCAATTGTGTTTATACCCTTGAAGCAACATGCACAAATCCAGCCTTCTTTTTAATAGTTATATTTGTTATTTTTTATTTAAAAATAATATGTATTATTTTAGTTTAATATGGATATCTCGACGGGAACACAAGGACCTGAAACCATTACATGTACAAGTGGGACATATCAATATAATGGCGGTTCTGGACCAACTGATGTAAATAATCTTGAATGTGGATGTCGGCAAGTTAATTGTTTTGATCCAACTACCCAACCTGGGGTCGATTTAACTGCCCCAGTATCAGATGCTAATTGTGTTTTTACAAGAACTGCTTCATGCACGTTGCCAGCACAAATGTTAATCGTATGTCAAATATTTTTTAACAGATATTATTACTTATTTATTGTTAGTTTAACTTTCCCGGAACTTCAGCAAGTAGTCCACAGACACTTACCTGTTCACCAGGAAACTTTAATTATCAAAATCCTGCTGCCGGTGGAACCGTTGGTTCTATTCAATGTCAATGTGCTGAAAATTCATGCAGTTTTTCATATATTGTTTTTGGGCCTGATATTGATGTAATGGAATCTGGGCCTGGAGATGATTGTAATTATCCGATTGTTGTTTCATGCACTGATCCAACATATGAGATTGTTGTAGGTTAAATTTGCATATATTTTTATCAATTAGGGATCGTCCAGACGTAACGTAACGGTAAAATCAAAAATCTTGAACCCCACCACCCCCCCCCATGGGGTAACAAAACATCAAACCTTTTTGCCGACAACATCAAAGCCGAGTAACATTTGGCTTACCCCCTGGACAATGCCTTAAAAACCGCAATCAGAAAAAAATTCACGATGGGCACAATCGTTCGGATGAGGCACGCCAGTCGTCTTTTTTTGCGCTATCCATTGGCGGTATACCAAAGTTCGTTCGTTCCGTCCACCGCTTTTACATATTGTTGCTGTCCAGTTTCTTTTTCCTTTTGAGTTTCTCTCTTTTTTATTGCTAGGCACATTTATCGTTCTTCATTTTTGTGGGCTGGTAGCGCAGTGGCAGCTCAGTCGTTGCTTCACTCACAAGGACATTCCCAAATTACTCAGGTTCGTATCCTTGTGCAGTCGCAATTCCATAACCCACACAAGCACTATAGTTTCTACGCGCCCTTAAGGCGCACCTTTTTTTGTTTATCATACCTTTCGAAAAAAAAACCAAAAATCAAATTTGCGCATAATATTTTTTTCAACATTGAGTTATTAATTAATTTATGTCAACAAATTCCAAATTAAAACATTTTTTGATATTTTAAATCTTTAATTTCTTAATCAAAATTTGTTATAACCTCGAGCGGCAAAGGTTATACAATTATAGAAGATTTATTTATTACACATAATAAATATACAACAGAGAAGAAAGACGGAGACGACTGCAACGGAGAGAGGAATTCAAGACTAAGTAAAAGAGGGAGAAACACAGAAAACCGATGGATTATAAAAGTGCAAATTGCACTTTTAGCGTTGTTTTTAGACACTTTTTGCGCACATTTTAGACACTTTTTAGCATACCATAGTGGTCTTGCAGCGAATTAGACACTTTTTAGCTGTTTTTATGACACTTTTTAGTTGTTTTTAGACACTTTTTTCCAAGTAAAAAGTGCACATTGCACTTTTTAGCCCGTTTTTGGACACTTTTATAATTCTTGGTTTCTTTTCCGCTCTCTCGCCAATGTCTCTTCGGTTAAGAAAATAGTACTTTTTAGCCAGTTTTTAGACACTTTTTTAATCCATCGGTTTTCTGTGAAAGGCTTTGCATTGAAATGGGATCGTGTTGGGACCATTTCAATACAAAAGAATAAATGAATAAATTTACATTCACAATCCCAACACATCCCTCCCCCTAGTTTTTAACTCAACAATAAAACTACTACAAGCTTAATAAAAAAATTAATAAAGAGAGCATTTACTTTATCATTTCTTGAAAGTTGTAGCAGCTGCAGCATTGGAGCAATTGAAGCATGAGCAATACCAGGAGCACTTGGAGCATACAGAATAACAGGAGCAGAAACTTTTGGAGCAGTTGTATCACCAGGAGTATCAGTAGAAGCATTTGGAGCATTTGAAGCATTAGCAACACCAAGAAAGGCAGCAGAAGCATTGAAGACGATTTTGGAGATCTGGAAGAACATCAGATCTCTCATCTTGAAGCATAGGCAAAGCAGCAGCATTATATTCATAATCCACCAACGAAGAAGCAGCAGTTGAATCTAAATAAATATTAATGAAATTCGTGCCCCAAATCCTTCAACATTTACATGTGATTCAACTGTAATAAAATATACCCAAAATATAGTATCCATAGACAGATTTCAATGTGAACCAGCATGCACAAATCCATGTGGAATATTATCAGCTGGAAATGGAATGACTGTTACTGCTCCAGCCGCGGATGGATCTTGTGTTTATACTTTTACAGCAACATGTGATACTGGAACAATGATTGAAGTTTGATTACTTCATTTTAATTCAAATATTTTTAAATTAAAATATCTTTCAGATAGCTATTATGGCTGGTCCAGATATTTTTGTAAATAGCCCCCAAACATTTACATGCACAACTGGTCCATCATGGTTATATGACAATGGCGCGGGTACTGATCCAGTTTCGGGGCTTTTACAATGTGTTTAATTTATTGTTATGAAATAAAAAATGATAATTCTTTATGTACCCCAAGCACATCGAAATACAACTACACTGAAAAAAAAATCTCCACAAAATGTGAGGAATGCGATTCCCCACATTTTATGTGGTCCAAATTCCGCGAAAACGGGTGAAAATTTCCTTGTTTCCCAGGGAAAAAACGAAAAAGTTCTCCAAATTTTCAAAAAAGGGTAAACTATTTTGCCCAAATTTTAACATTTTATTTTTCTGTAGAGAGAGAGTGTTTCTTGTGTTCTCTGTTTTGAAAATGTACCTTGTACTTGCATTCCCACCACAAAAAACATAAGTAAAACCAAAACGGTTTCTTCCCCAACAAATTTTTTCTCCTTCCTTTTTTAAGGAAATACCGATTACGGTATTATTTATTGGAGAAATAGGGGTAGCACCTTCTGGTGCACGCCCCAGTGCAAACCTTGCGCATCCCGTTATGGGATGTGTAGGGGGTGCAATAAATTTTGGGTTCACTGAGGGGTCACACCCGAAGTTTTAAAGTAATCTTAAGCTTAAAAGATTATTTTTTTAATTAAATAAATAAAAAATTTTTGAGGAAAAATACCCTACATTTTGGTTAAAATTTGCACCAAAATCGGGGGAAAATTTTCCTAATTTTTTTGAGGAAAAATATTTGCCTCGGGGCTCTACAAGGGGAATTTTTTGCTCCAAATGTGGGGTTTTTTCCTCGTTTTTTTGAGGGTTTTTTTTTCAGTGTAAGATAAGAGAGAACTACAATTAAAAGCAAAAGAATCACAAAAAATGAGTGAGAGTTAAAGAGATATGGTGTGATTTAATATCACTTAACAAACCGCTGCCAGATAAGTGCCAAAAATTAGTCAAAAATGACATTGTTAACATCAAGTCAAATCAGTGCCATTGAATATTCTTACTTGAACTTTTCATATTTTAGCTAGATTAAGCATGCTTAAGAATCCAAATATGGTATTTATGCTTTAAAATTAGTTTTTGAATTTTTACACAGGTGTTGCTATAGTTTTGCGAAGGAGGGTATTATAGCTGAAATGTCATAGAAATGTTGAAAAAAAGCAAGACTAAAGCCATGAAAATTGTGATAAACACAAAGATTAATGGCGATTAAGGTAACTTCAAAGCGCAATTAAGCTTTTACCAAATTCTTAAGATGCTTATCGGCAAGTGTCATTAATCTGTCTTAACTGTTCTTTACTGAAGCATAAATTATTGATATAACAATATTTCATTCTAATTTTTAGCCCAAAATGTTGGCAATAATATTATTTTTACTTTTTTATTTTACAAATTCAGAACATCCAAAATATATTTGTCATAATACAACAGTAAACTTAAATCCGAATGAAGTTATCTTTTTTGAAACATACAATTTTCCAAATGTTCTTAATTATTTAAATTATAATTTACCGCAATGTGCAATAACTTTTCAATTGGAAGCTTCTTCTAAAGTATGCTACGGATTTTTGATATTAAGTATTTCAAGTTGTTTTTTAGAATAAGAAATTTACAATTCTTATAACAAATCCCGATTCATATTTGTTTTACACTTTTGATATTTTTTACAATCAAACATTCATTACTTGGAATAATCCTTTTTTTGTTCAACAAAAATTGGATTTTGATTTTCAAGGTTTTGCCATTCATGATGAATCAAATTTTGATAATGAATGCTTTTTGGAATCTGTTGCCAACCAAATGAACCCATTTCATTTTGATGATGAAACCCAAATTTTATACATTGCTTCAACGTATTCTAGAGTAATGCAATATCCTGAGGCTATTATAAGAAAACGATCATGCAATTGGAGATTTTCTGCACCAGAAAATTATGGATTTAAAGTTGTAATTCTAAAATTGAAAATTCCGTCCGATGTTTCATTAGCTGTTACCAACAGTACAAATCATTATATTATTAAGTAAGATTTGAAAAATTTTGAATACTGTAGCCAACAAAGTTCCAACTTTCAAGATTTAAGTTATAGTGCCCTGAGGGAAAATTCCTTTTTGGAGATTCAGGGAAATAATGTTAATCCTTTGTAGTTATCGACATTTCCTCGTTTTCAAAATCACATTTGCCCCAAGGGCATTTGGGTTTACTTTCCTTACTATTCTTACTATTACCAGGCACTCAAACACTGACTTTTTTTAACATTCTTGTAAAAATATTTTAGCAAAAATACTGCAAAAATAAAAAAAGCCTTTTATAATGAAGACTCCAATTTGTTTGTTTATTTATCCCCTGGTAATCAGACAATATCATCTGATATTGAATTTGGAGCATTAATTAGTATTGTAAAAAAGAAGTTTGAAGTTGTCCATCAAAAGTGTTATCTCCAAATAATAAAAAGTGTTGGAAAAGTTACATGGACGAATATATATAAAACAAATTCAAATGGATACCCAAATAATGCATACTGTACGTATGATTTAGAAATTCTTCCACATACAATGATTATGGTCGTTCCAAGTTTTCGTCAATATGAAAAAACTGAATTTGAAATTGATATTGTTAGTTATCACGATGAACAAACCGATACCTTTCTACCGTATGATTATAAACCAAAAGCTTTACTTCCATATTCAAATGATGACACGACAATAAAAGAAATGCTTTGGAAATTTGAAAGTGATGGAAGTATTAGAAATAAAGGATTTCATATTGATTTTTGGACAATTAGTAAGTATATGCCTTAAATATAGTACTATTACCGAATAGCAAGCGGTAAATTTTAAACTTTTAGATTGCATTTGTAGTCAATATATTTGGTATGTTCCGTGTGTGGGTTCATCAGTGTTTCATCTTACGAATACTTCTGTTAGCTCAATATATTCAAATGCGTATTGCGCAAATATGAAATGTAACTTTACGGTATGTGGTGAATCACCAGCTGTTCACCAACGATAATTAGATGTTGGATTTTTAGCATTGTTTTTTAGATTATGTTAAATCCAACATGTTTTGAGAAATTTATTGTATTTTATTTTTTTCCTGAAACAAGAATTCCAATAGAAACCGATGAATTTCGCCTCATTTCTGATGATCGTACGGTTTTTCATTTAAATGAATTAAATACTATTAACCTAAAATCATTTAAATTATTTTTAAACCCAAATTCGACCCATATTTTTGAAGTATTAACTGGTAATTTGAATCCGCTAACACCAAAATTATTATACGTTTCATTGATGGCTCATGATCGTACGGTTTTATTTTAAAATATTTTATTATACTATTTTAAGTTTTTTTCTCAAAATTATTAGTGAGATAACAATTTTGTCAGATATTAAATGTAGTGTATCAAAGGTTTTGAAGTACAGATATTTTTTTCGAAATAATTGTGAAAGAGCTATTAAAAACTTTTTAGCGCCAATACCAATGTACACCATAACATTGACAAAACAAAAGCCATATTTTGTGTCAGACGACATTTCTATGTATTCAAATTATTATTCGTTTACCATTGAAATACAAAATATACCGGTAAACTTTGCTTTAAAATTGTGATAAATACACACTCAATTATTTGAATATATATATATTTAGGAGTTTAAAAACGCAACAATTCGAATTTATGCATATGCAAATCTTTTACCCATCCTTTACACCGATGAAACAATGTCGATCTTTTTACAATGTGATAAAAAGTGGTAACAATTTTTTTGTTGTTATATTTATTTATCCCAAAATTTCGGAAGTTTTCAAAGAAAGAAGATTCAATGATTTGTTGACCATTATCAAACGCTTCTTTTAGGCATGAAGACATTTTACAGTATTGTGATTTAAAAACAAATAAGTTATTTGTTATCCTGGATGGAAATTTTAATTTTGCAATATTTCGAATAATTTCTCCAGGTAATTACCGTAATCGAAATTAAAAATTATATTAAAATTAAACATTACAAATTGCACCTGAATGATTACTAAAAACTAGTAATTTATGTTTCACATTTTCTTTTTTTTATTATACACTTTGTATCACGCAAATTTTCCAAACTTAATAATGAACATTTAGAACTTGAAAATGATTGTGTTTTGCATCCCGATATTTTTGGGATATTCAAAGATCAAAAAACAACTTTTACTGCTCTTGCGGGCTCTCGTGGTCCATGTAAAATTATTTGTTTAATACATAATTTTTACGATCTTGCCTTGTCAAATGTTTGGACAACTGCTTCAAAAAATTATGTAGAAGTATACACAGGAAACAAAAATGAAACTTTGGTTTTTAAATTCAAGTTTGTTTTCATTTTGTTTTTATTGATTTTTTTTATCAAATATTTTAAGTAAGCACACATTTAACGAATGGCAAAATATTGCCTTAAATCCTCCCGTTTATATTTTTGAAATACCAGCAAATTCAAGCATAGAATTAATATTTAAAAAATTTATAATTGAGGATAAAATTCAACCATATGAATATCGTTCAATTATTCAAACACCGTATTATTTTTCAACAAATGTTTTGAGATTCCCTAGTAAGTATAAAGATTGGAAAATAACTTAATAAGTAATATTTTTACAGAATGTTTTGCAAATTTTACAATAGACGAAAACATTTTCTTTACATTTACAGTAACTTCTTACAATGTTTCACCATTTATGTCATTTCAATTTTTTGTTAACGAGATTATTGAAAAGTACAGTATACTTTTATTGGTCACTATAAATGTAAATTAATATTTCAGCATGAATGAAGCTGGAAAATTTTTAACTGTTACAAATGCAAGTGTTATGATTTGTTATTCAAGTGTAACAACGGACGAAAATTATTATCCAAATAATCCCGGAGTTATAATAACATATGATGTAAAATTAGCAAATCAACCTGTAACACAATGTTTGACAACACAAACTACCGTAGTCCCATCTACAACGGCGATGACAACAACAACAGAATCAAATGGAGCTCAATTTTTTATTTACAAAACTACTTTGATATTGTTATTTTTTTACCCTGGTGGAATTATGATAACTTGATAAACTATTTTTAGTAAATTTTGTTGTTAAATGAACACTTCTTCATCTTTGTACATCTATTCCGTGAAAAACCTTTAATTAGATTAAAAACAAAGTATTTCAAGAACTTAAATTTCTTGAAAAGCTAAAAAATTATTAATAACAAAAACTGCGTGACCACAAGGAAATGTTTTTACTAATGTTAAAATGCAATCTAAGAACCTAAAATTCGCAACTTTGGTTTATTGAGAATGTTGGTGTCAGTATCACTTATGTTTCTTCTTTGCTTTTAAATGCATTGATTTTTTGTAGGTCTTGGGTTTTTTGATGTTTCAAAAAAAGATCAATGATAACACTAGTGTAAACAATTCCTTGTGATCGCGTTTTAGTGGCACGTTCCGGGTTTTAGTAGCACGTTCCGGAATTCAGCACGTTCCGCGTTTTAGTGAGGGCCGATCATGCCTTTTTCGTTATCATAATAAAAAAAATCTTTTCAAGAAAGCTAAGTTCTTAAAATACTTTGTTCTTAATCTTCTTAAAGGCTTTTCACGGAATAGGTGTGAAGATACCAAGTCTGATATGTCATGTGATACGAAAGTATATAAAATAAAACTTAGACGTTCCCATTTTTAGAACTGTCATTTTAATTCGAATGTGTATTTTTTTTTTCAACTAAAATGATAAATTTGACAGTATTTTTTTTGTTTGGGCAAATTGTTTTTATTTTGGGCGGGAAACATATTTGTACCTCAAATGTTACGGTAGAATTGGAAGCTGATAAAATTGAGTTTATTGAAACCCCCGATTTTCCACGATTTATGACTTCTGATGAAACCAAACAATGTGGAATTACTTTTACGAAAAAGCTGGCTCCGGGTGAAGAAGTGTGTATACGCTTTTATTTGTTAAGAAACAATCTTTGCTCTCAATTTTAGAACAAATCTTTAAAAATTGAAATAACAAATGCAATGTGTGGTATTGATATTTGTGATACGTCTCCAATATATGTTGAAAATTCAACATCTTATTATTTTGACATGAGACGATTTACAGCATTTCGTGGATATGCATATTACGATGATTGGAATGCTGACTTGGAAGCTGAGAACTGCCCGCTAGAATCTGTATGCAGACTAACACCTTTTGATTTTATTGATGAAAGTCAGTTTCTTACCATAGCATCAGAAAATGAACACCCTTGTATGTGGCAATTTACTTCTCCAAATGGATACCAATTTAAAGTGTACTTTGGGGAATATTATAATTATGATGAGCAAATGAATATGAATATTATTTCGCTACCGCCATTCTTAAAGATTGAAAACCAAGACAGTGTTTTAGCGTGAGCCTTTTAATTATTAAAAAATTATTTTCTGCTCGATGTTTGGAAAACTTTTTAGCGATAAATTTGATTCGTATTCAGTTTATTACTTTAAAGAAAATTATATTAAAATTCAAACTTTTAATGTTGAATATGCAAGGTTTAATGCATACGTTTCAATTACGAAAATCGATTATAATATCACGTTAGCAGATTGTGGTGTTGTTGATGGTGTTTATGGAAATCTTGTTTGGAGTAGCGCCCCATTTTCTGGCATACCAGATTATGCATATTGTAGCTTCAATTTGTTAATTCCATCGAACACTGAATTTTTTCCATCCATCCCGGTTAAAAACTTCATTGAATATCCCGCTGATACTTTGAAATTTTTTTTTGACGGACCATCGATGCCTCCCATTGTTTGGGATTTGGATGAAATCGCACTTTTTCCAAACTCAAATAATACTAACCGAAATGTAAAATGGATATTTGAAAGTGATGGAAGCTGGTCATCACAATCATTTACTGTATTATTTGAAAAATACAGTAATATTTTGTAGTTATTATTAGAAGCGTTACAAGAATGAAATTATAGATTGCACATGTAATGAGAATTCTGTATTTACAGTTCCGTGTGAAGACGAAAGTTCGTACAATATTATGGGAAATGACGATAGCGTTTATTGTGGAAATTTGGAATGCTTTTTTACGGTATTCTTTTTTGCAAACTGCAAAATTTCTTTAGAAGGGGATACAACGCACCACACGTAATTTTTTGGCTTCAATTCAGGATCCCGACACGAAATTTTTTAAAACGGCAGACGCACCGATGGTGCACCACATATCAATATTTTTCTTTGACTCGATTGGAGGTCCTTTCGCAAAAATAAAAAAAAACTCTAAATTAAAGAATTTTGATAATATTTTCTTTCATTTTTATGATGATTAAAAATGAACTATATTAGTTGGCTATATGCTGAGTTTCAACACTGTGTAAGAAGAACATGGATATTCGAGAATTAGCATCCCCTTCTAAATCTCTAAAAATCAAAGCCCGACGCCTGGTAGAAAATTCTCAAGGGCCCAGCCTAGGCTAGCCCGGCTCTGCCCCCTGCCTATTTTTACGGAACATTCTATTGCAACGCAGACTATTCCAAAAGGTTACCAAAAGATTTTGGTATTTGATAAAAAACAAACTTTTATATAATTAGACTTTTGCAGCTTCAACTCAATTCTTCATGTACTCCAACAAATTATTTTCGTATTCGAGTTGAAATCTGTTTGCGTGATTACTCGTTTAAAGATTGTGACCTTGCCACAAATAACGATGACGAAATTTTCGATGTATTTAGAATTCTGTCCAACAACATTACTGTTTATGAAATAAATTATTTAAATCGTTGGAGTAATCATTTAACTTTTTTATCGTCAAATGCAAGCAACATATTTCAAGTCAAAACAGTTCCCAGTTTTATTATTAGAAAGCTTAGGATTTTACTTGCTCCATTTTCAGGTATGCTTGTTTAAATTAACTTTTTAAATGTTTTTGTAACTAACTTCATTTAAAAACTTTAGCCGGGTTGAAGAATGTAATTTTAACTGAAACAGTTCCATATTTTGCGTATTTTGAATGCTCAGATATATCACATTTTTCACTTCAATTATCCCCTGAACTTGTAAGTTGGGATTTTTGAATTCAACTAAGAATTTACATCATGAATACCGCTGTCGGAAAAAAGTCATTTTGCATATTTTTTAACGCTCAAAATCTTTTGAGACAGTTGATATTTAAAAAAAACTCAAGGTCCTGATGTTCACTATGATAAATACATGTATTATATCGGTACGTTAAGTTTTTCTTAAAATATCAACTCTCTCAAAAAAAATTATGCAAAACTTATTTTTTCCCAGCGTGCGATGTGTGTAAGCATTGCACCGGGCCGGGCTTCGATTTTGAAAATTTCCAAAGGGGGGATTACGTGAAAATTTACAAAAAAAGAAAGCGGGCCGGGCCGGGCTTCCAAAAAGTCGGCCATGCTTAGATGTGTGTCTTCAAATACTTCTTGGAACGTTGTTTTTTCATTATCTGCTATCAAAATTTATAAATTAGACACATTTTTGTTTGTAAGCAAAAGAATGATTATATAAATTTAGGATATGTTTATTACGAACTATTGTATTTCAAATTATATTATATATTTTAGATTAATAAAAACGCAACAATTGAAATTTATTTATCGGATATAGTAATATTACAGGAATTATCTTTTTTTGAAGATATTTCTTTGTTAAAGGAATTAGATTTTAGCAATTGGTAGTTAAAATAAATCTTTATATGTTTAATTAAATACAAACTTACAGTCCTGCAGGTAAACATCATGAGGATGATGGTGGTTGTTGCAAGAAGGACATTGCCGAAGCAAAGGGTTGTTGCAAGAAACAATTTGCCGAAGCAAAACCAAAATGCCATTTCAACCATTTTATTGCTCTTAAAAATGAATTTAAAGGTTGTTCTGGAACGTCTGTAATATTATTTCAATTGTCTACATGTAAGTTTTTACAACAGGTTCACAATTTTTTTTATTTTTTGGGCTATATTTTATTACCTCTGATCTATGATTTAAATATTACTATTTCAATTTTTTCGGGGAGAAATCGAAAATGCCGACATTTGACTAAAACAAATATCCAAAAAACCAAGGAAAAGATGTGAAAATAAAGTATGTCCCAAAACTTTAGCCGAGGTTCAGAATATAAGGATTCTGATAGAATCTGGTATCGGTGTTAAAAGCGGTTGTTACCATCGTATTCCTCATGTTTAAAAACCCCTATAATCAAACTTTCAGCTACCGTACTCTTCTAGAATTCGCGTCGGGACATTAATCACAAAATTTAGGTGTCCCAAAACTTTAGCCGAGGTACAAAAAAAATTGAAAACTCAATAGGAAAACATAAAATACTGTTTGGAGGTTGTTTAGCATGCTTAATTTAACTTATTTGTGAAGAGAAAACCAAAAATTTTGTACTGGCATCGATTTGCCACCAACTTGAAAATGCCATTTTTGCCGTTTTTGGCACTTTTCAGGTGCTAATATCTCTGCGGGAAAACACTGTTACAGAAAACCATGTGTGCCATTTTGTAGCCCATATTAAAGTTACTTAGTCCACCAAGTTTTAGAACTTAATATCCAATGTGCATCTTCACGCACTTTTTCGAAAAACACAATTTTCACCTTTTTTCAGTGTTTTTGATAAAATTCTGCATTTTTTAGGATTTTTGAAATTCTGATTTGAGACAGGTGTTTGAGATTGAGCCATGAAACTTTGTAGACATGTTTAGTATGATAAGGGCTACAAAATGACATATGTAGCATCTTCTAAAATTTACTGTGAGCCATTTTATAGGCACGTAAAAATCGCCAAAAACGGCAAAAATGGCATTTTCAAGTTGGTGGCAAATCGATGCCAGTACAAATTTTTTGGTTTTTTCTTCACAAATAAGTTAAATTAAGCATGCTAAACAACCTCCAAACAGTATTTTATGTTTTCCTATTGAGTTTTCAATTTTTTTTGTACCTCGGCTAAAGTTTTGGGACACCTAAATTTTGTGATTAATGTCCCGACGCGAATTCTAGAAGAGTACGGTAGCTGAAAGTTTGATTATAGGGGTTTTTAAACATGAGGAATACGATGGTAACAACCGCTTTTAACACCGATACCAGATTCTATCAGAATCCTTAAATTCTGAACCTCGGCTAAAGTTTTGGGACATACTTTATTAAAATTTTTTATATTTTAAAAAAATTTTGAAGAGATGAGATTATTGTAATAAATTACTCTTTGGAGGATCATGTTAGCCCACCACACATTAGATTTTGTCGATGTCTCGTTTTGATATAATAAGCCTTCTGCCACTTTTTTTTTTAACACCCTGTATAACTACAAGTTCACATGTACCGAATCGTCTTTTTTAATTATACTTTAAAGATTTTATTGTAGTTGCATCTGAAAATTGCATTTTTTCAAATAACGTTTTTATCTTGGGTGATGATCTTTTGCCTGTACCGCCTTCGGTTGTATCAAGCAAGACAAATGAATGTACAGTTTTCTTTCTAAATATTTATGATAATGAACATTTTGTCCCAAATTCTGTATTAAAGAATATTTGGACGAGTAAGAAAAATGGTTCGATTAAACTTTATGCAGAAACTGAAGATAACTTGTTGGCAGATATCAGGTAAACGAAATCTTGACAAAAATTGGTTTTAAATATTATTTTAGCTTGGAAAAAATCAACTTTTGGCGGGACATTGTTCTGGATTCAATTTTTTATATTGTCAAGGTTCCAAAGAATACCGCAGCACAATTTAATTTTTCCTGGAATAGTGAAACAAAAATTTCTCAATTTCCTTTTTACTCAATGACTATAGCAGAAATTGAATATCGGGATTTCCCCGATTATACTCTTGACAAATTTGTTACTGTCGATTACCAAATTAAATTTTACAATACCAAATTCACAGTAGTAAAATTTAATGTTTCATTAGCTGAAGTTTATTTCATTGATAATGGCACAAAATATATGTAAATCTTTTTTCTTTAATTTTTTTCTCACTTTTGTTTTGTTTCAGCATTGATTCTGCAGGTTTTTCTAAAACATTCATTAATACCAACATTTCACTTGTCTACCATTGTTTGGGTTTTCAAATTTTTTGCGACATTGGGACAGTGATGTCTTTTACAATTTTTGTTGAAACTCTTGATAATTCTGACAATATTGTATCGTCTCCCTCAACAACACTTTCAACTTCAGTATTATTCGATACCACTACTACAACACTACCTTCGTCAGCCAAGATTAATTCTAATGTCTTTGCTTTGTTGTTTATCTCTTACTCCTTTTTACATACTAGTTTCACAAATTGGGTTTGATTAATTTAAAAAATACATTATTTTAAACAAAATATATTTAATTTTATTAACTTTTCTGACAAAGAGTAAAAATTTATCATTAAATAAACCATAATAGTTAGTAAATAAAAAATCTTATGTTGAACACAGTGTTGTTGCGACTCCGGAGTCGGAGTCGATGGGTCGGAGTCGACTCCAGCACAAAATTTTAAAAATTGCTGTTTATGTTTAATTTAATCGTTGTAAACGTTATTTACCGATATTATAAGCATATTAGGTTATTAAAAATAGCTTTTAAATTAGTTTACAAAGGTTTTTCAAAATTATCGAAAAATTTTGAAAAAAGTGTGAAACTTTTTTTGTAAACAGAAGTTGTTAAAAATCATCAGAAATAGTTAATATATGAATTAATTGTATATTAAAAAGTAATAATCAGCTTCGAAAAAGCATTTTTACATGTTTTACAAGATTTTTTCGAGTCGGAGTCGACAAAAAGTAAAAAGCACAACTCGCGTGTTGCAACATTGTATGGAAAAAAAACACCGAGAATCAGGAAAATGAACAAACCCATGGACTCGATTGAAATCAAAAGAAATCCAGTACATCTTCATTTTATTCACACTTTCAAAAATCCGTGTTTAAATTTTATCATTGGGAATTTAATTTGTGTTACAAGAATGTTGAATATGCATTTATGTGATACTAACCCTTGTTACTTCAGAATTTGCATAAATCATTCTTAGTATGTTTTAATTGCATTTATGTGCAACTGAATTCAATTATGGTAATGAAAATCTGTGGTATCCAACAATTTGGAAAGGGACAACCGCACCAGGATCCAATCCATTTTTTAACATGTGTTGGTTGATAACAGCTTTTTTTGCTGAAAATTTGCATATTATGCAAGATTCTTGTGTCAAATTGAAACTCAACATTTGTTTCATTTCATTCTATTCAATCATCACTTTCACGAACGACGAAATTGTTGCTTGCTTGATATTGGATGAATAAAATGAAACAAATTTATCTATTTTTATCGTTGATTTTTGTTATTCAATTTGTTGGAGCTGCAAAAGATTATCATGGAAATCGAAGATATTGGACTTTGGTGAATTCTGCTGGAGAAACGTATGTTTATTAATTTTATTGATTTTGAAAAATTGTAAATATTTTTTTAGGAATATTGCTCTTGATCTTTTGAATGAACCTGTTAAACTTATTTTCCCAAAAGATGGAAAAACATTTCCTGAAATTTCTTCTGGTATACGATTACGTTCTTTACCGAGCAAAAAATGTTATGAAGAAAGAATAAATAACTTTGAATTCAAACTTGACGTTAATCCTCTTAATTATATTCGTGGTGTTATGAAGGTTTTGGGAATTCGAAAAAGTGTGTTTGCTTATTTGTACGATATATGTGAAAGTTGGTTTTATTGTAGAATTTTGAAATTTCTTGTAATAAAAAGTTAACTTTTTTTAGATGGTGACGATTTGGGCTACTATAAACGAGAAACTATCGATGACGAAAGCTTTTTTGCAACATTAGAAGGAAATCGGTGCCGTGATCTTCTTTTTAAACCATATGGAAAAGATGACACAAAAAATCAAATTGATCTGAAAGTTTCTGGTAGTTTCAAATGTCAAACAAATATGATTCTGGTAAAATAATTCTCTTCTCGGACTTTAAATATTTTATGTAAATTATTTCCTTTTTTAGCCAAAGTATATGTCTGTAGAAGGTGCACCACCTTTACCCGAAGATGTTCGACTTCCGCTGAATGATTCATTTGCTGGACATGAAGAAGGATTTTGGTGGAAATCTGGGAATGATCCAACGCTTCCAAATGGAATTTCTTTTGTTGGAGCAAATGCTCAAATCGATATTCTTCAATCAACAAAATCAAAGCCATATTTTCTTCGAATCGGGAAAGATCAACCAATTCCAACTTTTCAATTCAATTTTGATGAAACCTGTACAGATTTTACCTTTGATCTTTATTTGAATCTTCGAGAAAAAGATGGAACCGACGATTGCAAAATTATTGGTCGATTAACAGAAGATAAATTTGAACTTGAAACAAAAACTGATGTCGTATCTTTGAATAACTCAAAATCGCCAATGCTGGTTTTTGCACCTGAAATGGATAAAGTTTATCTCAAAGATGCTTCACTTTTATCGATCAATGCATTGGGTATTTGTTCGACCAAGAATACTGCAGATGTTCCAGAAGATCAACTTGTGCTCCAATTTGTTCCATCTGCGGATACATCTGAAAGCACATGTTCTCTTGCTCAAGTTACTCTTCTCGCGGAAGATGTTGTCAGCAAAAATATTGAAGTTTTAATCGATCGGGTTGTCGATATGAATAATGCAACAAATTTAAATGGAACCAATAATAATTCGACAACTGTTGCTTCTCCTGTTCCAACAACTTCTTCAACGGCAACAGCTTCAATTGAATGGTGGTGGTTTGTTGCTGCTGGTGGAGGGTAAGCTTAAATTCAAATTTACAGCTAATTACAGACTGTAATTTACTGTAATTTATGTATTATGCTTTGCTTTTTTTGGGAACGTGTGCCGCGAACGTGCGCGCAATATGCTTGTTTTGTTGAAAAAAATGCAACATTTTTTTTGACAATGTTCAACACGCAAAAAACTATACCTATTCATTGAATAATAACTTATTTGTTACTTCTCTTTTTTTAGGATAGTGTTTCTCATTGTTGCTGCAATTCTGATCTATGTTTTTTGTATTCGACCTCGACGAAAAAAACAAGAGAATGAAAAACAACTTCGAAGACGTCCAGTCACTCTTGATGAAGATATCTTTTCTGCTCAAACTGCAATTCCGCTTCCAGAATCACCGAAACAGAAGAAAAAGGATAAGAAAATGAAAGAAAAAAGCAAGGAGATCAAATTGAAAGAAAAGACAAAAGAAAAGAAAGCGCAAGCAGTTGATGAAAGCAGAAAAAGTGAAAAAGATGGATGTTCAAAGCCAAGTGAAAAGCAAAGTCCTTATGAAGATTTACCATTGCCACCTTCATCGAACCCACCAAAAACTCCAAGGAAAACTTTTGAAGATCAATTCTCAGCAGTTCAAACAACACAAGAAGATCCAACAATTCAAACTGGATCAACTCAAAATCCATCATTACAAACTCAACCTGGCACAATTGAAAAAGCTGCTGCTGGAACAAAACCATCTCGTCCAAAATTGAAGCATCGTACAATGTATGGCCCAGCTGGATTTGTGAATATGAATGACCCATATGATTATCATCAAAATGAAGCTGAAGCCTTTGAACCAACAATTAATTTTGCTGCAATCAAAGCTGGAACTTCACCTCCATTGTTACAATTTGAAAATTTTTGGAATTGTATTGACAAAATTTCCATTCCAAAACGATACTCGCCTGTTTATGTCAATTCAAAAGTTCCAGGCTCAAGCATTTTCTTTGTGGTTCGAGATTGTGTTGCTGATGAAGCAATTTATGCTCCATTCCGGTCCTTCTCAAATCGAATCCTTGAACCTATGAAGCATGAATTGAATCGGGAAAAATCTGAACATTCAACTGTTGATGGAGAAAAGAAATTCTTTGTTCTTCGTGTTTTTATCCTCTCGTATGAACCTTTGACTATGGAAATTCATTGCGTAAGTTTACTTTTTGGATTACTGCAATAGGAGTATACTGTAACTTTTTTGGGATTGTTGTAATAGGAGTATACTATATCTTTTTTTTTATTATTGTAATGGCAGTTGTTTATTTTTAGCGTGGTCAATGCCCACAATTCCTTTTTAATCTTTTTGATTGTGATGAATGTCCTGAAATTGGAAATCGTCTTCAAAAGAATGCTTGGATGAATTGTAAGTTTTTAATTATTACTGATACTGTAATTATACATAAATTTACGTTATTTTTTGTTTTAGCTCGATCCACATGCCGTGATAATTGGGATGTTTTTCTTTGCCGAGTTAAACGAACTCCAATCAATACTCATCAATTCTTTAGTTATAATGGTGCAACTAAACCTAAAAATTCGTAAGTTTTTATACAGTAATTGTTGTGTCTAATCATGTCAGATTTCTCATCACATCTTTTTTCAGTGATGAAGTCAATCATTTTATGGTCATTCGTGGTGATAAAAAGCCAAATAAACTTCGAGAATGTATTCGTGGCTGCAGTTATCCCGATGCTTCACATCCAAATAATGTTTCATTGGAAACTGAACTTCAAGGTGATCCAACTCTACAAACTCAAAATACTCAGCAGTCTTCAAATTAAATCCTATTTTTATTGTTTATTATTATTGTATGCCTGTTTTTTTTTAAAATAAATTTTTCAGGTTTTTTAATTGTAGCTTTCTCTGTAGCATACTGTAGTAGACACTGCTGATAGTTCAAACTTCTAATAGACTTTGTTAGAAAAAATTTGTGAACAGTTGTTTAAGAAATTCAGTTTTAGTTATTTATAATTAAATTACAAAACATATCTGACAACATAATTTTTAATTTCCACCGAATCATTTAATATACATAGACAATTAAAAATTTATCCACCTCGTGCAGCTTTTGTAATGATCACGGTGTGTCGAATCCTTTAAAACTGTCCAGTCTGAAATTTAGGGAACACTATGTTTTTAGTGAAATTCCATACAAAATTTTTAACATGAAATTTTGAGCGATTGAAGCTATCTAAACGATTTCTGTTGGCATATTATTTTTTTTCAGCATGATATCTAATAGATTTTGTATGGATAGATCGTGAAACGCTTTAGTTTTAGTTTAATTCAAGGTTTTCGTCAACGTTCAGTGGAGCGCTTGTGTTCCCCGGTTTTTCTTTCTTCCTTTTCTTCTTTTCTTTGGTGAAAGAAGGAAAAATTATATATAATCTTTAAAATTAATTAATAATTTTAACTAAAATTATTATTTTAATGATTATTAAATACTTTATAAGTATCACACATATGTAATAAACATGTTGAAGCAGCAGATTGTTGATTCCAGCTTCATCAAATAAGGTTGGTTGTGTTTTTGTGTATTATATATGTATTTATCTGTATTGTTTTAGGTTATTGCTGTTGCTTTATCAATTGTGAATGATTGCTATGGTTGTGATTCATCTAATTCGTGCAACTAAACTACTGGAAGAACTTCAAACTTCAATAATATTGCTTGAACTAACTGTTTTTCGTGAAGAAGCACCTGGATACTGTCTTGCTGAAGTAATTTATTTTATTATATGCTTTATATGTAATAATGTTAGATTATTTCAGGACACAGAACGTTAACGTTATACATGATACTCCAGCTGGTGGTGGTAAACTTGCTTCTGTTGATATGCAACAAAATCTATATTTTAATGCTTTTATAGCTGTTTTGGTCCTTGTTAAACCTGATGGTAAGTTTGCTTTATTTTTAATACGTTACAAATTATATATTTCATCTTTATAGGATATCAATGAGCATGGATATGGCGATGCTGAATCAAAGATATTCATCACTTATTAAATCTTCAAATGAGCTAGAAGCAGCTCAAAGTCAACTAAAGGTACAAGTCTTCTCTCTGCAGCTTCTCCATCCAGTTTGTCGCCGCCTCTTCCTCGTCTGAATATCTCTCAAATAGATCCTGATCGTCAAGCAAAAGATGATGAGAAACAACAAGAAGCTGTAAATATTTTTCTTCAACATGATTCAATTGCAAAAGCTCTCTGGCATCGTAATCTTATTTCTGTATGTTTGTTTAAATCTTGGTCTGTATTTTAAAAGATGTTCTTAATAAAGTTAACTTGTGATTAAACTGTTTCATTCGAATTGTTACAGACACTGTAACCCAGTAATTAAAATATGTTTATTATCATAAAAATCAACAAAATTATTCAAATACACATCAGTTGAGAAAAATCATACATATATTTTTTTGCTTTCATTCAGAGTGGAAGAGTTCTAAGTATCAGTGACCAAAGAATCTGCGAACAAGTATACCATATGTTAAATGAAGCAGCTTTAACATTTGTTGCATATCAACAGAAGCAAGTTTACCACCACCAGCTGGAGTATCATGTATAACGTTAACGTTCTGTGTCCTGAAATAATCTAACATTATTACATATAAAGCATATAATAAAATAAATTACTTCAGCAAGACAGTATCCAGGTGCTTCTTCACGAAAAACAGTTAGTTCAAGCAATATTATTGAAGTTTGAAGTTCTTCCAGTAGTTTAGTTGCACGAATTAGATGAATCACAACCATAGCAATCATTCACAATTGATAAAGCAACAGCAATAACCTAAAACAATACAGATAAATACATATATAATACACAAAAACACAACCAACCTTATTTGATGAAGCTGGAATCAACAATCTGCTGCTTCAACATGTTTATTACATATGTGTGATACTTATAAAGTATTTAATAATCATTAAAATAATAATTTTAGTTAAAATTATTAATTAATTTTAAAGATTATATATAATTTTTCCTTCTTTCACCAAAGAAAAGAAGAAAAGGAAGAAAGAAAAACCGGGGAACACAAGCGCTCCACTGAACGTTGACGAAAACCTTGAATTAAACTAAAACTAAAGCGTTTCACGATCTATCCATACAAAATCTATTAGATATCATGCTGAAAAAAAATAATATGCCAACAGAAATCGTTTAGATAGCTTCAATCGCTCAAAATTTCATGTTAAAAATTTTGTATGGAATTTCACTAAAAACATAGTGTTCCCTAAATTTCAGACTGGACAGTTCAGCACAATTCATATGAATTTAAATTTTGGAAGGGAATCGAGTATTTGTTGATATTCTTTTAATTGAAGTTCAGCATGAATGAAATTGCGAATTGCGATGACACATGTACAAACTTGGTAAAAGTTGAAACATGGAATGAAAAATAATTCTTGAAATTGATTACCACCAAGAAATTTACGATTAGCCAACCAATCACCCTTTGAAAAATACCATCCATATTCAAATAAATGTCCGAGGAAAATCGCAAACTGAAAAAATGATTGTTAAAGAAATATATAAATAATCTTTATCTCGAAAAATATAACACTTACCATACCCAAAACAATGTAAACAAAAATTCTGTTATATCTTTGATAGAGAACCAATAAAGCCTGAGATATAGCAAACAATACAAAATAGAAGAGACAAACGAAAAGACAACAGCAGGAATCAATAAATGAAAATTCTCGAAATCTAAAAAGATTTCTTCCTCGTTTGGATTCAAGCATAGGGATAAAGATATAATACTGGTAAACAACTGTGGCACATTGAATTAAGCTTTGATAACATGATAATTTGAGTTCAGTTTCAACAGGATTTCTTCCTCTTGGAGCATATGCATTTGCATTAGGAATTGTTTGTATCAAAACGTTGATAAATTCTCTAATAATTTCCATCTGAAAAAATATTTGATAATTGGAAGATAAAAGCAATGTAAAAGAGTATATAAAAATACAAATGAAATAAACCCAAAAATGCGACGTCAACGATTTTCAAAGGTGATGCAAAATTTCAATGGAATTTTGCATAAAGTTTGAATATGCTCCAACTCATCATTTTTGCTTACAACTCAAAAAATGTGTGGGTAAACCTTTTGTTATATTCATAAATTTTTCCCATCGCCATATCAGTGTTTTTCTTCGTTTGTTTTTTTTCGAAAATGAAATTTTCAGGTTTCTAATTTTTGCTTTTTCTGTAGCATACTGTAGTAGACACTAATTATGGGACTTTGTTGTTAAAAAACCTAACCTTAATTTAGTCATTTGATGCAAAAAACAACTTGTGAACTTGTTTTAATAATTTATTCCCATAAAATTAATACCTTTTTAAATAAATAACAAATACACAATTCAAAAATTTATCCACCATTTGCAGAAATTGATTTGAGTTTATCCTTCAAAATGGAATCCAAAATTTGTTGATGTTCTCTTAATGGAAGATAAGCACGAATAGAATTGTATATTGTGATGACACAAGTATAAACGTGATAAAGATGAAATGCTAGGATCAAAAATAAATTTTGAAAGCAATTACCACAAACATTGCAATATTTAGGGTTGCCCAACCATTCACCAGTAGAAAAATACCATCCATATTCAAATAATTCTCCAAGAAAGATCGGAAGCTGAAAAAACGATTGTTAAAGAAATATATAAATAATCTTTATCCGTCCTCAAGGATCCTTTATTTTACCAAGCAACAAAAATAACACTTACCAAAACCAAAAAAATGTAATAGTAAATTCTGTTATATCTTCGATGGAAAACCGATAAAGTATGAGCTTGACCAAGCAATAGGGAAAAAGGTGCGAAAAGACAGAAGCAGAAATCAATAAATGAAAATTTCTCCCACTTTCTTTGGGTTACTAAAAAAAGTATAATAATCACATATTTAGGAGCAAGTGTGGAACATTGAATTAAGCTTTGATAACATCTCAATTTGAGTTCAGCTTCAACAGGATTTCTTCCTCTTGGAATATATTCATTTGCAGCAGGAATTGTTTGATTAAAAAAGTTGATAAGTCTTCGAATAAACTGCATCTAAAAAAATATTTAATAATTTCGGAAGATAAAAGCAGTGTAAAAGAATTATCAGGTTGTTCAGAAAGTTTTTGTGTTTTCTAATCATTAAAATTTAATGGGGAAGGACACTTTGCCAAATGTATACAAACGCAAAAACATTCTGAACGAACGACTTGATAGTAGTGTTGTGCATTTGACCGGTCAATGATATTTTTCGGTCAATTGACTGGTCAATTGACCGCGGTCAATTGACTGCACAACACTACTTGATAGAAAAGTAAATGAAAAACCCCAAAAATGCGACGTCAATGATTTTTTTTTCTGTTTTTTATGCAAAATTTCAATGGATTTTGAATATTTTTTGTCATTCATAAACTGTTGTGGTTGTAAAGGAAAAATTATTGTTTCATCCACATCAAGCTTCAGGCCTCGTTTTAAAAATTTGAATTTGTTTTACTTCATATGTTTTATTTTCCAAGTTCGAATTATTTTTTTGGATTTCTGTTGTATAGTTTAATATCATAAAATTTATTGTTTCAACAGCATATTAAACTTTGTACTAGAATAAAATTTATTTTATTTTATTTTATTTTATCCACAAACACACCGACCACAAGTTCGTGGGCATTGTTGGGTCATGAGTGTGTAATAGGCAGTATTATTGCAAAGTCGAGATAAAGATGAGCATTCATTAATCCCTGATGAATTTAATAAATCCGAGCAACCTAAAAATATTGTCCATTAACTATGTTATAGATGTCTAAGCAAACATGTTGAGGAAGAAGATGTTGTAGTTGTGCCCCCACATAAATTACAAGTTCTTCGACATTTTGATGTCATTGTTGAAGCGTAAAGAGAATTGCCGCAGAGGTTGACATTTGCGGCACAATTGGTTGCAATATCAAAACCTTTAAATTTGATTTTATTGAAAATGTTGTTTTTAATTTTTTACTAATTAAATAACGGAAAGGCGCATTTACTAAAATTATTTTTTGGCAGAACTTACAAGTTGTTGCCAAATAACATAAATTTCCAGTGTTGCAAACATATCCCGCAGGGCATAATCCTCCAACACAAGCTTAATCACCTTTTAATTTTTAAAAAGATAGAAACGAAAAAAATAACCTCTAAGTTGTCCACGGGTTACAGTAATCGCAATGGCAAAAAAGCAGAGAAAAACTGCGGCAGTGTTCATTTTTAGGCGAAGGCAGGGAGAAAAATGGTACTGGAAATTTCACCAGTAAATTATTGATAATGACTTTTAAATTTACGGGGTCAAAAGCTTATATATTCGTTCATTCTTCCACCTCCAAAGCTTGAAACGTGTTTTTCCAATAGAAATTTAATTTCAGGAAATGAAGCAAAAACAGCTGTAAAAATAAATCCAATGCTTTGAATCTTTTGTGAAAATTGTATTTTGCTCTTCGAATTTAATTGTTTCTTTTTTAATTATTTGTTCAGCTTTTTAATAATTTTATATCTAAGGTTAAAGCATAAAAAATATGTTTAAAGTTTAATTTAAAAATAGAAACATTTTATCGCGTTGGCAGCAAACAATAATATTTTAAAAACGCACTTTTAAAATTGCAGGAAAAATTTTATCTTTCAAGCTGAAAGATATCCGTTTTGATGATATCTTGCTTTTGTCTGGATAAAACAGATAACAAAAACATGCAACAAAGATAGATAAAAAAAAGTGTGGGAAAATAAATAAAACTTTGTGTGAATTCACGTGAAATTGAAAAAAATAACTGTTTATTATTCATTGCAGTCAAAATTGTTATCATTGATTAAAAAAACAAAATCATACCCATCACCAAAATTAAATAAATAAATAATTACAAATCATTATCAGTAATAAATTCAAAGGTTTCATTTTCGAATGGCATTTGATAGCAAATAATTTGAAAGAGGGGATTCAGCTTTTCTTTATCACTTCCTGTTTCATCTTTCATACTTAGGTCATCTCCTAGCACAGAATTCTCTTTTGATTTATTTAAATTTGAAATAACTTTTGTTTGAATTGTATCATCAAATTTATAGGTCGTTGGAGATTCGGATCGGCAATCTCGTAAAATTTCATCTGCAATTGATTGAAGGAAAAGTGAAATAAGAACAGCTTGATTCGTTTGGAATGTCATAATATCCACACCAGATCCCAAAACATATTCAATTTGAAAGGTCATTTGTGCCTTCTTTGCAAAGGCATCCGTATGTGAGATTTTCCAAGTTCGAATTCGAGTTGATCGAAGCAAGGCTTGCGTGAGTCTTCCATCATGAACATACTGTAGCACGATCATTCGACGTCCAACTTTAAAACAACATTTTGTATTCTCTGCTGGATAATCACTAATTACTGATTCAAGAACTTCAAAGCCATAGGAAGAATGTTTGTGACAAACTTGGATAAATTTCAATAAATCATTTTGCTCCGAAAATCGTGCAAGTTCTTCTTTCGTTTTTGCAGAAACGTCAACAAAATTGTGTTGGATATCATTCATTGCCTAAAAATGGATTAAGCTTATGAACGGATATATCAAATCCAAAAACAAACTTGTAGATACAGTAACTTCAAAGAGCCAGGATCTTCATGGAGTAATTCTTCAACAGACGGATCCCAAACAATTCTACGAACAAGAATTTTGTATTTCCTCTTTTCATCTTCAATTTCTTTATTCACCAATGCCAAAGAAATAAATGGAGATTCAAAATTTTTCAGCCATCGAACACAAACATAATCAAACAAAACTGAAGAAATCATTCCATTTGATTTTTCTTCCCGATCTTTAGCAAGAAAAAGTCCAAAAAAATCTGTATTCTTTTCTTCAACTTTCATAATTCGACAAAATTTCTAAAAAGCAATAATTAAAAATGTGGGATTAAGCAGTTAGTTAATTTACCTTTAAAACAACATTGGAAGAATCATCAGAATAACAGTCAACTTTAATTGGATGTCCATCTGGGAGATATATTTGAATCGAGGTTGTTTGAAGGGTTGGAGCAAATGAATTCTAAAAATATCAAGATTTAATATACCATCAATATAAATTTTAGGCACGTGAAACACGGGAAAAAATTAAAGAACGGAATTAAAATATATACGTTTATCATAAATTTAGATTGCAGCGAGATATGGTATTACCAGGGCAAAGAAAATCCGATCCACTAAGTTTTAGGAATTTGTGGTCCTGTGTCGAACGTACATTCAGCATCACAATTTCCTTAAGTTTGCTGGATCAGATTCTTAAAATCCTCTAATATAGACAGATAAGAGCTTTTAAATAAAAAAGCAATATCCCCGACTTTGTCGGTCCTCAAAAATGACCAGCCCTATATTATCTTCAACAAGAACCTACAACTTGATATTCCAAGAATGAGCGTTCAATTAAATGATGCCTTGATACATCTGGAATTGTAATCACTAAAAATCCAACATTACTTTACCACCCAAGAAAAACAAAAAATAACAAACATCCTTGAAAATACTTTGCTAATCCCTCCCTTCTTTCATTCAAAGCCTTTGCATCTAAAGTTCTCCAAATCTTTTTAGGTGGAAATTCAGGACCGGATAAACGAAAGCCAAAATTCTCAATAAGTTTATCATGCAATGTACAGAGATTACTGTATCGAACACTTGCATGATATGCACCATTTACATGAATATCAAATACCTGTAACAACATTAATAATATTATTAAATGTTAAATAGTGTTAAAAATTGGAATAAAAAGAGATATATCAAATCTAGAAAAAGCTTACAGTGAACTTTGTATATGGATCACTTTTATCTATCAAAGTCTGGTATGTAGGAATATGAATTTGGATCATTGCTTTATTAACAGAGAGATTCTTTAATATAGAAATTAAACAAAAAATTAAGAATATTATTAACAATATATTATTTACATTTCATTAGTAAAATTTAAACAAAAAAAATTGTAAAACAAAAAAATTTTCGAAAATTGGAACAAAAAAGTTTAGGAACAAAATGCCAAAAATGAACATTGAAAACTTGTTCAAAATTTAAAAAATGAGATTTGATTTGAGTAAGTAAAGCTATTTTAAAGCCAAAAAGATATCCGATTTTTACAAATCATTATTAAGAGTTGAATTAATTATTCGTAAAAATTGTCGTGGACTAATGTTTTCTTTATTCCTTTCCAAAAACGGCGATGTAAAGGTATCCATTCGATCTGCAACAAGGTTCAAAATTATTTGTCCAACGGAACTCTGATAAACTGGACCATCATAAGTTCCAAAGGGAGTTGTAATTGTTATTAGAACAATTTGTGATGTATTTGGGCTAACTGTTGCAACACCATGATACTGTAATACAAAAAATTGGGGTTACGGTAGCTGTAAAAAGGGGTCAAACTTACAGCATTTGGATAATCCACAGATTCAATTAATCCAGTATTTCCATCCGTGATTGTTAAAATAAAATCCATTCCAAGCCAAAGATATCGAAATTCTGGATGTGGTACCATATGAGAAGCAGCAGCAGCAGCAGAAGATGATCCTTGGTTGGACATGTCAAATAATTGACAGGCAAAAACAACAACAATAAAAACAGAAGCTTCGATCCTTTCAAAAAATGAAAAAAACCTTAAAAAGTGATGAATCAAGTTTTAGCAGTTAAAAATTGGGCTTGTTGAAATCAATCAAAAAAGAGAAAAACAAAAAATATATTTGTAGCAACAGTTTTTTATTCACTTAAATAAAAAGAAAAGAAGGGAAGAAAAGAAGGGAAGACGGACCCATGTATTTTTTGATGATGATGACTGCCGCAGCCATCACCGACATGCTTTTACTATTCATCTCTTTTTTTGTTTCTATCATACACGAAAAAGAAAGTATGTATTTCAACAATCTTTTTTCTTTTCGGGCATAAAAAAATCAATATTTTTAACAAAAACAAAACTTAATTTTTTCTACAGTGCAAGAAATCACGAAATATAGTTTTTGTGACATAATTTTGAGTGTTGTTGAATATTCAAATTTTTACAACTCTAACAAACTTTTAAAATTTTTGTCACTTTATCAAATTCAAAGAGGTCATATTTTGGTGATCTTTAAACTTTTTCAAATACGAATTTTAAAAAGAAAACTAAAAATTTATTTCAGACTATTTTTTTCTGTCACTTAAAAAGTCATGTTTTTGAAAACCATTAAAGCTTTTAAAAACGCATTGATTTGAACTAACTGAACTGTATCTCAAAAAAGAAAGCAAAAAATGAATCACCAAAACATTTTTTTTAAAATTCTCTACCAACATTTTAGCACTAACTTTTGTCCTTTCTCAAAAATCACAAAAACATTTTTTTAGCCTCATTTACATAACAACGGCAAAAAAATGGAGAAGAAAGAAATCAAAAGAAAACTGTCAACAACTACTGCCACTCGCAAAAAAGCTCAACTTTTCCTTTCTGATTTGTCCCACCCAAAAAAGACACAGTTTTGTTTTAAATAATACCAAATTTATTATATATAAATTAAAGCATAATAATATCAAAGATATAAAAATTACAACAAAATTAAAAGTAAAATAATTACAAACAAAAATATAAACAATAGAAAAACAAAAAATGATATGTATATCCATCAATTTAAACAATACAGATACAAATACAGATACGGTAACAGAAATGATTATTTGTCAATAATCAAATCCATCATCATCATTATCATCGTCATCACAAACAAAAAATTTAACCTTTGAAACAAAGGATTTTGATTCTTCAGCAATTTTGGCTAATCGTTGTCGTTCAGCTTCTTGAAGGGCATATTTTTCTGCTAATTCAGCACTTTCAAAATGAAAAACTTTTACCATTGGCTTAAAGGTTACTCGCTTCTTTTGTTTGACTGAGAATCCAGCAGAAGCAAGCATTTCACAAAGTGAATCATCAGAATTTTCACGAAGCATTGAGGCATCAGATTCTGAACCACTATCATCAAAAAGTGATTCTTCTTGAATTGGACAATCATTCAATGTTTGGTAAGTAATAAATCCATCCAAATCATCAATGTCATTGCTGTTGTCATCACAATCAATGTCAAAACTTTCTGCTGAAGAAGAAGTTTCAACAAATGAAAGTGAGGAGGATTCAGAAGTTGCAGAAGCTGGAATAAGAGATTCTTCTCGATGATGATGAAGAATAGAATATGATGAAATTGGAGATTCAGGTTCAACAAAAATACTTGTAGAGAATGTCATCTTTGAAATGGAGAGGAATGGAATTCTTCTTAAAACAGATACCTTTTAATAAAGAATATAAAAGTTATAACAACAATAATAATAAAGAGTAGTCTGTTAAAATCGGCAAAGTAGAAGAAGAACAAAAGAAACTTTTATAAAAGCTTTTTTGATTTTTCTTTTCCTTGAAGGAATGACAAATTTGTCGGAGAAAAGAATGAGCTTTTATAGGCAACAAGAAAAGAGATGGAAAAAGGGGGTTGGACTTTTTTCACTTTTTTATAAACATAGAAAAAAGATCGAAAGATCGCTCTCTCTTTTTCTCTGTGCTCATATATTTTATGTCTTGTGGTCAGTGGCCAATGATCGGAATGCCGAAAAATAAGAAGAAAAAAACTATCGAAAAAAAAGCAAAAACCACGAGGCACGCTTTTTTGCTTTCATTCAAAAACAGATGAAGATGAAGGAAGAAGAAGAAAAGTAAGTCAGTGTCGAAGACAAAAAAATATCTTGAAAGAATTCGCGCAAAAAAAAGAAGAAGAAACAAACGGAAACAAACATTGAAAAAAGCCAAAATAAAAAAGCATTGCTCACGTTTTTTTTCTATTTTGTAGATGATTTGTAAGATCGCCCGGGCCATGAAAAATCAAAAAAAAACATCATCTTCCGAAATAACTATTTTCAAACAAAAAAAACAAGAAATCGGATGATTTTTATCTCTCCGCCTCCGATAATTTTTTGGCAAAAAATGCAATGATTCATCTCGAAAAAAATTAATGATCAACTTCAAAAAAATTCAAATCAAATTTTGAAATTTTCGGCGAATGCCATTTTTTGAGTTAAGAGGAATACAGTATTTTTACCTAAAAAAATTGCAGCTTCATCCAAACAAAAAAATTTTTGGCAAAGAAGCTAAAGAATCACTGATTGCATTCTTGCTTTCTGATTTCTTTCTTTCTCGCTCACAAAAGAAATGTTTCTATTTCTGGAGCATCAAAAGCAAAAGAAAAATAATAGAAAAAGACCGGTAATCGGTTAATTCAAAAATCAAATTCCAATGGGTAAAAACACAATTTTTTTGCAAGCTTTAATTTCTTTGAAGGTTGAAAAACATCTTTAAAGAATCAGACAATTTTGCTAATTTTGTTTTTTTGAGGGATCACAGATTGCATTCTTAGACTACAAAATTGCATAGAAAAAATACGTGTAAATTAATAATTTTGATGTTTGTTATCTTTTTTTTGTAAAAAAATATTATGATTTTTGAAAAAGTCTGCAAATATTTTTTTATCTTTTTTTCCAGAAAACAACAATTATGGCAGGAGCAAAAATGTGTATTTTTAACTAAAAAAGAAGAACCCCAAAGATTATGTTAAAATAGAAAAAGAAGCGGCGAAGACAATAAAAAAATATTTTTTTGTTGATGTGAAACTTTTTTATTTTTCTGGAAAAAGAAGCAACATCTTGAAATCAGGCTGTTTTTTTGAGCTTGTTTTTGATTGTTTTTGATGGAATTCGTGTTTTTCTGGAAAATATTCTTTTCCTTGAAGAAGATTTTTATGGACATTATTATTTTCTTTCTTCTTGTACGTGATTGGAGACTATTAAAAAAGACAAAAACATGATTCTAGAAAATACGAGACACTTTCATTTAAAAAAAAACTGTTTTTAAAATTATTCTTGAGTTTTTGTTTTGCGTCTAGCTCTTCGGTTTTTTTTAAAACATTCATGATTCAAGCTGTCTATTTTGATAGTAATTTTGAAATGCTTCTTTCTTTCTATTCTTTTTTTTAATGAAATGCAAGAATGCAAATGGTTTCTTCTCTTTTTTGGATTCAGCCTTTTTTGTGTCATCGAAATTTCAAAAAAATCGAACAATAGCTTTTTTTGCACGGAAATTGTAATGTAGTGAAAAAGAACAAAAGAAAGATGGAATAAAAGATTTTGCAAGTTTAATAAAGCCAAAAAAATGAACAATGAAAAAGCAAAGATCACAGAAATTTTAGGCCAAAATGATAAAAACCTTTAAATCAATGATAAAAGTTTTTCATTTTGAAAGTGTCGAATTAGCAGAACTATATGCCCTTCAAGAAGCTGAACGACAACGATTAGCCAAAATTGCTGAAGAATCAAAATCCTTTGTTTCAAAGGTTAAATTTTTTGTTTGTGATGATGATGATAATGATGATGATGGATTTGATTATTGACAAATAATCATATCTGTTACCGTATCTGTATTTATATCTGTATTGTTTAAATTGATGGATATACATATCATTTTTTGTTTTTCTATTGTTTATATTTTTGTTTGTAATTATTTTACTATCAATTTTGTTGTAGTTTTTATATCTTTGATATTACTATGCTCAAATTTATATATGCTGTAATTTTTATGATTTTTCTGCTAACCTTGTGATCAATCATGCCATTTAAGAAATGGTGCCATTGGCAATGGCACCATCTGTGTCACAAAAGGCATTCAAAGAACGCGCATTCTTTCTTCTTCTTTTTTTATCGCTGAATCGTCTCTTTTTTTCATCCCCCACATGATCTGATATATATTTTATTTTTTAAAGAAATGACGCTTGCTTCTTCTTCATTCAAAAATTAAAACTAAAAACTACGAAATTTCTAGTTTACAAACTTTGCTTTTTTTCTTTTTTTCAGTGGCGCCAATGTTAAGCTTAGAAAAGCATGTGAAAACTTTTTAACAATTTTTTTTGTCAAAAAAAATCAGTCATCCCACGATTTCACTTTCTTTCAAAAGAAAAGTTTTTTGAAATTTTGTACAGACAATTTTATCTGATCCGCTATCAGAAAAAAAAGCTGCCCCTGAAGGAAATGATATCAGGCAAAAGTGGAAAGTGAAGGTGGAAAAGTGGGATAGCACAAAAAAGCACATTTTTAGAAAAAAATGTTACAAATTTTGTTTTGTCGATGTTTTTTTTTTGCTTTCAAAATCTTAAAAATAGAAAATGAACGGAAACATGTTTATATTTTTTGTGTTATTTTTGGTTGTAAAAAATCGGAAATGAAGAAAATGGAATGAAAAAACAAATCTCTGTTAATAAAAAGTTGAACTCAATACATCATTTTTTACCCGTAATCGTAAACATCGAAAAAGGGAAACATTTTTTGGAAAAAGTGATTAATATTTTTTTAAGGTTTTAAAAAAAGGAATTTGAACAATTGTAAGGGAAATGACACAGAACAAACATCATTTTTGTACTTATAAATATGATATCACTAAATGTGGCATTTTTAATTACAAGAAAATTTTGTGGAAACAAAAACCCGCAATATAAATAAATTTTTGCCATAATTTTTGCCAATAACAATATCATTGATAAATGTTGCAACCCCGTTATCCCTAAACAAATCGAATGAACATGTAATTAATTTTTTCGAAATTAAATAAGTTGTTTCATGGCTGCACCATTTTCATGAATCATTTTATTCACACTTTCACTATCTTCAACTATTTATTAGTATCTAAACAGCAATGTTTTTTCAATACCGTAGCCTTCGATAAAAAACAATTGTTTTGTTACAAAAATGGATGCTAATCAAAACCCATCGATTAATTAACTAATTTAATGTAATTCAAGAAATCGTTGTTGTCACAAACATTTACTTATTTATGTGTTGTAAAAAACAAGAAACTCATTCCTTTTTCCTGCTATTACTGTAATTGCATCATCTTCATGTTTTGTGTTGTTTTTCACTCTTTTTTCGAAATCCTCATTTTTTCACTTTTTCGTATTTTGCAATTAAAAATTTTATCGAAATTACATCATCTCGTGGTCGATGTTTTAGAACCGTTTGGCACGAAAAAGAATTTTTAAAAACATATGATTAAATTCTTTAAAAGTCACGATGTTGATCTTCTTCAAAAACATCAAAAAAGACTAAATTTTTTCTTTGTGATCGCAGATGATGCCCTTTTTCGTTTTTTAAAGAAAGCCAAAAAAGTCCATTAAAGTTTTTGCTTTCATCAAAAATAAAATTGAAACAAAAAATTTCTGCGCAAAAGCTTTTTTTCGATTCCGTTTTTCTTCCTTTCTTTCAATTTTCATTCTTTTTCTTCTCCTGACAAAAACACAAAACATTCTTTTTTATTCGCCATTCAAAATCGAAAATCGACAAAAACAGAAGAAAGAAACTTTTGCCAAGAAAATCAAAAATTTGTCGTTGAAAAACGGATGAAATATTTTTTTGCAGAAAAATCAGCAGCAAAAAAAGAAATACAAAGAAAGTTGAAGAAGGATGAAAGAAAAAAAATACTATTTTATTTTTATAAAAAGTTTAAAATAATTCTTTTTTTTAAATCTTTTGTAGCAAAAAATATATAATTATTTTGATGGAAACACAAAAACCCGCAATTAATTAATTTTTATTCTTTTTTTCGGATCACAAAAATGTTTATCCAGTTATCGAAGAATTTGTTGAAGCTGCAGCGGTTGTAGAGGGTCTTGGAGTTGTTGTTCCATTGACTGCTGCTGCTACGGCTGATCCTGCTGCTCCAGATGCTGCTGCAGATGATGACCCTGAGGCTGAGGCGGATGAAGTTGAAGAAGGACAATAATCAATAGAATCATAAACAGGAATTAGCTTTGTTGTATCAATTGCAATAATTTCTGATTGTCCAAGATTTTTAACTTCAAATGCAATCTGTAAAAAAAATATGCTTTTGTTGGCAAAAATTCTTAAGATTACAGTAACCCAAAACCAATTGACTAAAGTATTGATACAGTACTTTTGTTGTTGAAAAATGCCAAGGTCATAAAATTTTTACTTCCGTAATTTTATTACAAAAATGTGTTTTACATTGATTTTCGATCAATAAAGTTTTTTGTTGGCACAAAAATGCATTTTTAAGCTTTTGTACTTGACTGCCAGAAAATAGAAGCAAATAACAAAAACAAGGAAACATTTTTAGTTCCATCAACATGTTTTTACACATATATATTTTTATGTGTATGAAAGGACACATGCCCGAACATAAACTTACATATTCATATGAACCAGGAAGTAAAATTGCGCTGGTATTCCGCCATCCAAGATCACCTTTTGGTTGTTCAGGCTTTAAAAATATCAAGATTATTGATCTTTAACAAAAAGAAGTTTAAATAAAAGCATACGGTAGTGAGAGAAGTTTCAACCAATGAATCATTGCGTTTTGAGTAAACATATAATTTTGCTAATGAAGATGCTTGAAGGGAGAGTTTAAAATTAAAAACAAAATTAACAGTTTTATCCAGGTCAAATGGATCCAATAATAGCCGACTCCAACGAAGTGGTCCTGTCACATATGCAAATGAGTTACCTTAAATATGGCATATTTTTATTAAGAGGTGATGTGGAGTTACAAAATTTAAATCCCAGGGCAATTAAAAACTTACCAGCTGAATCCGGTGAAACAGAAAGAGTATCATTGCCAACCATGGTGCTGCTGGTTCTCCAAACAGTTCCAACTAGGTCATTTACACATGGAGTTGCAGGATCAAAAGTACAAACTAAAGCGGCACAAGTTTTTATTGCCATTGCCGATGATGAAGATGACAAGGCCATTGTTGTTCCAGACATTCCTGTTATACCTGCAATTGTTGTGCCTCCAGCCATTACTGATGGAAGCGGTCTTAAGGTTGGTGCACCTCCGGCTGCCATTGAAGCAGTATTTGTTCCAATCATTCCAGTTGGAGCTGCTGTTAATCCACCTGATGAAGAGGTTGAACCTGATCCACCCATTCCAGATGTTGTCATTGAACCATTTGAAGATGACATTAAAGTTACTGCAGAAGTGACAGCGACAGTTGGGAAAGTCGGCCAAGGTGCTGTGGAATTTAATTCCAAAACTTTTCCAGGTGTTGGAGGTAAAGAAACACCACCGGTAACACCAACGGTGACACCACCGGTGACTCCACCGCCAGTTTCTCTTGAAACTAATGTTACATTCGGAGTTGTCATGGATGCATTTGTTGCAGGCCGGGGGGTTGTGGTTCCGGTATTTATGGTTGCACCAGTTCCAGCGGATCCTGCTGACATTGTTGCTCCAGATCCTGAAGAAGCCATTGTTGCTCCAGATCCCGAAGCCATTGTTGCTCCAGATCCTGCAGAAGCCATAGTTGATCCAGATGGTGCACCAGTGCCACTTGATCCAGCAGAAGCCATTGTTGTTCCAGATGCGGGTATTGTTGGAAGATTCAGTGGTAGCGGACTCATAGAATTGAGAACAACTGTTGGCCATGGACCTGTTGTTGTTGCAGGTCTGGGAGAAGTGGTAGGTGCCGCAGAACCTCCACTGGTGGCACCTGATCCTGAACTTGTTGCAGCAGTTCCACCAGTTGCCATTGAAGCACCACCAGAAGACGCTATTGTTGTTCCTGAGGATCCCATGGCACCACCAGAAGATGCCATTGTTGTTCCCGAGGATCCCATGGCACCACCAGAAGATGCCATTGTTGTTCCTGAAGATCCCATGGCACCACCGGTCATTCCAGTAACACCAGCTACTGAACTTCCTCCGGTTGCTCCAGCAACTGTTGCAGGCATCATTGTTGAACCTCCTGCTGCCATTGAAGCACCTCCAGAAGGTGCCATTGTTGTTCCTAAAAATGTCGATGTCGTTAATGTGAATTTTTGCACGTATTGAAAAAACTTGAAATAAAACCAAAAAAGTCAAATTTCGCTTTTCTTAGTTTTTTTGCTTCAAGAAAGTGGAATTTGAAGAAATCTGATTTTTTTAAATTAGTAAAACCATTTTAATAAAAAAAGAGTCTCATCTAATGATTACCTGTGCCTGAAGCTCCTGTTGCACCAGATGCTGCCATTGTCATTCCTGTAGCTCCAGTGACCCCGGAAACTGCCATTGTTGTTCCAACCATTCCTGTAACTCCAGCTACTGAACTTCCTCCAGTTGCTCCAGCAACCGTTGAAGGTCGCATTGTTGTTGAACCTCCAGATGCCATTGTTGCAGTATTTGTACCAACCATTCCAGTTGGAGCTGCAGTTCCACCACTTCCACTAGCAGAAGGAGCTGGTGGTGCCGTTGTTGTTGTTATAAGACTGATGGCAAGAGTTGGGAAAGTTGGAAGAAGTGCCGTAGAATTCAATTCAAATGGTTTTGGAGTTGTAGCCGTACCCATGGCACCGGTGGCTCCGGTTGCGCCAGAGGCCCCTGTAGCACCTGTTACTGCTGGCCTAGGGCTTGTAGCACCAGTACCCGCAGCGGCTGAAGCCATAGTTCCAGCGCTACCACTTCCAGAAGCCATTGTTGTGGCGGCACTTCCACCGCTTGAAGAAACTGCTGAAGGCATTGTTCCTGCGCTACCGCTTCCAGATGCCATTGTTGTTGCAGATCCCATGGCACCGGTAATAGCTGCACCAGTTGCACCAGTTCCGCCAGTGGCACCACTTACAGCTGAAACAGTGGCGCCAGTGGCACCTGTTACAGCTGGTCTAGAGGTTGTTGCTCCAGTGCCCGAGGCGGCTGAAGCCATTGTTCCAGCACTGCCACTTGCAGAAGCCATTGTTGTTGCAGAATTTCCACCACTTGAAGAAACTGCGGAAGGCATTGTTGTACCGCCTGGAAGAGGAGCATTAGTTGGATTATTTTGTGGAAGTTGGAATGTTGGGAATGAAGGCCTTAACTCCCATGATGGAGCTACTGTAGCCATACTTGTCGTACCTGAAATCATAGCAGTAACACCTGAGGTTACAGTACCACCACCACTACCACTATTACTACTACTACTATTTCCAGCACCAGATGATGATGTTAATGATGCAGGAGTCGTCATTGCCATTCCTCCTGTTGCTCCCGTGACTCCAGATGCTCCTGTGACCCCAGATGCTCCTGTGACTCCAGATGCTCCGGTGACTCCAGATGCTGCTGGTGACGTAGCCCCTGATGAACCAGCCATTCTCATTGTAGTTGCACCTGTTAATCCACTTGCGACTGTTGACAGATTAGTTGAAGTAGAATTTGATGAAGGGATTATCCCAGGTGTTGAGCCTGCTGGGGTTGTCGGGGTGAGACAACTGTCCAAAATAAAATTTAAATTGTCAATTATCGCAAATCCACCTTGAAAATCTCCGGTATTCGAAATGAAATTTGAGGCAACAATAAAAAGCTAAAAAATGACATCAATTTTACCGTAATCAATAAAAGCTAAAATTTCATACTTGAAAACTATCATTTGGCAGGGGTGGGATTACAACTCGAACAGGTCCAGGAGAATATGTTGTTGGAAGATCACTGCAAAAATCATAATTTGGATAAACTCGATTTATTGATTTTGTGCAAATTTTTAGCATGACTTTTGGGGACATCCAATACATGAATGAAAAACCATTTGTGCCCATAGGGCATTTGACAACATCTGACATTAAAATTGCCGTGGCATTAAGGTTGGTTGGGTCATCCGAGGCAGCAACGGCATAATTTCCAGCTAAAAAAGAAATAGGATTTGGATTTCATATATCCCCTTAGAAGAAAATGTCCAAGATTAATTTTCCTTTGAACTTTTGCCGAAAAACAGTTGTCATTTTAAATCATCCACCAAAATTTCTACGTCTTTATATCCTTGGGGATATCATATATCCCTTAAGGATTTCATATATCCCTTTATCCCCTTGATGACCTAGCCGAAAAGATTTTGCCATATTTAGATAGTTCCAAAAATTTCTAAGCCTTTATTTCCGTGAGGATTTCATTTATCCACTTATCCCCTCAGGGTATCAAAAACTTACATGGAACAGCATTAGCTCCAGTAGCAATTTTGAAAAAGTTTGGATCCAAATATGCCGAAGATTGAAACCATTTAAGTGAAACAGAGGAATCCTTCAAATTGTGCCATTGACAAGATGCATCAAAGTCTGTGCAGGTTAAATTCATGGCTTGTGTGGCATTAGCCTTCACAAAATCCATATCCCCTCCGGCCGATGGACTATTCATTAAATGTTCCAATTGAAGGGTTTTAGCATTGATAAAACTGATATTTAAAAAAGAGAGAAACACAAAAATAAAATAATTAAATGATATCATTTTTTTATGAGAAAGCCGGAAAAAAAGAGATTTTCGGGCTGTTTGGGGGAATTTATTTTTTTGATAAAAAAATATACCCTTGAAAATGAAAAAATCAAATAATAAAATCATGTTATTTATTTATAAAAATTTAAAAAAAGCGAATGTTTCAACAAGGGATTAATCGGATATAAATCTTCTCATTTTTTTCATCCCCTCTAATTTAATATTATTGCTTCCTCTCCGGGCATGTCCCTGTTTTAATCTCCCCCACTTTTTGTTTCCCGGTTGTGTTTGAAATAGAACACAAAAGCGGAATTTAAAAATTATAATTGCTTTATTTTTAGGTATATTATAAAAAACAAAGTTACAAAAAGAAGAATGTTATTAAAGATCTTTGTATACTATCACAAAAAAACATTTCTTGTTGAGAGACAAAACCAATTTTGATTAATTTTTGGTAGTATTCATTCCGCTTTGATTATTTGTTGTTTCATCTTGAGTTTTTCCACCTCCACCAGTTGCATCTCCACCAGTAACACCTCCAGCATCAGATTTACCAGTTGCACCTGCAGCATCAGATTTTCCAAAATCACTTTTTCCAACATCAGATTTTCCAACATCAGTTTTGGCAGTTCCGGCATCACTTCTTCCACCTTCATCTTGAGTCATAGTTGTTTGAGTTTGTGTCATTGTTGTATAAGCAGATGGTTCATCTAAAACAATAATAATATTGGATACTGTACATCGGATACTGTAGAAAATTTCTAATACACAAAACTATTCAAGGATGCGGATTGGTAACGGCTTCTGAATCCCTACTAGTATAAAAAAGCAAACCTTTTTTGAGCATTTTCTGAAGACGCATATATGCTTGTTTCTTTCCTTTTCCTCTTCGTTCAATAACAATCATAAATAAGCCAGCAATTAAAATCAAAACAAATACTCCAAAAGCTGCACCAGCACCATACCAATAACTTGACATACTATAAAATTGTTTTTATTATTAAAACACAAAAGTATCAATTAAAAACTTACTCTTGACATTCAGTTTCAACATTTTTATTAATTTCCATTGGATTATCATCCTTGTGGAGCGGGATTGCTGGCTTATTCGGGACAGGCGTAGATTGAGTTTTTTTAAATTCAGATTGAAGTCCATTTTCACATTTTTCACCATAAATAGTAGAATTTGGAAATAAAAATGTTTTTTTGTATTTTGCATCATCCGCCAAACAGAATTCATTTGCACCAGCATCTTTAACCTTTGATTTTTTGATACTTTCTTTGTAAACTTTAAAACCACATGAAACTGTTACAACCTTTTCGTCTTCAATGAAATTATTGTTATATGGATCATAAACACAATGTCGTTGATTTGATGTTGTATCCTAAAAAACAAGTTAGATTGTTACAGTATTCAAATAATTTAAATTTCGTGCAAAAAACATACCCCAAAACAATCTTTTTTTCCTGTTCCATCAGATACTGTTCTATTTACCAAATCATATTTCTGTTTTGAATCAATATAAATCGCGTTTTCTTCTTTGATGTAATAGGCTTTATTGATAAAATGATGGTCTTGTGGATTTTCAAGTGCTTTTTCAAAATGTGTTTTTGGTTTACCATTTTCATCAAGACCAACAACCATTACTTTAACCAATCGATGAAAATCACTGTTTATTTTTTCATATCCCAAAAGCACAAATTTTTCTTTTTCAATTCGAACAGCATCAGATTCATCAATTTTAATGCGTTCTCTATTATTTTGTTTGATTGTACCAAGGACTTGACCACGAAATAATAAACTATTATTTGTATGAAGATATGCAGCTTCCAAGTAATGATCCATTAATTGTTCATCAAACTTACATTCTAAAAAATAAACTGACGTTAAAAACTAATCAATAACAGAAAAGCAGGGTTATCAGAAGGCTGGATTCTGAAGAAAACCCCAAAAAGAGCAGCTACGGGTCTGCAGCACCCGCAATCGAGAAAATTTCTTTGATCTTTTGCCGCCACCGGCATAAGATCAATAGAAAGCCCCTCTAAAATTTTTCAGAAATTGCAAGTGAAATTTAAAAGCGAAAGAAGGTGATATAATGTGCTACTCATGCAAGAAATTTGCATAAGTAGCTAATATAAATTTAATGAGTCGAGAAGGCCTTGTGCTAAAATAATATACTTACACGTAAATCAATTCCCTTGTTCAACGTTGAACTAGCATTATTTAAAACACATACCTTTTGGATCAATTCCATGAATCCCAGCAACGACCAAAAAAATTACCAATAATTGATACAATATCATTTGATTCTTTGCTGTTGAAGATGATTGTTGGGATGATTGTTGGAGAGAGAGAAAAAACACTGACGACTGTTTTCAACCAAAAGTTGTAACACAAAATGAAACTGAAAGAATAAATTTTTTTCAAAACACACTTCTTTGAATGAATGAATCAAAATTTGTTTAGGAAATTACAGTATGCTAATTTTTCAATTGTTTGTTTCTTCACAAAAAAAGTTGTTCGGTCAATCCAAGAAAGAAAAATTTGTCGGTTTTTTTTACTAGGGATAAAGCGGGCCTTCGGCCCGCAAGCGTCTAGTTTAAACTATAGAACTATGTTTTAAAAAATAAATTTGAGCTTCTAATCTCAATCTTTCTATTTTAACTCTTCCGGCTTTTTCAGCTTCTGATAATTTTTCTCGATTATGAGACAAAATCCGTTGTCGTTTTTCGCTTTTCTTTGTTCAAAGGTTTGCTTAGCAGGCCTATTTCTTTGCCTTTCTGCTTGTTTTCTTTTTAGTTCTTCTTTATGAGCAGCTTCTTGGAGAGGTTTTCTTTCAATTTTTTTTTTCTTGGCATTTTCAGACTTTACTGTCTGACAGGCTTACAACAAAAAATTAAAGATTCACATCAAATTTTAATAGCAAACACACAACAAAGAGAGGATTAACCAATTTAATTAATAGCCGCGTTGCACAATTTAAGAGTGAACTGTTGAAAATAGATACAGTCACAAAAAAATACACATAAACACGTACGATTGTGCAATCTGCTCAAAAAAAACTTATGCGGTAATGTGGAATATCAATCTCATGCAAATTATTTTAATTTGTGTGAGTTTGCACATAATAGTATCATATTTGCAGAGCAAGATTAGAATTCATTTCTTGCTGTTGCATGCAAATTTCACGTATTTATTCTTCGTTTTTCCTTTTGTGAATGAAAAAATAAAAACGCACGCACAAACCAACCAACTAACGAACATTCTTCGTTTATTTGAGGGATGTTAAAAATATGCAAATTTTATGATACTTTGAATATGGGTTGGATATACCTTTGTGCTTACACTTACTGTAGATCACATTAAAATATAAATATCAAAAATTTATTCAAATTTTATATCAAGTTTTAGGTTACAGTAATTTAAAAAAATAAAGAAAACCAAAAATTTCAAAAAATACAACAAAAAATTGTGTTTTACAAATATGAACACAGACAAAATGAAACTAAAGTGCTGGAAAAATAAAAAAAACGTAAAAATTAAATGATTAAAAGAATTAATGATGTTAAAAAAATTTAATATAATACATATAATTATTACATCAAAATTTTTTTGATGCCTGTAACATACACGTAAATCCCCAATGTATGTTACAGGCATTATTCGACTCTATTTTCGAATCGACGGCGTTGTCCATGACCAATTGGTACAATCTTTGTTTGAACATTATTCTTTTGAGATTTTACAAATCCGAGTGCAACTGCTTTATCCATGGGATGCTAAAAAATATATTATGGGAGGATAAGGTAAATGTAAATAAAATTATTACTTGTTTGTACGGAAATACAGGTACTTGGCATTTAATACAAAATTGTGCTTCATTTGCAACAGAATTTCGTGAAGTCCAATTACGTCTACATTGTTGACAGTGAAATTCACCAAAACAAATTTTTCGACCTTGATATGGTGTTAATTTGTCATAAGATAAATTAAAACGCTGTAAAAATTAATATTACCGTATATTTCAATTAATATTAATTATATATTTTTCTTACCATTGAACAATCATCAATGTAATGATGACCAGTTTGTAAACAGATATGACATTGATATCGAAGAGATGGAACTCTTTTAGGACCACATAAAAGTTCAGAAAATTGTGCAATTTCATCATTTGAAAAGCCATCTTCCATTGCGGCAACTGCAGAAACTTTTTTATTTTGAATTGGCTGGGTAATAATTTGTTGAGATGATGAAATTGGGGGCATACTTGATGATGGCTTTCCATATCCTTCTTCTGACTAAAATTTTGATAAGCAATTTTATATAAGTTTTAAAATTTAAGTAAGTAAGTCTTTACCGTATCAACAGAAGGATATTCAATACTTAATGGTGAAGTACCATAGAAGGATGGCGGGGGATGATGTGCAAAGCCATTGTAGGAAGAAGTTTTGAATTCCTTCATTAAATTTGAAAATGCCAAAAATTCATAACTTTGAAGGCAAAAATGTCCAGTGAAAGATGATGATCCAAAGCTTGTGTGTCTACTTGGAACAGGCATTCCATTAATTTTTGAGTTATCACAAAATAATCCTCGATGTTCAAAAAACATTTTATGCAATTGCATTTGATTTGCTGCCAAGTATTGAACATTTGGGGCTGGACTTGCCATTGGTGTACCACCTAACCGGCCAGTGCCATGGCTAAGGGAACCATAATCTCTTGTACTTGTACGACCACAATCAAAAAAGACATTATTATTCATTGATGATCCACCACCACTTAAATAACGGGTTCTTTCTGCAGCATTTATTGGTCCTCGAAAAAATGAATCATGGCAGTTTTGTAAATTTTTTGTAGGCGCTGATTGAGCAGCATTATTGGCCTTGCTGGTGGTAAATTTGTCAGCGATATTAAATCCAAGTCGATCATATTCAAACATTGTTATCTTCCAAATAAATAATTATTATTAATTAATAAAGAATTTATATAAAATTTAGAAACAAAAAAAGCTGAATTACTTTTCAATTTTGAAAAATAGTAGCATTAATAATAAACAGGATCCAAAAACATTGGACCTATATTACATTTTGTATTTTATCAAAAGAAAAATCTATTTCTCAAAAGAAATTTTTAATGTGATTCATTTTTTTGTGCTGCAAATTCTTCCTTTTTTTGCATTAAGCGATCCCCAGACAAAAACCCAATCTTTTGAAATATCGTCGACTCTCAGAATTTGTACGCTGTTTTACTTTTTCCAACCCTCTTTTTGAAGCAAGCAAGCAAGCAGCAGCAAAAATGATGTATATTTAAAAGGCAAAAAAATCATTTTTTTACTATTATTCAATAATATTGATTTGGTCTTTGTTTAGCAGAAAAGGTTTGCTGCAATTTTCGTTAAAATAAATTTGTTTAACACTCTATTCGGGATTGCTTTATTTTGTTCAAAATTAATTTTACTTTTTAAGTTTTGTATCGCTGCATCGCCTCTTTTCACGGCGTAGTAATATGCAAATTTTCAAAACTTTGGGGCCTATTGAAAAACATATTTTCTCAAAAACTCTGGGCTTTTTTTTCAAAAAAAGAATTTTCGGGAGAATTTTTGAGCCCAAAGTTTTTCAAAATATTTTTTTCATGAAGGAGATAGGCACCAGATTTTTGCAAATTTGCATATTACTACACCGTGCCTCTTTTATCAAAGATTTTATTCAATCAAAAATGTTCCATCCTACTCAAATTATTCTTTATTTAATGACAACATTGTTTGTAACCCAAATTTTATCACTTCAATGTTCAACTGAATCTGGTCCAATTGAATGTAATCATTCATACAATCCAATGTTGAATGAATCATCCTGTGCAATTTGGTGGTCCGCTTCTCCAAAAGGGGATATCAAAAATCCAATCTTTCAACTTCCACCTCTTACACAAGCCTGCATTTCAGAAGATGATTTTACAAATGCCCTTCCAAGTTCAGAACTTTATTCATTTGATGGTGAAAAATGCGTTTATCAAAAATATCTTTCATTGGCAGGTTACTGTTTCTGTAAAACTGGAGATTTTTGTAATGGTCAACTTTTAAATGACACTGCTAAACTCAATGATTTACTTTCCAAAATGGAACCATACAAAAGTGATTAATTAAAAATTACTGTTTGTATTTAAATTTAACATTTTTGCTTTATGATTGTTTTATTTAAATTTTACATGAAAAAAAATTTTACAATAAATTAATTGATAATAAAAATTATTACCCCCAAAGAAAAATTTTAGGATTTTTACGTATGATGAGGACTGATTGTCTTCGTATTGATTGATTGAATTAGATTACTGTAACAATGCAGATCGATATTATAAACAATATTTACATTCATAATTTAATTTTGTATAATTTTTAATAAAAAATTAGATAAGATTTCTTCGAGCCGGTTGTCGAGAATTTGAAGATGAGGCAGCTCTCATTGAAGCAAGATTTGCGAGGGATTTTCGTTGCGAATTTCGGGGTTCTGTATTTTGTCGAACGCAAGAACTTGTTCGTCGGGAACCAAGAAAACCATTAATTTTTCCAGCTGCAACTGATTGAGCTCTAAAATTTGAAGAAATATTAATTATTTGTTTTTGGGATTACGGTAATTGTTTTCAAATTTGGATTTCTACAACACTATATTAATTATGGATACTGTAGAAACTCTCATATTTAACATGCTACAGTATAACAATAGGAACGGTAGCTATTCTAATTAATAAAAACACAAGATCTACAGTATATTCTATAATAAATCCTTACCGATGTCTTAAAGCTTTTGCTTTTAGCGATCCAGAAGTTGATGGTCGTTGTTGAGATGAGGATTCTGGAATTGCTAACAATGACTGTGGAACTGAATGTTCAGAAGATGGGCGTTGACCTTCAACAAGTTCTGATTCAGATCGAGCATGTTCAATTCTTGAGGATCGTTGAAGGGGTTGTCGGACACGAAGGGATTCTTGCATATGCTCTTCCAAGGAACGGGATTTTCGATCTGGTTCGAATCTTGCTGATTGCTAAAAACATATTATGTAATATTGATAACCAGTAATAAGTAAAACATACAACTCCACTATCATTTAACCAATTAACAAAATCATCAAAGTCATTATTCTTGTATTTTGTTTTTGTAATACATTTTAACATTGCAGCTTTAAGTTCATCTTGATCAACGGAACCAGAAGAAAGTGAAGACTCACTTGAAAAATCTGATGTTTTTTCATTTCCCCCAACACTGCCACCTTGTTGTCGATCTCGAAGAACTGCGGTAAAACCGGTTAAACCATTTACAGCTAAAAAAAGATGAGATTAGTTTTAAAGTTGGATACGGTAGTCTTACTTTTTTGTAATGGTGCCCTCGGGGAAGCAGCATTCGATTTACCAAAAGTTAATAGTTGTCCTCGAAATTGTGATAGATGAATTTCTTCACCTAAAAATTAATTCAAAATTGAATACAGTAATCTCAAAATTTTGAAGACTACACTAATATTAGTAAAATCTGTTGTTAAACCTTTTCTAATTTTTAAAATCCAAAAAATTGCTTACCATCAGGAAAAGCGACAGTATTAATACCATTTCGGAAGAGTGTATAATAAATACTATTTAATAGTTCAGATTGTTCTCTCATAGCCATTTCAAGTTGTTTAACACGATGTGAAAGTCGTTCGTTTTCGTGTAACAAATTATTGTTTGAATGTGTCAACTGGCAAACCATCTTTTGATAAGGTTCGTGAGATTTTGGGCTTGTCTAAAATTATTTAAAATTAATTTTGACATTTCTTTTTTAAGAAAAAAGCAAAAACAACAACCAATTTTAGAAAAGCAAAAAAAAAGAAACGTAACCTTTTTGAAAGTTTTTCTTTTATAAAAAAGCAAAAATGACGTTTCTTGTTAGTTTTTAAAAAGTAAAAAAAACATGGAAAAAAACAAAATTGCGAGAGAAAAAAATGGGGAGGGACTTACGCCGTATGGATTTGAACTGGTTCCACCTATTTCATACATTGATGAACTTCGAATATATTCTTCGTCACTGTATAAATCGTAATTTCGGGTTGATGAAGATGGAGCTGAGAAAGGCTGCCTCCAAAGATCTATGAAAAATTGGGTAATTGGTGAATTTGTGCTGGATGAACTTGAATTTGAATAAGAAGATGTAGAAGTTTTTAAAAATTTTTCCTAAAAAATAACAAAACTCTTTAGAAAATTATTTAAATTTTAAATTTGAGCCTCGTTGACTGTCAACTAGCCAGCAGTCTAGTAGTAACAGAAATATGGTAAAATGACACGCATTTTTTTAAGTTCTTTGAGTTAATTTTATACTATACTTTTTTTTCTTTATAAAATTAAGTAGGTTGTTTCAGAGATGACAAAAAACAAGGAGGAACAAAATAAGAAAAATTAATGTAATAATTATTTAAAAAAGCTTCAAATTACTTTTACTCATGTGCTTTTTTTCTAATTCTTTTTTGTCTGATGTAAGCTTAAATGTAAAGAATATAATGATAATAATGCACTTGAAAAGAGAAAGAAAGAAAAACGGAAGTAAAAAAAGGAAGAAATTAAGGTTGGAAGTGCGCGGCATTGATTCTATTAGTTTTTTTTTGATTAAAGTCTGTTTTGATTTCAAAAATCATGGTCATTTTCTTAGAAAAATATAGTAGTCACAAATTATAGTGAAAAATTGTTGAAATTATCAGCTACAGTATTCTGTAAAAGTAATTTAAGTTTTATACTAAATTTTGGCATTATTCCCAAAAAAGATACGGTAGCACAACAAAATTTAAACACTTATTTTAAAATATTTAAAACATGTTCATAAAAATTAAAACGCAAAAAAATCCATCCAAATCCCAAACCTTTTATACTTATTTACACATCAAATCCTGAAGTCAAGACCACCCTTGAAACATGCAAATTCTTCATTCATCAACAGACATACAAACTAGAAAATCGAATATGTTTGACATTAAACCACCAACTCAGACAATTCAGACAAGACTTGTTCATCAAAAAATCTTGATATATAGCCCGATTTTTGAGAAACTACAGCTTTTTGAAATCATTTTGGCACAGGAGGCTGAAAGTCATGTCATAAAGGTATAAAGTGTGTTTTCTAGGTAAACAAGGTCCAAAAACGTCATTTTCGTTGTCATTTTCGTTCTAAGTGCCCTAGTTTTCGATATGCAAATTTGTCAGGTCGAAAATGAAAAATCGCCATCTTTGAAGATAAAACGACAAAAGTGGTACCATTCGAAAGCCCTTGACGAGCTGAGTTCAAAAAAATTAGAAACTAAGACATTTGACTCTTTTGAAGGGGCGATAACTGTCACAGAACGCCAAAAACAATAAAAATTTGCGAAAATGTCGTCGTAAATCGTTTTTTCATACTCTTACCCCCGATTTTCTCAACGGAATCGGATTCTCCATCATTTTTTGCCCTAGGAACTGAGAATATTAAAAAAATTTAGGTGGGTTTAGGGGGTCGTCTGAATTTTTGAAAGTACTGCGTCATTTAACTCAAAAACACAAAAATCGTCATTTTTGCTCCAATTCTGCCAAATTTGGGTGGAAATGATAGAGCATAGTTAGAAATGATTTTAGCAAAACATTTTGCATCAAAATATGCTAATTTGGATTTTTAAGACCACGATTTAGGTCAAAACCCATAAAAATGGCATATTTTGGGGATAAAATCCCTAAAATGGTTACGGTAAGGTATTATTGTGTCCAAATGGTTCTATAATTATTATTAGTATGTCTACTAACTATTTCTAACATACAAACATCATATACTCCCGGTAATCCAGTTTTTTGGGGTAATTAAAAACTCTCATTTTTAGCCAAAAAAACGCGATTTTTGACAGATCTCAAAATAAGTAAAACTTCAACGATAATTTCGAAATTTGTGTTTACAATGCTTGTCTAGGTGTCTAGCAATTATTTAAATCATAATATACCTGATACCTTATCACATTTTGAAATCGCGACATTTTAAACATACCTCATTTTTTCAAAAAATGTCATTTTCAATGCAGGTCGTTTTTTCCTCGAAAATAATGTTTCATCACTTTATTAATGTAAAAAACATAATTTTTGATAAAATTATAAACTATTTTATGCGTTTGAGCATCTGTACTTTCAAAAAATTCACTTTTTTAGGTTACTTTAAAATACTTATTTTTTGGCCAAAAAACACGATTTTTGTTCGTATTTAAAATAATTAAAACATCAACTTTGCTTTCGAAATTTGGTCTTAAAACTATCCCCTGGACATATATTATTAATTTTAATCATATTAAGTAATAGAAAATTAGGATATTTCAATAAAAGTACCTCGCTATTGCCTCTAAACCAATGTACATGTGTATCGAAAAGATTGGACATTTTTAAAATGATGGCATTTCAAAATGAGATAAACTAAAGGGTATATGATGATTAAAATTAATAATATATGTCCAGGGGATAGTTTTAAGACCAAATTTCGAAAGCAAAGTTGATGTTTTAATTATTTTAAATACGAACAAAAATCGTGTTTTTTGGCCAAAAAATAAGTATTTTAAAGTAACCTAAAAAAGTGAATTTTTTGAAAGTACAGATGCTCAAACGCATAAAATAGTTTATAATTTTATCAAAAATTATGTTTTTTACATTAATAAAGTGATGAAACATTATTTTCGAGGAAAAAACGACCTGCATTGAAAATGACATTTTTTGAAAAAATGAGGTATGTTTAAAATGTCGCGATTTCAAAATGTGATAAGGTATCAGGTATATTATGATTTAAATAATTGCTAGACACCTAGACAAGCATTGTAAACACAAATTTCGAAATTATCGTTGAAGTTTTACTTATTTTGAGATCTGTCAAAAATCGCGTTTTTTTGGCTAAAAATGAGAGTTTTTAATTACCCCAAAAAACTGGATTACCGGGAGTATATGATGTTTGTATGTTAGAAATAGTTAGTAGACATACTAATAATAATTATAGAACCATTTGGACACAATAATACCTTACCGTAACCATTTTAGGGATTTTATCCCCAAAATATGCCATTTTTATGGGTTTTGACCTAAATCGTGGTCTTAAAAATCCAAATTAGCATATTTTGATGCAAAATGTTTTGCTAAAATCATTTCTAACTATGCTCTATCATTTCCACCCAAATTTGGCAGAATTGGAGCAAAAATGACGATTTTTGTGTTTTTGAGTTAAATGACGCAGTACTTTCAAAAATTCAGACGACCCCCTAAACCCACCTAAATTTTTTTAATATTCTCAGTTCCTAGGGCAAAAAATGATGGAGAATCCGATTCCGTTGAGAAAATCGGGGGTAAGAGTATGAAAAAACGATTTACGACGACATTTTCGCAAATTTTTATTGTTTTTGGCGTTCTGTGACAGTTATCGCCCCTTCAAAAGAGTCAAATGTCTTAGTTTCTAATTTTTTTGAACTCAGCTCGTCAAGGGCTTTCGAATGGTACCACTTTTGTCGTTTTATCTTCAAAGATGGCGATTTTTCATTTTCGACCTGACAAATTTGCATATCGAAAACTAGGGCACTTAGAACGAAAATGACAACGAAAATGACGTTTTTGGACCTTGTTTACCTAGAAAACACACTTTATACCTTTCTGACATGACTTTCAGCCTCCTGTGCCAAGGAATGTTTAAGTTTTTCAAAAATCGGGCTATATTTATTTATTTATTTTTCTCATGAATAAACCACAAAAAAACAATACATTTTTCTTCCATCTCATTTCTTTGAGAGAAAAAAAATACAAATTAAAATTTTATTTTGCGTGGTTTTTGAAGGCCCAAGAAAGAAAGAAAAAGAAAGAAGGTTTCATTTTTTAAAGCATTAAAAAATTGTAATGTTGGAATTTTTAATGGAAAAATTATTTCATTCAAAACCAAAACAATGGGACAGCCCTTTTTTGGGGAGTATCTTTTTGGGAGGGAAAGAAATGATACGAAAAAAAGTAAATAAAATTTTATATGGAACATTACTTTTTATATTTATGAATCATGGTTTTTAATAAAATTACTGTAACTACGAAAAGCATGGATGAATCGTGGTTTTTGGTTAATGCAAATGGATACTAGTTTTTAGTGATTACGGTATCAGTCACAATAGGGTTACAGTAAAATTTTAAACAATAACATAACTACCGTAACCCAAATGTTGCAAAAAAGCAAAAACAACATATTTGCAAATTTTTTAAAAGGGAAACAAAAAACACCAATTATTTTTTTCGAGACATCTTTTTTTTGATGACGGATGATGTAAAAAATACGAAATAAAATTTGCAAAAAAATATTATTTTATTCCGTTTTAAAAAAACTCAGTCATATTTTTTACGGCAGAAGTAAAAAAAAAGAGTTGTTGTAAATGACCCAATTTTGCTTTTCTTTTTTTTAAAAAAGGAACTGAACTTTAACAAGCTTTTTAAGGTTTTTTTTGCTTCGGATGACTTTTAAAAAATGGAATAAAAAATAAACAACAAACAAAATAGAGGCTATTAACACAGACTCAAAAACATCAACATCTTTTTCGTTCATTAAAAACTCGTGTTTTTTGAGTTACGAAAATTATACTTTGTTCAAATTCTTTTAATATTCTTTTGTATTTCCTATCCCCTGATAGTGATAAGAATGATAAGATTTTTGAAGTGGATTGATAGAATTAAAAAGAAGGAGGTGGAAAAAAGCTTATCACATTATTCCATTTTGAAAGAAGCTTTATTTTGAAAATCTTATATAATTATTACAGAATTTTTTAGAAAATTATCAAAATTTTTGTATTAAACTTTGAGGCTATAAGAAGATTGAAGAAAAAGTGAAAACTGAAACTCTGCAAAAAAATTTACAAAGGTTAAGGCCAATTTTATATTTAAAATTAGAAATTTTAGTTTAGGGATTAGTTAAATCCGTTTTGGAGGAAGCCATTTTTGCTAAAGAACAGCTATGTTTAGAAACTTGACATCATAAAAATTGAAGGTTAGCACTGAAGAGGAAGAATTCGAACTACACCAATATATATGCAAATTTTGTATTTACATTGAATTTAAAAATTCACTACCCCCCAGGAAGTTCCATCACCAAGGATATTTTATCCTTCTGTTTAAAAAAGATTTAAAATATATCCAATGGCATCGGATATAAAGAGAGATACCAAACTAGATATACAAATTTTTGAGCTAAAACAAAGCTCGGAAATCCGTTACCACCCGGGAAGTTCAATATCACCAAAGGGATATGATATATCCTTTCCTATCCATAAAAAAACCTTTCTTCCGGCTTTGTTTTATTTAACCAAAAAAGCTTATCCACCTCTTTTTTTCAAGCTTTCACTTTTTTTAATGCATAAATTACAAAAAAGGTGTTTCACTTTTTTTTCTTTTATTTGCAACTCCTGAATTTTGAATCCCTTCTTCAAAGCAAAAAACCTATGACGTCTCTCATTCGATTCTTTTTAACACTCTGATATTTATAAAACAATTATAATTACACTTTTATCCATACTTTTATTCAACCATGCCTAAAATCATCTACTAGCTCAAAAATACGTACATTTCGACACAAAAAAATTTGAGAACATCAAAAAAAAGTAATTTTACCAAGTTTCATTTTTTTATAAAAAAAATATAGTAGTAGTTTTTTTGGGGTTGAAGAACAGCAAAAGCAGCAGCAGCTCATTATGTATTCGACATTTAATTTTTTTCTGATGCTGCTGCTGCGTTTTTTTATATCCCAAGGGAAAGGGAAAATGGGAAAAAAAGTTGGATAAAAATAATTTTTAAAGAGTTATAAAAAAAAATTTTAAGGGTAAAAAAGTTGTTTTTGTTTTTTGCTGATGTTTGGGTGAGTAGATATGCCCCTGAGAGGAGACATAAGCTGATGAAGATGAGAAGGGCAAAGATTATGGAAATCATGGGAACTGTTTATTAATGGATTTGTAAAGGTTAATGAAAAGAAAGAACTTTGTTTTTAGCAAACTTAAGTTTTATCTCAAGCAAGAAAGAACTACTGCGAATTTCAGGTTAAATGGTCAATGTTTTGTTTTTTTCATTTAAAACAAGTTTCACAGAATTACTATTAAATTCTAAAAAAACTAAAGAAGTTTTTTAAGCATTAAAAGTTCAAACGCATTTATTTTGATAATCGTCTAACAAAATGTTGAGGCTAGAAAAAAACATTCAAAGACAATTTTTAAAGAATTAAAAGAAAAAAAAACTGAAAAACACACTCACACAAAATTAAAACAGATTTTCTTTAAACTAATTTTTGTCTTTTCGGGCCCAAATGACTCTTCTGTTCTTTTTTTTCTATTCAGATTCGTTTCCTTTTGGTTCAAAAAGATTAAAGGCAAAACAACAACTATTTTTTAAAAAGCGAGAAGCTAAAATATTTGTTTGAAAAATACAAATCCGAACTTCTGAAACTTCCGTTACAACGGAAGTTTCAGAAATAGAGGGGGGAACGCGAAAATGCCAAGTTTTTTACATATCTTTTTGAAATTTGAGCTGCCCCCAAAGAATGTTTACCCAAAAAAATCCTTTTTTTTGTAACGGATTTCAAAAATGTGACGTAACAATTGTAAATTATCTGCAAGAAAAAAGATGAAAGGCGGCAAAAAAAGAATTCTCTCTTTTGTCTTCTTGATTCAGCATCACACCACAACATTTCATTGATGATTCTGACGCCTCTCACTCTGTCTCATGTTCTTGGGACATAGATTCAGATGATTTAAAAAAGTTTCTTTCCTTCTACTTTGCTAGTTTACTCAAATGTATTAAAACTAAAATATTCAACATCGAAAATTCTAAACTAAAAGTGCAGCAAATTTGTTCAAGGATCACTAAAGAAGACCCGAAAAGAGCGCCTCAAAATTTTACATGTTTTATTCAAACATTTCTGCGAGAAAACGAAATCGAAAAAAGTAAAACTGCATCGAAAGAAATTTAAAAATTAAAACCTTTCAATTTTTTTTGTGCAAAAAATTGAAATTTAAGATTTTAATTAATAATTTTTTTTTACATTTTTCTAAACCTCTTTTTTGCAGAAGAAAAATTTGAAACTGAAACTCGAGGATTTTCGAAAGATTGAAAGATATCCATTTTTTGTGCGGTGGTTTTGAAAGGTACTTTGATGTGTATGTTTTGTTTCAAAGATTTATGGCGCCTTTCATCTTTTTTTTGAAACAAAATACATACGTTTAAAAAAAATGTGCATATTTTTATAACCCAACAATAAAGTATATTAATTGATGCTGTAAAAAAGGCATGTTTCAAGCCGGAAAATTTTAGCAGGTTAAAGGTTAACTACAAAAACGTTTTTAAAAGAAAGCAGGCTGTAAAATGAAAATTTGCATATGGAAAAAAATAGCAAATAACTAAAAAAAGGGTCGGTCAAAGTTCAACAACTTAATTATCCAATTTTTTGAGCACTTTTTTGTAGCTTAAAGTAATTATTTATATTTTTAGAAATTGTTAAACTTAATTAAGCATACTGTAGCTTTAAAAATTTTATAAAAAATTTATCAAAATTAAATTTATATTTGTTTCCAATGGTAACGGATAATCAAATAATATTCAAATTTTCAGATTATCCAAACTTTTTTTGACAATTAGATAATTACCGTAATCCTTTTCTCTTTCCTTTCCTGCTACACAATGAGCAAGCATATTTGACCTTGTGACTAACATTAGTTTTTAGCAGATAAAAAAATACTTCCTTTTCCTGCTAAACCGGACCTGCTCGATTTTGCCATTTTGCTTGTGATTATCGCTTTTTTGTTTTTTTTGCTTTTTTTGCAAGCTTCATTACCCCCATAAAATTATTTGAATGTTTTGGGAAAGCTTTAATGAAGCTTAAAAATTATCAAAATTTTTTATGGAGAAACCAATTTACAAAAAAATGATGATTCTTAGAAGACAAAAATTTGGTGCCGGGAGATAAAGCTACGGATTTTATGGAGCAAAAAAGAAGTGGCTTAATCCGACTGGAATGAAAGCTACGAAATTTCGGGTTCAAAAGTTTAACATTTTTGAGGGAAACATTTTTGTGACATGGTTTACAGTATTTTTCTATCCAAAAACACTTAATAAAATTAATTTCTATGAAAAATTGTTGCAACTTTGCAAAAACAAAAAAGAAACATGTGTTTTCGAATTTGAACTTTTCATTGGCATTTATTCTTTTGTGACGACACAAAACAAGACAAAAAAGGAACTTTGACTTTTATTTTAAATAAAAAAACGTGAAAAGAATTTTACCAAGAAGGAAAAAAAATAACCAAAAATAGACCACCAAAGAAAAAATTCGATTATTTATGGATATTTAAGCATTTTTTAAATATCCTGAAAGAAAAAAAGGTCTTTGACTTTACATTTCTTTTTTATATTATTTTTATGAAGACAGGAGAGGCTTTGTAAACTTCTGATGTCGTTTTTGTTGTTCTTGTTGTTGAAGCTTCCTTGTTCGTTGAAGCAAAACTAAAACCAAGGGCATACAAAAAATCCTATGTCTCACAAGCTTATTTTCTAGTCCAAAATAAAATTCAAAGAAATGAACCTTGAAGTTGAAGAAGGTGAAAACAGAAGAAAAAGAAGGAGAAGGTGTAACAAAGCAAAGCAACAAAAAAACACGTGAAATTTTGATATGCATAAAAAAGGAAAAAAGTTTTCTGATACTCTCTTTAATTTTTTATGCTTCAAAAGAAACACGTGTTTTTTGCAAAGAAACTTGTTTTTTTTGTTTTTGAGTAAAAAAATTGTTTTGAATAAATCTAACAAAAACATAAGGAACCAATTTTAAATGTCGGACTTAAGACTTAAAATTTGCATAAACCCATAAAAAGTAAAAACTTTGTAGACTAACTGGTGCTAGCTGGAAGATGCATCTGGAATGGCACTTTTTTGGATTTCAAAAATCTGGTCAGAAGTTTTGGATTAATTTTGTACCAGGCTTTAAAAGGGAAAGAAAACACAAGCATGAATAATTCTGTTTAATTTAATTTTATTTAAGACACTTAAAAGAAGAAGAAGAGAATCATGTTTTTTAAAAGCATTTAAGAGACAGTCTGTGTAAATATTTTGAAGGCCCGGAACAGAAAAAAACAAATTTTTGATTTGGGGCTTCAAACTTTCAGAGGTTGTTGGCAAAGGTCCTTGGATGCCAAAAATAATTTTTTCAGATTTTTTCGTGTCAGGATTCTGGATTTCTGCGATTCAGAAGTCTGAAACTTTGACCGTGGGGAAAAAAATTCAGTTTTGCTTCGTTTTTTATAATTTCCCGGGTGTATAGGTTTTCGACCATGGGGAATCGAATGGCACTCTCGGTTTTTCGAAAAAAAATTTTTTCCGTGTCGAAATCGAAATTTCGATTTTTTGACCTTGAATTTAGAAGCCTCAAAGATGAAGCCGTAATGTATGACTGCTATTTTTTTATAGCCTAATATGTCTACTTTAATGGTAGATGGGTCCCATTTTTGATTTCGATCCGTATGAGGGTCATCCAGCATCAAAAATGACCCACCTTTCACTTTTTTTACATATTTTCCCTATTTTCGGCACTAAAAAATTTTTTTAAAAAAAATCTGATTACACCATCAAATTCCCCATGGTCGATTACATATACTCCCAAAAAATCAGCCAATTTGGAGACATAAAAAAATCGATGCACGGGCGTGGATTTGAACCCGCGATCGTTTGCACGCAAGGAAATCAAACACAGACTTGGTTCGAACGACGCGCGTGAAAGTGAAACTTTTTTTGTCGCAGTCTTTTTGAACAATCGATCGCGGGTTCAAATCCACGCCCGTGCATCGATTTTTTTTATGTCTCCAAATTGGCTGATTTTTTGGGAGTATATGTAATCGACCATGGGGAATTTGATGGTGTAATCAGATTTTTTTTAAAAAAATTTTTTAGTGCCGAAAATAGGGAAAATATGTAAAAAAAGTGAAAGGTGGGTCATTTTTGATGCTGGATGACCCTCATACGGATCGAAATCAAAAATGGGACCCATCTACCATTAAAGTAGACATATTAGGCTATAAAAAAATAGCAGTCATACATTACGGCTTCATCTTTGAGGCTTCTAAATTCAAGGTCAAAAAATCGAAATTTCGATTTCGACACGGAAAAAATTTTTTTTCGAAAAACCGAGAGTGCCATTCGATTCCCCATGGTCGAAAACCTATACACCCGGGAAATTATAAAAAACGAAGCAAAACTGAATTTTTTTCCCCACGGTCAAAGTTTCAGACTTCTGAATCGCAGAAATCCAGAATCCTGACACGAAAAAATCTGAAAAAATTATTTTTGGCATCCAAGGACCTTTGCCAACAACCTCTGAAAGTTTGAAGCCCCAAATCAAAAATTTGTTTTTTTCTGTTCCGAGCTTATAAGGAAAAGTGAAATTTTTACGCAGACTGTCTCTTAAACTACAAAAACATAATTTTTTGTTTAAAGATCCCCTAAAGGGATATCTTATGGCAGTAATGACATTGTTTCAGACGAAACTTCTTCGACTTTCAAACTCAGACAATCAAATATCAAAATACATTTTTGTGTGTTTATTTAAACAAAACAACTTAAATTTTACTGTAGAAAACAAAAACCTTTTATTCACTTAACTTGAAAGTCTCAAAATTTTTGAACACAACACTATAAATTTCGACAGTTACAAAGCTCCTCCCTTCTCAAACACAAATTCATCAATGAAATTGAAGCCAATAATTTTTTCTTAAAACACTCAAAAAATATCTTTGAACTTTGAAAAAAATAAGAAAATAAAAGTGACCTCACAAAAGAAGAATTAAAAGAAGACAAAAAACGACAACGACAAATCTGCGTCAATTTATAAGATTAAAATTTAAAGTAATCTTTGTTTTTTATGTCTCCCTTGCTTGCCTTGGACTACCGTAATCGAAAATCGAAACAAATTGAAAGAAAAAAAGGGTTTCAATGACTCTCAAGGGGATTCATTTTTTATTCACTTTTTTTTGTTTTAAAATGAATTAAAAAAAAGAGAGAAAGAGTTAAGGTTTCATCATTCATTCATTCAAAAAATCTATTCAAAAAGATTAAAGCAAAAACATTTTGCTTCCTTTAATCTCAAAAAAGTGAAAAGAAATTGAAAATAAAAAAGTACAGAAGAAAGAATAACGAAAAAATACTTAAAAAAGAAAGCAGTCTCAATTTTTTTCAGCACGTGTCAAAATGGAATTTAATCCTATCTTTCTTTTTTTTGTTTTATGGCTTCTTAAAGAAAAATAATATCATAAATTTTTTTATGAATGAAAAAAGATAATACAATTTAGAGATATAAAAAAACAATGGAGCTGCTGCTTTCGTTTCTTTTTTTTTATTTGTTTTTCTTATTTTTTGGGGAAAAAGTGTAAGTAAGAATGGCACTTTTTTGAGAAACGTAAGAAAAAAAGGTTTTCGCAGAACTTTTTAATAATTGTAAAGGTAAATATTTTTATGAATGAAAAATATAGGGATAAGGTTCGCGTGATAGAAACGTAAAAAATTGAGGGGTAACAAAGTTGATTAAATTTTTGCGTGTTTTTTAGTCGCATGTTTTGACAATTGGCAAGTACATGTCCAAAAAGAAGGCCATGATTAACAATGAAAAAAAAGGGGCTACCAAAAACATGTTAATTTAAAAAAGAGTTTTTGAGCTTTGTCGAAATTGTTGTTTTTGGTTTTTAACGAAAAATACGATAGAATAAGATATTAAAATTGTTTTTGTTTTTGTCTTTGTGGCAGAAAATTCTAAAAAATTTGCATAACCTTTGCTTTTGCAATGGAAACTACCGTAATCGTTTTTAGTCTAGCGCAGCAGCATAAATCACCTGTTAAAACAGGTGATTTAAAAAATCTAAACAGAAAAAAGAGCAAAGTTGAAAGTTTTTTCTCCAGCTTTTATAAGTTTCAAAAACATAAAACTTGTTTACAAATTTCTATTTTGCAAGTTTTTTTGCTTTTTCAGCTGCCATTTTTTTGCAAAACGGAAAATAAATAAAATTAACAAGCCAAAAGACCATTCGAAAAAAAGACAAGAAATGTGATAAGGCCTTGAAAAAAATAAATTCAATTTAATCTTTCAATTTTTTTAAAATTTTGAAAAACGAAAATGAGATATCATAAATCTCTCTAAAATTGGAGCTAAATTTTATTTATTTAATCAAGCATGTGAGAGAAAAAAAGGCTAAAATCAAATTGCAAAAAAAGCTTGACTTTTTTCGGTGACGTTTTTCATGTAACAAAAAACTTATGTTACAAATATTTTTCGAACAAAGAAGAATCCAAAAAAAGGTCAATTTCATGCTTAAAAAAGGGATAAAAAATATAAATTAAAGTTCGACATTTAAAAAATGTTGTTTTTCATTAACCTTTTTTCTTATATATAGTTTATCAAAAAACACTCATTTAAAATTCAGATATTTGCAAAATTACAAATAAAAGTTCAAAAACACATAAAAATTGTGAACTCTATCCATTATTTTTGAATATTAATAATTGCAGCTTTGTTAAAGCTGTCATTATTAAAGTCAGGTTTTAAGCTTTAAAAAATACCAAAAAGTTCAACAGTAAGTGTCTAATAATGCGTCAAAGAAGTGACAGCAGCAACCTGCAGAAAACAATAAGTGAAAAAAACTCGGCTAAGTTTTTTTTAAACTTCCGCCTTATTGTTTTTGGCCCTTAGCAACAGATCAAGAATGCCAAAGAAAAACACATTCTTGTGCATCGGAAAATCAAAAAATTCTCAAACGTCATCCTCAGATTCCATCAACAACCCTTTTAAAAACCCAAACAAAATTTGCAAAAACAAGCATTTTGAACGTTTTAAACCTTTGTAAATTCATCATTTTCATTTTAAAAATATGCAAGAAACTCAAAAATGAAAGAAAAATGTATAAATTATTTCAAACCAGACAAAAAAAGAATTACCATGGAGCTTTTTTCTCATTGTTTCAAACTCTAATATTTTACTCCCACAAAAGAATCTTTGTTTTTCAAAGAGAAAACCGCACATTTCTCATACTTTTTTAAAGGGAACACAAAATTTTTTGTAAATTGAAATATTGCAGTAGCAACAGCAATTTTTTCAAAAGCTTTTCTTTAAAAAATATAAAAACGTGGCAAACAAGCATTAATTTGTTTATTTCTTTCCCCTCAGAGAACATATTATAGAAAAATGCCATTTTGAGGGGCGAATTAACTGATGGAAAGAAGAAAGACACTCATTAAAAGAATTAACAAAAAAAAGATATTCAGATGCTTTTTTTTGTTGATGTTGATTAGCGTTATTTTTTTAATGAGAAAAAAAGATAAATGAAAATGGCATCAGCAACAGTAGCAGAGTTCAATAATGTTGATAGAAGTTCAAAAAGAAAAATGCTACAGCAACCCCCAGGGGAGATTATTTTCGATATTCTTTTGCAGAAAAAAAGAGTGGGAAATTTGCATTTTCGAAAAAATGGAATTTTAATTCCATGTTAAAACATAAAAAAAATTTTGATCAAAAGTCACTAAAAATAGGCTAAAAATTGTGTGGCAGTTTTGACACACTTTTTATAAAAAGTACATTTTTTTGGAGTTCAATTTTTCGAAAAAGTTCAATTTTGAAAATGAAAAACATAAAAAAAATTTGAAGGAGATAATCAAATTTATATTCGAATATTTTGGAACACATAAAAATATTTTTGGTTCATTTCAAATTTGTATTTTTTTATTCTTAGAAATTCCTACATCCCCTGGAGGAATTTAAAGAAAAATGCAAAACAGAAATAATAAAAATTTGGGTGTTTAAATATCAAAAAATGAACGCTACAAAAATTTGTGTTTTGAAAATTTTTGAAGGAAAAAAATGGGGGCAGTTTTGTGCAAAAAACCAAAAAACTAACACCTCAAAAAACGTCATTTATAAGTTTTTCAGATACATTTTCGTGCAAAATTTAAACCTTTGAAGACTATGATAGTTTCCGGTGTGTTGAATTGGTGAATAAAGAGTGAAGCATAAAAATAGGTTTTTGAAGAGCCGAGACAATAAAAAGATATTTTTGAACCAGATGATTGGATATAACAAATTTGAATAATAGCTATAAGAAGATGCAAAAACAGAAAATTAAAAAAGTGTAAAAAACTCAAAAACTTTGATCATATTTCAGATTCTCAAATTCAGAATTCCTAAAAGTTGCAAAATAGTTTACGGTAAAATGACTCTTTATTTCTTCAAAAATGTAAAAATCATTCTTTGAAAACATCAAAACAACTTTTTTCCTTGCAAAATAAAACTTTTTAATGACGCATGTTTTTTAACAATTTTTTTAAAGAAACATACGTAATCTGTTTTTGCATCCTCAAATTTATGATAGAAAACTGATCCAAATTAAAATCTGCGCAGAGAAAGGTTTTTTCAGAAAAAAAATCTTAGCAAAAACTCATAATTTCGAAACATTGCTTACAGAGTTACAGTAATTCTGTTTTTGTTGATGCCAAGAAATGTGTAAAATTTGACAACTCATTTTTCAAAAAAACAAAAACATAAATTTTAAATTTTTATTTTAATTAATTAACCAAAAACATGCAAAAAATGAATTAATACCATGTATTACCACAAGGATTAAATTTCTTTTCGGGGGTTTTGTTTTGGAACGTTTTTAATTAAGCGGTTTAACGCAGTTTTAATTATTTTAATTAAAAAAGCATTAAAAATTTGAACAGAATTAGGTAATTTCTATTTCCTAATCTTTTAAATGTTACAAAAACTTTTGAAAGAGATAAGTGTAATTTATGACCTCACAATGGAAGTGAATGAGGTAAGAAAAGCTTCGAAAAGGGAAGTGTAACAAAGAAAAGCGTGAGAAAGTTCAACTTTTTTAAAAATACACATATCCTTTTTCGGGTTACAATAATTTCCGGGAGTTGTAAAACCAGGAATAATGATGACGAGCTTCGGTTTGTTTTTGTTTCTTGTTTTTCTTAAAAGATGAGGGAGAGAAAGTGATGGGAAAAATGAAATTAAAGAAGGTTCCAAGTGAGTGGAGTAGAGTAAACATACATATCATTCAAAGGTTTTTTGTGACACAAGAACCTTGTCTAGAGGGGGATTAAAAAAGGTTTAAAAATACCTTGAAAAATTTCAGGGTCTGATGAAAAAAACGAATGATAAATTGCGAAATCTATATTTGACTTAATTTATCAAACAATGGCAATTATATAGTTACATAGCTTGACCTCAACCTTTTGATGTAGGTAAAAACCAACCATCGAAACATAGGATACAAATCCCAATGATAACAAACTCGAAACGGAACTGTTTTTTCACACGTCTGGAAGCCTTTCTTCTTTCTAACAAACTTTCCTAATTCATTCATTTTCATTTTGTCAAAACAAATGTTTCTTTCAAACGAAAGAAGGAAAAAAAACAAAAACACAATTATCGTAAAAATGCAACATGCAATTTTTTTGTAGCACACATTTTGCTCTAAATTCTCCCTTCTTTGTTTTTTTCCCTCAAAAAAAGTACTTTTATCATTCATAAAAAAATATTTTCAAATGCATTTTTAATTATATATAATATATAACAATAATATATTTTTGTTTTGACCTGTTTTACACAAAATAAAAAAGTGCAAAAACTTACATTTGTAAATTTGCCATCTTCAAATCCATCATCTTTTGAATGGGAAGAAGAGAGAAGAGTTTGTCGCTCCAAATATTCCGATGGACTTGCTAATTCATTACTTTCATCTATTTCATCTTCTTCATCTTCTTCATCGCATTCTTGAGGAATTGGAAGAATAAAAGATGACATTGGAGTGCCACCATCAACCCAATGATCAGATGATGATGCTCCACAGAAAACTTTAGAAAAATATATTTAATTAAAAAATAGTACGGTAAGTGGAAAACTTACAATTCTTCCATGAATGTTTTCGGCTAAAAATTGTTGCGCTTAAAGTTGGGCCTTTTGATCGAGTCATTTTTTGGGTTTTAATGGTTGTTGAAGAAGATCAAAGTAAATGAAGTTCAAAGGTGTCGGTTTTTTATAAAAAATTAAACGGCACAAAACTGAAGTTTGCGTTGAAGAGGAGGTATAAATAATTGTGAAACAATTGAGAAACTAAAAAATTAAAAAAATACAAAAATTATTATTTTTATAGTTTTTGTCAAAGACACGCAATATATCGGAAAACAAGAATAAATTATATGGTTTAAAAAGAACAATTAAAATAAGTATGTGAAATTTGGCATGTTTTTACATTATTACGGTAGAAACTTTAATTAGAATCACAAAATTAAAATTTCAGTTTCATTCGATTTTATTAGGATCAAAATCATTGTTAATTTTACTAGATAACGTTAAACAAAAGCAATGATTGCAAAAAAACACAAAATTTGCAATCGGTTACTGTAACTTTTATTTTTAAGCCTGCCTAAAAATAAATCCAGACATCACTAAAAAATGTTTCTTTGCAACCGAAATAAAAATAGAATGTGTTATTTTTAGTATCAAATTTGTCTTTTTATAATTTTCTTTCCATATTCCAAATACCCCCAAAAATATGTCTCCCTTTTCAACACCAAAAATATAACAACAAATTTAAAAAAGATTTTTTTCCGTTATTTTTTTTCTTGAAAATGCAACAAAAAAACACAATTGGAGTCACTTTTATTTTTTTTCTTCCAAAAAATTTGAAAAAGACACCAAAAAAAGGGCGCTGGAATTTTGTTCTTCTTCTTCGACTTCAAAGAAAGAAAAAAAGGGGCAAAAAGCCAGATGCTTTTGCTGACAGAAGCTGCAGCTTCGAAGCTAGCTTCCCAATTCCATATCAAAAAAAAGAATGAAAATCTTTTTTACTCTAAATCGAGAAAGCTAGAAAGATTTCATGGGGAAATAAAACGTTGAAGGGATAACGGAGATATATAACAAAGTTAAAATGGCATAAAAAATCTTGGAAAAAGGATAAAAGCAAACTGGGTGGTAAAAAGCTGGTTTTTATTGTTATTTTGTGGACGGATATATAAATAACAATGGAATCAGGGAAGCATGGATAATTAATATTAGCTAAGAAAATGAAGACAAAATTGCAAAAATTGCAAAAATAACAAAGATCACAAATGACAATTGAAATGTTAGTAAAGTATGTATAATTATTTTTGAAACATTTTTGAAATGAAAAAATAAACAAATTTTGCAAAAATCGAAAAAAAAATGCTTTTTTGATTAATTAACTTCCTCATTTGAAATGAACATTGTTTCATCTGATAAGAAATTATTCAAAACAGCGAAAAAAAACAAAATATCAAAGAAATCATTGTTCAAAGTTTTCCAATTTTTGAAGATGCAAAACAAAAGCTTTTTAAAAAATAATAAACATTTTGTTGAAAAATCAGAGGCCTTTTTATTTGTTCGAATCAGAAAATATTGAAAGAAAAAATAAAAAATTTTAAAAGTGTTCATTCTTAGAAAAGTATACATATTTTTATGTTTTTTTTTCAATAAATTTCAATAAAACCAATAAATTAAAGTATATTTTTCCAGACAACAAAATAATAAAAATAAACAAATCAAAGCCTTCAACAGCAGCTGAAGCATAAATAAAAAAACTCCTGCAGTTTTATTTTTAACGCATTTTTATTTTTTAATGCTCAAAAAAGCATTCAAGTTCAATCATATTTAAAATTTAATGGTTTCAGAAAAAAAGACCTCTAAATAAAAATTGTGTGAAAAAAACTGCAAAAGAAAAGGAATATATAAAAGTAGCCGTTAAAGGAAGAAAGGTGGAAAAATTTACGAATAGCTACCAAAAATAAAAGAAGAAGAATGGAAACACAAACATCAAAAAGAAAGGCAAACTTGAAGGAAAAGAAAGAATGAAATGGTCAAATAATCTTTAAAACAACTGACAAAGTTTAAATTTGGATTTTAAAAAAAATATAAACAAAATAAATGCATTTTTAGGAATTTTTAACATTTTATCAACAAATTATTGTAAGAAAATTAAAAGTCTTTGATTAAAAATTACGGTATTAGACAGGACAAAATATTTGCATATTTGTGACAGAGTTTCGAATTTCAAAATACTTTTTTCTAGCCAGGATTGTTGGAGGACATAAAAATGCCAAAACAAAGCAGATAAATTCGATTAAAGTTTAAATGGATTTACTTTAAACTATGTTAAACGTTAAAACACAATTTTATTGTTTGAAAAATGTTTGTATCCAACATACCCAAAATGTTGTAGTTAAACGCTAAATCTTTATACGTAACAGAAGAATAAACAAACAACGACGGTTACTATGTATTTTTTTTTAAAAAAGAGTATAAATTCACGATGGCAACATATTTTAACTGTTGTTTTTGTTGCAATAAACATGTTCCTATTTTTTTAAATACCAAGAAAAAAGTTTTGCTTACAAAAAAAATTGTTAGTTTTAAACAAAAAAAAGCATAAACTTTTGGGAAAAAATTTTTAACCAAGAAAAATGAAACAAAAGATGGATTCTTTTTTTTTGTTCCTCTTCAATCATTTAAAAAATATATTTTTTTAAACAAAAAAATTTGAAAGAAAATAAATATATGATATTTGTTACACAAGTTTTGTTTGTAACAATGGCACAAAAAAATAAGCAACAAAAAACAAAACTTTTTTTTTCATTTTTCATTCAACAAAAAAAAGTCAACCAAGAAAACGAAGAAGCGGAAGATGAAAAAATGAAAGAAAAAAAGACTTTTTGACACTTTTTTTATGTGGAATCCTAGAAAAAAAGGCCCAAAATAAAGAAACTTTTTTATATTCCATTTTTTTCCTGTGAAAAAAAAACAACAAAAAATATATTCAACCCTCGCATTTTTTTGTTTTAGTCCAAAAAACTTTTTTTTGAAGGCATAAAATTTAAATAAGATTTGACATTGAAGATTTTAAAAGAAAAACTTGGCAAAAAATAGAAAGGAAAAAGTGACACTCGAAGAAAGGAAAAGAAATGTCAAAAGTTCAACAGCTTCAAATATGGCACTTTTTGCATCCACCAATATCAACTGTTAAAGTTGGCAAATAAAAAGTGCCATTTTTGCTTACAAACAAAAACAACAAAAATTGATCTACAAAAAAGCACCTGTCATTAAAGTAAAAAATAATTTGATGTTTCTAAAAAAAGAATATTTTTAAATAATTATTATTACTAAAATTGAATGTGCTTTAACAATTTTGTCGAAGAAGAAGAAATGTGAGAAATGGAATGAATGTAAAAATTAAAGAAAAAAATAAACAACAAAATTATGCCCTTAAAGAAAACGTTTTTTAAAGAACAAATAAGCTTATGTGAAAAAAGTAAAGATATTATTTAATTTTCATTTGCGGCATAAATTGATGATGATGTTTAAGAAAAAGAAGAAGAAAGAGATAGAATTTTAATTACTAAAAAACTTTTGATGCTTGTTGACAAAATTTTTATAAGTCTGACTTTAAATTAAACAGAGTCATTCAACTTTCTTAGATCGAGAATACTTATAAGTTGGGTTGATCATTTCCCGGAGTTACAGAATTCCATGCTACAGTACTGTTTTACCAAAAATAGCTTAACGACCTGCAAAAGGACTGTTTAATATTAAAATTACTCATTTTTGACTATTTATAGTGTTTTTATTGCATATTTATCCCATTTTTAAATGACTAATGTAAAATTGATAAATATTACTGTAACATTTCCGGGGAAATGAGAATCATTTCCCGCAGAAAATCGGAAAATTTCCCGGGAGAAGGAAATAAACAACCCTAATTACAAGTTCCAAAAAGTTGTTAGGAAAAAATGAATTTTAAAAGAATTGTTTTAAATATTTTTGGTTGGCTATCAAAAAATTATAAGACGTTATTCAATTTATGAAATTCTATTTTTTTCATCAAAAATAAATGAATAAAATAATTTTATGGATTATCCGATTACGGTATCTTCAAATCATGAAAACTAAACAATGATTTATGCTTTTGAAGGCAGGCTATCAAAGAATTTGAATGTAATTTAAGTAGAAAATAACAAAGCTTTCGAAAAAACGTTGACATAAATAATGGTCATTCATAACCACTTTAAAAAATCATTTAACAATTTTCGTCATTTTAATAGCTTTTTTCAATTTTATCAATTTATTGCAAAAAATCCATCTCTTAAAATTTTAATTTCCTTTTTAGCGGCAAAAAAATATCTTTAAAAAACACTTGAAACATGCCACCCATTTTTAATGGCATTTGCCGAATATCAATTCCCATCCGAAAAAAAGAGAGACAAAACTTGTTGCATCAATTTTATGCTTTTTTGACATTTAAAACTTTTTTCTTTTTATTTCAACTTTTAAAAAATCTCCTTTTCTTCAACGAATAAAAAAAACACGGCACATTTATTTTTTAGAAAAAAAAGCAAAGTTTAAAAAAAACAAGCAGGCGATAACTTTTTCACTGTTTTTTTTTCTCAATGCTGCCATGACAAAAGCGAAAAAAGAGCTCATCATTAATCATTTTGGGGGTCTCATGTTCTCACACCCAAAAAAAAGATGAACAAAGATGCCATTCATGGATGGCACCATTGATGGCGGCAGCCAGAAAAAACTTCTTCGTTTTTTTGAGTCAATTGAAAATTGCCATTCTTCTGTGTTTTTTTTTTGAGTTTATGTGAGAAAAAAAGAGAGGGAAAATGATTGGATTCGTCACAGAAACAAATTTTATGGGGTAATTTCTGAAAAGGAAGAACAAAAGAGCAAGATGCAAAAAATAATGGTTCAACTAACTTTTATGGGGCTTTAAAGTTTAACCATCAAAGATTAAAAAAGTTTTGTCAAACAGATTATTACTATATGTCAAATGCAGTTGATTAAAGTTGAGATTTTTATGCAAATTTTGGCTTGTGTTTAAAATCGTTTCAAAAAATACTGCAAATAAATATGAAAATGTGTAAAAATAATTCATTCAGCGCACACTGAAAACATTAAACAAAAAAAAAGTTTTAATGTTATTATTCTAGAAACATGTGAACGAATTACAAGATGAACTAATTCAAGGATTACAATCTTTGGTTGAAGTTTTTTAAGTTGATTTAAATTAATAGATGAATGAGATAAACATAATCTTTTAAAATCATCTTGATACATCATTGAAGATAATCTGTCAAAATAATCACCAGTTTGAACACGTTCTAGAGAAACAGAAGCCACAATTTGAATACAAATTTTCGAATATCATAAACTTTTAAACAATTATTCAAGTGTAGAGGATCACAATCACCAGCACATAAATATGTTACCATATTAAGGCTTTTTATTTCCCGCGTGTGATGAACATATGAACAAGTGAGAACAGGATTGATTTCAAAGAGCATCTTACAAGATTGAACCATTTTTTGAAAAACTTCGGAAACTTTGATATTTTTAACCATGTAAAGAACTTCGGAATTGAACAGTTTTGTGGACGTGCAGCTACACCATTCCATGCCATTGGACGAGAGAGAGACATGATAAACTTCGTTGACGAACAATATTTAAATCAAATTAATAAAAAACTAAATAAATGACTGTATTTCAACTATTTTTATTAAATATCAAATAGTTATTTTACTAATAAAAAAGAAAGAAACAAGGTCAAATAAAACAAAGAATTTATTTAGCAACAACAAAAAAAAACAAATAATTATAAAGTGATATTTTTGAGAGACTTCTTTGTAACGTACCAATTTCCCCTTAAGAACACAATTTGAATGAATCTATAATTTTTTTTAAAAATGCATGTAATTTTTCTAAATATGTTTCAGAATTATTCTCATATAGTAATACCATATAAAGATCCATATTATGAGAAACCTGTAAAAACCATTTTAATATTATTACAATAATTTAAACGTAATTTAAAATTTACATTGGAAATAAATTCAAATGCTTTTGATGGGACAACAATTGATGGAACCATACGTGAAGAAGGGGTGGGAATTCCCACCCTACCCCCCCCCCCCCCCTCCCCCCCCCTTGCATAAAAATTTTAGGAAAAAAGTTGTAAGGGAGGTGAAAAACTGAAAAAAAGTTAAAATGAAGTCTTTGAATTTTAACGACTTTTTCCTCAATTTATTAGGAAAATGCACTATTTTTCTTAAATTCTCAAAATTTTCTCAGATTCCTTTTATGTTAGTTCTAACATTTGCACAGTTAATCATGTTAAAGTGATGAATTATCGTATTAATTTATATCTTTGTGATTTTCCGGAAAATGTTAATTTCGCTACAATGTAGTGCATTAAACAATGATCAAGCAGGTGTGGTACACTTCCAAACTTTAACCTCTTTTCTATTTTTTGTTTATTAGCCTTTGTTATTCTCGTTTTTCATCGGTGACTTAGTTTCATTTTGTTAAACTCCTGAAGTTGAGAATGAACTTGATGATTTAAAAGCATATTCTGCTTCACTATCAGCTGATGATTCCCCGCTTCATCAATTTCTCGCCAAGCTTGAAATCTCAACAAATGTAAATAAGCTTGAGGTGGCTCGCAACAAATGCAATGTTTTACATTGCCTTCCCAAAAAGAATCCAAACATCTCTTATTTTTTCAATGGGTATAAACTGCCAAATAATCAATCTTCGATAAGAGATCTAGGTTTATTAGTTTAAGATGATTTAAGTTAGGAACTACATATCAACAAAATTACCAAAAATGCGACTTCTCGCTTGTTCATACTTTTCAAGGCGCTAAGATCTATTTCACCTAAGCTTCTCTTACAAATGTCTCACACGTATGTTCGTCCTCTTGTTGAATTTTCAACTCCAGTTTTCAATCCCTCTTCGCGGAAACTTGTTGATAAACTTGAAAAAGTACAGCTAATTGCAGTTTAAATTGAATCCGTTTGCAAGTTCATCAAGTTTCAGTTGCTAATTAAAAAAAGAAAGAACGTGGAAAAGTTTATTAGTTACTACAAGATATTTTACATATTTTGCCACCAGTTTTTTTTCGGTGTTGAAGGAACCAAGCTTTATCAATTATAAGAATGAGATCGATCATATTGTACAAATTCAAAACTAAAACCTTCATCTTTGCTTTCACTGTCAACTAAAGCAATTATCATTTTCATCGATATCGGACTTTCTGATTATTTAATAACCCAAAACTCTGCTGCTCGAAATTTGTTATTGAGTTAAGATTGCTACGATGGATTGTGCCTTTGTTTTTTTAAAGTTTAGGATAGAAGAAGTTTTTCTTAATAACGGTCATCAAGATTGGGGAATGAAAAAGTTAGTGTGACAAAAACAAACGAATGCATTCTCCAACATTGCCTGACAGACGACGGTAATTAACAAGGAACCATATCAGCTTGTCTTTTCGATTTTGTTCCAAAACATATGTAATGTAAATTCTCACATTTTCAAACTTATTCGCCGTAATTATTACGAGAGTATGTTTAAACAACTTCAATACCTTATTCCTCAGTTATGCATAGTTTAAATGATTAAAAATCGTAATAGTAATGATCATAAACGGCAAAAAGCTTTAAAACTTTCTTTTATTCCTATTACGATTTTTAACCGTGTGATAAATAGGGTATTGAAATTATTCAAACATTAAGTATCGCGTTAATGTGAGAATAGCAAAAGGGGCCATGGTCAGCTAATAATTACGGCGAATAAGTTTGAACATGTGAGAATTAACATGAAATATGTTTTGGAACAAAACCGAAAAGACAAGCTGATATGGTTCCTTGTAAGAAAAACTTCTTGTAGCCCGAACGCTGCATTTAAAGTAACATTGTGAGTGGAAAACAATGGTCGAATCAGAAAAATGAAAAGCCTTTCGAAACTTCAGAATGCATTTTAAACTGGTCCATCATCAGCAAGATCTTGAAGTTTATGTTTAAGTTTTCCACTAACAATAACTAAAGTGTCGAACTAAAGTTTTATAAAATAAAATTAATGAATCTTATTATATTTGAAACACCTCTTTGAAAAAGCAATATGACAGTATCTTAAAATTCAACTTAAAACTGTTGACAATATTGTCGACTTATGCTTAAAGTGCATCAGCTAACGCGTTTACCACATTCTAGTTTTTAAATTTAATAATAAATTTATGAGCAAAGTCATTATCACAAAGAGATAATCAGCTAAAAGCAATGGATTTTCTAATCTAAATATTATACTATGTCAAAAACAAATAACATGTTTCGTTATAAAAAGATAACGTGAGTAGTATGATACTGGTACTTGGTGATAAGAATTTAAACTTAAGTTCAAGATTAAGCTTGTCTTATCACCAAGTACCAGTATCTATTAATGCCATGGCATTTCTTATCATTTCCTATTCTAATTTTTCTTAAATTTTTTTTGGTCGGAGAGGGGAATCGAACTTTTTAAAAATGATATTTCAACGCCTTGAACCACCCGGCTATCGAACTTCTCTCTTCGGCTGTCAGAAAAGTTGTCGACTATCTTTTGATTTTTTTCCTCTCTCTTTGTTTGAAGTCTCCCTCGCGCGGCGCCTCTGTCTCGTGCGTCACATTTATCGAAGTCTCCCTTTTTTTCTTTTCTATATTGAAGTCACTCTTTGAAACCTTTTGTTTAAAAGCAAATATCTAGGATGAAAGTTTTTTTGTAAAGAATAAGTTACTAATAAAAATGTTATCAACAGCGAATCAAAAATTTTTTGCCTCGATTTTTGAAGTAAGAATGCACAATATGAGCTTAAAAATGAATGACCTTAATTTTCTCGAAAAAAAGATTGCATCGATGAGTCAAAAATATTTAAAAGAGTTTTTTATTCAAATAAAAATTTTATTTTAGATATCAAACATTCACATACAATTAAGCTGAAGTTAAATGAATATATTCAATTGTAGTTTTTTTCTTTTTGTAGAGAAAAATACCAACAACAATGAAAAGAACCAAAAGAAGAAGCAAAAAAATAGTAGCAAACATCCAATAATTTGTCGATTCTGTTTGAGCAACTTCATTTGAATTGAGAGAAGCCAAAGAATCAACGCAAATTGTTGGAAGTTTGAAACTAAAAAATAAAGAGAGAAAAAAGAAAGAAAGAAAGAAAAATCTTACATTTGTGGTTTTGCACAAATACGTGGATTACAATAATCCATGCAACCCGGTTCAACCACCCATTTTACAAAAGAATCCATAATAAAGCAGAAAGATGAAGCAAACAGGAGAGAGAAATAAGAAAAAATAGTCGTTCGAAAAAAATTTAACGAAAATGAAATTATCGTTTGTAAAAAAAATAAGCGATAATTAGCATAAATAAAACAGTGACAAAGAAGATATTCGTTCCGATCAAAATAACTGTTAAAGCATCAAAACCATTTTTCATTGTAGTTTCAGGAATGGCACAGGGTTGTTGGGAAGGGCAAGGAACAGGTTCAGGAGGTGGTCCAAAACATTGACCCAAATCAAGCCAAACAGAACTTTCACTGCACAAAATAGGCTTTTTGAATTTAAAAAAAAAAAAGTAAATTAGAGATATTTGGAAAACTAAAACACTAACTGAACGGGTCGATACGGGTAACCGCTGTCACATTTAATCGAAGTATTAACTTCTTTGACCCATAAGAAGTCATCTTTGCAATAAGCGAAAACAAAAACACTAACAAGAATAAAAAGCTTCATTTTTATGATATTTTTTACCTCTAACGATTGCGGTTTTATATGCGAAAACTCAGACATATTATTTCACAAAAAACTAAAGACCATTTTTTGTAAAAACGAAACATCATTTTATTTCATAATTTTGCAGAAAAAATAATGGAGAGAGAAAAGCAGACATCTTAAACCAAAAGAAGAATGTAAAAATAGTGGATGATTCAAAACAAAAAATCTGCGTGGAAAAAAACGGAAACTGATTCATTTTTTTGCAAGGGGGATAAAAAAAAGAGACATTTTCTTATTGTGAAACTTTATTTTTTCAATAACGGTAAAAAATAAACTAAACATTATTTTTGCTAAATTCATAGTTTAATTCTTGAAGCTTACGCAAATATCCTGGTTTTTCTTTTAACAATGTTATAGTTTGCATTAGAATTTCAGCATCTAAAAATATTTATACATCTAAAAAATATAAGCAAAAGTCTTACGACAGGGGCATACTGTAAAAGCAGCTTTCAATTCTGTATCCATCATTACAGAAATATTTGTCAGCAAAAAAATATTTGTCAGCAAAAAAAAATATTTGTCAGCAAAAATAAAATTAAGATTATAATCGAAAAAAAATGGGAAGAAACGTTTTTTTTCAGCGTTTGAAAAAAACAAAAGAAATTAGTTTTTTGCTTTGATGTTATTCAAAAAAATGACAACAACTTTCATTGTCAAAAGAAGTCCTCCTATTTTTCTTACTACTGTAATTAATCAAAATGAACAATATGATACTGTTATTCAAACTGTATTAACATCACAATTTGCTATGCTTAATACACCACGACCGTTATCATTTATTGCTCTTTCAAAACTTCTCAATGTACCTTTGAATAAACGTAAAAATCAAAAAAAGTATATGTTTTTTTTTATATTTTATTTTTTCAGAAAAAAGAATAAGTTTGTGTCGAAAAATATCAATTGGACCACATTCTATCGGCCCAGGATCAAATTTTAATTCTACTCTTAAAAAAATCGTAATAGCTGTAACATTCAAAGCAATTAAAATTTGCTCACGAAATAACGGAAAAACTGTTACAAAAAAAGATTTCCAAGAAGCATTTGTTTTAGTTATTGAGAAAATACGTTTTCCTTGATTGTATTGAATCTTTTTTTAAATAAAATTTTATGTCAATGAGTTTAAAAATATCAACAAATTGAAATATGCCCTGAAGCGTATTTCAGCTTTTAGTTGGTTCATAAGAAAGAAAAAATTAAAAAATTTTTTTGTATACTTTTGTTCAAATTGCTTTTCATTTTAAAAGAGTTTACGTAAAAAAATGATTGACATTTTAGGTAATTGGTGTTCAAGCGACTATAAAAAATAGTCGCTTGATTGTAATCATTAAAAAAGGGCACATCAAAAATAGAAACAGCAGATTTTATTTTTTAAAAAAAAATCTTTTATTTTTAAAAAATTTTTTATTTTTCCGAAATATCAATATGAATAAACGTCAAAGAACCCCTGCTAAACGTTTTTCACCTTCACCAAATACACAACCAATAACAAAAGTTACTTTACCTGCTGTTCCAATTAATCCTGCTGAACCAGTTGAAGATGCACCTCCAAATCTTACAGCAACAGCAACTCCTCCGCCAACAAATCCCCCTGTTGATGCACATCCATTAACTGAAATGACAAATACATTTCCACCAAAACGTTGCCCTTTTAATCATCTTAAAGGTAAACTTTAAAAAAGTTTTAGCAAAAAAATATAAGTATTATTTCAGGTCACTACCTTGGCGGGTTGGGAAAAGGTAAACGCATGCGAAAGCATGCACAAAAGAAATTGCCGGTTGGTATGTCCACAGCATCTGTAAAGAAGTTGGCAAGAAAAGGAGGTGTTTCACGTGTAGCAAAATCGATTGAATTTGAGGCCAAAGAAGCCCTTAAGTGCTTTTGCTCAACCATCATAAAAGATTGCACCATTTATGCCGAGTGTGGAAACCGTAAGACAATCACTGTAATGGATGTAATTTATGCCTTAAAGAAAAATGGTCATCCATTGTACCTTTGAATTGTCAGTATTTGATTGAAGTGATAAATTTTTATCCGAACTCTCATTTTTTTCCAATCAATTTTTTTATAGTTTTTGTTTAAAATTGATTTTAATCGTAGAATAAATTTGCGCAAAAAAATCATTTGTTCAAAATGGCAGACATTCGACACGGTTTGGGTTTAATTAAAAGCTCCATAAATAATTACCGAAAAGATAAAGTATCCGAATCAGGGATGTTAAACTTTATTTACAATTGTTTTAAGCATTATAAAATGCCACAAAATTGTTATTTTACAATCATTAAAATGCTTAAAAGTGAACTTTTGGTACAAAAATTTAAAGATATGATTGAGTATGATGTTGTGTAAGTTTACTTTTTTAAAACTTCTTTTTGTTCACAAAAGAATTTGCAGTCCAAAATTTGTTCCGATTGCAAGAGCAGAAGTCTTTGATCCATTTTACACAAAGGTATTCATCGTCAACAACAACAACTTTGAATGGGCAATCAAAGCACTTCAAAATTCCTTGCCTTATATAGTTGGAATCGATATTGAAAAAGATATTTTTGAACAAAAGTTGGTTAATTTTGAAAAATATAAAAGTAAAAAAAAACAATTTTAGTAACAAAATCGATATCCTTACTGTAGCTTTTGAAGACAAATGTTTGCTGATACATAATCTTGAGAATGAAAAATTATGTCAAATAATTGAAACTTTAAAAGCAACAAAAATTGCATATTTCGGAGGGAATGATATGTCTCCCTTCCCTCTCACTCAACCTTGTGTGAATATTCAATCATTTTTCAACAATCAAAGCCTTTCGACAGCATATGAAAACTGTTTTGGGAAACGGATTGACAAAAGTCACACTTTTAGCAGATTCTCAAAATCACCTTTAACAAATGATCAAGTGGCTTATGCTGTAATTGATGCTTTGGCTGTTTTGCGTTTGTATGAACACTTGAAGCAAAATTATCACTTTTATTTGTAATTAAAATTCATAAACTTTAAAAACTTTGTAATCATTTGTAATGTTAAATAAACCATGAATGCAACAATGATAGCCTCGAAAGGGAAAAATTTCGCACACAGTGAGCCTGGGAAGACGTTCCATAAGAAAACCAATTTGTTCATTGGGATAATTCGGATCAATGCCGGCCGGAGGGTCAATCATCATAAGCCCATTTAAGGATTTTAAAACTTCTAATAAATACCCTGTTGTTGGACAACAACCATTAACAATCTACAATTTTTTCCAATTGTCGGGTTTAAATACTCGTTTCAAAGGGATAACTTCGGGATCAGCTTTAAGAATCCCTCTTATACGATTAGTGCCTGGAGGTGTAAATTCTCCGGGTTTGGCATCCAAGTATCTTTTTACGGATTCTTTTAAATTTGATAAGGGAATCACCTCGTCATTTTTGGCAAGAATTTGTTCATTTGAATTTACAGGATAGATATTTCGGTTTGCCATAACGTGTTTAGCAATTTTGTCCACAATTTGTGTATTTGCAGATTTTCTAGGAGATTTTGGAGGCACAGGTCTTCTTACACGTTTTGGTGTTGTCTTTGGGGTTTCATCAGAAGAAAGCTGTGTGACTTCTGTACGTACAGCTTGGGTTTCTGGAGTACCGTAATCAAAATTTTGTGGTGTTTCATAATACTGTGGAGCAGTAAATTGTTGGGGTGTTGAGAGATACTGCTGTTGTTGTTGGTCAAAAGAAGGTGGTGGAGGAGGAGGTTGGGAATCCATCTGAAAGATGTTTTGTGTAGGTTGTTTTGCAGAAGGATCATCACGAGATTTTTTTATTAAGCCTCTTAAAGCAGAATTATACAATGGAATATTGGGAACAAGTGAATTTAAATGATATAATGAACGATTTTTGGAATATTCCAAATCTTTGGGTTCACATAAAGAATTGAATCGCGCTTCACTTATTAAATAATATTTCTCTGCCATCAGACACGACGTGCTGCTTCAATCAACAATGGTGCTAACAATGAAATAAACGGAAATGATCCGCCTTTTAAAAGAGTTTCACGTGCACGTTTGGGTGATCGACATTCTGATAATGAACGAAGTAATTGAGCATGTTTTGTCAAAGCAGTTTTACGTTGTCGAGACAATGGAATGTTTGCCTCAAGGACGTTGAAACATACATCAACCAAAGATAAAAGATTGTCACGGCTAGCACTTTGAATTATAGCATCTCTTTGACGACTAGAACGGGTTGAAGCCAATTTTTGGAGAAAATCAAGATTACGTAAAACAATAGGGCCAATTGTATATGTCATTTCTGAAAGAAAAAAATTACAATGCTTTTGGCAAAAATACTACAGTATCATCGGGAGGAAAAATAGAGGTTCGAAGGCGAAGCATTTCATTGGAAGCAGGGTGTTGGTCAATCACGAGATATGAAAATAGCTTTTTTGAAGCCATTTCCCACGCGCTTAAAAAATATTTTAGACGATTTGGAAATAATTGTGTACCAATAATTCGTAAACTATGAGCGGCAGAAGGTGATCGCATACTAATAATGTATTGACTGAAAAAATAAAAAAATAAATTTGACCGTCAAAAAAAAAAGTTACCTATTAATTCTAGCCGTGTGAATGCGTTTATCGAAAAGATTTTGGGTACAAATAACAACACAAAGATTTTGATGATGTGATTGTTTTGTTGTTAAATTTTCAAGATATGCTTCAAGGCCTGGAGAGGCAGTGAGGCAATCGTCTAAAAGAACCATACATGGTTTTGCTTCAACTGCAAAATCTTCAGATGTAGGTAAACGCGCTAGAGTTTTTATTCCAGCTTTTTCCATCAACTCCACAGCAGAATTGTACTCTGAATAACTATACAAAATCGATTGGGGAACGGGTGAAAAAAGATGCTCTAAATTTTCAAGCATTTTTATCATGAAGGACGTTTTTCCAGCGCCAGATGAACCATTTAACACAATATTACAAGGGACGCGGAACTGCAGGTCACGTTTTTCAAACTCTGCCATTTTTAAAGACTAAAGTCTTTGACAGAATGTCGTCTTTTAATAATTTCTATATTATTCTTCCAAGCAACACTCATGAAGGTGACCTACCTCAAAAATTCAACATTCAACTACCAACTAATCTTCACTTTAACTCTCAATGGTTAGTGGGCGTTGCAGGAATTTCATTCCCACATTCCTGGTCCACTATTTCAAGGGATGATGATGATTATATTGTCACCAAAACATCGGATAAGTTTTATATTTTTGACATTCCAGCATTATCCCCTTCATCTCCTCCACAATTGAGAGATGATTTAAACAAACTTTTATCTGCAACAAGACAAAAACGTGAAGCAGAAGACTTACCTCCAGCTGCAGATACAACTGTTGAAGAATTACCTGTGGATCCCAATTATATTCAAGAACCTGAAGATCCTCCTAAAATTAATGAAGCCGAGGGGGTGACGGCCGCGGTCGCTGGGGCGACCGCGCCGTCCCCGCCCGCGCCCGCCCAGACTCCTTTGGATTCTAAAATCGTGGAAAATGATACTGTTAATTCCAAATTTGAAAAAGTTGAAGAGGGAGCAAAAGTTGAGACTACAATTCCAATAAAAAATGAAACAAAAATTTCCAAAACTGTTCCTGCTGAAGAAAAAAATACAACAACAACAAGTACCAAAACTGAAAAAAATGAAACAAATGAAGCCAAAACTTCTGCTGCAAAACCACCAGTGTCCGAGGGTTTTAAAACATCTGAAAATTTGGTTCTAAAACTTCCACCTTCTTCCAATACTGTAGAACTTGGCTTACCTCCTTTATCAACAGAGGGTGAGCATCAACAAACAACAATTAGAGCACCACCTCCACGTACAGTTTCTCCAGAAAAAGATGGAAAAGGAGCTCCTCCACCACCTACTTCCCCAGAAAAAGATGGAAAAAGGGCTCCTCCACCACCTACTTCTCCCCTCGGAAATCCCTTGGATTCAAATCCTGCAGGACTTGCACCTCCACCACCAACTTCTCCTATTCAAAAAGGTACACCTGGATTAGAAAAAATTATCGCTCCACCTTTGGTGTTACCTTCTGCAGATGGTATTCCGCCGCTTTCTGGATTTATTACAAATCAAATGTATGAGCACATGCCATATTTGGCTACGAAAGAAATTGTTCGAAATCCTGAAATTTCACAAGTTTATTTTAATTGGATGAAAGAGCGTGAACGTTTTCAAATACAAACATATGACCCAAATGTCCAGGAAATTATCCTTTCAAAACAACTTGCATTTGTTCTAGGATTTAAAGAAAACAGTACTGTACGCCCTGGAAGTTACGCAAAATACCCTCCGGACTTGAAAGGGGGAGTATCACAATTTGCAATATATACAAAAGAATTGAGTGATAATGTGATTGTTGGTAATGAATTTACAAGTTTACTTAGAATTGTAACTGTAAAATCAAAACCAGGCGAAGTTGATGAACAACTCTATGATTCACCAATGTATGTAAAAGTCGCTTCTCGAGATATTTCTTCAATTGGTATTGAAATTCGAGGAATGGATGGTCGTTTAATCCCCTTTGCTTATGGTCCTGTTATTATTACACTTCATTTTAAAAAATTAATGTTTTAATTTACAAAAATTGTACACAGTAAAATTATAAACGAAAGGATGAAACAAACAACTTTTTTATATGAAATGTAATTTGCATTTATTTGAGAAAGATGATTGAAATAAAGTTGATAATCTGATGTCAAATATATGCGTGGATAAATATATGTTGAATTTTGTGTTTTGTACAAAATCTGATCTTCCAAAAAATGAAAATCTTGCCATGAATCTATAGTACGGAATTTTTTTGTGGGAAACAGTTGCAATTCTTTTGAAGTTGCAAAAATAAAATTGTTCAAAGGATATACACTAACACATTTTTTATGATAAAAATATAATTCTTTTTTGATGTTGTTGTATCTAATAAGTTCATATGGGATATATGAATACAAAATTTTTTCTTCTGAGATAAAATGGTATAGTGACGCGTTATCAAGTAAACTCTTCAAAACATATACAGCAGAATTTTTGTAAGGAAAAACGTATTCAAAGATAAATTCATCTGTAATTTTCATTCCATAAAGCATTGTGTAATCTTGTGATTGAATATTGAAAATTTTTGATGAAATGTAATTATCATTTACACTATTTTCAACAATAGAAGTTTCATCAAATTTAAATACCTGTGCGTTTTTAGGAAGAAACTGTATTGTATTGGTTGCTATCAGCAATAAAGTGGTTATATTGAGCATTATGGATAAATTGTATGCCGACTTGGATTTTCCTGCAAGCTATGCTGGAATTAACGCTTTGCAAAGAGAAATTCGTGGAAAACCTGAATCAAAAGAGTTTAAAAACTTTTTATTACGCAACAGAACATATCAATTATACCGACCACGTTATTATAAATTTAATCGTCTCAAGACGTTTTGCACTTCATGGATGACGGATTGGCAAGCAGATTTAGGGGATTTTCAAAAGCTCTCAAGGCAAAACAAAGGTCAAACAAATATATTTTTTTTTTGCAAAGAAAAATTGTTTTCTTTTTTAGGATACCGTTTTCTGTTAGTTGTTATTGATATACTGAGTCATAAAATCTTTGGAGTGCCAGTCAAATCAAAAAGTTTTAAAGATATGATTCCTGCTTTTAAACAAGTGTTTGAAAAAGCTCCACGATTGCCTATTAGCTTATATACTGATAGGGGAGGAGAATTCCAGGGGCGTGAAATGCTTAAATTTTTCAAGGACCATCAAATTCAGAAACACGCTTCACAAACATCAGAAATAAAGGCTGCTTTGGCTGAGAGGGCAATACGTACAATAAAAGGTACGGAAAGATAGAAATAAAATAATTTTTAAATATTTTATAGGGCGTCTTTACAAATTTTTTGCCGAAAAAAATACTGTAACGTGGTATAATGTAATTGATAAGATAATTGAAAATATTAACAATACGGTGTGTCGCTCTGTAGGACTTAAACCAAATCAAATCAATCAAAACAACGCTCAAGAGGTTTGGGAAAAAGTTTATGGAAAACCAAAAGTACCATCAATTCCACGTTTTGCTGTAGGGGAACAAGTGCGTCTGGCTTTAAAAAAAGGCGTCTTTGATCGAGGCTATCTGAACAACTACACAGATGAAATATTTGATGTTGTTACTGTACACAAAACAAATCCTCCAACTTATGTTTTGAGACATGAGGATGGTTCAATTTTAAAAGGAAAAATTTATGAAAAACAACTTATAAAAACTATCAAAGATGGTGAAACGACTTATAGAGTGGAAAAAGTGATTCGCCAAAAAACTGTAAACGGGAAAAAACATTATCTTGTAAAATTTGTGAGTTTTCCTCAAACACAATGGATTTCCGAAGATGATTTTGTTTAATTCAGTTTATTAACAAACGTTTTAACATATTTATCAGCATTGGTATGGGAAAGTAAAGAAGAAACAATTTCAAACATTGAAAAACCTTGACATTTTTTATACAAAAAGTACAAACAAAAAGGTCCACAAGCGTCACTTGTAAGACTTTGAATTATTTTAGGGTTAAAGAGGGATATTTTATACTTTAAAAATTCTTTCTCTGGTGTACGTCCAAAACTATCAAAATATTCAATATTATTTTCACTACTGCAATACACAGCAACCCAGTGGCAACCAGGTGTAGCGGAAGAACAAAGATTAGCAATAAAACAAACGGGAAATCTTTTTATCTCAGGTAAATGATCAATTGGAAAACAGCCCATAAACTTATTTTTTAATAAGGGGATTTTGTTCACTTTGTCTTGAATTTGAAGGTTGTCCATTGATTATATGCAATTCTGTTGCACCTTGTTCGTTATTAAATAAACGTTGAAGAATTTGTTGAAAATATTTTTGTTTACTTTTCTTTGCGAAAAATAAACCCAATAATGCTATAAAACATGCAAATGACCATAACATAAAATAATAATTTTCATCACACATTTTCTATTTACTTAAACGGTAATATCCGACGTAACAGTACGATTTTTATCAACCAAAATGAGGGAATCAAATTCTGCGTAAGAAATTAGGGTGATTCCATTGCTAGGAACAGCAGAACTAAAACGAATATGGACAGACGTTGTACCCTCTCTGATCAAATCGAAGCAGGAATCCACTTCTTGACTACTGGAAAGATTGAAAACAAAGAAACATGAATTATTTTTATATTTTTCCATAGAAATATTATTTGATTCGGTTGTACCAGCGAAACCAAGGTTTTCAAAAAAGTCGTGATACAATCTTGTGAAACCATAGGTGTCAAAATCCAAATGATATAAGGCATTGGGATATTGTTTACCGTTTACTTGGACGCTTATACTTTGAACATCAAAATGTTTAAACGAAAAAGGTGACATGGATCTATCACCGACATAAGCTTTATGTGGAACCAAGCCTATTATAATTCTTCGAGGAACTTGTTCATGGTAAAGATTTGAGACATATTCATATCTTCCGGCATTGATAAATGTAGTCTTTAATTCACTTTTCGTCACACTAAATTTTGCAGGTGTGGTGTTTAATTGATTTGCAATTTGACGTCCCAGAGTATCCATGACATACATTTTTTTGACAAACATTTTACAGTTTTCAATAAAAAGACCATAAGTGTAATCGGTTTTTGGCGTTTCTATTAAACAAAAATCTTGGGTATTGGGGGTGATTTCAATATCGATTTCTGTATTGTTAAGGAAAAAGTTTTCTTGAACAAAGAGATCCACGAAAAGTTTGGTAATAAATTCTACACTACCTTTTTGAAATAATGCTTGTCTAGCTTTGAATCCTTTTCCAGTAACTGATGAAACATCATTATCATCTTCGTAATAACCATATGCTTGTAAATAAGAATCTTTGACAGCTTTTGTTTGGGATAATTCCAAATCAATAAAAGCTTTGTATGAGTAAAGCTGATTTGAATTAAAGACTTCTTTTCCGTTGATCAAAACTTTGATATTTTTAATATATGTTGCACCCAAGGCTTGAATAGGAGCAATAATATCAGTAGCATCAACATTTTCCCATTTGGAATCAGTGTTCTTTTTTCTTGCAATTTTAAACGTTGTAGCTAAATAAATTTTTGACAAATCCAGAAATCCATCACCAGGAGAGATTTTGAAATGAAAAGGATATGTTTGGACAGAATTTAAAGTCAAAATTTCCTCATATAAAGAATTATTGATAGCTACATTAGTAGGACGAGGGTGAAAAAAATTAAGGGCTGTGGAAACGCAGTTTTTACTTTCAGGATCTACTACTTTGTACAACATTTTTTTTTTAATATTTTCCAAATATATCAGTTTTTCGAGTTTTTTGAGGAAGTTTAGTTTTAACCAACCTTCCTTTAACTCGATTTCTTTGACAACTAACCCCGCTTCCACTTTGATCCAAACTATTTGTAGCTGTTTGTAGGAGCCGTTTAGCGCTCGCTATTGCATTCTTTTTGATCGCCTCTTTTGGTGTCTGTCCTTGACTGATATTTCCTAATGTTGAGGCCGTAGCTGCTAACCCTTCTTTTCCAATCACTTTCACAGCAGGTAATACAAATCTCCAAAGACTTCGTAAAACGTCACCAACTCCTGCGCCCCTTTGTCTTGATATTCCAGTAAAAAAATATCCCCCCGTTTGTAGAGGGTAAACGACATTATTTATGTTAAGAGAACTAGGATCAAACAGAACTCGAACCATTATTCGACTGCTTTGCAAGTGTTCAAAAATGTGTAAATGAGAAATTGTTTAAAAATTTAATTATTTTTAATAAATTTTTTATTAAAAACAAATTATTGCAGGCCAAAAGGAGCTATATCGAAATTATCTAAGATAATCCCCTTCTGATATATTGCACGATAAACCTTTGTCTGTTCAACAGTGTATACATGTCCTGTACGATGTGGAAGAATTCGAGTGACAGGAACAACAATTTTTTCATCATTCCCATAATTTAGGACCATTGCTTTAAAGCTTTCGAAATGTAATTCTCTAGCTACTTCAGACGTTATTGAAATTCCTCGAATTTTTAAAATATATTTGTATTCACCAGTAACAGGATCTTTAATTTTGAGAGCATATTGCTTGCACCCTCCAGAAGCATATTCTTCAATATCGGTGTGCTCCAATGCCATATCACCCAAAAAATTTCCAAGAGGGAAGGGTAACACACCTTTAAGATGTTTTAGCAAAATTGAATCAGTATCTGTGATAGGAATAAGATATTATTTGTAAAGGAATACCGTAATGATTACCTGTATATAGAATCTTACAATTGGGATCATTTTCAACCATTTCCATTAATCGATATAGCGCTATTCTAGCGGCGCTTGTTGTCCAGAGGGAAACTATTATATTTGATGCAGAATTTTCACTTACAAAATCTTTATGCATTGTGTATACAATCATCACTTCTTTATCATTTAAAATATCAACACTAGAGATAATATATTTATCATTTCCCAATATGGCATTTGCTTTGATTCCAGTGGTTACAATGACAGTTTTTGCAAGATTATTTCGGAGAGAAAATCGCCCCCTACAAATTAAAAAGTTTTATGATTCTTATAAATGTTTAACGTACCACATTGAATTAGCTGCTAATTTGCTCAAATAACGAAGGCCAGGGTTTTTCCTTATCATAGTTTTGTCCAAAATAATGTCAAATTTTTCTTTATACATTTTTATAAAATTATCTTTTTCTTCCTCGGTTGTAACATCTGTGGGGTAATCATCGTTCTCAACTTTCAACTTCAAACAATCGCGAACATATGGAGCAAAGAGATTTGTCGAAAAGTTTGTAAAATGATAAGCTGAATACACCTTGGTGACAATGTACGCTTTTTCAAGTGCCAGATTAATTTCCATATGAGTTGCCGTAATCAAAAATCCTCTAGCATCATCTGAATGATTGCATTGATAATCAGAATCTTTGGTGCATTTTTTTGAATAATCAATAGCACACGTTCTACATAAACCAAAAATGAGGAAACCATTTGAGCTCTTGAATGGGATAACAGGTAAAGTTAAATTTTTTGGGGGTATTATATAACATTTTATCAGCCCTTTAAATTTGTTATCATCAGGACTTGTCCAACGAACATCTTGTTCATTTGGTGGAATATCTATAAGTTGAGGAATTCCAACAGGGTATTCTGTGTGATAATTCATTGCCGGGTACAAAGATCTTATATCAGCTAAAGATATTTGATATCTTCCCAAATCACTATCATTGATTTTTTCATAGAGACATTGAGGGCCCGTTCTCCCGCCAAAATAAGCGTCACGTGGATTCAAGGGGCCTGCAATTAATCGATTTTCATAATCCTTTCTTTCTTTCTCAGGAAAACTTTTTATCATTTTGTTAACCTCACATTCCCAAACGCTTTCAACGTTAAAGCCCATTGCAATTAAGATGTTTTCTCTTTCTTTTGTAAGCTCATGCTGATCAATAGTTTTTAAACCTGTGGGTAATCGTGTTTGTGGATCAAAACATTTCAAACATCCATGAAAAGCACATCCATTAAATTCAATGATAGTTTTTGTTTCTTCAATATACCCATCAACTTTAAATCGTCCAATCATTTTTTCACCTTCAGGAGAATCATGATATTGAATTGCTTCACCTGTTGTTGCACGTCTCCAATAAAAATACCGTAAAGCCGCTTCACTTGCACGACTATGACGATGATATCCACCTTCTGGAATGATCGGAAGAGAATCATATTGCAAATGTTTTTTTCTATATGATCTCATGCATGCAGAAGCAATTGTTGCACAGTGATATATAGGATCAACCTCATAATTATTCATCCACATTGCTCGAAATTTTGCTACACTGTGCTTCAAAATGTTGACATCATTTCTACAATAAATTGGTAATTGTTCTTTTAATGAAAAAGGTGTGTTGTAATTTTCGTTGTACCATTCCATAAAAGCTTCTCTTTTTTTAACTGACATTGTATTTGGAGAATAACATGATGCATCGGGTAATGTCGGTAATTCCACATTGTAATTTCTTACAGCATTGAAAAGATGTGGGAACCATTGTTTTGTTTCTATATTCAAAGAAAAGGTTTTGACCATTTCGGATAATGGAATCGGTAACCAGTTGTAAGAATCTTTAAATATAATCTTAGGGGTTTCATCTGTTTTTTTCACATTAATTTGATAAAATTTATTGCCGGCTTTGACTGGTTCTATTAAATGGCCTACTTTTCGAAGAAATAATTCTCTTAATACGAAAATAAAATCATAGCGCCCTCCAAAATGGGCTGTTGCGACGGTTTCATACGTTTTATCAGCTGAACATAACCAATCAACGAACTTTGATAAACAATTGGTATCTTCCAAGCCCGACCACTCTTTTGTACGTGTACCAATACCACAAATGTTACAAGATGAATATTCATTAACCCATTCACCATTGTCAAGACATTTCGTACAAGCTACATGTGCAACACAATAATTAACCATATGTTCTTTTTTACCAATGCCAATAATATCATCTTGTCTGGATTCAAAGTCAAAGACAACAATCCGATAATATGGAATTGAATCATCAGCAACGGCTTGAATAAAACATGGACGAGGTTCATGTGATGTGCGGCAAATGGAGCAATATTTTGTACCACAAACATGATCTTTATTTTTAAGATTGTGCTTGGAGTATACTACACCACATTTTTCACATTTTTTATATAAAGAGCATGCCAAAGTTTTATGGTGTTCGAAGCAAGCATTGTTAAAAAAATTTTTGTGGCAAGTATCACATTTGATTTGGATTTTTTCATTGGTGCAGGGGTATTGGTAACCCCATCTTGCACATGCATTGCACTTCCGAACACATTTGGATTCGTGTTTTGAAGGATTTGTAAAGGTTGTTTCACAATCGATACAATAATATTTCATCTTTTTACAATCATTGTTCACAAAATTGTTAATATTAGTTATTGCATAAAAATGATTTTGATAAAACATTATTCCAATATCATTCTTAACATTTTTGGCTACGCCTTTGAATTCTGGATGTTTACGATTATAGTAATCAAAAACTACCAATCTAAAAAATTTAAAAAAAATCTCCTTTAAAAATTTTTTGAAAATACCTCAAGCTGTGACGAAAAGTTGCATTAAGAAAATTTTGTAGTTTTTCAAAATGTTTAAATGTACCATATCCTTTTGCATTTTTTCTGATTTGTGCTCGACGACGAATCATATCAGCTGCTTTTAAAATAACCTCCGAAGGGTTTTTCAAACGTTCAGATAAAGTTTTTATTCTTTCTTTGGCATTGAAAGGTGTGCGCCTTCGCGTAATCCCATTTGCTTTATCTTGTTTATTTTGTTCGGCAATTTCTTTTGCTTTCACATGAATTTTCGTTAATTCAATAAGACCATAAATACAAATAAAAAGACACATCATATTATTGTTTCCTGGTGAAATAAGATTTTTGGAATTAATTGCATCATTACGATTTCCATTTCCTTAAGAAGGCATGTTTTAAATTTTTCTTTATTTTCTTAATTTACCTGAACGAACTGGTTCAAATATTGTAATTTCCAAAAGGAATTTTTCTTGAAAAATCTCGACAGCTTCATTGCTTTCATGAAGTTGTTCAAGTCTATTTGAAAGGAATTGGATGGCATCATCAGTATACTTGAGCCATGTTAAATGCAAATCATGTTCCAATTTTGTATTCTCGGTTATACTTTTTAAAATAATACCGTATTTTTTACCATTTGGTTTTGAGGCTTTACAGATGTCGATAGCTTTTTGAATTTTGTCAAGAAACTCTTGCCGTGGATTTTCAATGACGATAGCATGATTGAAAATTATTTCAAAATAAAATTTTGATATACCAACATTTTCAACTGTTGGCTTTTCGTCTAATTGTGTTAGATTACAAAATTCTGTATAAGTCATATTAAACATTTCCTGGAAATCATCTTGACCACGATAAGCCTCGTGATCCAATCTTCGACGTTTAGCTAAAGGCTCCATCTAAAAAATAATTTTAAAAACAGTTTTGTATTTTTAAACAATAAGGGTGATTCAATTATTTCAAAAAAAATCTCTTTTATATTGTCCTTTTGATTCATTTTTTGGAGAGGTCATTCAATTTATCTAATCATTCTTTCAATCTTTTTTTTCAGTTTGGGTCATTTTTTTTATATTTTCTAATCGTTTATCGGTATCTATTAGAAATAAGTTTTTGTCTGTAGACAAAGACGGTTCCACATTGTTTCCATTATTTTTTTGTGTAGTTTTATTGCAATCTTTCAATCTCGTTTCTTTTGTGCATTCAAACAATATCAACAATAACCATTATTTTGGTAATAAAGAGTTATTAGGTACTTCTTAATAATATCCATTATTTCGGAGACAAAGAACTGTTTAGGCGATTCTAATATTAACAATAGCAATTATTTTGAAGACAAAGAATTGTTTAAGCGATTCTAATATTAATAATAGCTATTATTTTGGAGACAAAGTATCCTTTTTAGCGAAGTTAATTTTTTACTTTAATCTTTTTTCGGAAATCATAGCGAAACTTTGTTCCTTTGATTTCTTTGTTTCTTTTCTTCTTTTCAAAAATTTAATTGTAATCTTTTTTTCAATCTTTTTTCGGTAAATTAAAAATATTTCTCCTCATACTTCTGACAAAAATAAAAAAGACTCCTCCTTGAAAACTTGGAGTATATAATAAAAAAAATTTCTAATAAAAAATCATTGTGAATTTTTCTTTCCAGCAATTACCCAATATGACATTTTCTGGACCGGATCGTTACATTTATGATACAGAACCTCGATTATCAACAAGAAGTGAAATTCTTATGATTGATCCTGAATCAAAGGTTCCAGAAAAACTGAATTTGAAAGTGTTCAAATATGGTGAAACTAAGAAATTAAAAAATAAGAATGGGAATGATTTTGACCTCGTTGAAGTGTATTTTTTGGGTGCCGATAAAACTTTACCAATCAAAGGTAGTATTCCCGGTGATAAAAATATCGAAGCCTTCAAAAAAGACTGTCCTGTCGGGACTGTAAGTTTTTATCTTTTTTTTATCAAAAGTTAAAAAAATAACAATTTTAGTATCTTACTGTTGACTTTGTTCCTTCAAAATCCTTCCCTGAATATTTCAAAATGCCTCCATGCCCATTTCAAATACCCTTCAATATGTCAACAACTTACACCGCTATTATTGAAGCAGATGAATAATGCTATTTGTTTGAAATAATTTTTGGGATATTTTAAAACATGGTTTTGGAAAATTTTTTTTCTGTATGTTTTATTTGGTTGTGGTTAAACAAAAATAAAAGTTTATTTGGGAAAAAGCGTTCATTTTTTTATAGATTTGTTAGAAAAAAAAGATTACATCAATATACAAAAGAAAAAAGGGAGACTTCGATAAATGTGACGCACGAAACAAAGGCGACGCGCGAGGGAGACTTCAAACAAAGAGAGAGGAAAAAAAATCAAAAGATAGTCGACAACTTTTCTGACAGCCGAAGAGAGTAGTTCGATAGCCGGGTGGTTCAAGGCGTTGGAATATCATTTTTAAAAAGTTCGATTCCCCTCTCAGACAAAAAAATTTTAAGAAAAAATTACGATAGGAAATGATAAGAAAATGCCATGGCATAAATAAATACTGGTACTTGGTGATAAGATAAGCTTAATCTTGAACTTAAGTTTAAATTCTTATCACCAAGTACCAGTATCATACTACTAACGTGTAAGCTCTAATGTGAAAAATCCCATTAATCAAAAAACAAATTCGAAAAAACAATCAACATGGACCACCATAACTTAAAACCTTTTAATTCAATTAACCAATTCCAAAAACAATTTAAAAATATATACTTCCAAAAAATGAAAAATCATCCAAAGGATATTTGCAAAAATTTGGAAAAAACACCCCCCTTAGGTAGGATTAACGGCGGCGCGAAGCGCCGCCGAAAAATTTTTTTCGGATTTGGCGACCTTTTTGTCGGAGGGGGTTGTATAGGGTTTGCCTCATTCCCACCCTCTTCTTCACGTATGGATGGAACATTGTATAAAACAAGTTTTTCCAAAAGTAAATCCATCCTTGTCAAGAATTTTATGACGAATTTCACGATATACCGAATCAGTATAAAGCGTATTTCCATAATCATAAAATAACGTACCAACAAGGCGACCATCTTTGTTTGTATGAATCTTAAATTTTCCTTCCATTGGGTATTTCTTACACACAAGGGCAAGTCGGAGGATAGCGGAGGATAATCCTCCGGAGGGTAGAGGGTCGCGTCGGAAAAAAAAGAGGGTCGCGCGAGGAAAAAGAAGAAAAAAGAGAAAAAAGGAGGAGAAAAAGAAAAAAAAGAAGGGGAAGGGGAAAAAGAGAGAACCTGTGAGGGTAGCGCAACTTCAGCAGATCCTTAAATCTGGAGGGTAGCGCTTCTCTTGGTTCAAAAGATCCTTTGATTCTGAGGGTAGCGCTACCCTTTCTTCAGAAGATTTTTGGAATTAAAGGGTAGCGCTACTCTCAGAATCCACGAATCTGCAGAAGTTGCGCGACCCTTTGAAAACAAAAAACTGTTGAAGAAAGGGTAGCACTACCCTTTGAATCAAATGATCTTCTGGAACAACAGAAGCGCTACCCTACAGATTCAAGGATCTTCTGAAGTTGCGCTATCCTTACGGGTTCTCTCTTTTTCTTCGGGATCAAAAGTCTAGGAATTGCGGCCGCTCGGGTATTTACATGAGATAATCACTCAAGAAGGCCAGCAGAATAACCTACAAAATTTTAATTAGACAAATGCATTTGGAACATCCATGTCTGTGTTTGATGATCAAGTGTTTGATCCTCAAAAATTTCTAATTCTTTATAAACTCTTCCTCTCGATTTTTTTCAGTTGACATTAAATTTGTGAAATTATTTAGCGTGGTGTTAAAAGTTAATCACGATGCATGGTTTATCATTTTTTTTTACCATACTCTACAAAAAAAATAGAAAAGAAAAGTTTTGTTGCAAGGTAATCCGATCCGAAGCTCAAAATATCAGATCACGGATCGGTGAAAAAGTTTCACATTTTCATTGAAAACCACACTTAAACCTTAAAAAACGGTTTAACTTGGTGTGAAATAATAGTTATTATTGTTTTTAAGAAATAATAATTAACTTAATCGGATATCTAATCTTTTTCGGAAAACTAAAATCTTTCCAAGTGGTTTTACATAAACGAATACGTACTTTTAATGGAACGGATTGAAACGGGTTAAAAAAATTTTACTGAGCGGATCACTGATACGATTGTATTGCCTTACAATAGTTTTAAATATCATAGGTAAAACATTTTCCAGGTTTGCTAACCTCAACCTTTTTTGCACAACACTTTAACCAATTTATTACTGTAAAAAAGTAACGCTTCAGTTCTTTTTGGCACTTACCGCAGTCATACCCAACTTACGCCGGAGTTGGAACTCGATATTTTGTCCATATGCAGGTCTTATGTAGGTATTATGCTTAAAAAAACCCCATTTATGTAATAACTAATTCATAACTTATTGTATGCAATTTTTCACGGCATTCTTAAGAATATAATATAATTATACCTTTTTGTTTGCTTTTGTTAAAGGAATTTTTCTCATTTTCGGGGGTGAGTTCGGCACTTTTCCAAATTTCAATGCTATCTATTTCACGGATATATCGAACACGCTGAATCCGAATTTGTAACATTCCAAACAATTTGGCTTCTCAAAGTTCCATAAGCACGTAATTTTGAGCTGTTAATAACCATTTTAGGAGGTATTCTGCGTATTTTCAAATAGTTGTTAAACAAAAACGATTAGGATTTGCCCATAATCATATCTACATAAGACTTGCATATTGACAAAATATCGAGCTCCAACCCGGCTTAATTTGGGTATTTCTACGGTTAGTTAATATTATTTTTGACACTGTCTAATTGAATAGGGGCAATACCAACTTTTTTCTCTTCAATCTTTCATTGTTGAGTTTTTAGGCGGCTCTCATTTTGGACATACAGTTAAATAAGCTAAACAACTTTGAACCAAAAAAATTTTATATACCTCTGCTGAGAAACTTATGAAGAAACTAATCTATCTAGCCTAAATTCAGGAGCAGCACATGATTTGGTTTTGTCGAGAATGCTTATTTTTTTTTAAATAAATGTTACCGTACTTTAAAAAGTGTGAATATAATACATAACCAAAGAGGGGACCCTATTAAAATCATTAAAAATAAGAAAAAAATTTTCGAAAATCCAAAGGGGGGACCCTTTGGGAAAAAAGGGCCGCGAAAATTTCAAAATCTGTCCTCCGACCATGCCCACGTGTGATTTCTTATTTACACGATTTGTAGCTACGGCATAAAAAGCCTTATACATACCTTCCTAAATATATATATTTTAAAAAAAAACTAATAAAAAGATAAGCTCACTTTAACTTCGGCTCTACGAAACTCTGCCATATTATATAAATGCAACAATAAAATGGTAATCTTTGAATTCTTTAATTTTTAACCAACCAATTTTTTGAAAAAGAAAGTCAACAGCAAAAACATGAAAAAAATTATAACAACTCAACCCCTGATGCATACAGTAATATTATATTTCGCGGTAAAACACAATATTGTTTATTTTATTGAACAAAAACAAATAAATATCAAATTAACAAAAACAAGTAAATGGAGAAAAAAAATCTATAAATGAGCATTAATATATTTTTTTTGTCCTTCATGTATAAAAACTTTTGTATGAATACCGTCAATCATTTCAAAAAAAGACATAGAATGATCCATTTTATCAAAAATCAACAGAAAATCGATTAACCCATGTAATTGATCAATATAATTTTGATTAACATCATAATTTTCAACAAAATGTAAACCAATACTTGCTGAACAACCGATCTAGAAATTGATGTTCTCAAGTATTTACAATAATTTCAAGATAATACATACTTCGTTAATAATATCCCAAAGTTGAAGGATATCAATGTAATATGGCAGATCTGTAAAAGTACATCTTTCATACCTTTTCATTCCCTCATAACAATGTATTTTCCGAAATGAGTCAACATGTACCCCAATTAATGCACCACCACCAAGATCCCTAAAAGTACTTTGTAGATTATTAACAAATTCTATTTACAACTTACAATACAAATGTTTTTGTATTATTGAAAATTTCAACAAGAACTTCTATTGGAACTAATTTACCATCTCGATCAATAACACGAACTTCATCAAGATTGACATTTGTTGCAACTTTAGATAGATTTTGAAGAGAGTCTAATGTGATGATGGACTTTGAAATATCAACAGAATGAAAGCTAACATCAAAACAATAAGAAGATAAATATTCGAAATATTTTTTATCCATTGTTTTTCGCACCTTAAGAACACCTTTCGGCCAAATTTTAAGTTGTCCAATGCTTCGAATATCATCAAGTTTTACACAACAACGAAAAAGTTGACCATTTTCATAATGCCGCTTCGTTTTATGGCAAATATAAGTAACAGGAGTACAACAAGTTTGGTCATTTGAGCACATATCTCCATTACATTCAATTCTTTGGTTAACATATAAGCATAATATTATTCTTTTCATACAGAGATTTACAAGTATCATTTAACTTTTCATGAACTTCACGGGTTCCTGGCTTCTTAATCATACGACAAAGTAATTTCTCAGGAACGGCAAATCTTTGGCGTTGAGCACGTCCATTTGGCCATTGCCGTAACATAATTAAAAAAGGTAATCTACGAATTCTAGGAAAAAGAACAGATTCAATATTTGAACCTAAATCTTAAACAAAATAAAAGAATTTAAAAACATAAAAAAACGATAAGAAATTAATCCAAGTATAAAACCATTAATAAATTGCACATAGGTTTTAACACAAAAAAAACTTTATCAAACATTAAACAAAAAAAACGGCATAAAAAATATACAGTAAATGGAAAAAATTATACAAAGACTAATTCGATAAATTGTTGATAAATTGGAATATTTTCTAGATGAATCTTTGAATGCATAAACAAAACAGTAATGTTCGAGTAATTGTGTAAGAAGTTCCTTTTCATCAAGTCGTTCAATATCTTCGACACTAAAAATAATAAATTTTACAAATAACACATCAATTTTCTAGAACGGTCCATGCATTGACTTCTTCAAAACCATTTTCAGCAAATCGACGTTTCTGTGTATCAATGTCATCACAAACAGATAATCCAGGTAAAATAATTCCACGACTTTTGAGATTTGTAAGCATAACGTCTCCAAATTTATCCGCAGTATTAACCTAAAAATATAAATAAGGATGTATTACAAATACCGAATAATTGAGGTAACCTGTTCATAATTCAAAAAGCCAATTGTTTCAAATTTTTCAGTAAAAAATTTAAGTAGCGCACTGCTATTTTCAGTTGACATATAAATCAAGACACATTCTGCAATAACCAATGTTGAACTTCTTGAAGAAGAAAATGTAACTGATGCAACTTTTTATTCAGCTTTTATGTAAATATTTTTTATTTTTAAGGCCCCAAGACCGAAAAAACTCCGGTCACCGATCATTCGACCACCACCAACGCCAATGAAACCTCGAATTTCTCCATCCCCGTCTCCATCACCATCATCTCCATCACCATCATCTCCATCATCATCTTCTCCTTCTTCGTCAACAAGCTCCGAGCCCATGCGTTTGAAATAAAAATAATAAAAACTGATTGGAATTGTAATAGGTCAAGTTTTGTTTTAAAATAGGATTATTTTTTTTTAAATTTTATATTCTTTTGGTAAATTTTTAATATCATTTTAGTGTTATTGGTCATTAGAGCTACAGCAGAGATTTGGTATTTTTGTTATTTTAAAAAAGTTCCCACATTTTAATATCACGATGATATAGAGGTAAATAAAATATTTAATTTACATAAAATAATACATCAAAAATAGAATGAAAAAACAGAATGAATTTCTTTTTACCCTTTTTTATTCTTATTCAATAGTGTTATGCTTTGCCCGCGCCCGCGCCCGCCCGCGGGCGCCCGCGGGCGCCCGTTGGCGGGCGGCGGGCGGGCGCGGGCAGTTTTTTCAAAAGTAAGCGGGCGGCGGGCGGGCGCGGGCAGATTTTTTCTAAGTCAGCGGGCGCGGGCGCGGGCGCCCGCGAGTAAAAAAGTAAAAGCATTTTCTTTTTTTTCTCAATGCTTTTTTGACAATATTTCTCAACGAAGATCTACAAAAAACTGCTTTTTTGCCATAAAAATCACATGGAAAGACAAATCATCTAATGAAGAAAGAAAAAAGTTTATCACCGCAATGACCTAAATGCCCTATGAGAACATCCAAGATTCTCTGAAATAATTTGCATTTTTTCACATTGGTGTAAATCTTTTTTGCTTGTCGAAAAAGATAGAATAAACTGCTATGAAAAATTTTACATTGTTATTGACTTCACCTGGATTTTAACCGATTAATGACATTATATACAGTACTACTTTAAGTAATTTTTGTTAATCAATATATCAATTATTGATATGGTCAAAATTTAAATTCATGATAGGTGTTGAAGATATGCTTTTGACTTATAGTATGCCAAATTAGCGATATGACATACTGTCGGTTTATGTATACATTGTCTTTAAATATTGAAAATAATAGTTTTAAAAAAATTCAAATCGGAGTCCGTGTTATGCTTCGCCCGCGGGCGCCCTTTGGCGGGCGGCGGGCGGGCGCGGGCGGAATTTTTGAAAGTAAGCGGGCGGCGGGCGGGCGCGGGCGATTTTTTTTGAGGGTACGCGGGCGGCGGGCGGGCGCGGGCGAATTTTTGGAAAGTACGCGGGCGCGGGCGCGGGCGCCCGCGGAAAAAAAACAAAAGCATAACACTGTTATTCAACAAAACTTTTTTGAACGCGTTTGACTGTGTATTTTCTTTTTCATTACTTTTTCCGTCATCATCAAATCTTTTCCAGATGCAGATTATCAGAAGATATATCAATGATTTTCGGCAATGGTTAAATGATATTAATGGTTATATTCCACGAGGAAGAAATCCTCTTGAAGTTGAAATCAAATTATTATGTTATAAAACCATCATTCAATGTGCAGTACATGCTTTCCACTCTTTAATCTTTGTCTTTATTTTTGGATACAGAAGCATTTATTCATTCATTTATACCAAAGAATTTTATTTTGTTGATTTCTACTTTGGTTTTCTTTATATCGCTTATTTTGCATTGCTTGGTCCAGCTTCTACTTTATTAATATTGAATCGAAGATATAATAGTATTTTCTTTTATATTGTATGGGTTGTGGTAAGTGATACTTTTTTGATTTATTTTATATTTATACTTTCATAACGAATTTGAAAGGGGGTTGTCCAGAGATGAAGTTATCTATCTAATAACCAAAAAGTTCTAATAAAATTTTATTTTTTTAGCTTGCCTTAACTCTTGGAAATTTATTTGAATATGGATGGTATTTTTTAATGGGTGAATGGTTACGACATCCTTACTGTTGCAATGCTTTTGGTAATCAATTTCTAGATTTATTTTTATTTCCATTTTCCATTTTTGTTCATGCTTACGCTTGTGTCGACACAATTAAAATTTCAATTCGTGCTTTTCTTCTATTTAAAGAATCTCAAAAAACATTCGATTCACTTCCAAAGAAAAAGCTTAATTCTGCAGCTTCAAAAGGTGGATAAATTTTTAATTGGCTTTGTTTGTTGATTGATTATGCATTATGTTGTTTAATATAAAGTATGTATTTCATAATTCAATAAAGATTTTTTCATAATTGAGAAATTTGATTCTATTAAAAATTTTCGAATGTTTTGAAAAATCCACCAAATAAAAAATACAACATTCACAAAGTTCATTCGATTTTGTTCAAAAACTATTGAAAAGGTGGTTTCTTCCGTCAGATTTTTCTCGTCTTTTGGATTTGTAATGATCACTTCATGATGCAATTTCATTTTGCAGCATTTGAGGTACATCATCCATACTATTGTCACAATTTCGTGCGGTGTTTACCATGCTAAAGAACCTTTTTTTATCAATAGTTCACATTTTTAGTGGACTACATTCAAGAAAAGATTGTTTTGCTTAAAATTTCACATGTTTGATTATGTAACAAATTATTGTGGTAACCTTTTTGTATCAATGAAAAGAAATTTTAGAAATACGAAAATTAGAATCATATTTTCTACTCGACTGCTTCTTTTTCCTTTTGTGACAAACAAAACAAAAGGCAAAAAACCTTCTTTTTAATATTTATAATTTCCAAATTATTTTTAATATCTTCGACTTTAAAATAATCATTTCTTGATGAATTTTTTAATCAAGCAACAGTAAATTCAACATTTTAGAAGAATTTAACTGTAGTTTTTGAATAAAATGATAAAGTAACTGTTTTGGTAAATGCGATTTCAAATGACATTTTGATTAGTATTTCTAATTTAGAAAGTAAAAAAATATTTCATCAAATGAAGATGAAGAGGAACAGCTCTTTCATAAAACTCGTTATGCAAATCCAAAGTCGAAAAAATCGATATCAGCAATAATTTTATTTTACACTCATATGAGCTCTCCGCTCGAGTGGAAGGTTCCCTAAAGGGGGTGGTCCCCCACCGGGTTACGCCGGCAAGGGTCTTAGACCCGGACACCTAAATGCTAAGTGCAGATGCTGGAAAGTCGCGCCAGCATCGGCCCCCCCCCCACGACCTCTGGTCTGATTATGGGGTTCTTTAACCTTTTGTCATAGACACCGTAAAAAATGAAACATTGGATTACAATAACGTAGAGAAAAGTGGAAAGACGCCTTTAACCGTCCCTTTAAAATAAATACAACCTCTATTTGAAAAACGTTTTTATATTTCTAAAATAAAATGTAAAAAACAAAATTTATTCAAAAAAAGAAACAAAACAAAAAGAAAAGAATGAATACAATATTAAAGAGAGAAAAAATCAGATAAAATATATTTTGGAAGATCAGCAAGTTTTGAAGGATTTATTTCTTTCTTCTTTTCAACCAAAATTTTGAGGCATTTTTTCTTCAATTCTTCAAAACCATAAAAATATGCAAAATCAATATATTCACAAACATTTGATGAATCAACAGATTGCATCAAATATGAACAACAAGCTTTCTGAAATAAACTGATTTTTAATTTTTTTTCAAACATAAGTAATTACTTACCAATAATTCAAAAATATCAAATTGAATAGCAAATTTCAAAACATTCATTTCTTTACCATTAATTGAATCACTTTTACCGTATAAATATTCCAAAGCAGCTTGAATTGTTTCAGCATCAAATTCTTCAACATTAATCGTAACAGGAAATTCAGTTGATTCATAAAAAATATTTTCAAAAACGTTTGACATTTTTGAAAGAATACAACGATGTGAAGGAATTACAGTAGTTTTACACGATGGAATAAAGAAAACATCAGCATATCGATTATTTGATAAAATTTCATAGAATTTTATTGGATTCGGATGATTGAAATTTTTGTTATCAGATGAAGAAACAATTGAATGAGATTCGGTAATTTTATCTTTCTGATTATTTGAAACGGACTTTGTTGAATTCTTATCAGCAGTTTCGGTAGTATTCATTTCGAGAATATTAATTGATGAATCAATGGTAAATTTTAATTTAAGATTAAATTTTTCAAATTCATTGTCTTTATACACAAAATCACCTTCTTTACCTAAAATTCCGATATTATTTTATGTAATAAAACTTATTTTTAAATTTAAAAATTTTACCTTGAATTTTAATATTATATGGATTTTCAATAAGAATTTCAACATTTTTCTCTGAAGTATTTCCATTTCTAATAGCATAAACTTTTTTGACATAATAAGTAAATTTCAAATCATTATAACCAGGTAAAACAAATTTCTTTTTAAAAAATTCACAAGCATCCAAATTTTGAATTTGAGTTGGAGAAATCTTTAATTCATGTAAAACAACATCCACTTCTTTCATTGGCGTCTTAAAAGTAATGGTAAATGAGTAAATGCCATTACTGAAGGAAGATGGATAAAATGTTTGATTCTTTTCATCATATGTAACATCAATATCGCAATCACTGTCTAAAAAGTATTACGGTATAATTTAAAGAAAATCAACAAACAACTTACTAGCAAATTTATTAGGAGATGTTTTAATATTTGTAATATCAAAATCACCTACAACATCAGTTAAACGAAAAATATCTTTGCCATCTTTATCAGTTCCAGGAATAACTGTAAATTGAATATTTTCTTTTGGCTTTAATTTTGTTGTTGATGTAAGCAAAAGTGTAGCTTTTGTAATAAAACTTTGATGGTGAAGCATTTTTTCTGAAGATGGTATAATCCGCAAATTGAAAAATAACTAATAATGAGTCCTTTCAAATAAATTTATACAACATAAATTTTGGCGCTTAATTTTTTGAGTGAAATATATTTTTTTGTATGAAAATGTGCCTCCGCAGCTTTTTTTGCTGACAATTGTTGCAAATTTTGTTAATACATATTTTGGAGTATCTGACCTGTTTTTTTCAGCACACATTTTCACCAAATTATTGAGTGTCCTATTTATGGTGAATGTGATCATGTTTGGCATTTTTAAGATTGGAATGATTTTTTATCATTTTTGGAAAAACATTTACAAAAAAGTATTTAAAATTTACAAATTTTTTGATTTTAATGAATTTTGGTTTTTGGCTAGTGTTCATTTTTTTTGAGTACTGCAAAACTTTATTTGGAATGCATTTTTTGAAAAAACTTAGTATGTGCAGGCCCTAACACCTGCTGATTCCCTAGAGCGATATAACCGTGAATATCTTATGAACTTCTTAGAAGTGGCTGCCGTTTAATAATTTTTACTTCATAAAAATGAAAAACACCGGCTCAAACGTCAAAATGCCGTAACCATATAGGTAAGATTTTTGTTGGCGCTCCAACGGCATTAAAAATGTTTTTTATGAAGTAAAAATTATTAGAATAATGTTTTTTAGTGTTTATTTATCGATTCCAATGATTTTAAGAACAAAATTTTTTTTCGATTTTTTTCGATTTCACTGTTCAGAATAAAAATGGCTATAAATGGTGAAAAAACCAGGACTATCCCCCATTCAAATTTTCGAGAAATTTGCATAAAACTGTTTTTGGCATGTTTCAATTTGATGGCATTTTGCCGTAAATGATCCAAAAATTATAAATTTGGTATTTTTGGATAGCCCTGAGTTAGGAGAACACGTTCCGATGCAAAAAGTAATTTTTTAAAAATTATGCAAATTTAGTGACCTGAAAATTTGCATAAATGCCCTCAGGGCGTATAAACGAAAACGGACTTCGGATTCGGTGGTTTTGACCTCATATTAGTCTGTCCTGAAAGTTTCAGCCTTCTACCTTCAAATCGACTTCCAAATTTTTCCCGCCTTCCTCGAAACTGAAAAAAAGTTAGTTTTAGCAGATGACTCTGTATTTGCTATTAAATCACTTTTTTAAAATAATCTTTTTTAGCTGCATATTTATGTATGTATGACAAATTTCTGATACCGTTTTTCTCTTAAAGCATAAATGATCAATAAAGCTACAGTAATGATTTCTTGTTTTTGTTATTATTATTAAATTAAAGAAGTGTCCTCATTTTATTATCACCATAAAAGCGAAAGTAAATAAATTATTAAAATTTGCATAGAATTGTTTATACAAAAAAATATAAATGGAATGAATTTCTTTTTTACTCTTTTTTGTCTTTCATACAACAAACATTCATTTTTTGAACACGTTTCACTCTGTACTTTTTTTTTCATTACTTTTTCCGTCATCATCAAATCTTTTCCAGATGGATATTATCAGAAGATATATCAATGATTTTCGGCAATGGAAAAATGATGTTAATGGTTATATTCCACGAGGAAGAAATCCTGTTGAAGCTGAACTAAAATTAGCATGTTATCGAAGCTTGATTCAATGTGCAAAACTTGCTTTCCAATCTTTGATCTTTGTCTTTATTTTTGGATACAGAAGTATTAATAACCTTATTTTTAAAGAATTTTATTTTGTTGATTTCTACTTTGGTTTTCTTTATATCGCTTATTTTGCAATGCTTGCTTCAGCTTCTACTTTATTGGTATTGAATCGAAGATATAATAGTATTTTCTGTTTTACTGTTTTGGTTGTGGTAAGTGTGTAATTTTTGGAGTTTTTTCGGGGTGTTTTCTTTTAATGATTTAAATTTACTTTGTTCACCATCTAATGGATTGTCTAGATATGACGTCATCGGAAAATCAGCCTTACCTTTTATACACCAAAGACAATTTGTGCCGCTCATCTTAGGTGGTACGGTCACTACTCTCTCCCTCCCCCCATAACATCCTATCTGGGCAATTCTTAACCATGTGTGTTTAAAATTCAATTTTTTTAGCTTGCCTTAACTCTTGGAAACTTATTTGAATATGGATGGTATTTTTCGACTGGTGAATGGTTACGATATCCTAAATTTTGCAATGTTTATGGTAATCAATTACTAGATTTATTTTTATTTCCATGTTTCAATTTTTACCTAATTTATACATGTGTTATCGCAATTTACAATTCCAATCATGCTTTTCTTCAATTAAAAGAACATCAAAAAACACTCAATTCACTTCCAAAGACAAAACTTAATTTAAAACGTGCATTAATCCTTTTGTTATTGTTTGATGATTAGATATTATTGAATTATGTATTATGTTGTTTAATATATTATTATATATTTTATAATTCAATAAAGAATTTTTCATAGTTGAGGATTTTGATTCCATTACAAAGTTTCGATTGTCTTTCAAGATCCACCAAATAACAGCGAAGTTCATTGATATTTGTTGAAATGCGAATGACCTTCTAAAGATTTCACATTTTTTTGAAAAAATACTGAAAAGGTTGTTCCATGTTGCTAAAAAGAAGAAACAATTTTAAAAAAAGTTGTGAGATAATTTGATAGAAGGGATTATCCAGATCAGACCCGGATTCTTTGCTAAGGTACGGCATTCTTCGGAAACTGATATTTAATTTATTACTTTTAATTCTTTTGTTTAATGCATTTTTATTTTTATATGCTTTTCATTGCAATAAAATTAAAACTTTAATTTGAATGCAATTTGGGTGGATAATGTTTAACATGAACAACAACAAACTGTTTGTCTTGATCTCTTTAAAGTCAATTTCTTTTGAATCTTACAAGATGGATGTATTTTTGTTGATAAATTTGGTATTTTAATAATATTCTGGAGTATCCAAATTTATGCCTTATAGCACTTTGTTAAGCAACAATTTTTTCTTGTGAAATTGTCTGCACAAGTGTTCATTTTGCTCTTTGTGGTTTTTCAAGTTTAGCATTCTTATGGATTTTACAGTTGTAAACTAGTCCTTTAACAAAAAAAAAACTTTTTAGGGTACGATAAAAAGTTAAACACAACAGAAGCTGGTAAAAAATAAGATTTTTTAAAAATAATTTTCACACAATATATAATATAAAGTACCGTATTTGTAAGCCAGTTGTTTTCATGTCATTTAAACAGCCCTTCTCATCTAGTATTGTCGGTTGGCTTGCTTTCTTCAAAGATTTTTTACCGTTTCTCTGTGACATGTCTCCATCTTGGAATTTTCCATGGAGAAGAATTAAAAATTCCAGTTTTATGTCTTCTTATCAAATTTCCATAAAAGTCGTAATCCACTTCATGCCCTGCTACATATGCTAAACAGATTCCGTTGTAAAAATTAAAATTGTAACATTGTGTATAAACTGCACAGTACAAACAACAATTGCTGAAATTTCTGTCCGGACTATTTAAAAGATTGCAGGCTAAAAGTTTTTGTTAATTGGTTTTTTCAAAAAACGTGACACTTACAAAACTGTAGCTGTAAAGGTTCAGGTGCCTTGGCATTTTGGATAACGATAATATTCTCACCTCCAACATAGACATCCTTATTACTTATCTCCACAACATATAAAATTATTTTAAAAATTGGTGGTACAAGTATTACAGCACCCAAGAATATCAAAACAAATCCATAGATTCTTTTTGAAGAAAAACAAGTTTTTGAAAATACCACCACAATGAAAGGAAGTAAGAAAAAAAATTGCCAAAAATTGAAGAATTTCAGCTCTTTTGCTTTTTGCCATTCAGATTCTGATATTAAAGAAGTATTCATTGGAATCATATGAAATTTTGTTAGCTCTGTTCGATTTAGCCCAGTTTCATCATCTTCTTCTCTTGCATCTGTAAAAGTATTAATAAATTCTATTACTGATTTAATTATAGCAGTGGCAATAAGAATAATAAAAAGTAGAATCCATATGCAAATATATACAATGGGTTTCGAAAACTTCAACTAATTTTTTCCACCTTTTTCCACCTTTTTCCACCTTTTCCCACCTTTTTCCACCTTTTGTAATTAAACGATTTTTAGAGCATATAAAGTCATGAAACCTTCTTAAATATATATATTGGGATCTTGGGAAGAGATTGGTACCACTTTTGGCCCTCCTTGACCCCTCTGTCCCCCGGGGCGACCCCGTTTGTCCCCGTGATTTTAAGAAAACATGAAAAATGGGTTTTAAAAAATTGTAAAAAATCAGAAAAAAATATTTATGCTTATTTTTTTAAGGATTTATAGGTAATTAACCATGGGGAATGCATTTCTGATGGTTTCAGGTTTCCCCCGTCCCCCAGATGTCCCCCAGAATAACCCCACCTACAGAACTTGTTAAAAAAAACATTTTTAATTAAAATTTTCGAGGGTTTAGGAGTTTTTGACCATGGAGAATCAATTTCCGAGGTCAATTTTTGTCCCTCGTCCCTCCTTTGTCCCCCACATGTCCCCTAACATGTCCCCACATACATAACTTGTTCAAAAAAACATTTTTAGTTAAAATTTTCGAGGGTTCAGGGGTTTTTGACCATGGGGAGTTTGAATATGATCTCCATTTTCGTCCATTGTCCCTCCTTTGTCCCCCACATGCCCATTAATATAACCCCACGTACATAAAATTTTTAAAATAACATTTTTGATCAAAATTTTCGAGGTTCTAAGGGTTTTTGACTATGGGGAATCCATTTCTATGGTTTATTTTTTGATATGGCGTGCCACGGCATTTTTGTGCCATTCTGTCGCCCTGGCCTTAGTTTTGATCCGTTTTTTACAAATGAGGTACATTCTCGTAGCCCTTGATCAGGGCTACCAGATGCACACATTGGAATTTTTATTGATGGTCCCGCCACGAAAATTTTTTTTATCGAAATTTTGAAATTTCAAAGCCAGATTTGGGTGCCAAAAAGGGAAATAAACATAAAATTTTTTCTGTTATATAGATGCAATTTTCTATGATCTATTTTTTGTTATGAAAGAACTTTTGATTTCGAAATGCGTTCCGTGACTTTTTCAAAAAAACCAAAATTTTGACAGTTTTTGGCCACAAAACGATAATCTAAACAAAAACAGAGTTCACTATTGGATTCCCCGTGGTCAATTTGCTATATAAGTTTAAAATTAGCGCGATTGGGCGAAAAAATTTTTTAGGTCATTTTGGCTGTCATATCCATAAGTCCGTTTTAACACAGCAGTTATCACAATTATATTTTCATTGTCACCAATTACAGTTTGTTTGTATTTTTATTGATCATTTCTGCGAAATCATTTTTAACTTATTCATGATTGTTATTATTTACAAGGAATGGACGCGGGACTTGAAGTCCCGCTTAGTCCCGTCATGTGACGGAATCCAAATTAAGCTAAAATAACACTACAACATTACTCATATACACCTATAATCCGTATTACTCATATACACCTACAAAATTACTCATATACAACTATAAACCGTAACTTTTTTAAAGTATGCTGGGAAAAATCTACATTAACAGAGGGACAGGGGTCAGAAACAAACCTTAAAAATGGATTCCCCATAGTCAAAAACCCTTAGAACCTCGAAAATTTTGATCAAAAATGATATTTTAAAAATTTTATGTACGTGGGGTTATATTAATGGGCATGTGGGGGACAAAGGAGGGACAATGGACGAAAATGGAGATCATATTCAAACTCCCCATGGTCAAAAACCCCTGAACCCTCGAAAATTTTAACTAAAAATGTTTTTTTGAACAAGTTATGTATGTGGGGACATGTTAGGGGACATGTGGGGGACAAAGGAGGGACGAGGGACAAAAATTGACCTCGGAAATTGATTCTCCATGGTCAAAAACTCCTAAACCCTCGAAAATTTTAATTAAAAATGTTTTTTTTAACAAGTTCTGTAGGTGGGGTTATTCTGGGGGACATCTGGGGGACGGGGGAAACCTGAAACCATCAGAAATGCATTCCCCATGGTTAATTACCTATAAATCCTTAAAAAAATAAGCATAAATATTTTTTTCTGATTTTTTACAATTTTTTAAAACCCATTTTTCATGTTTTCTTAAAATCACGGGGACAAACGGGGTCGCCCCGGGGGACAGAGGGGTCAAGGAGGGCCAAAAGTGGTACCAATCTCTTCCCAAGATCCCAATATATATATTTAAGAAGGTTTCATGACTTTATATGCTCTAAAAATCGTTTAATTACAAAAGGTGGAAAAAGGTGGGAAAAGGTGGAAAAAGGTGGAAAAAGGTGGAAAAAATTAGTTGAAGTTTTCGAAACCCATTGTACAATCTTTATTGATTCCAAAAAGCGAAAGAAAAAGCAGGAACAAAAAAGTGAAACAACACAAATGATCCAAATAATCCAAAAAAGTTCGAGAACTTTGAATAATTGTTCTTTTGATTCATTATTTACGGTTGTTGAATCTTCGACAGGGAATCCTAAAATTTAGATGCTTAGATGTGTTTTTAATTAGAGGTTTGCGAAATCAAAATTTGAAAAAAACCGAAATCTTTAAATTAAAATTTTCTCATTCAAAATCCAATTTTTTTCGCAAAATTTCGATTTCGCATAGCCCTTTGCTCAATCCTTACCAAAAACAAAAGTCGAAACCCAAAAAATTGAAATTAAAATAAAAGAAAAATCTAAAATGCGCATATTTTGATCAATAAGAAGAAAAACCAAAGTTTAGTTACAAAAAAGGAACATGTGACCTTTCCTCAAAAACTGGTTTAAAATGAACAAAACTTAATTTTGAATTCTCTCTTTAGTTTGATCACAAAAAAACAAAAAAAACGTAACTCTGGATAAATAAAGTGTTCAGTTAAAAAATATATGTTCGAGAAAAAATATACTTTTATTTATTTTCAAGTAGTTTGATACAAATAATACAAATACCGAAAATCATATTATCATCAATTTAGAATCAGAAACATTAGTCACAAGTTTGGCAGAAAGATTTGGATAAAAGTTGAAGGCATACATCTTTATCAAGAAGATCCAAATCATTGACCGGAGAAGATTTTCTTAAACATTGAAGCAAGAATTGAAGACTTTTCTGACGAAGTTTTGAAGCATGGAAAATTGTTGAAAAATGAATCAATTGACAAACATTGGATTCAAGGATATTTTTAATCAAATGATTTTCAACCAATGCCTAAAATGAGTAAAAGTGTGAAAGTATTTATATAAAAGTTACAAAAAATATGTGCAAACCTTGATATCAGTGAGTGTATATTTATCAGAAAAATACAAAAGCGGAATCAAATCTGGAAGTGTAAAAGTGGGAGAAATACCGTACAAAAGTTGGATGGCAGAATCGACAGTTTTGAAAGAGAAACCAGAAATGACCATTTGTTTTTTGATTGATTCTTTTGATTTTGAATTTAATGTCCATGAAAAATATTGTGAACTTTCAATCAAAAGACTTTTATGTACCTAAAAACATAAATGCCGTAACCCGAAATCGAAAATAAAGACACATACACTAATTTTCTTTCCATCAACGACGAGTTTAAAATCCTTTTCATTTTTGAATCCTTTGATTGGAATTCCAGATAATTTAAATGAAGATTCTTCTTTTCTGATAATCAAATTCGCTTTAAATTTCAAAGTCAGTTCTCCATTTACCAAAAATCCAGTTGAGGGAAGAAATAAATCATCAGTTGAGCAAATTATTGAGCCCCATGAGTCATCTTTTTCATATAAATTAGCTGAACTAATTGAGAAATTTCCTGAAGATAACGTATAGTATGATTCAATTTTCTTTGCATTTCCAAGTTCAAGTCGCAAAAGTGTTATAAACTTTCCACGCGTTTCATCATTGAATCCATTTGGGTACATAAGAAGATAATACTTTGATGAAGAATTTGGAGAAATTTTGAATTTAGAGGTATTCAAAATCCCATTCGTTCTAGTTTTAGCTTTGAGTTCAGATTCTTTAATATTCCATCGAACATTGATTGGGAACGAGGATGTCTAAAAATTGATAAAAATTATTTTCTATAACATGTAATAAACTTGCCGAATTAAGAGGCCTTTCAAAAATCAAAGTTCCATCAATTTTGACATGGAGTTCATCATTAACGAAAAATCCAGGTTTAAAATACAACTTATCTGAAACAACCATCCCATTTCCTGAAGAAGTTTTAAAAACATAATCATAATCAAAAACATTATTCATTGATGGAAGAGAAATTCGATATTTTGCTTTCACTTCATCAACATTTCCAAGGTTAACATTTAAATAAATTCCAATTTTTCCATCTGGTACATCACGTGGTTTAGAACACAAAACCGCATATGCAGCACCACCTTCTTTGTAAGCATAATTCAAGGAATAAAAGCAACCTGCATCACCCTTCGTAGCCATCACTTTTTCCAAATCAGCTTTTTTGAATCTTTCTTCGATTGAAAAAGGATGTTCGATTATCTAAAAAATATAACTAATAATTCAAGCATGCTCAAATAAAATTACCTACCAGTTTTGTGGGATCCATGATTTTGTAAAGTATCAATTGACAGCAGCAACTTGAATCAACCACTTCCTTCCTTCTCTCAATGTCACACAAAATGAAGAATGAAAAGTTTTTGTTGGTGGAAATGTTGTTATACCAATAATTAAGGCATGCATTCTACTAAAAATTTACATAAAAATGTTAAAATTTTCACGTAAAAATGAACCAAACTGAAAAATTAAATAAAAAAGATTGTACAACCGTTAATAAAAAAATATAAAAAATGGAATGATTTTCTTTTTAACTCTTTTTTTGTCTATTACACAACAAAACTTCATTTGGAACACATTATTTGAGCACGTAACATTTTTAAAAATCCGTGCACGTTTAATTCTGTACATATTTTCTTTTACATTTCCTTTTTTAAAGAAGTCTGTCGACAGATATCGGCCAATACAATACTATTTATTTTGTCATTTCCTTTCGTGTAGAGACTCCACAGCTGCGCAGGCAAGCTCTGCTGCAGCCAGCTTTTTTTTTGCACCGAGGTTTTTCCTTGTTCTTTTTCTTTATCCGTGAATATTTTTTAAAAGCTCCTTTAATCATCAATTTTTTTCAGATGCAGATTATCAGAAGAAATATCAATGATTTTCGGCAATGGAGAAATGATCTTAATGGTTATATTCCACGAGGAAGAAATCCTGTTGAAGCTGAACTCAAATTATCATGTTATCGAAGCCTCATTCAATGTACAACGCTTATTTTCAAATCTTGGATTTTTGTTTTTATTCTCGATGCAACAACAAAACGAAAAGGCATTTTTTCATATTTTTTTGAATTATATAACTTTGGCAAAGAAGTTTCTGTTGTTGATTTATACTTTATTTTGTTAAAAGAATTATATGATGTATTATTTTCCGTTGCATTTTATAAACCAATTTCAACTCGAAGATATAACAACGTTTCTTTTTATGCTGTTTTGGTTATGGTACGTTTATAATATCTCCTATAATATGTATAAAGGATTCTTTCTGTAACGGGTTTGTACTATATTCTTTCAGCTTGCAAAATTTCTTGGTAATTTAATTGAATGTGGATGGTATCTGATGAATTGTGGTTGTGGTGATTGGTTTTATTTTCGATTATTTGCTGTCTTCGTTTTAATTTATTTAATTTATAAAAGTGTCATCACAATTTGCAATTCCGTTCATGCTTATCTTCAATTGAAAGAACATCAACAAATACTTGATTCACTTCCAAAATTTAAATTCAATTCTGTAGCTTCAAAAGGTGGATGAATTTTTAATTGTCTTTGTTTATTGATTGATTTGATGATGTTTCAATATGTTTTATGCATTTAATAAATTTGATCAGGAATAATCAAAATCTGTAGAACAACTGTTCGCAATTATTTTCTGCATAACATGATTGATAAAAATTTATTTTACAATGCATAACAAAAACATGGTTACATTTTTTGGAGCGGAGCGGTGACGCCAAAAAAGCAAAATTTCGAAATTTTCACACAAAGAAAAAAACATTCTGTTTTTTTGGCGTCACCGTCCCGTCACCGCTCCGCTCCAAAAAGTGTAACCATGTTTTTGTTATGCATTGTACATAGTCTTATGAATAATTTAAATTAGCACCAGTGTCCTCCTCTACAGTATGCTTCAACAAAAATAAAAAACCCGAAAAATTTGTATTGAAGCAACCCAGATTTCGATGTTTGAGATATAATTGCTTCGCCATCATGCAACATGATGATGAAACAAATATTTGTAAATGTTGGGTATTTATGTTTTGCAAGAATTAAAAAACATTGAAAAGAAAACACAATTTTGTTTTACAACGTGCTTTTTGAAACTTTAGTTTTTTGATATTTGATTTTCAAAAAACAACAGAAAAAACGCCGATCGGCTGAAACACAAATTTTGAATTATCGGCGAAGTTTTGAAATATGTTTTCGCTCTTTTTTATTTTCTTATTTGGTTAACTGTTACAAAGCCACATTGAAAAAATAATAATTCATCAATATTTGGCACTATTAATGTAGAATTTATCTTTTGGCAAGACGAAATTACAAACAATATGAAATTTTTTAACGAAAGTTATTTTTACTTATTTGTTGATATCAAAGATGAAGAAAATCAAAAGCGCCAAATTTGATTCTTTCCTTCTTCTCACTTTTCACAATCTTTCATTCTTTTTTGAAGGCGTTTGTTCTGTCTTTTTTTTTCGAAAGGCACAAATTTTTGATTTATGTCTTTAAAGATGCTTTTGTTTCCTAAAATTATATCTTTGCGCATCTTTTTTGGATGCTTTTGTTGGAAGGCTTTAATCTTGTTGCAACGTTGGTTATGTTCCTTTTCAAAATAAGGTTTATTCAGCTTTGATTTTTTAAAAAAAAGGTTTATGACATCAATGCTTTAAAAAAATTTTGCAAAGATGTACGGTTTTTGAAAAAATGAATCAGCTTTTTTCCCCGTTTTTGTGACTTTTGATCTATAGTTTTTATGATATTGTGAAACATCTGTTTTTCAATTTGAATAATATCAAATTTTAAGCAAGAACACACTTGGGCAAGGTGTATGGCAGTGTATGGATTCCATACACAGGGTCGCCGGTCGCCGAAGGGGTGAGAAGAAAGTCGCGGGTGCGGAGACCAAAATCCAAAGGGTCTTCTTTTTGGACTTAAAAATAAAGGAATTTTTTGAAAAAATAGCTAACTTACTCCCCCTTTGCGATTCGTAGAGTCGCGGATTTTTCAAAATTTTTCCTTACCCATCTGCCAGAGTGTGAGCAAGAAATTGTTGAAAGTAGAAAAAAAAGTTTTTTATTTGTATTTTTTGGTTACGATTTAGTAAATATTTATTCGTACAAGTGGGTATTTCTTTGACTTTAGTATTAACATATCCCAATAAAAAATCTAAAATTTTATTAGAACATGCTCGTGATTTTTTTTAATGTGTTTAAATGTGTATTTTCTTTTACACTGTTTTTATCTTCTAAAATCATTAAATCTTTTTCAAGATGGAGTTTATCAGAAGATCTATTCAAATTTATCTCCAATTGATCACTGATGCAAATGAATATATTCCAAGAGGAAGAAATCTTGTTGAAGCTGAACTCAAATTAGCTTGTTATCGAAGCTTAATTCAATGTGCCACCCTTGTTTCCAAATATTCGATATTTATCCTTATTTTTGGACCCCAAACAGGAAGATCTCTTTATTCAAAAATTTTTATTGACTTTAGTAATGAAATTTCTTTTATTGATTTTTACTTTATTATTTTTGTACTCTTGTATTTTGTTTTGCTTGGCGCAGCTTCTGCTTTATTGGAAGCCAATCTAAAATATACCGGAATTTTCTTTTACATTGTTTTGGTTATTGTAAGTTTTTAATTTTTAATATTTTATAAAACATATAACCATTTTTGAGACTGGATTAAAATTAATTTATATAATTTTGTCTCCATTAAATTCTTAATTTTTAGCTCGCAATCTCCGTTGGAGAATTATTTGAATTTGGTTGGTTTTTTTCAACTGGTAAATTGTTACGGTATCCTAATTATTGCAATGTTTGTGGTAATCGATTTCAAGATTTATTTTTGATCCCATGTTTCCATTTTTACCAAGTTTATGTATGCACCGTTACAATTTACAACTGCATCCATGCTTATCTTCAATTAAGAGATCATCAGAAAATGTTAGATTCACTTCCAAAGTTCAAATTCAATACTGTAGCTTCAAAAGGTGGATAAACTTTTAATTGTCTATTAATTTTTTGGGTATAAATAATTTGTTATGTTGTTAAAATTTTGAAATTTATCATAAATACTGTAGTTTTTTAACAACTGTTCGCAAATTATTTTCTGCATGAAAATTTCATGATGAAATCAGTAACATCATGAAAAATGTACAGTATCAAAAACTAAAATAAAAACAACCCGAATAATTTTTGTCTTAACAACGAGCATTCATACAAATAATTTAAAATGTTCAAAACTGTCTTCTTCAACTTTTACACCTTCTTTTTTTTAGCTTTTTTATTCTGCTATAATGGCTACATCCCAATGGCAAAATTTTCCAGAGTTCAATAAAATGAATGAGCAAAGCCTATTAATTATTGTTCATATAACAGAGAGTTGATTTTACACAAAAATAAATGTACAACTCTAGTTACAAAGACAGATACTTCTTTTAGAGGTAGAAAAAAATGAAAGTTGACTAACTGTTTTAATAATTTGACCATTGAAGAACTTAAATCAAGTTACTTGATTCCACAAAAAAAATTTTTGATTGTTTTGCAAAATCCACCAAAAAACAGATCCAACTTTCAAGAAGTTCATTTAAACCATTGAATGCGGTTTCCATTTTTTTTCAATAATTTTTGCCACTTTTTAGGTGATCATCAGATTTTGGCTTACCATTTCCTATCCTTGAAACTGCTGACTTCAAACCTGCACAAAATCTAATTTTTTTGCAAATATATCTAGATGTTGTTGTTTTTAGCAAAAGTTTTTGAATTCAACCTTCTGATAATTTGCTTTAACTCGTGAAAATCCAAGTATAGATTTTAGTAAAGAATGTTTACTAATTTACAGTATTTTTTTTCTCATGAAAGACAGACAAATTTGTCTGTTGAACATTTCCATGGTCGTGTCGAGAGAAATTTTTCTTTTCTGCATTTCTTTTTTTGTCGCAAAAGAAAAAAAGAAAAATTCTTCAATTGCAATTTGCATTCATCATTTTAGACTTTTGCTTTGCCTGCTTTTCCTCGGATCAGTTGAAATATGGAACCTTCAACAATTGTAAGTTATTATTCTTCTTTGTATAAAAAACTATTTGTTTCATTAATTTTTAGATGATTAAATATCCTATTTCACTTGAATGGAAAGTAAAGAAATCTGATTTAGAAAAGCTGCAAGATAAAAATAGTTTCAAATCTTCGGGTTTGTACACTGCTTGTCGATCCTTAAATATTAAGTATGATTTGGTAGTTTATCCAAATGGATTCAATGATGAAAGCCGCGGCAGACCTTGTATATTTTTTCGTGTACATCCCGGAAATGCCAAAGAAGTTAAAGCTGAACATACTTTGTCAATTGATTCAATCAATTATTCACGAAATTATCATCGTCTTATCAATGCCCCTAAAGTATGTGGACCAATGCTTTGCAAAACTCCTGATTTTTTCAATCCAAAAAATGGATATTTTGTTAATGATGAATTGGTTGTAAAAATTAATGGTACCTTGGAATTTGAACGAGCAATGGTCATGGTAATGTTCATTTATTGTTAAATTATTTTTTATGCATACTTTTTTAGAAGTTTCCAATTAATGTTCAATGGACTGTTAAAGAAACTGATTTGGCAGCAAAAAAGACTTCAACCACAAATGCATTTTTGAAAAGCAAAAGATTCAATGTTTCTTCTGATTCAGATATCAAATACCACGTTCGATTGTATCCTAACGGCAACAAAGAAGGTAATCGTGGAAAAGCAGCAAATTTTTTACATTTCGAATTTGGAAATGAAAAGAAAATTGAATCATTTTTAAATTATTCAATTAAATCTGCTCAATATTCAAATTACTCGAATGCTCTTTATGAAAAACCTGATGGATGGGTAATCATTCTTTCTTCGACTGAGGAACTTTTTGATCCAACCAAACAATTTTTTGTGGATGGGGAAATGATTCTTAATGTTAAAGGATTTTTATTGATTGAAATGGAAAAGATTCAGATTACTGTATTGACCGCCAAGAAAGGAATCGCAACAAAAAAGATGAAACTTCAAAAAAATAAGAATTTTACCATCATCGTTGGAGATCATCAAATCAAAGTAAGTTTTTTCGATACAGTAATGCATTTTAAATATATTATGTCAATTTTAGGTTCACAAAAAAGTTCTTGCTGAAACTTCACCAGTTTTTGCGGCAATGTTTGAATCAAACATGAAAGAAGCAACCGAGAACAAAATGGAAATTACAGATTTTTCATTTGAAGTTGTTCAAGCTGCAACAAATTTGATCTACAGTACCGGAATTGCAAGAACTTTTTCTTACGAAGATATGATTTCATTGTTACAATTCTCTGACAAGTATGATATTCAATTTATTAAAGTAAGTTAATTATCATACATATTCATAATAATAAAAACATTTGTTTTAGGACATTGTTGAAGAATATTTGATCAAAAGAATTACGGTATCAAATGTTTGCCAACTTTTCAATCATTCCAAACTTTTCAATGCTAAAAATCTCAATAATAAAACAACTGAATTTTTGATTCAATGTTCAAAAGAATCAACACCAGTGATTGATATTGAAAGTATTGATAAAGATGTCCTTTTTGAAATTCTTGTCGGAACTTTTTGCCATTCTTCGGAAACTGAAGTTTAATCGATTAAAATTTTGTGTTATATGCTTTGTTTTTTAATGTTTCTTCTGATATGACATAAATAAAAGTTTAATTGGAATGCCACTTTTTCTTTTAAAAATTCTTGCAGCAATCGATTGCAATTTTTGGTAGCAATTCTGCTACAGTTTTTTAAAAGTTACTAATCTTTATTGAGCGTTGTTTTCTCGCTGTTGAATGTTGGTCAATTTCTGACAAATAATATTATTTTTTGGATCCTAAATTTTTCTCCTGTTTTTTCTCCCAAACATTTTTCTCTTTTTCCTTTTGTTTTGAAACACTCGTGTTTGTATTTTTAGTTTTTTAATTAAAATTATACGTTTTTGTTTTTAGCTTCAAATTATAGCCTAATACTATCTTTACATTTTTTCCGTTTCTGAATATCTACCCTTAAATTTGATCAGATGCCAGTAATTAGCAGATTTTTCAATATTTTTCAACAATGGATTCTCGAAATCACTAATATTATTATGCGCGGAAGAGATCGTCTTAAAGCTCAACTCAAAGTTGCATATTATTTAAGCTTGATTCAATCTGCAACGCATGTTTATGAATCTTTAATCGTTGTTTTATTATTTGAAGCAAAAACAGTAGCAAAAATTCTTATTTTTACGGAAAAAAATTAACATTTTTTGATTTTTACACTGGATTTCTTGTACTTTTATATGCTGGCTTACTTGGTTTTACCTTTGCTGATTTGATTGTAGAAAGAAGATATTCTGTCATAAATTTTTATGCTGTTCTCGTTTTGGTAAGTAATTATTTTTGATGTTTGGTAAAATGTTGGGGGTGTGTGGTAAACACGAATAAAAAATTTGCATCTGGGTCATTTGCATCGCAAAAATGTAGCTTATCAAATTCAAATTTTAGCCTAATATCGTTTATATAATAATTTTTATTTTATTTCATTTGTTTTAACTCTTGGACAATTTTTTGAATATGGATAGAGATCGGCGGGGAACACTTTTTCCTTTTCTTTTTCTCTTTTTTTCTTCGTTACAGTATGAAATTTCAAACTTTTTTTAACAAACTAATTATCAGACCCCCTAAACGTAATTTTTTACGCTGATGCCGAATATGCTAATTTTGAAAAAAAAAATCTGCGGAAAAGTGGAGAAAAACCCTAAAAACAAATATGTTACAAGGAAAAGACCTTGTGTTAAGCGATGTTAAGCTTAGTGAGTGGTACTATTCGATAGCCCTTCAAAAATTGCACCTTGAGTATAAATATAAAGCATAGAAAAGCATAGGATTAAATATGGCATCGATCGCAGAGCCAGATTTGTATAAAAAAGTGTTAAAAAAAAGTTGCAAAAAAATGCAAAAACTTTTTTCTTTCGACAAAAAATGAACGCACCACTAGGGATGGACATAAAATATTTAGTTTGTCGAAATCTCAGCGCATACTCAACTTTAAAAAGCTAATGATATCTCAAAATATTGGAATTTTAGTGCTTATTAATCTTAAAGATATAAAAAAGCATAAAAAGTTCAGATGACTTCTGAAAAAGAAGGAATCAGAAGGAGCTCGTTTTTTATAAGGGAAAATGTTTTTTTCTACGGAGAAAGCATTGAAAAACTGTGTTCCACTTTGCCAAACGTTGCTGAAGGATGAAATGTTGAAAAAACAGAAACTTCAGAATCCTTAAAAAATTGATAAAAACATGATTTTCCTGTATTTTTAAGGTTTCTTAATGAAAAGGACATTAAAAATTACCTATAGAAACCTTGAATCATAAAAATACGTCAAGTGGAAGCAAAATACAGCGGTTTTAATGCAAAATTTAAACGGATTTAGAAGATCCGCTGAAACTTTTTTGTGAATAGACTTGAATGCTTTAAACTTTCTCAGAATACGTGTAATAGTGATATAAGTAACATATAAAAAAATTAGCTCATCACTCGTAATCCCTTTTTTGTTCTGACCAAAATACTGATATACAGTTTTTTTGATGCTTCACAAAAAACTGTCTTATTTATTTTGCAGTGGATTTCTGTTAATTTTAATAAGATAGTATTTTTCTCCGACCTTTTTTCTATATGTTTTGTTTGAAAAATAAATGTTAAAAAAGGTTTATGATTTTTAAATTAATTTTTAATAAACGCTTTCAACATCCACAGGTTGAGTGCGTGCGCATTTTGCAAAGAAAAAAAACGAGCTCCTTTTTTTTCGTTTATGTCCATCCCTACGCACCACGAAAGTTTACCAGAAAGAAAAGTGTTCCCTTTTGCTTTTCCGTATTCCTAGGTATTGAAAGCATATAATTCATACAAGAATAACGCATTTAAAGAACTTTTGTTTTTCGGATGACGGTCGCTAGCTTTTTGACGACGAAAAATTTTTATTTTTTCAGATTTTCAGATGGCATTATCGGAGCTTTAAATAAATTTTTTTAAAATTTTGTTTTTATTTTCGTTTTATTCCGGGTCAAAAATATATGAATCAAATATAAAAATTGTTTTTCTCAATTTTTAGTTTTTCGCTGCCTATCTCTAAATATGGATGGTATTTTTCAACGGGTGAATGGATACGAGATCCTCAATTTTGTTTTATTTGTAAAGATGGATATTATTTTTTGTCAGCGATTTTAGTTGTTCAAATTTATCAAGTTTATCAATCTGTGATGGTAATTTATAATGTTGCAACTGCTTACTTTCGATTAAAAGAACACCAACAAATTTTGAATACAATTCCAGAATATGAATTTATTTCAAGCTCTGTTAATGGTGGATAAATATATGTATTTATTATTGAACGGTGATCAAAAAACAATAATTTTTCATTTTTAAAATCTTTTTTTGTACTGTAATGGTTATAAATGCATTTGTGTAATTTGCATATATTATTTATTTATTGAATTGTCAATTTTCAACTTGAGTACTTTTCAGTTTTTTGTCAACAAGAAAATTAAATTCTCTCAAAAATGTCAAGATTTATCAGAAGATTTATCAATGCTGTTGTGCAAATTTTGGAGGATCTTGATTATACTCCAACAGGACAAGATGATCTTGAAATTCGATACAAATTAGAATATCATTTAAGCTTGATTCACTGTTCAACAATTGTTCATGCCTTTTCATTCTTTATTTTAATCTTGGAAACACCAATCTTTGCAAAGTTTTATACATCTGCAGATTCGCTATCTTGGATGGATATTTATTATGGATTCTTGATTCATTTATATTGGATTTTGCTTTGTACCGCTTCATCTATGTTGATTTTCTTTCGCCAACACGGAGATTTTAGTTTTTATAATTCTTTTGTTCTGGTAAGTAATTTTTTTGGGGATTATCATATTATGAATTCAGCAGTTGTAAGGGTGGGAGGGAGTGTGCCAAAATCTAATGCTTATTTTCGGTAAAGTTCAAAGGAAAATATATTTCATCATAACCCCTTGGGGGTTGTGATGAAATATTGGCAAGGTTGTGAGGGGCTATCATGTGTAAGAAAAGCTTTGTTTCATCCTACAGTATACATTTTGTTGACTTTTTTCGGCTTTTTTTAACTTCAAAGGTTTTGCTTAAAGCTGTTTTTTTCTTTTCATATTATTGATTCCTTCACATGAGTATACTGTAGATGACAATATTTATATATCACATTTAATCTCTCAATTATTATTTTAGCTTGCATTATCCTTTGGAACATTATTTGAATATGGATGGTATTATTCTACTGGTGAATGGTTACGTGATGATGAATTCTGTGATATTTGCAATGATGATTTTCCATATCAATTATTTGTAAAACTTATTCAAGTTTATTTTTCTGTAGCATCAATTTACAAATGTACAAATGCCTTCCGGAAATTAAAAGAACATCAACAAATTTTGGAAACAATTTCAGAGTTTGAATTTATTCCAGATGTTGTTAACGGTGGATAAATAATTAATAATAATTTAAATTGTGCATTTTTAATTGATGTTATTTTTGGAATTAATAAATCAATAAATTCTTCTGTGGAATCTATCATTTAGACATAAAAAGCGGTTATTAATTAGTTTTTAGTTAAATTATACCAAAGTATGTAAAAACTTTTTACTTTAAAATTATCGTGAGCCATTTTATAGACACGTAAAAATCGCCAAAAACGGCCAAAATGGCATTTTCAATATGGTGGCAAATCGGTGCCAATGAATATTTTTTGATATTTTCTTCACAAATTAGCTTAAATAAGCATACTTAACAACCTCTGATAGTTGGTTTCTTTAAAACTTATCATATGCAAATTTTTCAAGGGGTGGGTTATAGTTTTGTGGAAGCAATTTTTGGGATTTTATTGGCAAAATCGACAACAGTTGAAAGCTTGGGGCTATTTCCCGTATTTATAGGTTTTCGAACATGCTGAGTCCGAATCTGAAGTGTATGAAACGATTCGGCCACTAAAAGTTGTTGAATTCTTAAATTTTGAGGTGGGTTATAGTTTTGTGGAGCACTGTATAACTGGGACACACATAACTTTGAAATTATTTGAGCCGCAACAAATTTAATCCTCGGTGCAAAATCAGGAATATGAAACTCAGAGGTTATTTTTGACATCAGAGTAACATTACAAAAAATGCATCAGCAAACATATTTAAATTTTAAAAAATTCACATAACTTCAATTTACACGTTTTATCAGTGTTGTTGCGACTCCGGAGTTGGAATCGATCCTTCTAAAACATCAAAAAAAGACGCCGGAGTCGATTGAACGACTACGGAGTCTATAAAAAATGGTCTGCACAACACTGCGTTTTATGCTTCGTATCCATAATTATCTTTTGAAGTATCAAATTGTTTAAAACCTATTTATTGGAAAATTTGCTGTTTGAGAAAATTTATACATTTGTTCATTTACTTCTGGTTAATATGTTCATCCTAACATTAATTTGACAGATGATTCATTTCTTTAAAGAACACAAACAACACACCTTTAATTACGTGATCGTTTTTTGTTTTTAATGGTCACAAAAAAGAGTCAAGAAAAAAACAGGTTGTTGAATTTTTGATAAAAAAAATGTTGATAAAAAGAGCCTCAAAGATTCCAAGGGAGATCTGGCTAAATTTTAGCTCAAATATCTCAAAAAAATGTAAAAAACATTGAGGAAAAAATTGTATAAATGGAAGGTTGAAAATATGAGAAACACAATGAGTGGTTATTCGACTATTCTATAATCAAAAATAGAATTTTGCCTTCTGAAGCCTTTTCCTGAATCTTGAAAATGGATGTAAATGAAAATAATCCTGCATGGAATGATGATTCTGGATTCCCGAATGGATATAGTCTAGTAAACAATAATCAACTAAGCTTTAATTATATTGAATTTCCTGTGGTTGACTCTAATTTAAATTCTGGTACTGTAACAAATAACAATTCAACACCAATTGGAATTCCCTCAAACGGCCTTTTCAATCCTTATCTCAATGATAATAATTCTGCTAACAACTTCGTTAATCAAAAAGGAACTCATCTAACAACTCCGGGATACGGTAATACACCTGCTTATCAAAATCCTAATCAAATATCTCCCTACCAAAATTACGGTAAATTATTTCATAATTTTTCAAGACTTTTAATATATACGGTATTATAGATTATTGCGAACAAACAAACCATGAAACTTCGACACCCTACAGTAACCTAAACAATCGAATGAATTCTGTTTCTATCCAAGAGCATCTTTTTTCTCCTCAAATGCAACAGTTTACCGATTATGAGCAATCTCAAAATCAAATCCCTTCACCACTACAGTATCTCGAAAATGAAGGTTACTTTCAACGCCAAAATTCCTTCAATTCTGAAAATGCCAGAATTCCTTCACTTCCATCCCCTTCTCCCATTTCATCAAACAACGAAGATGAAACTTCTGGAAATAGTGAAGATTCAGAAGGCTCAAATAACAGTATCCCTTCAAAAAAAGGGAAAAAACGAGGTCGAAAACCATTGTATAAATCATTGGCTGAAATTAAAGCGGCAAGAAACAAAGCTCAAAAGAAATATGCAAATATAAGAAAGGCAACTTTGAAAGATCTCAAAATTGAAGTTCCTAATTTGGAGAAAGAAAATTTTGAACTCCAAAAACAAAAACAATCACTTTTAAAAATTTGCAGAGAAATGGTGTTTCATCCTGATTTGCCTGAATTTGATCAAAGTGTTATTGGAGCTATTATTGGATTTGATGAAAATAATAATTGAGAGTTTTTTTATCAGTATTATCTCATTTTTTATTTACAGTACATTCGTGTTCTCTTTAATTATTTAAGAATAAAGTAATATTTTAATATAAATATAAATGATGAGTTGGGTGTTTAATAAAAAAAAATTGTGGTCGTGTCTAGATAGATTTTTTGCCATATCCGACAAATAGTCTTATTTCATTCAGTTGATTTGCAAGGAATTTAAATTTTACTTTTGACAAATTCCAAGCCAAGAACAGTGAGTGCTTCAAGAGCTCAGCGGTAGAGCAGCTGACTGGTAATCAGTCTGTCGCAGGTTCGATTCCCGCTTGGGGATTTCAAGCAAAATTTTTCGGTTTCCCTCTTTTCGATTCCCTCCTGTTTTGAGGTTTTTTTTGTATTTTGTTTTGAGGTCAATTAACGCGGTAATGCAAATTTCAAGCTCACCACACATTTTTCATTCACGGTTTCAAAAAAAACGAAAATAAATAAACGAACACAACAACCATCATTATTACACGTCTGAATGAAGAGCACCTTTTTAATTATTGCATTTTTTTAAATCTTTCATCAAACTTTTTTTCAGATGCCGTGTATCAGATGTTCTATCAGAAAACTTTTGCGAGCTTTTGGACGCTGGATTGTTGAACCTGATACTTTTGGGGTATGTATTTTAATTTTTATTGTTTTTTGTAACTTTTTTTAAAATTTTATAAAAACCAAGGATCCGATGAGGTTTGGATTGAATTGAAGCTGCAACAGCAGAAAAGATCGCCTGAAAGCTTAACCCAAAGATTACAGAAGCTGAAAAAAATATAAGCTCAACATAACTCATTTCGATTACCAATCCTTTTATCGATTTTTTTCAGATTCGAAGTATCAAAAGATTTCGTCGTCGAATTAATGAACCTGATCCTCATGAAGGGGTATGTTATTTAATATATTTTTAATGTGGTAAATACCAAAACAATCTCTCTGATTTTTTGAAAATTTAGTTTTCGGTTTTTACTTAGGGCGCTGTGATTGTTGGTTATGACAATCTATTTTATTACCATTGAACCTGCTGTTGCAGGCTACGACAGCAGGAACGAAAACTTGTAAGCTTAAAAATGAACATTATTTTAGTGATTTGTATAATTTGAATTAATATTTTTTTGATTTGACGACTTTTTTTAAAAATTTTTTAGGTTGAATTTATCAGAAGATTTATCATCTTTGTTCTACAATTAATCATTGATATTAATGAATATATTCCAAGAGGAAGAAATCGTATTGAAACTGAACTCCAATTATCATGTTATCAAAGCTTAATCCTATGTGCAACGTTTGTTTTCCAAGCTTGCATCTTTGTTCTATTTGAGTTGAGAAAAAAGAGAAAAAGCATTTATTTCAACTTCAGTGATTTCTACTTTAAATGCTTTGCATCATTACATTTTGCGTTCCTTACCTATGATTTTTGTAAAATTGTTTCGTATCGAAGATTTAGTAGTGCTTCCTTTTATAATGTTTTGGTTTTGGTAAGTTTTTAATTTTTGATATTTTTTATAATAAATTTTTCTGTAACAGATTAATGACATCCTTTTTTAGGTTGCAATATTCTTTGGATACTTAATTGAATTTGGATGGGATGTTTTAATTCTTGGTTATGATAACCTATTTTATTTTCGATTAGCAGCTATATTTGGTCTAACTTATTTAATTTATACGTATGTCACTGTAATTCAATATTCCACTAATGCTTATCTTCGATTAAAAGAATACCGACAAACGCTTCATTCAAATCGTCGATAAAAGCTTAATTATTGATTGATGTTTTTTAAAATACTGAATGTATTAGTTTCATTTTATTGTTCTAATTTAATCTTTTATCCGAGATTCAAAATCTCATTTGTTTCTTTTTTATTGTCACAATGAATGCTTTCTTAATAAAAACAAAATTTTTGTATCTACAGTAATACTGTAACATTAGAATGGTCATTGGCCTAACGTATCTTAATGTTTCTCATTTTTTGCAGTTTTTTTAGCATGAAATGTTGTTATTTGTTCGTATACTTCATTTATATATTTTTTCTTCACTCTATGTATTTTTAGTACCTTTTTTTTCAGTACTTCTCTCTTTAGTACTACAACGAAAATTTGTGATAAATTAATTTTTTACCATTTTTGTTAATCTAATTAATTTAGCTTGATTTTCTTGGTGTCTCTGACTTTGCAAAATATTTACGCTTTACAACTTTTCGTTCATCTATGGCACGTTTTTGCAAAGTCAGAGACATATTGTTTACATAGGTGGATTGAAAAGAATGGTACCAAAAACGGATAGAACTCTTTTTTCTGATTATCAAATTGTAACTATCATTGTTTACGTTACTTTTAATCTCTTAACAAATTTTTTTTTCAGATGCAGATTATTAGAAGATATATCAATGATTTTCGACAACGGTTCAATGATCTTAATGGTTATATTCCAAGAGGAAGAAATCCTGTTGAAGCTGAACTCAAATTAACAATGTATCAATGCCTCATTCAATGTGCCACACTTGCTTTCAAATATTGGATTATTATTTGTGTGTTGGACTCAAGAAAGAAAAGAAAAAGCCTACTTGCACAATTTTTTAGCAGTGAAGAATATTGTTTTCTTGATGCCTCCCTTGATTTTTTTGGACAATTATATTTTTATTTATTTCCCAGTGCTTGTTTTAAAGCGGCTTCTAATGAAAGATATAACAGCGGGTTCTTTTTTGTTGTTGTGATTATGGTAAGTAATTTGTGATATTTAGCAAAATGCAGAATTCTTTCTATTTGTGATCGTTTGTATAATTATTACTTTTTCAGTTTGGAATATTCTTTGGCAATTTAATTGAATGTGGATGGTATCTGATGATGTGTGGTTGTGATGATTGGTTCTATTTTCGATTATTTGCTGTTATTGTTCTTCCTTATTTCATTTATACGTGTGTCATCACAATTCGCAATTCCAATCGTGCTTTTCGTCAATTAAGACAACATCAACGAATTCTCGATTCACTTCCACAGCCTGTACTCAATTCTATTCCTGCAATTGGTGGATAAAGGTTTAATTTTTTATCGATGTTTTAACTGTGTTTCATTTCAACTTTGTATTCTAATTTATCATTTTCTCAGGTATGTACATATGTGTGTGTATATAAACTCATTTGTATCTTCTTTTTATAACAACAATGTATATCTATGTTTTTGTAAAATCAAATTTAGGAACGATTTTCGACAACATTAAATATGTTCAAGTTTTTCTTCAATGTTATAAATGGCTGTCATAACATGTTAGGACAACCCCCAAAAAACTGTTCAAACGACAAATTTAGGGGTGGTGCCATTCTTCCAAAGAATTATAGTTATGGGTTTGGGATTATTAGTAGCAAAAAGGCTGATTTAAGATCATCTCCAGCTTTATGGAATGAAGGTAAAGATCGTGGTTCTAACATAACAACAAAAGAGGGAAATATATTAAATTCAATATTCTGCAAGAGGTCATTGAATGCAAGATTGTAATGGACAGTTTGTTTACAAACACAAGTATCAATCATTCTGTTTGGTTTTTAAGGCATAAAAACATCTTACAAAGAGCGATATCTAAAAAGGAACGAAACGGAGATAAAATTTGATTTATGAGCTGGGAAATGCCTTAAAAGAAAAAACAGAATGTTTGAGTTCTTTGATCAAAAACATGCCGCCAACGAAAAAATATTGAATGATTTTTTTTCGGTGCCATTTTTTGTGTGTTGAAAAAAACATTCTTCATTTTCTTTTTGAGATTGGATATTTTTTGATTTGTTTTGTTTTTAAGCAGAATGAAGCTGCAATTTTTTGCAGTGTTTTTGTTGCTGTTTTTAATACCTACAGTATTTTGTTACAAAAGTTTGGATGATGTGGAACATTATGACGAAGAATTTGATCCAGGAACATTCACTCATTATGGAAACACAACAACTAAAGAGCCTGTTAATGACACATTTGACTATCACATTTGTGCAAATAAAGATGAAAGTAAGCTTATTACTAAAGAAATTTGCATAAAATTACAATTTAACGTTTTATAGATACAAATTGTTATTGTGGTGATGATGAAATAAAATGTGATCAATCGTATTTGAGGGAGCATCAACATGATGATTATGAATATCCAGATGACAATGGCTTGTCAGAAAATATTATTTTTGAAAATTTGAATATTAAAATAATGAATCAAAGCATTGTCGTAAAACATGCGATTTTTAATGATAACAATATTACAAAATTGGAAAAGGTAAAACTATTGTTCTTTTTTTACAGTAATTTTAAGCAAACATTTTAGGATAAAATTTTGCCTGAAGTTGCAGCTACTGTAGAAAGATTGGAATTGAGATTCAATTATATTAAAGTAATTGAAAATGGAACATTTGATAAATTTACAACATTGAAATATTTGGATTTATCAAATAATCATCTCAACAATTTTACTGTAGAAGTTTTTACAAAACAACTGGGATCAACATTAATTACATTAAATTTGAGTCAAAATTCTTTTAAATCAATATTTAAGTTGAATTTTACGAATTTGATAATTTTGGAAGAACTTTATCTTAGTAAGAATATTCTTACATTTCAAAATTTCACTTTTCCCCCGGCTTTATCAAATTTAAAAACGCTTAGTTTGGATCATTGTGGGATTAAGAGCATAAATGATGAAATATTCAGCAATTTAATGTAAGTGTTTTTTTATTGGTGAGAAAAAAGTATTTGGTTAAAAATGTCAGATTAAAGGAGGCGTTTCATTTGCTGCTTTTTTTGATTTCGCAAAAAAGTTCTCGAATTCTCGAAGCTAAAAGTTATTGAAAATGACGGACTTTCCCTTCTTTCAACTTGTAACATTAGAAAAAATACGAAATTCCCTGAATTTCAATTTCTTTTCAGTCCAACAAATATTATTGAGAAATAAAAAAAAGCAGCAAGTGTCCTTTGAAGTTTAAATCGCCTAAAAAGCAGTTTTCCTTTGAAAGTAGTTTTTTGGTGATTCAATCAGATTCTGGATTCAGAATCGCAGCAAGATATGAACAATTTTTTCTCTCCTTTGGTATTAAACTTTTAAAAATTTACAATTCTGGAATTTTTTAGACATTTGGAATCATTGTATTTAGATGGAAATCGCTTGACTTCAGTTCCAAAAGCCATTAATGCTCTTGTGAATCTTGAACTTTTGGATATTGGAGGAAATCACATTTTAAATTTAAATAAAACCAACTTTAAAAATAATATTAATCTCAAAAGCTTTTATATGACCCATTCATTTTTAAAAAGAATTGAAGATTGTACATTTTGTGATAAGCCGAATTTAAAACGAGTAAATCTTTACCATAATAAAAGATTAACTTGGATTCATGAAAATGCTTTTGGAAATGTTGCATCGAATATTTCGCCCATGTTGGAATCATTTTTTGTTGAATCCTGCAATCTTTCAATGATCCCTGAAAATCTCTTAAATTGGCATACTGTAGAAGAATTTGGACTTGGAGATAATCCATTTATTTGTAATTGTTCAATGGCTTGGCTAATCAATGATATTTTATCACCCACACATTCAATGAATATGAAACAATATATTGATTCATCTGTTTATTATTCACATGAACATGTTCATGAACCATCATCAATCCTAAAATGTTATGGTCCACTTGCTTTAATAAATATTCCATTTACAAGATTAAGTGAAAAGTTTTGCAAAAATGAAATCAAAAAAGTCTATGAATGCAAAAATGAAGGAGATTCATGGATGCCAGGGTTATATTATTTTGCTGGTCTTGTTTTGGCATTTATTTTTGGAATGTCTGTAATCCCAATTTTCCGGCATCTTCTTCGTTTTAAAAAGCAACGAGCTGCTTTTCGATACACCAAAGAAGAAGATGAAGATAAAATTGAAGAAGATTTTGATACTGATACTAAAATTTAATAACTAATTTTTTGAAAATTTGTGTGTTTGCTTCTTTTATTTTACCATTATTTATGTTTTGATATATAAATTATTTTTGTAAAAATTTTATGAGGGTTGTACCACAAGTGGCAAAAGATCAAAGGGCTGCCGCCTTTACCCCCATCCTTTTCTCCCCGAGGCCTTGGAGAAAAAGATTGGTTAATTTTATTAAAATACAATTTTGATTAGTATGTACAAAAAAACAATTTTAATTTAAAACAAATATTTGACGTCACCTTTCATCTGTTTTGAAATTTGGAAGCAACATTTCGTTTACTGTTCATTAAAAAAATGTTGATCAAATTTTTCCAAAAGTTAACAAAAGAAAAAGGTTGAAACATGTATTTTGCTTGTTGATAGTTTTCAAAATGGGTGGAAGGAAGTATAAAATGTTTACACAAATGTCATCCATGAACTTGCAGGAAATATAATAAAACAATAAATAACAATTTTTTTTTATTTCCAAGCACGTTTAATTTTATTTAAACAGCTATTATATTTAATTATTTTATTTGTTTGAAATTGAACAATTGCAACTTATAATAAGAGTACAAATGTAAAATTGCAATTATGCTGAGGTTAAATCTGATATATAAACAGCTTCCAGAAAACTAAATTTTTTATAATCAAAATTTTTCAAAATCATGAAAATCGGTTTTATCCTTTTCACGTTTTTCTCGATCATTTGTGTTGTTGTTTCCCAACAACTCCCTCTTGGGTCATCATCGTTTCAAGTTATTTCTCCTGCCAATACTAAGCCAATCGATGTTGCAAGCTATCTCCCCTCAGGGACAACAAAAAATTCAACAATTGTTATTGTTATGCATGGTGCAGGTGATAATGGAACAGGAATGCGAAATGCATGGATTGCATTAGCAAATCAATATAAATTTATTATTCTTGCACCATATTTTGGGACACAATGGCAGGGCACATATCAACTTGCTGGGCTTGATGGTCCAACTTCTGATTTTGAAATGGATTCTTTAGATCTTGTTTTTGATGAAGCAAAGAGAAGATTGAATTCAACGTAGGTTTTTAATATATCCACTTTGGCAACAAAAAATAGGCATATAAGGTTACAGTATACAGATGAGAGTGACTTCAACAGTATACTGGGTTCAACATTGAGTATGATTCCTTAATGCCCAAACTTATGTAATAGTTTTGTTCATCCTTTTTTAGTGTCCCAAAATATTACCTTTACGGTATGTCAGCTGGTTGCCAATACGTTCATCGAGCTTCAACTTTCACTTCCTCCACAAAAATCAAAGCAGTTGTTTGTGCTTCTGCTGGTTTTTATACTTTTCCAACTGAGTTGCAATATTATCCTTATGGTCTTTTCGGGGCTCCAGTAGAGCCAAAACTTGATAAACATTTTTGTCGAAATATTTTAATGGTTGTTGGAAGTGCCGATACCACTCGGGATTCGGCATTATTGATGTCACCAGAAGCTGATGCCCAAGTTTGAGCTTTTCTAATTATGTAAATTTTCATTTCACAATTTACAGGGTCTTACTCGGACAGCAAGAGCTCAAAATTACTTTAATTCTTCCCAAACAAGAGCGGCCCAAATGGGATTGACATTTAATTGGAAGTTTTATGTTTCCCCTGGGGTTACACATGACAATGGACCATTAGCAACTTATGCTGCTGCAGCATTTAATAAATGGGGTATAAAATAATTTGCATAATTTTAAGATTCAAAAGTACCCGTTTAGATATAATTGGTGTTAATGAAAATTGTGCACCTCTAAAATCAACAACCCCTCCAACGACAACCACAACAACCTTGCCCAGTACAGCACCACCAAATCCATGTAATGGACCTTTGGATATTGTATTTGTCATTGATGGATCAGATACAATGACAGCTGCTCGATTTAATACCGTTAAAACACAATTAATTACGGCAATTAATCAAAACGGCATTGTTTGGGGTCCAAATGTAAGTATTCCCAAAGTGAAGATATTCAGATTTAAAACGGCAAACATTTTTAAAATCCCAGACACAATCAATTTTTTAGGCTGCCCATGTTGGAATTGTAATTTCAACAGGGCTTATGAAAAATGGCGCCACAACTCCTTATCGTCATCTTGATCTCGAAGGTTGTCAATATTATGCTGAAGCTTGCACAAATCCGACTGTAAATTCAACTGCAACACTTTTGGCAGCTATTAATGGCATGACATTCTCTGGAGGCAAAAATAATATTGCCCTTTCCATGTCTGAAACAATGACCGGAGAATATGAAGGTCTTCCAGATTCATGGTATGTTTTTGGTGGTCCATTTTGGGGATCTGCAGGTGATCGACCAAATGTCCCAAATGTTATGATTGTAATCTCTGGTGCAGACACCAGTAATGTTGCACCAGTTCGGAATGCTTTACTCGTAAAAGGTGTAAAGATTTTTGCTGTTGGATTCCCAGATTTAGCAGCAACTCAATTAAATTCAATTACTGGCCTTGCGGGAAATTCATTCGCAAATGCTCCAGAAACTTTGTCTTCTGCGATTACAAATATCTGCCATAAAATTGGAAGTACAACTACTACAACAACTACCACTACCAAGGCTACCACAACTGTGCCAACTACAACAACCAAGCCTTTGCCCGCGATAACCACTTGTGCAGGACCAATTGATCTTGTTTTTATTATCGATGGCTCCGATACCATGACTGCTACAAGATTTGCAACAATCAAAACTCAATTAGCTTCTGCTATCACTCAATCCAACATCACCTGGGGCGATAATGTAAAACTTTTAATTTTATACAAAAAGTAATCCCTAAGGGTTTTTAGAAAGCTCATGTCGGAATTGTCCTTTCAACAGGTCTTATGAAAAATGGTGCAACAACTCCATATCGTCATCTTGATCTTAGCGGATGCCAATATTATGCTGATAGTTGTACCCCAACTGTCACATCCACTGCTACCCTTTTAACTGCAATCAATGATATGAAATACACCGGTGGCAAAAATAATATTGCCCTTTCCATGTCTGAAACAATGACAGGGGAATATGAAGGTCTTCCAGATTCATGGTACATTTTTGGTGGTCCATTTTGGGGTGCAGCTGGTGATCGCCCAAATGTTCCTGATGTTGTGATTGTTATCAGTGGAGCGGATACAAGCAATGTTGCACCAATTCGAGAACAACTCTTGAATCGTGGAATTCGAGTTTACTCAATTGGATTATCCGATTTACCAACAGCCCAACTCCAAGCCATCTCTGGCAATCCTGCTCGATCATTTTCAATTGCTCCAAGCGATTTGGCTGCAACCATTAAAAACATTTGTCAATTTAAAGCATAAACTTTTGACAAAAAATACAATTATTTGGTTAAATAAATTTTGCAAGTTTCATTTTCAATAACAACTTTTTTAAAAAAAGAAGTTTTAATTAAAATCTTACAGTATCATCAAGACTATGAAAATTAGTTTGTTAATTTTTTTTATAAAAAAATAAGTCAATATTTTTTACAAAATCATTGTACAACACCATTATTGAATTAATTTAATTCGGTTACAGAATTGAATCTTTGTGATTTCTGCCGAAACTAAAACTTTGTGCACAATATTCTTCTCCAACGAAAAAAATGGTTGTCATGTACTTTAAAAAATAGTGGACACAAACCAGAAAGCTTTGTGCTCAAAACTATCATAATCTCATAAAAAAATTGAAGAATGTAAAAAAATTATATTTTTAAGCTTCAAAAAACAGCTATTCGCTTTTTAGCATTCTGGTAATTTACGAGTATTTTAAAATGTTTTAAATGAGGTTTAAAATGGTTAAACATAAAAACAAAATAAAAGACATAAAACTTTTGAGACACATATTGTTTCTTCTGTGCTTGTTTTGTGCTGTAAGGTAAATAATTGGACATAAACCAGAACATTCAACATTGAAGAAAATAACAAGAAGGTGGTTAAGATTGAAAGAACATTTTAGTGGTAGTATAAAAGCAACAAAAAATGTTTTGAATTTAAAAGAACTTGTTAGCTGAATTTTGTGAAAAAGAATTTGTACTAAAACATTAATTTTCAGGAACATGTTTGCCGTTTCAAAAGCATTTTCTGAACATGAAGTTGTGCCAGACGTAATCCCATCTGCACCTGAACATGTCATGACCGTTGCTTATGAAAAAAATGCAAAAGTTTGTAGTCTTTTTACTCTTTTTAGTTCTTTATTAATTTACTATAGGTTGATCTTGGCGCTGTTTTGACTCCAACTCAAGTAAAAGATCTTCCAAAACATATCGAATGGAAAAATGATAAAAATGCATTTTACACTCTTATTATGACTGATCCAGATGCACCCTCCCGCAGTACTCCTACATATCGAGAATGTTTGCATTGGTAGGGTGATTTTCGATTTTGGCATTTGCCATATTTTTTGGCATTTTTCAAGTTTTCGATTTTAGGCTTGTCATCAACATTCCTGGTGACAAAATCAATGCCGGTCACACTTTGGCCGAATATGTTGGAGCTGGGCCTCCCCAGGGTACTGGCTTGCATCGATATGTCTTTTTAGTTTACAAACAACCTGGAAAACTTTCTGAAACAATCCAAAAACATATTTCAAACACATGTCTTGAAGGTCGACCAATGTAGAGTGCTGAAAAATTTGCGAAATCTCATCACCTCGGCAACCCTATTGCTGGAAATTTTTTCCAAGCTGAATATGATGATTATGCTGCTGAACTTCAAAAACGTATAGCTCAACACAATCAATAATTGTATAATTTATTAAGTGTTTCTCAATAAAATATATAAAACTCTGTTGACATTTTTAAACATGCAAAGTTAGTTAAATCAGTTAAATACAGTGTTACCATGACGCCGACGCCGGCGTCACGGCGTCGACGCCAACACCGACGCCGACGCCGGCGTTGGCGTCGGCGTCGGCGTCACCTTTTCGTGGTCGGCGTCTCTCTTGGCGTCGACGCCGAGACGCCGGAGGCATAAATTTTTACAAAAAGTATTAAATTCTTAGTTTTTAACATAGATAAGTAATTTTTTCGCTATAATTAGTTGTATGTTTAACATTAATATAACTTTCTAACATGTTTAGAAGGAGTTTTTCATATTTTTGGTGTATTTGAAAAAAATGTACTCCGGCGTCACTCGGCGTTAACGCCATCGACGCCGACGCCGACGCCGGTGTCGGCGTCGGCGTTGGCGTCACTTTTTTTGAAAAGTGGAAACACTGGTTAAATATAATCATTCCATTGACCTTGAAGTTGTTTAAAGTAGACATCTGTTGTTTGATTTGTTGGCAGATTACTGCCTAGAGTGTTGAGGAGATTTATCAATCCACAACAGATAAAAATGACACGACTTTATTTGACGTTACATAAAAATAATAATGACAAAGAAAGAAGATAAAAATAAATGACAACGAGCCCTTTTATAGAAAAACGATGATAAATAATATGTAAATTTCTGTAATCGTGGTTTCTCCACGACACTCGCCACCGCAGCAGTTGCATTTCGATGATGAAGTATTAGTTGATTAAGGTGGTTTCTTCTTCCATGATTTATCATGTTTTGTAGCAATTGTAAATGGATTTTTATATTCATCTGTTACAGATGGAATATTCTTTTCTTGATGAGTTAAAATAAGATAATCTTCCAATTGTTTTTCACTCAACATATCAATTCTTACGCTTCTGTTAAGGAGCCTCTCCCGGCCACAAGCAGTTTTTAGAGATTGTTGACTATTAACATCTGTTACAGTTGTTAAAGAAGATGGACGTTTTTTATGATCTTGAAGCTTTAGCTGATGATCCATAGTTTTTGAGGTACTTTTTTGTTTTTCGAAATCCAAGATGGCATCTTTTTCAGTTGCATCTTTTTTATCAGGTTTTTTGATAACAACTGTTTCAGTTGTATCGTGTTTTGGTATTGCACATTCTTTTTGTATTTCATTTGTTGTTCTTTGATTTTGTTGAATTGCCAAAGTTGCAACAGTATTTGATGGATATGGTGGAACGGTTTTACAGATCATTTTTCCAACAATTGTTTTAACAATATAAATATCCTCAGCTGATTTATCAAAGCTGGTTACAAATTGAAAGAAATAATCCATGCCGATCAGAATATCAGGTTTCTTGTAAATTGTTGAACAATTTTGTAAATCAGATTCATCAAATTGAATAAGAGGAACAGATGTAGCAATGCATTTTGTTGAATTTGCATAAATTTCTTGATGTCCTTCATTTGTTCTTATTTGTAGTTTTACAAGGGATGCATTCACTGAAGATTCTTTTGCTCCGAATCCAGATACTTGAAGCGTTTCTTCACGTACATGTTTAAGCTTTAGCTTTTTTACCATTTCATTTGTAATGTACGATTTTTGTGAGCCAGAATCAAATATAACAACTGCTTCAGTTGTTTCTTTTGAACTTGGATTTGTAATTGTAACTTCTTTGGTAAGAAGAGCGCTTTGTTTCTTATCAACAGTAACAAAGGCATTTGTTCTTGTTTGTTCATTCACTGTTTTACATAAGAATGAGTAATGATGACCCTCACAGATTTTACATTTAATATTTGCATGACAATTTCTGGTATCATGGTGACGAGATGTGCATTTTATGCAGCATTTTCTTGCACGAAGTTGATTCAATTTATCCTCAACTGAAATATAATTTGGGCATTTTGATGTAAGATGAATATCATCACATAAGCTGCATTTGTTTTTGTCAACTGTATCAGTTGACTTAAATTTTGGATCAGAAGTTGAAGTATATGATTGCAAAATATTTGATGTTTGAGAGGTGACAGAGTTTTCTTTCTTTGGAGCTAATTCAGCTCTCAAAGCCATATCTTTCATTCTTTTCATTAAATTTTCAATAGTTGCAGTTTCTGGTTCTGAAATCAACAACCATTTTAATTTTTCACTTTCATGTTCTGGTAACTTTTTAATAATATCCATTTTCATCGAATCATTATTGACATTAACCCCAAGATTTTGAAGTTGGCGACATAAGTTGCAAATAAGATTTACTGTAGTTCTTAGACTTTCAGGATCAGGACTTGCAGGTTTAATATCACGGAGTTTCATATGAAGTTCATGGATAATCAATGGTTTTTTACCAAAACGATTGACGAGAATTTCGACAATTGTATCATAATTTTCATCTGATACAGTAAATCCATCCACTTCTTCCAAAGCTCTTCCTTTTAATAATCCGAGTAAGCTTATCAGCTTTTCGACATTTGGGTATGGCTTTTTATGAACAGCATATTCAAATCTTTGCCAGAAGGAATACCATTCCAAGTAATTGCCATCAAATTTGGGAATATCAAGTTTTGGGATTGTAGTTGTTGTAAATGTGCAAGCATCATGAGTTGAATTGCTCTTGGTTGAACTATTTGATTTTGTTCCATCTTCAAGGCAGAGATATCTTTCACCTTGCAAAATAGTTTCGGTAACATCTTGAATCGCATCAATATTCTCTTCATCATCTCTCCATGCATCAAATTTTTCGTATTCTTCATTTCTTTGATTAGCATTTTTGATTCGCTTTGTATGGTCTTCCCATTTATCAATGAAACGAAGTAGAGTTTCTTGAGTTTGTTTCAAAACTTCAAGTTTGCTTTCAACTTTAACTTTAATCTTGTTCGACCATGGAGGAGGATTGTTTGTGATGAGAATATTATATTGATCGCGAATTTTTAAAACATTTTTGAAAGTTCGTTTCAAATCTCCTTGAAGTCGATCAGACATTCTTCTGATTCTTCCTTTGTAGAAGTAAAAGGTTAATAACTGTTTCAGTTAATACCACCGTTGTAAAAAAGATGTAAAAATGAGCAGCAGCTTATACAGTTACTCTCAAAATATGAACTTCTTTGAAGTTGTGATTCAACAAAATTTCCTTTGAAATTCTTGTAAATGGTCAATAACTGTCGCAGTTATTACCAGGCTGTAATTGTAATTGTAGAATAATAACTGTTTCAGTTATTACCAGGTTCGATTTCCAGAGGCACCAATTGTTGAGGAGATTTATCAATCCACAACAGATAAAAATGACACGACTTTATTTGACGTTACATAAAAATAATAATGACAAAGAAAGAAGATAAAAATAAATGACAACGAGCCCTTTTATAGAAAAACGATGATAAATAATATGTAAATTTCTGTAATCGTGGTTTCTCCACGACATAGAGGACCAATGATAAAATTTGGTGTTTCTTTGATAGAACGATTCATTATGATATTCTTTTTTAACATCCATAAAAGGATAAGAAAGAAGGCAATAATATAAAACTAAACACAAATTTAAAAAATTTTTACGATAAATTCTTAAATTACCATATGTGAAGTTCCAGTTGGAGCAAAAAGTCCCGTCAAATGAATATAAATTGAAATTGAAACAGGACCTAAAAATCCACAAGCTGAATAAATTAAAATTGGTGGCCAAAGGGCATGTAAAACTTTGATATTTTCTAATATCTAAAATATTTTTAAATTTGCATATCATTCTAGAATCTGTTAAACCTGATATCGTTTCCTGAGGGTAACATTATAAACAAGCATATGATACAAGGATCGATTTTTTGAATGCAAAAATTTGCATGCGATAAATGCAATTATATGCATTACAGTAACAGCATGCACAACCATTTCATAAATAAATAAATCATTTCCAAATACCCCTTAAAATTATTTAAATTTTTAAAACTCTTTCAACCCAGTTTTAAAACTAACACAAGCTATTTTGATAACAATATGCAATACTTAAAAAATTCGAAAATACCAACATAATTTGCCATACAATTGGATTTGAAGAATAAAGATGGTAATTTTCCAAATAAAATGTTGAAAGTATTCGTTCAAGAATTACTGTAATCAGCGAAAATCGAACTTGTTGTGCTGCATAAGTGATTAAAGTTCGACAACATTTATACAAAAAATTACTTGTATCTTTTGTTAGTAAATGATAAAATGATAATGCAATCGATAATACTGTGAGCAAAATCGCCTGAGGGAGGCAAGATGTCAGAAGGAAGATTCTGAAATGGTTACGGTAGTTTTTAAAACTTTTCATTTTTTTAAATTTAGTTTTATTATTTTATGCAAATTTGAATAACTCACTTTAGTCCATGTGAAGGCAAAGAAATAGCAAATTTTCTTCTTTTCATTACACAAATCAAAAACAAAATCAAATCCACAATTCCAAAAACCAGATTACAAATACTTACAATTCCAAAACAGACATCAGCAACACTCATTTTAAAAATTTAAAAAAGTGAGCGAAAAACAAAAATGGCACATGTATATATTTAATGATTAACAAATAAAACTTTACTTTTAATTATCTTCCCTTTTAGAGATTTTTAATAACTGACAGGAAACGGTGGTGGAAATAAGACGCAAACAAATCTACGCATTTTGGGCTAAATTAAAAAAGCTTTGTAATTTCAAAAGTTTGTAGCTTCTGACAACTTTAAAAGACAAAAGGTTTTCTAGAAGTTGTTAATTACAAATTTTATTCAAATTTTGCTGAATGAATTTTACTGTAAAAACTTGACACAATTACAATCGATTAAAGAGGCTATTTTATCCGTTTTAAATAGCCATATTTATTTATAAGGTATTATCAACTGCTATTTTAGTGTTTATTTATAGCTATAAACGATCTCCAATAACTCTATTTGGTGGTAAAAAGTGTACCGAAACGTCCGCAGCCCAGAAAGGGGTTTGAAAAATTTGAATGTGACAGTAAAGTTCTTAATTGCAAAAAAATGTTGAACTTGTAATGAGTTTTTAATAATGTTTTCTGGTTTCATTCATTTCTTTGAATGAAACCAGAAAACATAAATAATTGAATGAAACCCCCAAAAACACAATATTCCCAAAAATGAAGTTTATTGATCGACAGAAATAAAAATGAACAGACAATAAAAAATTATGCTGTTGGTTTCACGGATGTTAAATCCGTTTCTTCAGGTTCTTTTGCTTCAACAGCAGCTTTTTCATTTCCTTTTTCTGGTTCAGCTTCTTTTTTGCTTAAGAGCATTGACTTGTGCGAGAATATTGAAGACGGAGAGAGATATGATGGTGGAGCAGCAGTTTCACGAGATGGTGTTTGTGGATGTGATTCATTTGATGGTCGTGCAACAATTGGACTTTGAGAGCCCCGGAGTTTACGACGTGGAGCAGCAGTAGCTTTCTTTGATGTTCTTCGACGCTTGATGAAGCAGATAATCCTAAAACAAATGAATAATAAAAGTAGAATTACAATAATGCAAAAAACTTACAAAGTAGCAATAACAATTCCGGCAAGTAAAACACCGACAATCAAAAAGAGATACCAATAATCACCAATTGATGTTGATGATTCAGTTGTTGCAGCAGCAGCTTGTCCACCAGGTACTGTATTTGGTCCAACAGAAGATTCAATTAATGTTGATGGTGGTGTTGTTGGTTCAGGCTTGAGAGTAGCATATTTCTAAAGATTAAAAATCATGAATAACAGTACGTGAATCAATTTATAAAAACTTACAATGACGACAGGGCATTCTGAAGTTGTATTGATAATATTCAACTTGACCATACCATTTTCAACTTTTGGGCTGCAGCTTGGGATTTGTTCTTCTTGTTCATCATTGAGACCAGTGGTTCCATTTCTCATTACCACTTCAGCGTATTCATATTTCTTTTCATTACCCATATAGGTTCCTTCAAATGGTGTCATATAAGTAATGCGGTTCCCACGACCAGCAACATAAAATCCACATCCTGTATCACATTGTCCGAATACATTTTGTCCTGGAGGATCAGCTTCATAGCAAGCAAGAAACCTTAAAAGTGTACTCTTTACAATCACTATTAGAAACAGAAAGAAAACTTACTTTCCATTACATTGTTGTTCAGAAACTCCAAAGACCAATTCTTTATTTTTAGGAATAACCTCCAAAGTTCCGGGTTGTGCAATAATTATATCAGTTCCATTTTTGCTATCAGTTAATAATCCTTCTTCAGCTTGATCCACTTGAATACGACTTGGCAGAACATAAGAATAACCATATTGAGCAAGTACAGTTGCCATGATCAAAGTCCAAAATAATCCACGGAAGAGTTTCATGACTGCAACTTTTCTTCTTCAACCAACGTTCTTCAAGCAACAACAAAAAATGGAAGAAATGAAAACTAAAAAGTGGTCCGAAAAAGTATTTATACGAAAAAACCACGTCATTGTTATACATTTTTACTCACTAAACAAATTATTCATAATTGTTAGAATTTGCATATTGTCCTTTTCCATTTTGCGCCAAATAATCCGTGTTTTCTTTGCACAAAATTGGTTGAAGAAAAGTCGTTGCAATGAAACTCCTTCGTGGCATATTTTGGACTTTGGTTTTAATTACTGTAATTATTCAATTTGGTTCATCAAAAATTGTTTCAAAAAGAGAAGAATCAAATTATGAAAATGGTACCGATGTTGTTGTAATTAAACCTGAACTTTTGGATATTGTTTTAACCGGTCCAAATTTGACGTTTGAATTTTGTGAACAGCATTGTAATACAGAGTAAGTTCAATATTGTTGTTGATTTTTTTATTTGTTTTTGTTTCCAGATTACTTGTTTGTTTTGAACCTGTTTCTGCGAATCAAAGTGGATTACTAGATCTTTGTGATTCAAAATGTGGTTATTATGTTGATGTGAATGAAAAAGAACTCTCATTTATGCGTAAAATAGTACCAAAAAAATATAATTGTAGGTTTTTAATTTCTTTAAAAATAAATTTCAGATTTTACTATTTTAGATCATACTAAAAGAGATAAATGTCATGTAGTATCAATGAAATATAATTATACAGTTGTGTCTCCATATCGTGATGCATTGCTTAGTTGTGACCCCAAAATTGAAAATGGTATTGTACATTTACAATTTCTGAATGCAAGTTCTGAATGTCCTATGACCATTGTAAGTTCTTGTGTCATTTTTTTATATAATCAGTTGAACTGTTTTAGAAAAATGCTAAATTAACACCAAATGAAGTATCAGCTCCAAATCCAAGTTCAAATGGAAATTCACCATCAAATAATAATCCTGAAAATACTCCATCACCAGATTCTTCTGCAACAACATCAAAAATTATTGGAAATTATTTTGGATGGTTCTTTGTTCTTTTTGCTTCATTTTATCTTCTTCATGAATGAATCTCAAGTATAACAACTGTAACAAAAGTGTTTTACTGTAATTAATATGTGTAATTTTTTTGTAAAATATTATGTACCTCGTTTTGGGTGATGTAATTTTTGGTCAATAAATTTATGTATTTTTATTATATTCTGTATTAAACAGCAAAGAAAACATAATATTATATATTGTCAATATTCAAAGATGATAGTTTTGACTAACTTTGTATTACAAAAAACAAATTAAAAATTTAGCAAAAATCTAAGATTAATTTTAGAATGCTTTTTATTTTACTTATTTATTTTTATTTAGGAATACAGTAATTTTTAAAAGATGGATTTGATTCTTTGTAATTCGAGTTGAAGGGGATACGGTAGCAGCGATTCGTTTTGGAAACAATAATAATACTTTTCTTTTTTTTCTCACATTCATACAGATTCAGATTAACATATTTCTTGTCGATATTGCAGCTTATACAGGATAAAAAGATAAGTTTAAATTTTAAATTTTTTGATAAATGCTTTCTGGGCTTGAAATAACAATAAAAAATTCTTCGTTTTTTATTTTCTACATAAGTTCTACCACTGCAGTGAAATAAAAACCGATTTATTGGGCACTGTTAAATTATATGCAAATTTTTAAAACAAACACGATGCCCTTCTTCATTTTTAATCATGCTTCTTCATCATTCGAACCATTGCATATTTTTTGGCAAACCCATTTGCTTGTAAAATTTTTATCACCGCCTACATATTTATTTATCTGTATTATTTATTTTACTTTTCATTTTTAATCATCAATTTTTTTTCAGATGCTAATTATTAGACGATTTTTCAATTTTGTTCAACAATGGATAAATAATTTTAATGCATTTACTCCAAGAGGAAGAAATCGTGTTGAAACTGACCTTAAACGAACATGTTATCAAGGCTTGACTCAATGTGCAAAACTTGTTTACGAATATTGGATTCTTCTCTTTATTTTTGAATCGAAGACAAAGGGAAATACTTTTTCATTATTTTTTAAATGGAGTAAAGAATTTTCATTTATTGATTACTATCATGGATTCTGTCGAGGTAATTTTTTTCTTTTTGTGTGTAGCAGATTTTTTTCGATTTTCTTTAATCTGAAATATTTTGATTGCCCCTCCAGAAGTATACTGTCGAATCCATCAGTAAAATATAAGTTTTATGTGAAAATATTTCAATTTTTTAGATTTATTCTCTGGATTATTTGGCTTAGCTGTTGGTTCAATAACAACTCAACAAAGAAATACCAATTTTTTCTTTTTCATGGTTTTGGTTATGGTAAGGGTAATTTTTAATGTTTTTATTGCCGTATGTTATAGCAATACTGCCATTTTTTAGTTTGCAATTTCCCTTGGAGAATTATTTGAATTTGGATGGTATTTTTCTACTGGTGAATGGTTACGGTATCGTCAATATTGCAATGTTTGTGGTAATTGCTTTCAAGATTTATTTTTGATCCCAGTGCTTCATCTTTATCAAATCTACAGAAGTGTATTCGCAATTTACAACTTTGTTCATGCTAAACTTCAATTAAAAGAACATCAAGAAATGCTGGATTCCCTTCCTAAATTTAAATTCTTCACAAAAGCCGCACAAGGTGGATAAATTTTTAGTCATTGATTGATTTAAAAATGTACTATTTTTAATTTATTATTTCAATTTTAACAATGCCTCGTGATAAATTTAATAAAGGTCATTTTATTACTCATTTATTCAGATCCAGATTCTTATATCGCTAGTAGATATTGCGGCGTATATTTTTATATGTTTTTGTTTGATAAATGTTTTCCGAGCTCGAAACAAAAATTTTGAATTGTTAACTAAAATTATTTGTTCTACAGTAGCAGAACACTCATAAATAATTTAAATGCACATTTAGCTAAAAAATACAAATTAGGATCATCACACTTTTTACACTGTACTAGGGATAAAGCGGGCCTTCGGCCCGCAAGCGTCTAGTTTAAACTATAGAACAATGTTTTAAAAAATAAATTTGAGTTTTTAGTCTCAGTCTTTTTTTTCAACTCTTCCGGCTTTTTCAGCTTCTGATAATTATTCTCGATTATGAGACAAAATGCGTTGTCTTTTGCGATCATTTTCGCTTCTTTCTGTTCAGAGGTTTGCTCAGCACGCTTATTACTTTGCCTTTCTGCGTGTCTTCTTTTTAGTTCTTCTTTGTGAGCGGCTTCTTTAAAAGGTTTTCTTGCAATTTTTCTTCTAGGCATTTTTAGACTTCCCTGTCTCACAGGCTTTCAAAAAACAATTAAAGATTCAATTTAATTTTAATAGCAAACACACAACAAAGAGAGGATTAACCAATTTAATGGACGCTCCAAACCGCGTAGCAAAAATTAAGAGTGAACTGTTGAAAATAGCTACAGTAACAGAAAAAAAATACACATGAACACGTTCGATTGTGCAATCTGCTCAAAAGAAAACATAAGATGTAATGTGGAATATCACTCACAATCTCATGAAAGTTATGTTAATTTGTATGAGCTTGCACACAACAGTATTTGCAGGGCAAAGTTTGAATTCACTGTTTGCTGTTGCATGCAAATTTTTCGTTTTTATTCTTCGTTTTGTGAATGAAAAAATAAAAAGTGACAAACCAACCAACCAACCAACAAACCAACGCACATTCTCCGTTTATTTGAGGGAAAATTGCATGCATGCAATTTCTATAAACGCGCTCTTGAAACGATTTTTGACAAGCTGCGGCACTTGAACGATCGTTCTTTTTTTGCAAAATGTTTTTGATTAACAAATTTCTATCGTGACTAATATATCGGTGGTGTATCTTTTACATTTCATTTTTAATCATCAAATCTTTTTCAGATGCAGATTATCAGAAGATTAATCAATATTTTTCAACAATTGAGAAATGATATTTATGGTTTTACTCCAAGAGGAAGAAATCTTGTTGAAGCTGAACTCAAATTGAGATGTTATCAAAGCTTGATTCACTGTGCAACGCTTTTTTTCAAATCTTTGATCTTTGTCTTTATTTTTGGTTACATAAGAAGAGGAAATACTTTCACATTATTTTTTTACATGGGTTTAGAATTTCCAGTGGTCTTCATTTTGGCATTCCTTCAAGGTAATCTTTTTAGAAGTAACTCATGCTTTTATTCAAAATTGTTAAATATAATTTTCATGTGGAAATGATCCGTGATTTTTAAGGTGTAATCATTGGATTGTTTACTGTAGCTTTTATTATCTTTGTAATTGAACGAAGATATAACAGTTTTATCTTGTTATTTGTTATGGCTGTTGTAAGTTTTCCATATTTTTCTTATCATGTAGAGCGTGGGTGAACGTGAAAGCCATAAGCTTTATCTGTATTTACTATTATTTATATCGAAAACTCAGTCTTTGGATTAACATTTGAAAAAGTCGTTTTATTTTAGGCCTAGACTTAACGTAGTCTTCGCTCCGTAAAAATCTCTAACCGATAAGAAACATTCACATTTTTTCTCTTGATTGATGTGTTGACAATATTTTAATTACCATTTTTTTCAGCTTGTTTTTTTCCTCGGACAATTATTTGAATTTGGATGGTATTTTTCTACTGGTGAATGGTTACGATATCCTAAATTTTGCAATGTTTGTGGTAATCGATTTCAAGATTTATTTTTGATTCCGGCATTTCATCTTTATCAAATCCACAGATGTGTCATCGCAATTTACAACTTCGTCCATGCTAAACTTCAATTAAGAGAACATCAAAAAATGTTGGCTTCAATTCCAAATGATAAACTCGTTTCTAAAGCTACAAAAGGTGGATAAATTTTTAGTTGTTGATTGTTGTTTTTTGAATTATATTAGTATTAAATTCGATTTGTTTTTTGACGTTAACAGTGTTTCTTAGAATAAAATTTATTGTTATTTATTATTGTGAATCATGTTTTTTAGATGGAATTTATTTCAATATTATAACACGGTAAACACAGTACCTTTTTATCTCTCATTTTTTCAGATTCAGATTACCAAATTGCTGTCACATTTTTTACACTGCAGAATTGCATGCAATTTTAAAAAACGCGCTCTTGAAACGATTTTTGACAAGCTGCGGCATTCGAACGTTCGTTTATTTTTTTGCAAAACGTTTTTGAATCAAAAAAAGTTTTAATCTACAAACTTCTATCGCGGCCAATATATTTTTAAAATACTTTTTTATTGATCGAATCTTTTTCAGATGCAGATTTTCAGAAGATTCATCAACTATGTTCAACAATTATCCAATGATGTTTATGGTTATACTCCGAGAGGAAGAAATCTTGTTGAAGCTGAACTCAAATTGAGATGTTATCAAAGCTTAATTCAATGTGCAACGCTTATTTTCAAATCTTTGATCTGTGTCATTATTTTTGCACGAAGAAGAAGAAATACTTTTTCCTTATTTTTTAACTGGAGTGGAGAATTTTCATTTATCGATTTCTGTTATTCATTCTCTCGAGGTAATTTTTTAGATACAACTCATGCCTTTTTTCAAATATGTGTGGATTTGATAAAACTTTTTGAGGGTTGAGAAATTCTACACATTTTTTGAGTAGTAAAACTTTTTTGCTATTTTTTTTTGAGGTTACTTTTGATAGTGAAATTCTCTTTATTTATTTGCCCCTCCAGAAGTATACTGTCGAATCTATCTCTGAAGTAAAATATTCGTTTCATATGAAAATAATTCTTTTTTTTAAGATTTTTTCTGGGGATTGCTTGGTACATCTACTGGTCAATTACTCGTTGAACGAAGATTTAACAGTTTTTTCTTTTTCCATGTTATGGTTTTGGTAAGTGTATAATTCGATCGTTTACTTATCCAGCAGAGTGTGGGTTTAGCAGTATTTCCTGAATTAAAAATGTGATATATGGATTATTATTCCGTTAAGTTTTTAGGTTTAGGCTGGCCCTTACTTTGGGATTGTACAGAAATCACTTGACTCAAAAATCGTGATTTTCATACTCACTCCCTCCCCCCGTGACTAAAGATCAAAGTTTTTTGCCGACAACATCAAAGCCGGGTGACCATTTAACTTACCCCCTCCCTCCCTTCTCATGGTCATGTGATTTCTGGACAATCTCTTTTGCTGAAGTTTTCCTTATCTGAGCTATTAGAAACATGTTTACAGTTTGGAATACCGTATGTTATAGCAATTTATTAACTGTTATTTTTTAGCTTGCGATTTCCTTTGGAGAATTATTTGAATTTGGATGGTATTTTTCTACTGGTGAATGGTTACGGTATCGTAAATATTGCAATGTTTGTGGTAATCGTTTTCAAGATCTCTTTTTGATTCCAGCATTTCATCTTTATCAAATCTACAAATGTGCAATGGCAATTTACAACTTCGTTCATGCTAAACTTCAATTAAGAGAACATCAAAAAATGCTGGATTCACTTCCAAAATTCAAACTTAATTCTAAAGCTACAAAAGGTGGATAAATTTTTAGTTGTTGATTGTTGTTTTTTGAGTTATAACTTATAAGATGATTTGTTTGAATTTTTGTCTCTCAATTTAACACTGTTTCAAGACTAATAAATCTCATTTGTTTTTCCTTTTATTTCCATGTTTTGTAAAGAACAGGTTTGAAAATTATGTGTTTTGTCACTGTAATTTCTTTAATTCTAATGGAATCATCCGTCACATTGATTAACTTATATTCAAGAAAACGTTGCTTTTATCTTTGGCTTAAAAATAAGACAAAAATTTTCTTGACAGAATATTTTTTTGTGAAAACGAACAAACAAGCAGTCTTGCAAGCAGAGAGTGCAAAAGCAACAGTCACTGATAAAAATTTTTTGATAAGAAGCCTCAACATTTCTAAAGCAGATAGATTTGAATATTTTCGCTAAAAAGGTGGGATATTTTTAAATCTGGCAAACAATGATGTATGAAAATGCATATAAAAGAATTAGTTCCCGAGAATCACAATGAGTGGTTGGTTATTCAAATATTCTATCATCAGCAATAAAATTTTGCCTTCTGAAGCCTTTTCCTGAATCTTCCAAATGGATATAAGTGGTAATAAAGCTGGCTGGAATGAATCTAATAAAAATCCTGTTAAAAATTATACAGTTCACGGTCAATTTCAACAAAATTTTAAGAACTCACAATTGCCAATGGTTGATCCACATATAACCGTCTCTCAAATGACCCAACACAATCAAAGACAGTTTGAAAGAAGCTCAAATGAATCCTTCAACTATAATGCTCACGACAATTATGGCCAAAATAATTTTGTTGGGAATCCTGGGATTCATACAGTAACTTCAAATCCATTCATGGGTTACAGTAATGCAGGTGGTTTCAACGGCAGATATCAAAATCAAATAGTTGCTAACCAAAATATTGGTAATTTAAAATCCATATTGTTTTTGATATTATAAATAGAACAATTTATAGCTTACTATGTTTCACGTATGAAATCTAAGCATGAACCAAATGTTGTTTCACAAAATTATGACTTGAATACCAAATTTCAAGCTCTTTCACTCACTTATAATCATTCACCTCCAAGATTTGAAAAACAACAACCAAAGCCTCATCAAGAACGATGTAATGATGTCCTTCCAACACAACATAATTTTGACTACGACTGCCACCCTGGCTTTAATAACATCGAAATTCCTTCACTTCCTTCCATTTCTCCTATTTCATCCAATAATGAAACTTCTGGAAGTGGTGAAGATTCTGAAGGCTCATTTTGCAGTTAACCCTCAATCAAAAAATCTGGGGGAAAACGAGGTCGAAAACCAAAATATCTAAATAAGATTGATAAGAAATCAGCTCTAAATAAAAATCAAAAGGAATATTTGAAAAGAAGGAAGGCATATGTTGAAGGTCTTAAAGTTCAAGTTCCAAATTTGGAGAAGGCAAATTTTGAACTCGAAAGACGAAAACAATCACTCTTAAAAATTGCCAGAGAAATGTTATTTCATCCTGATTTGCCTGAACTTGATCGAAGTGTTGTTGGAGCTATTATTGGATTTGAATAAAAGGATTTTGGAATATTTATAATTAACAATATTTAATCCATGTTATTTAATTCTCAATGTTATCACAATATTTGTTTCATTAAAGTATATTTGTACGTTTATAAATGATAATACAAATTTATAAAAAAACGTTTTTAAACAAGTTTACACACACAAATATTACACCATGTAAAAGTTATAATCAACTCACTTTTTTAATTTATACAATTACAGACATAAACATTCAATTTTATAAACCTTTAAGCAATCATGAAATGGGTGATTTTTAAGTTATTCTCGAAGTAAATGACTGAAAAACCATGCACTTTCTTCACGAAGAAAAATAAAAATAATTTCAAGCCATGTCTTATCAGAGTTGATGGTTTGATGAGAATAGTTTTGAATATTGGGAGTTGAAGTAAAAAGAAAATTTGTTCTTGTTGTTGATGTTGATGTTTGAGATTTCTTTGTAAAAATCGAAGTTGTAGTTTTTATGGATTTTTGTACTGACGCAATTGGATTTATGTCATCTTCAAATTGGATACAACAAAATGAAGCTTCATATGTTGCATTTGTTTGAAAAATTCCTGCTTTCTTTGTCCAACATGGATCTGCTTTTGTAAACGGAGAATTATTGTTTCTTAAAAATATTCCATTTCGTTTTATAAGTTCTCCAACAATTACTTGTTTATATTCAGTTTGTATTATGGTATAATTACTTTTATTTATGACATAGTCATAATAAGAAAAAAGCATTTCATATTGAAATTCCTCTGCCATTTTGTATTCTTTTACAGGTTCAACTGAATTTGAAAATCTTGATCTTCCACCACCTACGATATAACCAAGGTCATGGATTTTCAAGTAGTTTCGGTACAAAGGATCTGTTGAATTTTCCATTTCAAAACTCATATTTAAATATTTGTCCCCATTATTTGTTTGCTTAAAAAAACCATATTCAACATTGAATTCAATTGTTCGGTTGTTTGAGGAATCTTCGATTTTAGCTTTTGTTTTAAACTTTTTACAACTGTCTGAAAAAATTTGTAAAAAACCTACGTTATTTTTTGTTTAGAATGATAATAAAATTTTACCTTCTATGGAATTCGGAATATCAATATAATCATAAATTGTACAACAAATTTGGGTCCGAAGTTGTAGATAATTATAACCAGAATCAATACTTAAAATAGCTATATCAGATTGTTGGCATTTTGAAGGCTCAAAAAATTGTCCATAAAGGGCATGAAAAATGGTTCCCTCATTAACAAAAATTAAATTTTCTTCATTTTTATTAATTTTGAATTTATTATTGAACTTAAAGATAAAATGATGTCCAATTTTTGAATTTGGAGCAGCAAAAATACAAGATGATTCATTTGAAAAATTGCAATCGATTATTGCTCCATAAGTACCGAACCAGAAACGAAATATTGAAGTTCGATTAAAGTTGAATGAATTACTTTGTTGTTTTTGTACATTGAAGTTATAAACAGTTACAGTATTTGGTAATGTAACATTGTTGAAATTTGCTGTTACATTCAAATTGTAAGAATATTGATATATCGTTTCACTAAATTTCCAATTTTTGCTAATGTAATAAGTTCCCGTCAAATTAATACCCTTACAAATGGGAACTTTTATTGCCAAAGAAGTTGAACTCAAAATTAAAGCAAAAATAAGAAAAAACAGATTCATTCTTTTAAACGAAAAACAAAAAATAATGAATTTCTACCTGCATCGATTACTTTTTAGAGAATCAATGTTATCAGTAATATAAAAAGCATAAAAATACTGCGTCAAACAAAATAGCGTTGTTAATTTCCACTACTTTTTTCGAAACCTCGCCCCAAGGTCCTTGGGTCGAAAAAACAGATAAAAAAAAAGAAAATTTTGACAGTCAAAATTTTTAACCCCATTTTTTCCTTTGATCTTTGCTGGTTTTAATGTAAGCCGTTAAACTTGCAAGTAGAGTGGATTTTATATCTTCTATTTAGAAAAAATTACTGTAAAACAATTTGTGTGAAATTACAGTAATAAAATGTTATCATGGATTTAAAAAACGATGTCCTCTTTTCTCTTTTGTTCAGATAACAAAATTGAAGAAATTAATCACTGAATTTTTAATTTTGAGATAAATTTGTAGACATTTGTTTTGTTAACGTTTTTGTCCTCTTCCAAAAAAAGAGATTAGGCGGTTGTTGTTATTGCCTGTCGTCTTTGGTAAAAATGCTGCTATTTTTCTTCAAAAAGGCAATGTTAAGTTTTTTTTTCTGCAGTAGTCCTTCTTCTTCTTTAGCCTTCGTCTGGGACCTCCTTTTATTCTTTCATTTTTGGAGTCCTCCATCCATTTTATTCTTTTTTACTACTGGAAGAGGAAGAGAGATATATCGATCTTAACAACAACCAAAAAAAACAAAACAACCAACGTCAACCAGGACATCCACTTTTATATTTTTCCAGCTCAAACATTAATATTCTGACTTTTTTTTAGTTATCAGTTTTTGTTTAAAGATTTTTTAAAACTGTTTTTTAAAAATTATATTTCCTTTTTTTCTTTAAAAATTCCTCTCAAATTTCATCTTTAATCAAAAATCCTTAAACAAACATAAACAAAGAAGGAAAAGCTTTTAAAGAAAAGCATCCCAAATATTTTTTAGCGTTTTTTTTCTTAAAAAATCGTTCCCTTGACAAGTGATTTCGGCATACCCTTAGGGCATTAAGTTATTTATATATTTTTATTTTTGAGTTGAATATGTCAATGGCATTGCCATTCCAAAACACTTGTTTATTCTTCTTTATTCTTAGAAAATCACAAAAACTTTGAAAAGAACGTAATTTTTACTTTCTTGCAATTTTTTTTGCTTTAACTTCCGACATTTTTTTTGAACTATGCCAAAAAAAGTTTTATCCAAAATTTTTTTTTCTTTTAAGAAAATGGAAGCTTTTTTTCATCTGGGAAGAAAACGTTCCCAAAGAAAGTAAACATTCGTCTTCTTTTTTTTACTTTTTGATGCAATTTTTTCTTGACTTCTTTTTTTCTTGGATTTTTGTTTTTTTAGTTTTTGAATTTATTTCTTTTTTTCTTTGAAAAAGCACAACTTTAAAGTAAATCAAGAAAAAATTGGATTTTTGTGAAATAATTTCATAAAATTTAATAACAATGGTTTTTTGAAAATCACTGATCCCTGATATCATTACCGTAACTTTTTATATAAGGATTTAATATTTTATTAAAAATTTAAGTTTACTGTAATTTTGAAGTGAGCCATTCAAAAATACAGTATACCAGGATGGATAGTGTTAACTTCTGTTTACTATAGCTACCGTAATTTATAAAAAAACATCTGATTCTTCAAAATCAAAACTAATTTAATTTAATTTAATCATTTTTATATATAAAATTAATTTAATTTAGTCATTTTTGCCATTAATTTATTCCTCCTCCAAAGAACATTCTGCAATCCTATTTTTTATCCCGAGAAAATCTCTCTCTTTCTCCAATAACTTCCTCGATACAATTCTCATGGGTCAAATATATTCATTAAATTTATCCATTTTTTTGCTGGAAATCCTCCTTCCGCTCTCATTTTCTATTTAATAGTCCATTAAAGCCACCTTTTACATTTGGTTAAAAGTGCTTATTTATTTAAAAGCTTAAAATGCACAATGTTTTTGCTGCTTTTTGTTTTTCCACTTTTTATTCTTCCAACAAAAAAACCCAAACCCGAAATTTCGAACAACCTCAAAAAACAGCATCTCATTTTCAATGGATGCGTTCCTTCTTTTTCTTTCGTTTTCCGTCGTTCACCTTTTCCCATCAAATTTTTTATAAGCGTTTTTGTTTCATATTGGTTTCATTTTTTGCAAAAAAAGTTTTCAACCAAGACGTCAAAAAATCTCTATTTATCCATTATTCATGTATCATATCCCTTTATCCCCCCTCACATAATTTATATCCATTATAATAGCAAAAAAATGAGAAAAAAAGAAAGATCCCACGCTTTTGTTTTAATTTAAAAAATTGTTTTTTTGCGTCTTTTTTTCTTCCCTAAAGTTTCCCAAGTTTAAAAAGCTTCTTTCATTTTTTTGCTTGAAAGTGACTGACTTTTTTTAAGTGTATCGGTTCAATTTTTACGTTTTTCCTTTAAATTTTTCTTCAAAGGTTAAAAAGTTTTTTGAACAAAAAGGATCTCCGATATCCCTCTTTTTTGAAGTTTGTTTTTTAAAGTAAACAAGAAAAAGGAAGAAGGAATTGGTTTCACATAATTAATCAGATCTGGTTGAATTTGAGAACGGTTAATTTCGAGAACCTTTAAAATTCAGTGGTTTAGGTTTCATGGAAATTTGAAACTTTTTTTAAAAAAAAGAAACTGAATTTTTAAAAAGTTGTTCCAAAATTTGAACAATGGACCTTACAAAAACTTTGTTACTCCCCATTCCACTGTCGAAAATTCCGGAAATGGAATTGGGAGTGGAATTTTCAACAATCTGTTCATTTTTGCTGTTTTGTTTCCTTTTCAATTTACCGTATTTTTTTAAAGGCATAAATTTCTTATCTAACGAATCAAATTCTGTATTTTATAATTGCATCTGAATTCACATTTTTTTAAAAAGTTAAAGAATGTATTTTTCTAAAAAGACTCGGAACTAAAATTTGATACAGACAGCTGAAAAAGAAAAAAAAGGTCAAATTAAATCTGTGTGTCAAACCTTCAAAAACATGAGATTTCTCCTTCGAAGCTTCGAAAACTGAAACCCAACATTTTCGTCCTTTAGGACATTCATTTTTGAGTTAAACTCCTTCTTTTTTATTTCCGCTTTTAACAAAATAATAGACAGAAGCAAGCAAAATTCACATGGATTTGGGGTTGGGATTGAACTAATTCAATTACATCTTTTTCTTCTTTTTCTCTCTCTCTCTCGTGTTTAACATATTCAAACTCCCACAAACACAAACAACCAAAAATAACAAATCATTTTCCTTTTCCATTTTCGATGTTGTTGCTTTACCCATTTTTGGACCCATCAAAAACACTTTTTTTTTCTCCGCGCAAACTTTCTTGGCCATTCTTTTTTGATATATATTGATTTGTGTTTTTAGGTTTGGTTTTTGTGGTTTTTGAAAGGAAGAAGATTTCTACCCAAAAATAGAGTCCAGCACTTCTTTTTAATTTATTCTTTTTGCCATGTTTTTATTTTCTTTTTGGATGTGGTTTTTGGAGGTTCCAAGAAATTTGTATTTCTTCTTCGTTTTTTGACTTTGCCTTTTTTTCTATCTTCCGTCGTCTTTTTTAAGCGTGAATTTACTGCTTTTTGATTAGCTTCCTTCCTTCCCCTCCCTTTTTTTAAGCTTGCCATCTTTTGTATAAAAAAAGCTTTGTTCCAAAATAAAATAAAAATAAAGTTGAATTTTCTTAAAGGGGCAATAATTTAATTTTTATTTGCTTTTTTGCGTGCTTTTATTTTCTCAAAGTTTTTTTCCTCCCTCCCTTATTTATATTCATGAAAGAAGGAAAAAAGACCTTTTTCGATGAAAAAAAAACTTTTTTATACATAAATTTTCAATTTAAAAACATGCTTTTTCTTTTCTTTTTTGCAGCAGCAGCTTGTTTTAAGAAGGTGGCAAAAAAAGTTGTTCATTTTCAAAGAAATTTGTTCTTCTCTCTTCATCAAAATGTTTATGTGTAATTGTTTGAAAAATGTAAAAAATGGAATTGTATTTTCATTTTATGAAATTTTGTACTTCTTTATTGTAGTTTTTATAATAATGGAAGTGGAATAGATTAGATTAGAACAAAATTCATTGTTGCCATTTTTCTAAAAAAGTGATACGATAAGATTCTTATCTGTCTTTTTTGTGTCGCTGTTAAAATGTCACATTTTATATTTCAACAGCGACAAAAAAACGGCATAAAAGTTTAGCCATTTTTTAGTTTTTGATTTTTCTTAAGTTGAACACTATCATTAAGATTCTTCTTTAACTTCAAAGATTGGTGTTACATAGATTTTTAAATCTTTTAACTTTTAACCCCCACTTAATTTTTATTTAATAAAACTTTTGTTAAAATTATACCTTTAAATAATTTTGTTATTTTTATTTTAAAAATATATTGTTACAGTAAATAGCAATATTTACTGATTTTTGCAAAACTAATAAAGTAAAAATTACTTTTTCCACCTGACAAAATTGTCTTTTAAATTTTTACTTGCTAAATTTTGTTGAATTTGTTCCAACTGCTTGAACTTTTAAAGATTGGTGGCACAAATCCACGAAGAACCCCCAAGGGGATATTTGCCTTTTGCGAATCTTCTTTTTTGTAAGCAAATACATACATCATTTTTTAGAATTGCGCAAAAATAAATCGACGTAGTTTTTGTTTCTATTTTTTGCATGCAGCTTTTAAAAGAATTGCTTTTTGCATAAATTTTCTTCTTTTTTGTTTAACTGCAGCCTTTTTTATGGTTTTGTTTTTAAATTTGTTAAAATCCTAAAAAGCATTGGTGATTATCAAAAAGCTGCTTATAAATCTTGTTCACATCTTTTTTTTGCTTTCAAACTTCCAGTTTTTCTATATTTTTGTACTTTTATCAATTTTTATAGATAATAAAACCGATTAACTTTTCTTCGCTCATTTTTTTAATTACTTTTAATCTTTCGTTTTTGCTGCTGCTGATAATCCCTTTTGCTTTTTGTCGCATTTTAGCATTTATAAAAGTTATTAGCAATGGTCAGCCACACTTAATTTGCTTATATGGCATTTTATTTGGTCATTTTTCATTTTTTAATTTTTGTGCCATTCCATTTAAAGACATGCATATAAATTTATAGAAGGAAAACAGTCAATAAAAAAGGAAGCTCCAAAAAAGTGAACTAAAAATTGTTGCCGAAGCTTTTTTTACGAAAAAAGAAGGAGGAAAAAATGGAAAAAAATTAAAAACCAAAAAAAAGTATGAAAGTAATTTGACATCGATGAGAAATAACCAAAAAGCATCCAAAAACAAATTTAGATTTAAAAAACAAATAAATAGGGTACTTTTTTAAGCATTGTGGAAGCAGCCTCTTGGATTCTGGAAACCAAAAATCTGAAAAAGATTCTTCTTTTTTTGGTTTTTTTCTGAAAATTAGTAAAAAAAGAGGGAAATAAAAAACAATATTGATGCTAAAATTTCAAGAAGCATCTTTTTTCCTCTGTTTTCCTTGAATAATTTCTGATTAAAGTTTGTTTCTTTGTAGAAAAAAAGATCTTCAGCTTTTTCAGTTTTTTAGTAAGAAACCAAAGTTTAAGTTTTATAAAAAGTTGTTTTTTTCTTGGATTTTTTTTGGTACAACTTTGTTTTCGTCAAAGATAAATAACACTTGCCACCGTTGCTGCTGCCTGCCTGCTTGCGTACCTGATACTTATTTCTTCCTACACTTTTTCGTTTACCGCATTTATTAGTTTAGTTTAATTTACGTCTGTCATTTGTCTTTCTTTATTTTTTATTCCATAAATCTCGAAGCAATGATTTATTGCTTTTTTGCAATTTCGTAATTATTTGAGGAAGTGTTCAAAAACTAGTTTTTAGTTACCGTAATCATTGATTTTTAAATGAATGACTACGGTATCTGTCAAAACTACATAAAATTTTTACCCTACCGTATCCCTAAAATAGTACCCATGATTGTACCATCTGGATTTCCCTCAAAATTCTTTAATCATCGAAATTCTGACGTAAATGTGTTTTCAAAAAAAAATCACATCTTTTTGAGTTTTCTTCAACAAAATTGATTCATTTATTTTTTTTCTAAAAATACTTTTTAGTTTTAGTTTTAGCGTTTTTTGAAACACAATCATGAAAACGTTATTTCTGCCCCCAACATCAAAAAAAGTTGTTAGCAACCTTTTCAACAACTTTTTTTTCTCTTTGATCTTTTTTTCGCTTCTTCTTTTTTTAAAACTTTTTTCAAACATGCGCAAACTTGTTTGAGTCATTTTTTTTTCTTGGGAGAAAGTGAAAAAAGCAAGGAATGAATCTTTTCAAATGTTTTTGCTTTCATTCAATCGTTTTTTTTTCTATCATCAACATAAACAGCCGCTGCATCAAACATGTAACTGTTTTTTTCTTGCTTCCCCATTTTCAATTGTCGGACATCAACATCGATGATGATGATTATTTGCGGTCGTCTTTTTTTTCTTTGTGTTAGATTGATTGAGTGAAAACTAAAAAAATATCCTCGAAGAAGACATAAAAAAATAAATGCATTTTGTTTCGAATAAAAAAAAGTTCTGTTGCTGCTTTAAATTTGAAAAACAAAATATAAAAAAAACAAAAAAAAAGTAGCCTTAAGTGCTATTTCTTTCCTTTGCTGCTCTAAAATAACAGACACAAATTTTATTATGTTCGGGTCTAATTAGTTTTTTTTCGAAGCTCCCTCTCAATTCTCTCTTTTTTTCTAGTGCTTTTTGAACTTGAAAAAAAGAAGAAAGTTTTGTTTCGTTTCCGCTTTTTTTCTTTTTTCAAACGTGCTTTTTTGCAAATTTTTGAGTGAATTAAAACATATAATGAAAGAAACAAATTTGATAAAATTCAATGAACATATTTGGTTAACTTTATAAAATTCGAAAATCTTATTTTATAAAGTTAAAAATAAAATTTGGATCTGTGGTTTAATTTATATTCATGTTTTACCTTTTTTGTTGATTTTGATTTTGACGTTCATTTTCGATTTTGTTTGTTGTTGACAAGAGCCTATTGTTAATAATTACTGTAATAACAAGAATAATTCTAATTTTAAAAGTTCAAAAGCTTTAGAAATAGCTTACTTTTAGAATGTTGCCTTATTTACACGCTTTTTGAAAACATCTTTCAACTTATTTTTGCCTTAGGGCTTTTAAAAATAATTTAAAATTCCATAAAAAGATTTTTCCAACAGATTTTATTCTTTATTTATTCCTTCCGCCTTTTTATTTTTATTTTGACCAAAACAAGCTTCATTATAAATGAAAAAAATGCCAAAACAGATATCCACCCTTCTTCTTGTTTTTATTCTTCCTGCTTCAACTTTTTTTCTTTGATTCAATTAACTTTTTGAAAAAACCCCGGGAACTTTTTTTTTGCGCTTCATTGAATATTTTTGCTCTATTCGAGTTGAGCTTATTTTCCATTTTTGAATTCATTTATCAAAACCCTTTTTTTGAAGAAAAAATACACCAGTTGAATTTTAATCCTTTCTTTCAATTTGAATATTTTCAGTTAAGTTATGCTATGCACAGAAGTTTCTCCATCACAATTAATGCCTTCCGCCAATTGTAATAATACCCAACAACTTTCTTCTTCTTCCTCCCATTCTTCTCCTTCTCCATCTTCGTCTTCAACAATTCATAAATCAACAATTTCTTCTTCAACTTCTGCCACAACTTCTGAAGAGGAAGATGTCGTAAATGGAAATAGTCCAAATCCAATTCGACGATCATTTCTTGAATCTCAAACTTGCCTTGATGTTGCAACCCTTCAATTTCTGAACTCCCACGACGAAAATTCTGATGATTCTGATGGAGATGAAAATGAATCAATGCACAATTCTTCCCTGAATGGATTTAATTCTAGAAGACAAATAATTGATTCAGAATCTGAAGATGATGATGATGCCAAATCAAGTTCTGCAGAATCTACATCATGTTCAGAGAATTCTTTTGAAATGAGTTCTGCGACTTCTTTTGCTTCAACCTTGAATAAAGCGGATCAACTTCCAACAAATACCGTAATATCAACAGGTGAAGGAACTCCTATTACATCAGATACTGTAACAACAACAACTACTACTACAGTATCAACAGTTGCAAGATTATCACCACCTAAAATGTTAAATATTGATTCACAGTATTTACCAAAACGTGGACCAACTTATTCACATTCAATGGATTCTTTTTTGTTGCAAAAGGTAATAAATTTGGGTTACTGTAGACGGTTGTTTCCGAAAAATGGGATACTGTAAGGTTGCGAAAATAGTTAATTTTTTTGGATTAATCACGGTATTCAAAGTACTATAAAAGTTACAACATTAATTTTAAGAAATTTGGAGGCATTTAATAGAACAAATCAAAATAATTTAAATAAGGATACTGTAGAAATAGAAGAAGGTTTCTGCTTATCAGAAGAATAAATAGGATACTGTAAGTAAGAGAAAATGTTTAGTTTTTAACATATTACAGTATTCAATGTGCTCAAAAAAATTACTGTATCAATAGCAGAATTTGGAATAAAACAGAATTTCGTAGGATACTGTAGCTTTAAAAAATTAATTAATTTTGGAAGTATAAAAACTGAAATTAAATGTTTACGTTCAATACAGAATCAAAAAAATCCCAAAGCCAAACAAAATAAACCCAAAAAAAGCATTCAAGTCAAATGACTACTATTTAAAAAACATTTAATTCATTTTTGCCTTTTTTTAGCCATTATCGCCTCAAGCAAGAGAGCAAATATCTCAAGAATTGAGTGAGTTGGATACCGGATTACCGCAGTTGGATTTTGCGAGCCTTGAAGAAAAGCTTTCAACAGCCGCAAAAGAACATGAAGCATCAGAAAGGCGAAAATTGGGGGATGAGGTTCGTTTATTTATTCATTTTATTTTATTTCTTTGTTTATATTTGTTTTTTGAGGAAAAGCTTTCGTCGAAAAAGAAATTTTAATTTTAAACAGAAGAAGACTAAATTAGTTTTTGTTTTCCTTGGGAGGCATTTCTTTTTCATTTGTGTGTTTTAAACGTTTTTTTACTTGAAGAAAAGCTTTTTTCGAAATCCTCCAATAAAAACCTGACTCAATTGAGTATTGATCTATAGTATTTTGTTTATAACCTTGTAAATGATAAAATTTAATCAAAAGTTGTAGCAACCGAATCATAAATTTGCTTATTTGTCAGGGAGTAGAAGTTAGTTCATGAGTAGCAACCGATAACAAATTTATTACAAAAATTTTTTGGTTACTTTTTTAAGAGATGAAAACATTAATAAGTTGAATTTTCTAACTTAAAAAATTTTCAACCTCAAAATATTTATGGAAAAAAATTGTGCACAAAAATTTATTATCAGCTGCTACTCATTAACTAACTTCTAATTTCTGATTATTTTTTTTATGAATCGGCTGCTAAAACTTTTGATTAATTTTTATTATTTACAAGTTTATAAGCAAAATATTAGAGCTTTAACCTTGATACAGATTATTGAGAATAAAACTAATTCACCCCTAAAAACAAATATTTCAGGTTCGTCGTCGGCTGGCACTTCAATACGATTCATATACAGCTGGGCCATCCCCGGCAATCAACACTCGACCACAACGTTCAAATTTTGCTCAACGTTTAAATGCATCCAAAAATTTACAAATTTGTTATATGAATGATTTAGCAGAAGATGATGAAGACGATGATTCTGATGACAATGACTTTGATGATGACGACGACGATGATGATTTTGCCGGAACCTCATCAGCAGGTGTGCCAAAATCAAAATCAACACCAAATTTAAATATGCGACGAGGAATTAATGGCTCAAAGTTGAATGCCTCAGAATTAGCCCGGAGGGCACAACCTGATGCCGTTGGATTTCATGATCGACTTACACTTCTCAGGGATGAAACTCAGCTGATGCTGCAACAAGCTAAAAAAGCTGCAAAAATGCAAATGGAAGTTGAACGACAAAGTCAACCAATTTTTGAAAAAACTGAATCCAAAAAATTTTCAAGAATGCAACTTTCAAAAATGAAAATTAATGAACTGCGAGAAATTTTGGATGAAATTAAAAATAAAATTGATGGTTTGTTTTTTTGGAGTTTTGGAGAGTAATAAATTTGTGATCTTTCAGTTGCAAATACAGATTTGGTTTCACTTTTAATGGAAAAGGATAGCCTTTACATGGAACAGGATTCAATGCTCGTCGATATTGAAGATACAATACAGTAAGCTTTTTTTGAAAATTTTACAAATATACTGTAATTATTGCCTTTAAAGTTACAAAGAGGTCAATTTTTATTTTGAAGTTTACCCATAACAATATACTGTATCCAAGAAGGTATACTGTATCTATAACAATGATACAGTAATTCTAACCCCCAAAATTAAGTTTTGCTCCACCATCTATCATCTTATTCAAATTTCAGGCATTCAACAAGTTCCGAATCCCTCAATCTTCCATCATTCTTATACGTTAAAAATCCAACAAGTCCATCCTCGGCACCGCCAACTTCTCGCCAAAATAATACCTCCATTTCTACTTCCACATCGGGGATTTTTACTCCTTCAAGATGGAAAATCTTTAAACGTTAAAAAAATTAATAATAATAATTTATTCTTTCACTTCTTTTTTTTACTGTTCCCGATTCTTTGACTTTTTTACTCAACGGTATGCAATAATGTGCAATAACACGGATTCCAAAGATATAATTATTTATTTATTTCTATGTATTATTTTTTGATGACATAAAAATTATAGCTTCTTTCAAGTTTCTTTCTTTGTCATGTCTTTTAAAATACCACGTGATATATATATTTATAGTTTTTATATGTTTGATAGATAAAATAAATGTTTCTTTTTGACAACCGAAAAAAATAAGCAAACCGGAAGTGAAAAAAAAAAGTTTTGGGTTATCATGAACTGGAAAGGAGATAAAAAAAGATTAGTTTTTGGAGATATTAAACAAGTTACTGGATTTAGATAACCATTAGAACAAAGTACAGATGTGGTTGAAATTATTCAAATACAAAATACAAAGTAATTTAAAAAGTTAAAGCTAAAATTTTGAAGAAATTTTAATTTTTTCTAAAAAACTTTGAACTTTTTCAACACAAACTTTAAAAAAGTTGTCTTGCAACGAAAAAATAACGTTAAAAATGAGATTTGAAAAAAGATGACAATTGTCGAAGCTGAAATTTATCTTTTTTAAAATTTGTTAAATTAAATCTTCTTCAACTTTCTCTAATTTTCGCAAGTTTTTCTCCGTCTTCGGCTTGAATTCTTATAATTCACCAGCACCTACAAATCCGTCAAAGAAGCTTTTGGCAACTTTATTTGAAGTTCAGATACATTTGTAAAATTCCTTTTCGAAAGTCCCTCTTTTAGATTTTCTACTTTTCAAACATGCTTTTTAGATACACTTCACTTCATCAGATATAATGGGTACATCAATGTCATCTACTTTTACCAACCTTTTTAGAACTTTATTTAGCTTCCTTATTAGCGTTCCTTCTTTTTGAGCATATGCAATATCATTAGAAACATGTTGTATATCTTTGGTGAATGTTTACGTTCAAACAACATTTACAAATCACATCGTTCATATTCCTCTTTGGGACTGTTACATTCCTTTTTTCAACATTTGTCCTAATTTATCCATAGTGATCATGCTCTACATTCAGCTTCGTGATAATTTCTTAAGCATGTTTTTGTATTAGATAAAAATTTTGATGAGCAGCACTTTTCCTTTATCTGATTTCGTGTTCCGATGATATTTATGTTTCTTTATGTTCTAATTTTACACTTGTAAATACTCCTTATTTTTCAGCTTGCTCACTAATAAATTCATCATCATGTTGGTTACATTTACTATTGATAATGAAAACTTTTCAACTTTGGATGTTTCACAAGATCTTGAAGTTGAAAATTTCTTAGCTTTAGTTGCAATGGAAAATCCTACCGTTAATACTACTGATTCTACCTTTGTTATTATTGTTAATGGCCGGCAATGGAGAATTGATGAAGATGTATTAAAAATGAAACTCTATGTAAGCTTTTTTCTAGATATGGATAACCGTCGATCTTTTCTCTAACTTCGCAGATAAAAGGTGTTGATTCTGAAGCTTCCATCTGGATTTTCTAAAATCGACAGTTTCCTAAATTCCACAACAGTATATTTTTACAACTTTAAGCATCAATTTTTTTAGGAAATCGGAGTTGGAAATAATGATATGATTGCAATTCTTAAAGTTCAACCTCGTCAAGCACCTGGTAGCTCTCGTCCTGCTGCCTCGGAATCTTCTGCTGCTCCACAAGCTGGTTCATCTTCATCATCTGGAGGTCGAAGCGGTAATCTCTCGGATCTTATTCGTGCAATTCAAGTACCATCTAAATCATCAAAGCCTAAACCTCGACAACTTGTTCCACATGGTCAAGCCGTAAATGAATATGTTGATAAAATGATCAATCAAAAAACTCCTGAGCAACAACGTCAAATTTCGCGTAATTTATTTATTCAAATGTCATCAGCGCTTTTTCAACTTCGATACAAAGAAGATTACCCATCTGCAATTGAACAATACAAAAAGGAACCTGCTAACTATGGTTTGTAAATTTTAATTTTATTACAATATTAACCATTTTGAGTTTTAGAAGCTTTCCATCTTGCAATGATGGCTGATACTCGTGATTTTTATCGTCGATATGCTCTTTCTTCCGACCCTACCTCTCCGGAGGGCCAGCATTGGATTCATAGGTATGCTTTTTGATATTTCTTTGTCTATGTGTTTTGACATCATAATTCATTTTATAGTATGATTAAAAGAGAAGCTCATGCTCAACAACTTCAAAAGGCAATGACTGAAATGCCTGAAGCATTTATTCGGGCACATATGTTATATGTAAAGATTAAAGTCAATGGCGTTGAAACTATTGGATTTGTTGATTCCGGTGCTGCAGTTACGACAATCTCTTTGGCTCATGCCAAAAAATTCCACCTTGAATCAAGAATTGATCCTAAACATGCACAAATTTTACGAGGTGTTGGTGGTGAACAAGTTTCTGAAGGTCGTATTCATAGTGCTGATATTGAAGTAAATGGACATGTCTTTCCTGCTCCTTTGAATGTTCTTCCACGTTTTAGCGAAGATATATTAATTGGCTTGGATACGGTAGTTTTCATTGTTGTAATTAGTAGTTAAATCATGGATCGACTTTCAGCTTCGACGTCATGGTGCTTGCATTGATTTGCATAAAAATGTTCTTCGTCTTGGTACAGAAGGTGTTGAAGTTCCATTTTTGAATGAACGACAATATGTTGAAGAATGTAAACGTCTTGGAATTCGTGCAAATGTTTCTGCTGAAGAGATGGGTATGTTTTTTGATTTAAGAGTTTTACGTAAAACTCGAATTAAAAATAGCAACATTCGTTGACGTTTATTTCTATTTTTATCCCTTTGACGTCATGTACGGTTTTATTATTGTGTTTGGAAAGCTTAGTTTATACAATATTTAATTCTTTAAATCTGTATTAGTATAAACAAATACTTTTTTACAATTTTACTAATATTCTTTCTTTTTTTAGAACCTATTCCTGAATCTGAAGTTGACACTGCAAAAGTTGCGGAATTGGTTGCCTTAGGATTCGATGCACCTATGGCTGTTAAAGCTCTTGCAAAAACTCATAATGAACTTATTCCCGCATGTGACCTTTTATCTTCTGATGATCCTTCTATTAAAGAAAAGTTGCAATCACAAGAACCTGGTTCTTCAACATCAGAAGACAAGCCAAAAGATGATGAACCAATGGAAGAACAAAAATAATGGAACTATGTGTAATCTATCAACTAAATCTAATTAATATTTATTCTGTAAAAACTGTTCTATTTTATCGTGCTGTATTATTGTTACTGATGTGTAAAGTGTCTTTTATCTTATTCAAGTGCTTTCAAAATACATATTTTATAAACTTTTACAAATTTTTTTATTATTTTTACAGTAAATTTGCAAAAAAAAAGTAGAGTATAACCGTTTCCTGAAAAATGAGAAGTTATAATATATAATCATAAGAATTAATAACATTGAAAAAGAGAAAGTCTCTTAGTATCAATAATATAGTAATAAAAATATTAAATGAGTGAAAATGGCGAAGAGACTGTGAAAAGTCAGAGTATCATATACAAATGGAAACGGTAATTAATAAACGAAAATCTTTTTTATAAAACATGAACAAACATTTAAAAAAACAATTAAACAATAAAAATACAAAAAACATTCAAAAAGTAAGGATAAAACATGAGTGAATAATGATTATTACAATAAAGATGAATGTTATTTTTTGGCGCAACATTGCGAATTTTACAAAGGTATATTTTAGAAAACCTAAAGCTTAGATGACGACGAAATTACAATACAAAAAAGGGTTATACAATTGCTTAAAAAGTTAAACATCTACTAAATCCTATGAGAAAAATATATTTTTAAGTTTTTATAATATTTTAGAAGTTTTAATCTTAGAGAAGAGAGAGAGGAAGGCGAAAAGTAATATACTTTCGCAGTTGCACCGTATAATTGTCCATATAAAAAAATCCATATATATAATTGATGATCAAGTCCATGATGATGAAGAGTCAATCTATCGTTGTTCCATAGATGCAAGCTTTGGAGGCTTTGGAATTGCTATTCCACATTGGCAAGTTTGTCGCATATATTCAAGTGTTTTGAGATGATAATCATAAAGGGTTCGGAAATCACTTTCAAGATTTTGAAGGCGTTGTTCCTTTTGTTGTTGGATGACCTTTGCCTTTTCACGGGAACGACGAACAGCATCATTATTCTTTGTTCTTTTCATTTTGTAGACAGGATTAACTTTTTCTGTATCAGGCTTCATGCGATATTTGCGTGGAGGCTTTTTGGTAACTTGATTGACTCTTTGTTCAATAACTGCAGGATCAATTAGAGATGAAGCAGCAGAAGGTGCCTGAAAATGTTTAATTATATATGAGGAGTTCGATGATGTTGAAGAAAAACTTACAGCTGATGGACGAGAATATTCATCATCAAGATAGCTTTCTTCTTCATAATAAGTTGGTTCACGTTTAACAGGAAGGAAAGTTCCAGCAGATAAATTATTCATTTTTGGTGGAGTTGAACCAATTGAGGCAGATGATGTTGAACCATATTGATCATAATAATTAGGTTCATATGTATTTGGTACTGTAGCATTGTTATGTTGATTAGAAGCAGTTGGAGGAGCACGTCCCATGCTGTTTGTGTAAGATGATTCTGAAAAAATTTAAAAATGAAAAATAAAGTTATGTAGCGGTATTTTTTTTGTTATGTGTTTTTGTTTTTGTCTAGTTTTACTTTAACGTCAACACCCTTCTTCCCTCCTCTCTGTTTTGGGGTGGAGAAAACAAAAATATATACAGATGACTAGAAATAGATCAGAGTTCTATGATCTCTGATTCACTAATATTATAGTATAGTGGATGGAAAAAAGCTCCAGGAGAGGAGGGAAGAAGAGATGCGAAAAGAAAAGTAATAATAACAAAAAATAACCCAAAAGGATATTACTAATAAATAACAAAAAACAACTTACGGAATGTAGAATAATCAGCATTTCCACCAAATGCTTGTTGATTGTATGCCCATGTTTTGTATAATTGATCTTTTGGGTCATCTGCAAGTGAGCTTCCTTGATCAGTTTCTTCGTCACCAATATAATCAAAAAGATTGAATTCGGGATTTTCTTCCCATCCCTGAAAAAAATTACAAGCATTAAAAACATTGTTCGACAAAGTTGGATAAAAATCAGCAGAAAAACGGCTAAAAAACCTCAAATTTGAATAAAAATAATGATGAGTCATCATATTGATTGAAAATTGAACCTAGCTTTTTTGTAAATAAAAAGTATAAAAAATGTCAAAAATGCCTTGGGGGTGGATAAAGGATACTCGAAAAGTTAAGTTTTATTCAAATTTAAGATTTTTTACTACAGTAATAAAAAGATGTAAAAATACTTACCTCAACATTGCGTTCAAATTCTGATTGATCCATGAAGTCGTGATGTCTCATAGAGGTCATTTCTAAATCGTTTTCAGATTCCTGTAAAGTATCAATAAGCATTGGGTCGTTAATTGGTTGTTCCGCGATTGGATCAACAACGAGCATATTTTTTTTATTACAATTAATTAATACAACAGTAATAAAAAATAAGAGTTTCGCGAAGCGGATCTTATTTGTACTTTTATTTTTCTCGTATATGTTTTATTTAAAAATAAAACAATTTATTTTGTCAAATTTTAGATGTTAAATTTTTATATATTTTTTTTTATTTAAAAAAAATATTAGGACAAAAACGAGAAAGCGTGTACTCGCCAGCGGAACTTTGATGATGAAATAAAGGCGCGAGAGCTTCGTTGAAGGTTTTAAAGGAGAAAAGGGGAAGAAGACGAAGAGAAACGAAAAAATGAAAAAGAAGGAGGGCAACAAACACGATGGAAACGGGGGAAGGAAAGAAATACAACAGCAGCAGCAGGCAGAATCCTTTGCTGCTGCTGCTGTTGTTGTCAATAAAGTACGCACAAATACAACGTTAAACACTGGCAGCCGACAAAATAAAGAAGAAGAAGAAAAGACACACAACCCCGCAGGGATGTCATTGAAAAAAAGTGTTCGTCTTTCCTTTTTTTAGGGGAGTGTTTTTCGCGCGCATTTTCTTCTTCTTCTCAATGTTACACACATTCCATGACATTCAACGTCGGAAAAAAAGTGATGATTCATCAAAATCACAAGACCTTTTTGTTGCTGCGTCTTTACGGTTCCCACTTTTTTTTCTCATTCAATTTTTTTATGGGTCCTCTTTTTTTATGCTCAACTAAAACGATATAGAAAAACCAAAGCAAAGGAGAGAAAAAATGAGACAGATGTCTGACATCACTTTTTTCTCTTTTTTTCAATGTTGGATTATTGCCAACGGCGCTGATAAAAAAATCTTAACACGAAAAGTAAATCAAAGAATAAAATTCGAACATTCGAGAAGCTTCTCGATCAAAAAAGAAAAAAAGCGTGATATTTTTTAAAATAAATTTTGTTCCAGAATTCTATTTTTTATTTTTTAAAAAAACGTAGTAAACACATTTTTTGTGTTCGCCGAAAAGCAAGAGAGAGCGCAAATTCGAATTCAGCTGTTTATCTCTTTGTGTCTGAAAATAAAAAATAAAGAGCAAAAAAAACATTAAAAAAATAAGGTCATCTTTGAAAAAAATTATTTTTTATAAAGAATAACAAAGAAAAAAGCGAAGGTCAAAAAACAAGCTGTTGTCAGGAGTCAGTCGGCTGGTAACCAGTGGTAAATAAAGGAGAAGGAGAAGAATTTTCCAGAAGGTTTTTTTACTATCGTGAAAATTTTAAGGAATCGTGTGCTTAGACCACAAAACATGAAAAATAAAAAGAGATAGTTTTATAGTAGTGAGAAGAGGAAGGGAGAAAAGACTAGAACTAAAGGAAAAGGAAAAATCCAAAAAGTGGGGTGATTTTTTTTCTTTGTTTTTTCCGATGCTGGAGGGGGATTGATGAATCAGAGAAAACACAAAAATGTATATCGTAGGAAGCGCAATAAGAATCAAGTGATTTTAAACATGATTCAAATTTAATCTCTTTCTCTCTTTTTTTAAGAACAACAGTACCTTGGGGGTCTTGAGGAAGAGTGAACCGAAATGATCGAAAATTGGACTTTGATCATTTTCTAAATAGTCAAAAAGTTTTTTGATCATTTTATCAAAAATTAGAATATCTTCAAGATTGAAGACATCCTTGAAGGCTTGGGATGAGATATCTCAGAGATCAAGAACCTCTCCCGAAAAAATAAATCTAGCCACAAAAGAAAGACTACATTAGTGAAAAGCAAAAGAAATTCAAGATTTTGCTTTGGCTTTTATGCAATTTTTTTGAAAGACCGAAAGGATGGAGAACCCCGCCTGTTGTTTATGCTCCTTCCAGTATTTTCTTTGGAAAACACGTGCATTAAAAAATACGTCGTTTTTTTCTTTTTAAATATAAGGCAGCTTTCCAGACATCACAAAAATAAAAAAAAAGTAGGCGGAGTTTACTATTTTTGAGAGGGTGGGAAAAGAAGAAGATGTGTGTATTTTCTTCGATAGATAGGAAAGGGAGAAAAATAATACAGAATCATCAAAGCAGAATAGAATAGCAAAAATGACGATAATGTTGTTGTACAATGTACATCAACAACAAAAAAAGTGAGGAACCCCCAAAAAATCATCAAAGGGATTTTTTTTGAGGGAAAACAAAAAAGTTGTTTTTTTGTTTTCCTTCTTTGGTTTATGATCCGGTTCTTCGATTTTTAACAAAAAAAATTAGAAAACTTGAATCTGAATGAATTGAATAGGATATTTTTGTTTTTCGAATACTTTGTTTGGAACATCAAGAAAATTTGATTAATTTATTAGATATTAGTTTTATGGATCATAAGATAGATAAAAAGAAAAATAGTAATATTATTCATGATAGATAGATAGTGGTCAATGATAGACGATAAATGATCAATCCATATATTGAACATTTTTTTGTCGACGCATTCTTGCTCGATCAACGAATAGGATATCATTGATCCCAAGGGGTGAAACTACACTTTGGGCAATTTTATCAAGATTTTCAAAAAGTTTCAAAATTGCAAGGGCGAGGCAGGTCATCCAATACATGGTGAAGATTCGAATACTTGCATAAAGGAAAACACTGTAGAATGTTTGCTGAAATAGTTGTTATAGTTAGTTAGGATAGCATAAAAGATTACTGTCAAAGAAAATAACAAATATTTGGGTTAATTTCTTTTACAGTAATCTATGAGATGAGATATTTATTTACTTGACTCATTGCCATTCGATCCGGAAGAAAATGAGAATTTCCCATTGTTGTTGCTTGTGAAAAGGTATAAAGGGCTGCCTCTTGATAACTCCAACTTGGTTGATCATTTTTCATTGTCATTGCACCTACAGTAGCCAATTTATTTAGCATTATGCAAATTTAGTTTAGACTTTACCAAGAAAGATACTTCCAGCACAGCATACTGTAATAATTATTAAAGTTGCAAGATCGACAGTAAAATTAATTCGAGCATAATTTTTTTCATTTTTACTTTGGCTGACTTTAAAAATTAGAAAGCATTTATTAATTCCGATGACAGTTAAAGATGCAGCAGAAGATAGAAGAATCGTAACCATTATAGCTCCACAAAAAGCAATTGTAAACATTAAACTTCGCCCAAGGACTGTTTTGTAGAATACTGTATCAGAGCCTGGAATTTTTAGTATTTTCAAAAGTGAACTTTAATTTTTCATTGAATTAATTCTAATTTTATAGTTTTTTGCACATATTTGTTTTGCATTAAAATTTTATTATGCAAATATATTTTTACGACAGATGTTTGCTCTTTTGACCTTAAGATTCTTAAGTGTAGAATTGTTTTTCATTTTAAAGTTACCGTAATCCAAAAAAAATTTAATGAACTAAATTTATAATTAATAATTTTTTTTGTCCTTTTTTCAAAGGTGACTATTATTACTATAAAGGGTGACAAAGATTATTATTATTGTTTTCGTAGTTTCCGAAATGAGCAATTATTGAATTGAACTTGTTCTTTCTTTTTTATTGGTCATAAATTAGGTACTACGGTATTACCTATAATAATTGAAAAATAGACTACAGACGAATACTATTCTGAGTCAGATTCTTTTTTGTTGCTTTTTCATTTTCAGAGCAGAAAATATATTAAAACTACACTTTTTAGTTCCTTTTTTTTTGCTTGCATAATCTTACTCAACCTTTTTAAATTTTGTGCTCTCTGTGTCCATTTTGTAGTTATCAAAAAAGCAAAGAAACAGAGAACACAAAAAGACGTATGTTTCTGTTTAAAAAATTGTTTCGGGCTGCACCCAAAAAAGTTAAAATTGCACCCAAAAAATTTTTTTGTTATCAATTTTTTTCCATTTGTCAGGGGGGCAAACTACTATCATATTATACGATAAAAATAATGATATCATTCAAACATTTTTTAACATTATCACTGATTTGATAGTTAATCTCCTAATCTTACCAGTTAACATCATAACACTTAAAAGTGATTCAACAATTTTTCCAAGATTCCATGATCTATCATTTTTTCCCAAAATAAAATCAAGGGCTTGCAAATCTTGTCGATAATCATCATATCTTTCACCGTAATAAATTTCCAAGAATTCTTTAACTTCAAAATCAATTTCTTCAATTGTCACATTTTGGTTCTCTTCAAACATATCACATAATTTGTTTTTAAAAGTTGTCCGATACTTTTCCAACTGTAAAAAAATTCTTTTTAATTTAATTTTAAAAAAACAAATGACGTGATTCTTTTTCGATTTATAAGAAAAAAACAAGCATTAAAACATGTTTTTTTTTTCTTTTGTATTTTTGTTATTTTCTTTTTGGAAGAAATTGAAGAAGGGAAAAAATAAGAGAGATTCATCGTTCAAAAAAAAGGATAGCAACAAAATCATGCTTTTGATTTTGGCGCGTTTAATTCAAAATTTTTGGAATTTGAATAACAAAAGCAGCAAAAAATACATGTTTTTACTGATTTTATTAAAAAGATTTAAGCAAATTTTATTCAATTACGTGCAATTTTGAACAAAAAAAGTAGAATTTTTAATTTAAAAAATGTGTCAAAGTTTGATAAGTTCAATATTTTGAATCAAAATATGACCAAAAATGAAGGGTTTTTGATTTCCCAAAAAAAACTGTTTGAGTTACAGAGTTTTTACAAAACAGATTTTGCATTTTTTTTAACAAATAAATAGATTAGCCAAAATGTGGTTAAAATCATTCATTTGAACTTTTCCAAAACAATTGTGACTATCGGACTACCGTAATCATCAGACAATGATAAATTGCATCTTTAAATTTTTATCTTTTCAATGAATTGTTTTTTTTTTCATTCATTTTACAACCAAAATAAACGGTTCTATTTTAAATTCAAAGTTTGAAAAATTAACTATAATTAAAAAACCTGAAAAAATATTTTTGTTTATAGTTTTCGCCGAAAAAAAATATAATGGAATTTTGAAATTAAATATATTTTTTTGTTCCAAGACGACGACGACATCAGAATTCTTCTCCTCCAAATAAATATTTGTAGAAGGGGGAGATTCCTGTTATTTTTATGTTATCACAGAGATCGGAAGAAAAAGAAGAGCAAATAGAAAATAAAAGTGACATGTTTTTTTCATTACGAGGAGGTACTGTAATTTTCTTTGTTTTTGTGTTTTCAACTGTTGTGGTTTTGCTTTTGTTAATTGTTAATGCTTTAATTCTTCTCTTTGTCTCTTTGGTATTTTCTTGTTTTTCATCCTTGTTGATGTTTTTTGCTGCAAAAGCAGCAGCAGATTTGAACAAAAAAATATTTAAGTTTTTTATCCTCCAAAAAAAGAAAACAGAAAAATAATAAACAGTACATATTTTTGGAGAGGGATAGACTTATTCAAAAGGGAGAAAAGAAGATAACGGCAATTTTTATGCTGTTGTTTTTTTGCTGCTGCTTCTAAAAATTCTAAAAATGGAAAACAACAAAATTAAAAATAGAAAAATGAAAAGAGGGAAGAATTAAGTCTCATGAATATAAAAAATACAAAAAGGCTGAATGATCGTAAACAAGCTCCTTCAAATTTTCAGCTAAAAGGAAAGAAGAGGGACCAGACAAAAATAAATTTAAAAGATTTTTTAAGCTCATTGTCCATGTTTTTTTGCAAGTCACTTCCCATCTTTTTTCTTTTCCCTCTCTCTTTTTTCTCTTTGGGTGTTGTTGTTTTTCTCTTCTCTAAAAAAACACATAAACAAAAAAAGATATTCAGAGACCACATTTTTTTTGAGGGAGCAAAAACACCAATGGCGGCGGGGATGTTGGTGGCAACAATAACAAGCAACCCTGAAAAACATATCTTCGTGAATCTTCCCTCCAACATTACCCTCCACCACCGCCGATAATGGTGTTTTTTGTTTCCTTGCCTTTCCTAGTTGCCAATAATAGTAAGTAGGTTAAGAGAGTTGAGAGAAAGGGAGACAAACAGACAAATCAGATGTCAGAAGACCCATAAAAATAGAAAAACATGTCTCTCAAAAAAAATTTATTTTTGTTTTTCAAGTTGAATTCAAAAACATAGACGAATAACAAGAAAAAGTAGAAGAGGGGGTTGAGAAATTTTATTTTTCCAAAAATTTTAGAGGAGGAAAGATTACGGTAGACCCAAAATAATGAATACAGAATTTTATCGGAGGCAATGAAAAACAAAACAAATTCCTTTTGTGTTTTTGTTTTTCATTATTTTTAAGTCTACCAAAAAATAATGTCTGGCAGACGACTAAAATAAGCTCTCAAAAATGCTTATTTTTTTGTGCAAAAAAGTTCAAAGTTGTTTTTGTTTTTATTTTCGATGCTGCTTTTTTTAGTGTTTACAGTTTTTCTCGTTCTTTTTTGTCGAGGGAAACAAAAAACATTTATTTTGCTTCTTGAAGTCCGATGTCTTCTTGATGCAGCATGCTTCATCATTTTTTTTACAAATAGTATTTTTTTGGCAGAAGACCGATATTTGAGCTTTTGCAGCAAAAATAAAATGGCGAAAAAGAAAAGAAAACAAGCAACAAATAAAAAATAGTAAGCAGAAATTTTTTTAGGTTGTTTACAAATAAATTTGTTTTTCTCTTTCATCTTGGACTCGGGGACTCACGATTCTTTGATGTTTTTTCTTCCTGTAAACAGCTGATGTCCGAGAGAAAAAAAAGAAAAATGAATTTTCGGACAATAACAACTCGATTCAATATCTTTGTTTTTCTTCCACTTTTTTTGATACAGAAAAACAAATTCAAATTGAGGGTTCTAAAATTTTGATTTAAGAAATCATAGATCAAAGCACTATATTTTCGAATTCAAAGAAGTTGAAGAAGAAGTGGTGGCATTAAATAAAGAATAATAAAAAATATGCGCAAGATCGATCCTTAAAATGAACAGAAAAAATTATTATGATCGAAAAAGGAGGTCAAAAATGTTTTTTTTAATTCACTGCGATCTTTGAATCTTTGCTGCTACTGAATATCCGATTCTGAAGCCTAGTTGGAGTCGATCACTTCAAAAGATTAAAAAAATCTGTTTTTGTGAAGTCTTGTTCAAAAAATCCGGCTCAAATATTGTTTTTGAACAACATCATCGGGGCTACAGTATCTCTGATAAGTTGTCGCCTGATATTATTTTTGTTGTTGATGTCATTTTAAATCAGCACGAGATGATATGTTATATTTGTTGTCCAGAAATTTCATATTTCTATTTTTGCTAATGTCATATAGCTACTGTTAAAGATAATACAAAGAAAGAAGAAGAAGAAAAAGTGACGTCAAATCTATTGTTAGAAAAAATTGATAACTATAAATAACTATATTTTTAACTATAAAAAAAACAAATAACAACTCCTCATAAATGTGTGTTGTTGTATATCATACTTTAAAAAAAAACAATCTGATAGTAAATATTTTTTCCTTTTTTTCTCTTTCCCCTATTTTCCCATAATAAATATCTCTCATTCTATCTATGTTGTAGACTAATCTTGTCATAAACAAGTTTATTGCAAGGGGAAATTTTGGGGGGTACCACAACCACGAGGGGGAAGGGAAAGGGTTGTTTATTATTATTTTTCCGACAAATTTTGAAAGATCCTCTCTTATTAATGAATTTTACGATTACAGTAAACAAAAGACCTGCTTTTTTGTTCGGACCCTTTTCCCATTTTCATGGATGGAATCTCTTCAATCCAAAATTCAAAGGGACCTTCTTATTTTTTTTTCTGCGCTTCAAAGAATTTTCTCTTAAAATCAAAAAACCATAAAAAAACTTTGTTGTTTTTTTCAAAGCTCGAAAAAAACGGTTGTTTTTCTGTTTTTTTATTTTTTTGCACGAAAAAAAATATAAAGTTGTTGTTTGTGTAAAAAAATATGTATGTGTTTTCCCATCACCCCGAAAAGCAAAAAAACGTAAAATAATATTTATCTCATTTTTTATTTCGAAGATTACCACCTTTGAGAGGATGTTTACAGTATCTCTTCCTTCAAAAGTCAAAAATCTCAACAAAAATAAAATTAAAGGTTGAAAAGAATTTTTTGTCTGGCTTTTTTGCAACAAAAATATTTTTCTTCTTCTTTTTTTCAAAGGTTAAACAACAGCAAAAATACATAAATTCGGGAATAACAGAATAAATCTTTTTGTCTGGAAAAACAAAAAACACAAACTTCTTCAAAAGCATAAATCAACAGTATTTTTCTAAAAATGAGTGATGGCATTTGTTAAAATGTAAACATTAATTTTGTTACGGGGGTTAAAAAATGGATACGGTAATGACTTCGAAAAACATTAAAATAGCATTAAATGTAACGTAAACGGAAACAGAAAAAGCACGTCAAAAGTTGTAAAATGTTGGAAAAAGTTATAAAAAAACTGTGGGTTGAAGAAAAAAGGTTAAATTAATTTTAGAAATAATTTAATTTTTTAAATGTGTAAAAAGAATAAAGTATTTTTTAAACCAAAAAAAAACTAAACTAAATAATTTTGTATTAGTGCCGGCTTAATAATACCAAAAAGACATTCATATTTGAATCAATTTAAATTAAACAAGGGTACCGTAATCCTAAAAACCAAAAAATCTATGCTTAAAAAAATACGATTGATGACCGTAATTCTGATCCCAAAAACGAAGTCACAAGATCAAAGCAAACTCTTGATTTTATTATTTGATTTGGATGATTTTAACCTCAAAATTCTAATAATGTTCAAGAATCTGCTGAAATTCTTTTTAAAACTTTATTTGCCGCAAGCATGCCAAAACATGTCTCACAAAATTATTCACTTTTAGCGATAGAATTTAAAATAAATATTTTTATTAATAAATTTTAGTTAACTATCGTATTTGTAATAGACAAAGAATTTTTTCGAAAAACTTCGTCCTTCAAAGTTTGCATTTGAATTTTTAACAAAGCGATCAAAAAATATTCTTGCAGCAACATTTTTCTTTTGGCGCTCAACGTTCTTTTTCAATTTTTTTTACGCTGCTCGCAAAAATTCAACTTTACTTTTTTGTTTCACGTAATTTTATTTTAAATTTGATCCAATCTTTTCATTAAAAGCTTTAACCCAGAATTGTATATTTATTCAATGGCTTCTTCACTTCCGAATGATATTTTTCATAATGTTTTTCAACGATTTGCTTACAACATTGATTTAATTGAAAAACGATTTGCTAATAAGCGACCCTGTGGATTAGAGCTTGATGTTGATACTGGAAAGGTTTGGATTTGCTTTATTTTATCTTTTCTAACTCTAATATTTTAGATTATTCAAGTTGTTGATCCAAAACGTCCACGTTTGACTGTTGAAGAAGCAAAAGAAAAGATGAAAAAGACATTCTTGGCTCCATCGTCTTTAATGGGAAATAGTTCCTTATCTTCGCCATTTGTTCATGATATGACTGCTTCACGGGAAACAAAGAAACGAGTATTAAAACATAATAAGGTATGTTTTTGTTATTTATTCATTCTAAACAATGTTGTGTAATTTCAGCGCTTCCAAGAACAACTTAACAATGGAAATGATTGTTCAAGCTTTCTTGATGATGAAAATGAAGATAATAACAATGCTGAATACGAAGAAGATCCTGAAACTGAAGAACTTTTTGATTTGACTCATTATCTTGCAGAAGAAGAAAATGGAGATGATGAATTGGATGAACAAGAAGATGATGAAGAAAAACTTGATAATGCTGAATTATTAGAATATGAAGAAGATAGTGATTCAGAAGAAGATGTACAAGATAAAGATTTAGAAGAAGAACTTGATAATGAAAAGGGTATTAATTCGCTTTCAGTAATGTTAGATTTAATATTTTACTGTATTCTTTAGGGAATGAAGAAGATTTACCATTTGAAGAAAGAGAAGATGAAGCAGCAAATGAAGAAAATGCATACAAGAATGTTAAAATTACTAGGGCTTTGATTGAACGTTTAACTCCTAAAGCTGTTCGAAGAAAGAAAGCAACTGCACCATCAGCTTCAAAGAAATTAGCCGACAGTACTCCAACTCGTGGAAGAAAATCAACTGCATCTGTTTCAAAGAAAAATACTCCATTCGTTGTTGCAACTCCAAAAGCAACCACTCGAGGAAGAAAGTCAATGACATCAGCTTCAAAGAAACAAAATGTTGAAAGTACTCCAAAAGTTGCAAAAACCAAAGCTTTACCAGAAAAAACAGCGCGAAAAACTCCTGCTACAGTATCAAAGAAAGTACCAAAAGCTGCTTCTGAAAAGATAACTTCAAAGAAAATTCCATTGGCTCATGACAAAACTCCAAAAGCGTCAAACGGAAAAAAGATTATCAAAGCTGCATCAGAAAAAGCGCCATCGAAGATCAAACCTTCAGGATTATCATCTTTCGGCCGTCCATTAAAAGCTCCAAAAAAGTTTAATTGTTAAATTTTACTTGTTTTTTTTAAATATTTGCGTGTTTTATTATTAGAGCTAATTTTTATACTTTGTATTTGTGCATTTTTGTAAAATATTTATACTTTTAATTTTCCTATTTTTGATACATATAAATACGGTGTAAGAAGTAACATATGTACAGTAGTATTTGTTTACATGTTAATATCCACTATATTTTACTTAATTTTGGTATGATATGTTTAAGGATTAGTAAATAAGGATACTGTAATGCAATAAACAGTGCGGATTACAGTAATAAAAAAAAGAAAATTACCTCATTACTGGATTCTCGAATTTCAGCAATTCGTAACATTTCAAATTCTCGTTCTGAATATTGAATCCAGAATGCGCAAGGCCCAATGAAAATTGCAAAAATCACAACAAATACAGCAAACATAAAAACCTGACAACCAAATTTTTTGAGAATTGTTGGAGTTGGTTGTGCATTTGCAAATGCCTGACCAAGTCTTCCATGAATTGTGTCAAAAGCATCATCATCTTCCCTAACTTCAGGGGATCGTTGTCCTTCTCGAAGTTCATGTTCATCGATATCTGATGGTGAACTGTATCCAGATTCAGATGGACTTCGATGCAAAGGTTGAATTTCATTTTCAATTTCATCATTGTATCCACCCAAAGCTGAATCAGAATCACTCTCCATTTTGGCCTTCAACAATTCAAAATGAAATTCATACAATTTTTCAAGAATATCAAAAATTGCTGAATCTATTAGCAACATCTTCAAATTGCCAGCTCCTAGGATACTTTTATTACATCTCCCTACAGTATCCAAGCAACAATAAAAACCACAAAAAGTTTTAATAAATTCTTTTATATAAACATCTTCATTCAACATAATCAATAACAAGAATCTTAAATAAACGTTTCTCAACATCACAAAACTCTAACATTAACTAGTAGTAATGGAATGAATAATACAAATAATAGATTAATAATAAAATAATTAGTTACGTTTCTTTTGTTTAATTGGTGGCGGAGTTTCTTCATCTTCATCATCACTCTCTCGAATATCTTCCATTTTTCCAGTTGCTGTTGCAGCTTGTACGGCAATTTTGATAAGAACGTATGTCCAAAAGATATGCAAAAATACAAGGGTACAAAGCATGCCAACAAGAAGTCGAGGACAAATTGGTCGTTGAAAAAGATCTTCATATCGATAATTTTCTTGTATCATTCTTGGTGCATCATAAATTGTTGAATTAATTACCCAAAATGGATAATAGATAAGACGAGATGAAATCCAAATTGCCATAAAAACAAGATATCCAACATTCAAAGCCATATCCCAATTTGCATACCGGAAGAGTTTGAGTAAGTCACTGAAAAAGAAGGAAATTTAAAAGGATACAGTATGATAGGATTATCGATGGGTAATTAAGCGAGGTAGCCATTTTTAGGGACAATAGTTTAGCAATTAGAGATACTGTATGATAGTACTGGTTTATATTTTACAGAGGTCTGAACCAAAGATAATTTACAGTATTACAACTTCTAAACCACCGCGAATTAGATTGCTATATTAATTTACAGGTAAACAATTAATTAAAATATACTCAAATCTTAAATCATCCCATCAGGGCCAAATGTTATTCTCTGAAGATGTCCATATCTTGGAACTTACAGTAAGATATCAGCAGCATCATGAGAGAGTAATACCAAAGTTCCAACTCGAATAAAGTTAATTGTGAAGCTCAGTGATAACAGTAAAATGGTTATAAGATGATGAAGCATCATTTGCATAAAATCTGCTCTTCTAACATCAAAGACAACAGTACTAAAAGAAAAAAAAATATTAAAGCATATTTCCAACCTAACAACACTATTACCTAAACAATAATGACCAATAAAATCCAGTTTCAATGATATAATACCACCAAACATCATCTGGGACATTTTGATGAGGCCAATTCTTCCAACAATCTGCAACATTTGAAAACTGTGGTTCATCTTGAAGAATATATAATCCAGCAAAAAATGCGCATAAATAATATGTAAATCTCCAAGATGATTCAGCTACACGTTTAAATTTCTTTTTACCCGCAAAACCAAAGAATAAATGTTCGACAATCCGAGAAGGAAGGGATTGCTGCTTGGTATTTATCCATCCACATAAAACTCCAATTGGAAGAAAAACAAATGTTTCAATTAAAATTCGAAGGACAAGTAGTACAGCTCCAACAAGTATGGTATAATATAATTGATGAAAATATGGATATTGAATTGTTGGATCAGCATAAAAAGTTTTCCATGTTGTATTTTCAGGTAACCAGAAATGCTCGTCCCAAAGATTGATCATTTAGTGGGCCTAAAAAAAGTTATTGTATTGTTAATGAATCATTTTTCTTTCCAAAAAAGGTGATGTTGTACACATAGTTAAAGGAAACAAACACGTGAACACACAAAGAAAAAAGGGTAACAACGTTATCAGAGAAATGTCGTAGGCAAAGGTAGAAGAAAGAGAGAAGAGAGAAGAGGAGGAATAAAATGGAAACATCTTCAACATCAATTAATCATATAAAGCAACAATAGATAGTAGTAGAAATGTCACAAAAGAGAAACAGAATGATAGCATTTTGAGCAAAAATGAAATGTATTCCTTGAAGACAGAAGAAAAGTGGAGGAAGGATAACAAAAAAACCATTGAATGATTGTAAAAGAATGGATCATTCAATTTTAAAATTTTATGAATGCAATTAAAGTTTCCCACAACACAAAAAGTACATGTATGCAAATATAATTTTATTAATACTACTATCAAATAGAGCTACAAAGGAGAAAAAACAGTAAAGTAAACACAAAAATATAAAAAGGAAAAGAGTAATTGACCGTTTTTTACGAAAAGTTTAGGATTAAGTAAACATTGAAGCATTACGAGTCCCTCTCTCTCTCTCCTTCACATTTCACATAAGCAGCATTAAAGAAGAAAGGAAAGCAAATATAATTAAAAAATGTGAAACCCTTGGCAACCATCCAAAGCGCGAATTATCAGAAAAAAATAATAAAACTTGTTCATTAACGACGACAAAAAAACCCCAGAGGGTTGTGTTAAAAACAACTATTTGCAATTATCAAAAACTGCATTTATCTCGCAATACTTACAATCACGGATATTCGAATGAAAGTTAAATCATTGAATTAAATAGAGAGAGATATATGTATGTTAAAAACATGTTAGAGATAGAATTAAGTTGGAAAAGGTTGTGGTAAAAAAACGGCTTTGGACAAAAAAAAAGAAATTAACATTCAATGACACAAAAAAAGAGAGGTGTGGTTTGCAATATGCAATGTCATTTTTCACTCACACAAATGACAAAATGTCTCTGCACTTTTTTTAATGAGAGGAGATTGTATTACATTTTTTGCATAAAAATGAAAAATCTATTAATCAATTAAAATCAATTTTTTGGTAATTACATTTACCATCGTACTTTGTACTGAACTAATACAAAAAGTAAAAATAAAATTTTAAAGGAAACGAAAAAAATCATGCTGTTCCAAGTACCTTTTGTGGTAGGTATACGGTAGCTTTAAAAAGCAGCACAATTTTAGCAGCTGTTAAAATTTTGTTTTTTTTTTAATTGTAAGTGTGTGTCAAGATCTGATGTGGGTTGTTTTAAAAGGTGTTAGCCAAAAGTAGATGTTCACTTTAAAAGCGGCAGAGATCAAAGAAAAAAATGAAGGAGGGTGTTTGAAAACTCAGGGACAAAAATCTGACGTAAGATCTAGACAATCCTTAAATACAAAACTATGTTAACTTTTTAAGTTCATTCACATGGTATTTTAGCCTCTTTGATTATGCTTTAAATATCCAAAAAATATCTGTAACAGATATTTTAAAACAACAACAGTTAACAGTTAACAAAAGTTTTAGTAAAACGAAAGAATTTTTGTTTAAAAAAAGTTTGAAGACCAATTTTTGTAGAAATGCACTTAGTAATGTTAGGTATTACTGTATCCGATAACCAAGAACAACAGGCTAATCATGGAATAAATCATCAAAAGATTTATCCTGAAAAGGCATAAAGAATCCTCAGAAGGAAAAGAAGAATCACAAAATTGACGACTAAAAATGAAAAGGATGCCGCCTCTTCTTCAAAAACAAATATCATCACTTCATTATGCCGCATACAAAAAATTCTAAAGAAGCCGCTTCACGGCAGATTCAAAACAGTTTTTGCGCGGAGTTAAAACATGTCGTAATGGTTAGAGATCACCGACGCAAGGAAAAGAAACAAAGAAAAAGAAAAGAAAAGAAAAAAGAGTTTCTTTACTTTTTTTTATCCAAAATTTTACTAATTTTTTTTGGTGTAGGGTTAATATTAAACTTTTTTTACATTTTTTCTATACGTTTTACATAAAAATATCATGGCTACAATAATATCTTTACAGAATTTTAATATCTTATCTGGAAGCCAAAATCCTGCCGTAAGAGTTTTTTCAATTTGAGCTAAAATCATGCGTTTTTGTCGCACTTTTTTGTTCAAAAAATCGGGAAAAATAAATTAGCGCATATAAATAAAATTTTTTCTATACGTTTTACATAAAAATATCATGGCTACAAGAATATCTTTACAGAATTTTCATATCTTATCTGGGAGCCGAAATCCTGCCGTAAGAGTTTTTTCAGTTTGAACACTGATGAAAAAACAGTATATTTGGTGCTGTAAAGTAGTGCAATGGCTTAAAATGTTTATAATTGTTTTTTGAACAAGGTTAGAATAAAAAAAATTAATGTTAAAATGTTATTTAGCTTTTAAAATATATAAGAAAACGTTTATCTTTTTCTTTGAAATTGAAGCTTTTTTAAATAGTAGAGGCAAACGCGAGTCCCGACACGAAAATGTTTTCTTCTTTGCAAACGTTTCAACTCCGCTTTGAATCTGCCGTGGCTTCGAATGAATTTAAAAATTTTCCAAAGAAATTCACTTCACTTAAAGTTTAAGTCTTAAACCTCTTAATTCTTTACCAGAATTACAAGGGAATCAAGTAAGTTTTAATTTATTGATAATATGATAATTATCTTATCAATATTTTACATGATAGAAATTACTTGAATTTTCACGACAAATGGAGCGAAAAAAGAAATTAAAAACTTCGCAAACATGACAATAAGATTTCGCAATTCAAAATGGCATAGATTACGGTATTTTTGGTTTTGGTCAACTTCTGTCCTAGTATAGAAATTTAAATGACCGGAATTTTTATTTCCCCGACTCCCAAAACAAGAATAAAATTCCCTTGGTCATTCGTTATCACTCGAATCTTTAATAATGTTCAGATTACTGTATCCTAATTTTCATACAGTATGCTTTGTTTTTTATGGAATTAAAAAATTATGAAAGTAAACAAATTAGGTGCGACTTAAAAATACAGTTATTTTTTAAATACAATTTCTTCAAGAATTTGATATTATTTTTTTAATTTACTTATTTCTTTCTGAAATTAGTTTAATTTAATAATTTATAAAGAAAACTTTATTAAACACTTATTGACTTTTTAAAAATTGTGTCCAAATATATTTTAGTCGGTTTTTCCTCATCCATTTCAAAAAATACCCATTCATCTTTATTATCCCCTTTCTCTCTTTTTTTGCTGTTTTGCTTGTTAAAAATCAATTTATCAATTTTTGTTCCCACTCCTCTTTGAACACAACAGAAAAGAAGAGAGACAAATATGTGTCTAACAATGAATCATCAAATTAGCCTCAATCTTTCTTTCCCTTTTTCATGTGTTTTTAATCAATATACAACAAGATTTTTATTTGCAATTTTTAGTATTACGAAGACCAACTTTATTTATTTATTTATACAACTACTTCAACAACATAGCTAAATTTTGAGAAAAGAAGGAACCCCGAGCTTTTCCCCAATGGCAAAAAAGATTTCGAAAGAAAAAAGCCCTTCTTCTTCCACTTTGGCATTTCTTCTTCGATAAAAACTGCTTCCATAAAAAAAGGAGAGAGAGAACAAAACTAACTTTAAAAAGAACCAAATTTGGTGAAACTCTTTTTTTGCATGAATTTCCGTCATGTTTTTCATTCTTCAATGACTCATTTCTTCGTCGTCTTCTTCTTTTTTGGGATGAACCTCCTCACTATTTTTTTCTATGTCTAAAACTACTGCAGCAGCAGCTTCCGTGACATGACGAGATGATGAAAATTTATAAAATTTCAAAAAAAGAATAAAGGTTGTCAAAAATCTAAAAAAGAATTGACCACTCAAAAAAATATTTTTCTCCTCTCTTTTTTGGACAAATACACAGACTGAAAGAACAACAAAAACCTTTTGTTCCCCTTTTCATGTCAAAAAAAGCTTGCAACTGTTTTGCTGAGAATATTTGAAAGACTGCCTCTTTTGGCGAAATGAAACTTAACATATCTCTCTCTCTAACTTTCTCTCTCTCCTCTTTTTCTGTCATCGTTTCTCACCTTTGTATTTTTATTGTAATTTACCGCAGCCTTACCGATCAGGTGCGTGGATGTTTGCTGTTTAATAAAACTAACTTTAACTAATCTTCTTATTCTATATTTATTAACATCTAACTGAACAATCCGGAGGATTCGTTCATTTCATGTTTTTTCCTCTCTCTTTCTTTTTTTGCCTGAGGATTTCATATATCCCCTCTCTTTTTCCCCTTTCAGCGGCAGCTTCATGTAAAAAATTATTTTATTTTTTTTGCGCGATAGATTTTTTTTCATCAACTTTTTTTATTAGCAGCTGTTTCTAAACTCTTTTTTGCTGCTGCTGTTCCTTCCTTTATAGTTTTTTTTTCCAAACCCAACATTAAAAAAACGAAGAAGAACGAAAAAAAGGAGAAATGAATTGGCGGGTTTTAACTTTGCTTCGATTTTTTCAAATTTGCTCACTTTTTTTTGTCGTGTTTATTTTTTATTTCATTGTTTTGCAAAAATAACATTGAATTATTCAAGACATGATTCATCTAATATTAATTTTATTGTTTTAGGGTGATTTATCGGGTAAAAAATTATTCCAAGATGAATCGTTTAACTGTTGGGATGCATGTGGATATTAAACGTTCAGGTAAAACTTTTTATTTTTATTTTATTAATAACTATTTTGTACTTTTTAGATGGCAGAGTTCATGGAGCTGTTATTACTGATGTTAAAGAAGAGATGAAGACGGTAAATGTTGAATGGTTTGAAAAGGTATTTTCTAGCAATATTTACATTAACATTGAATAACTCTTATTGATATATATTTTAGGGAGAAACAAAAGGAAAAGAAGTTGATTATATAAATTTGATTAAACAAAATCCTGCATTGGATCCATCATATCAATTAAATCCATTTATTTCATCAAAAGAAAATGATGTAATTGTAACAAAAAGACCTTCTCCAACTCCAGCAGAAAAGAATGGATCACTTCATAATACTCCAGCTGCAACTCCAACAAGTACCGATGATCATGTACCTACAATTCGAGCAGCAAATGGTGTTGGACATGTATCAAATCGGTAAATATATTTTTGTTAATGATTATAACTTGCAATTAATTGTTTTAGAAAATCTGTAATTGTTGAGGCAAAACCTCCAATGCCAGCTTCTTCTCCGGTGGTTACAACTCGAAAAGTTCTTCCTCAACCAAAAGCTCGAGTTCTTCGTAAGCAACTTTTTATATTTGTTTATGGCTACTTTACAATAATCCTTTTTTAGCACTTCGACCTCGACCATCTGAAGCTTTTGATCCTGATGCAACTTTTATTGCACCATTGCCTCCACCAACTCGAGAAACTCCAAAAATTGAAGACCCTCCAACATTTTCACCTTCTACAACGGCAGCATCTTCTGCAGCAGCAGCATCAAATCTCTTGAATACAACTCTTACAAGTAATGCCAAATCAGCATGTGTAAATGAAGTGGAAAAATTGGCACATAAACGTGAAGAACGTCGTCAGCAGCAAGCTGATGCAAAGCGACAAATCAATGAAAAAAAATCCATTGATCCAGGGAATCCAAATTGGCAATTTTTATGTATGATTCGTGATTATCGATCACAAATTGATTATCGTCCTCTGCAATTTGGTGATTCAGTAACAGATAATCGAATTTGTGTTTGTGTTCGAAAGCGTCCACTCTCTCGTCCTGAAATAACTCGAAAAGAAATTGAAGTTTTAACAATACCGAACAAGGATCACGTCGTCGTTCATCAGCCTCAAGTAAAAGTTGATCTTACAAAGTATCTCGAAAATCAAAAATTTCGATTTGATTATTCTTTTGACGAAAATACCAGCAATGAAATGGTTTATAAGTGAGCTATTAATATTATATATTTAACAATATTACAGTATCCTTATTTTTTCAGGTTTACTGCTCAACCGTTGGTCAAAACAATATTTCAAAAGGGATTTGCTACTTGCTTTGCATATGGTCAAACTGGTTCTGGAAAAACTCATACAATGGGTGGTGATTTTGAAGGAAAAACTCAAGATTGCTCAAAAGGAATCTATGCTTTAACTGCGACTGATGTCTTCAAAACCCTTCAACAACCGGAAAATCATCGTCTTAAACTTCAAGTGAAATGTTCATTCTTTGAAATTTATGGTGGAAAAGTTTTCGATTTACTTGGTCGTCGAGCTGTTCTTCGAATTCTTGAAGATGGAAATAAATCTGTCCAAGTTGTTGGCCTTAATGAAGTCTCTGTTTCATCGCCGGAAGATGTAATGAAACTCATCAAACAAGGTTCTCTTCAACGAACAGCTGGTACAACTTCGGCTAATGCAAATTCTTCACGATCTCATGCTGTCTTTCAAATCATTTTGAAGACTCAAAAAGAAGATATACATGGAAAGATTTCCTTAATTGATTTAGCTGGAAATGAAAGAGGTGCTGATACAATTAGCTCAGATCGACAAGTTCGTTTGGAAGGTGCTGAAATTAATAAGTCTTTGCTTGCCTTGAAAGAATGTATTCGATCAATGTCAATGAATAAATCGCATATTCCATTTCGGCTATCAAAATTAACTCTTGTACTTCGTGATAGTTTTGTTAACCAAAATGCTAAAACTTGTATGGTATGTTTTTGTCTTTAAAAGGTGTTGATAGATTTATAACTGTATACTTATTTCAGATCGCAATGGTATCTCCTGGGTTGAATTCTGTTGAAAATACTCTTAATACACTACGATATGCCGATCGCGTCAAGGAACTTGGATCTGGAGATGAAATCATGAAGCCAATGGCAGATGAAGAATTTATGCTGGATCCACTTGATGAAGAAGAAAATGATATGCCAATTCCACTTATTGAACAAAATGGACATTCTGATGATGAAAATACCAAAGCCATTCATCAATCTGCTTTTCATGTTCAACAAGCTGAAGAACGTGCTGTCGATTCGAATTTAGATGTTCAAGCATATTTTATGGAAAATAAGGAACTTTTTAATCGTCCAACGGAAATGGGATATGATATTGAAAGATATGCAAAGGATTCCCTTACATTTTTGAATCAATTGGATAAACTACTTCAAACGGCAAAAGGTAGGATTACGGTATTGGGCTACATAAGAATATCTCTAATGCAAATTTTATTTTTAGCCAAAACTCAAGATTTACTGATCAAATGTCAAAAAGAAGAAGAACTTTCATCAAGCCGACAATACCCAAAGAAACGAAAATAATTTTATTCATTGTTTTTGTTAGCAATGCAATCTTGTCATTTCTCTTTATTTTTTATTATTCTCTGTATTTCAAAAAATTAATTTCGGGTATTTTCCAATTAAAACTCGTATTTTTATTTTTAGTTTAATCTTCTAAAAATTTCATGTTAAATGCGAATTTTAGAAGGATTTTTTAACGTGTTTTTTTTCTTTTTCTATTGTTTTCTCAATGCTAACTTATTAGTCTTTTTTGTTAATTGCTAATACTTTCATAATGTTTATAATATATTTATGGTGTATTTATATATTAACAATAAACTAACATTGCTTGTCTATGTCATTGTTTTGGATAAAAAATGTTGTATCATTTTAGGTACCTTTTGTATTGAAAATAAAAGTCTTTAACATTTTTGTAAGGCTCTCATTTTACGGCACCTTTGAGGTTATAAACTTAATGTAACACTTTTTTAAAATTTTTAAACCTAAAATTGTGATAATTTTTCTAAAGCTAAATATCATAATTTTAGGTTTTACCCCAATGACAAATCCTTTAACCAAAAATGCAGAATCTGCAAAGCTGACTCTTACCAATAACAGTGAACTTTTGAAATGTTGCGTTGATTATTTCAAACCAGGCGAAAAATATATTACTGTAATTGTTGCACATGAAAAAACTTTGAGAATATTTGCTTTGACAAAGAGAGATTCTGATTTTAAAGTTATCTATGATTGCGAAACGAATGAAGAAATTGATCAACGAATATTTTGTAATTTTGAAGATATGCAAATTTATGTGCTGCTGGATCAGAATTCTGCAGATTATTTAATTCCCAAAAGTTTTGTTCCAAAATTAAAATACCAATTCTTTTATTCTTTTTCAAATGCGACATCTTCGACAACAACAAATTCAGTAAAATCTGGAAATCATTACAAAAATCTCTCATATCAGACACTTCCGCCTCCGGCATTTGAGTATTTTCTTCGAGATGTTTGTGATTTTGAAGCGATACTGTATTTTATTTTAAATACAACAAAAATTTTTATGGGTGAAACACTTGAATTGGTATATTTAAAGAATAATCAAATTTTATTATTCACTTTTCGACGGGCACTTCTTCATTTTGTTTTTAAAGGTCAAGCAAAACTTAAAAATTTTCCAGTTCTTGAAGGCTCAAAACATATCGTAATCGTCGTAGGAAAGAATGCTCCAGCTTTTCAAATTAGCGATGGATATACCGTAGTAAAAATGTCAAAAGAAAATATAAAGAAAGGCCTGGAATTTTATGAAAAAGCAGAAGACGATCAAGCTTTAGCAATTTGTGGAACTTCAAATTATATAAATGCTCTTGAAGAAATTCAAATGGAAAATGAAGTTTTGGGTGACAGTAATCAAAAAGATGTATCTTTGAATAATCCTTTGAAAAAACCTGGTGACAAAAATAAAAAAGTTGTGATCGAAATAAAAAATGATGAAATGTGTATTTTTGTGGTGGCGAAGATAAGTGCCAATAAATCAAATATTCTTTTTCGTTATCCAGGTTGGCATTTTACTCTTGGGAAACTTTTATGATAATTTTTTCTTGGGTTATTTCAGAGTACTAGGACTTGTTTAAAAAAAGAAAAAACACACTAAAATTACAATTACAACGTTTTTATAGTTTCAGAAAACGATAACAACTTCATTCCGATGTATATTTCATTTCTTCGAGAAACTGCAGTCATTGGCAAAAATGCCATTGAAGATTACAATACCCATCCGGAATTTGTTATCTTTGGCAAGTTTTTACTTTTGTCAAACTAAGCTTGAAATTTTTCAACTTTTAGATATTTTAGCCATTCTTGGAAAAACTGTAAATTCTGCACCAAAACTGAACCCCCAATGGGGCTTTCAATTAATTGCACTTTCGGAATCTTCAAATCCAAAACTTGGCTTTAAAGTTCAAACCTTCAATGGCACAAAAATATTTCCTGTTGAAATAATTTTAGCTTTTTTATTTAAATATTTATTCAAAAAAATTGAAGCAGCCGATCATTTTGAAATTAAAGAATTTATGCTTAAATTTTTGCAAAAGAAACTTTCACCTTCAGAAAAAAATTCAATCAGGGACATCGGAAAATTATTAAATTTATCAATCAATGTAGAATCGTGCATGTGAATCGAATTTTTTATTATTCAAATTAATACCTCACTTTTTTTTGTACATTTCATTAAAGACTTACATGGTTGTGAAAATATTAAATGATTATGGTAATATATATTATGTTTATAGTTTTAAAAGATTTTTAAATTGTGCAATTTATTTTAAAATTTTTTGTTTTATTGATAACTGTAAATACCGTACAATGATAAAGTTAGATAATTAATTTTGGAAGAAAAATTAATATGTTTGAACAATAACAATATCTGTTTTTTTGAAAATACAATAAATTATTTCAATTTTTCAAAAACGATATGACCGTTTTTTTGTGCAAAAATTTTTGAATACTTTTACTTAAGAGTGTTAAAACAAAAAAAGCAAGTGATTCAGTTTTAAAAAGTGACTAACACTTTCTTATCAGCTTTATTTACTTCTTCTTTTGCAAAAAAAAAGCTTTTGTTGACCATTTTGGTTCTATCTTTAACAGTATTGATTTTTTTTTAAATTTTGGGAATTGTTTTTTTTTAATTTTCAAAATTACTAATTTAAAAATTATTTCCAGAAACACCACCCAAATGAGAAGAAAAAAACCTATCAAAAATTTGCATCCAATTTCTTCAACAAATTTAAGCTGTCAAGAATTTCTTAATTTTTGCATGAAATATTTTAATCCAACATCTGATTATCTTACCGTAATCATCCCAGATCAACGAAGAATAAGTTTTTATTGTTTGACTAAAAAAGATGAAAGATATCAGATTTCGTATATCTGTGAATGCAGAAATGAAAGATTGGATAGAAGAATATTTTGGAATTTTGAAAATCATGAAATTATTGTTTTATTTAAAGAAGGCGGATATGATAGATCCATTTTGCCTGGGGTCATATCTCAAAGAATTAGATTTAAAGAATTTCAAGATTTTGAACATCCATTTTTTAATCAATTATATTCCATCAAAACGACTAAGGCTTATCAAGATTTAGGATATCCATTATATCCACTCCCGAAATTTGAATATCACATTCAAGATTTATCAAATTTTGAAGCAATCCTTTATTTGATTTTGAATGAATCAAAAGTTTTTATGGGTGAAAAGGTTGCAGTTTTGGTTCCAAAAGGCTATAAAATTTACATATATATTTTTCGACGATTATTACTTCATTTTTTGTTGGAATCAAATTTCATCACTTCAATCAAAACTAATATCATAGCTGAAACCCTTCATTCTTCTGTTAAAATTGCAGTTGCCATTTTCAAACCATTTCCAAACTTAAAGATTTCTGAAACCTTTGAAGAAGTTCAAAGTTCTCCAAAAAATGTTGGAAAAGGTCAAAAATTTTATGAAAAAGCTGAAAATGAAAATGCTTTGGGAATTTACAGTACCGAAAATTATTTGAAAGTCTTGGATGAAGCAGAAAATGAATTTTTGTTGAACAGTTTTTACTTTGAACCAGCCGAACCTTTGCCAGCGGCACCTCCGAGAAAAAGAGAAAAAGTTATTATTCAAATTAAAAATGAAACAATTCGAATTTGTGTTGCAAAAAAGATGGGCAACGATTTTGATATTCTTTTTTCTTATCCTGGTAAGTTTTTGTAGTGCTTGAAAATATACTGTAGTTATTGGTTTAACCTAAAGCACTTTCATAATACGAACTTGTCATATATTTACAGAATCAACAAAATTTTCAGAGAATGACGACTTCATTCCATTGTACATTTCGTTCCTTCGAGAAACTAGAATCATTGGCAAAAATGCCATTCAAGATTACAATACCCATCCGGAATATGTAATTTTTGGCAAGTTTGCAATTCTCCAAATCTTAACAGTATTCAAATTTAGACATTTTTAAAATTGCTGGAAAAACCATTTCAAATCTTCCAAAAATTAATACAAAATGGGGATTTCAACTTGTTCCAATTAAAAATTCCTTAAATGCAAAACTTGGATTTAAAATCCAAACTCCCGATGGAACAAAATTATTTCCACCAGAAATAGTTTTATCAATGATTTTTAAATATCTTCTTCAACGTTTTAAAGAATATTTAACAAAAGAAGAGGGATTTTTGGTGCATTTTATTGACAAAAAACTTACAACCGCTCAACAAAATATTTTATGGGAAACTGGAAAACTTTTAGATTTTCCTCTAAAAATGGAGAGTCAAATAAATTTAGGAAATCGTTTAATTAAAAAACAGGCATTTCAAAATCCAAAAAAAGTTTGGAAATTTGAGGGCTTAACAGAAGAATCTTTGTAAATTTTTATAAGCATTTTAGAAAGAAAAATTTTTAACAATTTGTAGTAGTTTTTCTATCTATAAATTTCTAATTAATGGTAATTGCTAAATCATAAAGTTGTATCTATTTTTTAAAACCATGTACATACTAGTAATAAATTTTTGAATAAACATTTATCATTTGATTAATTTTTTTAAACCACTTGCATCGAATAAAAATATTATACATATTATTGGACTTAGGAAACTTTTAACAATAAGCAATGAAATTAAACTTTTTCGATATTTAGTTTCTCTCATTTCAAAGTTAATATTCCTTCTTCTTTTTGTTGTTGTTAAAAAAAGCACAAAAACTCAAGCATTGATAAAAATTTTAAAATGCTGATAACGGTTTGTGCGATAATTTTTTTAAAGAATTTTCAGTGTTATTTTTGGACCATGGAAAACAATTGATTTGAGTTAAATAATCACCTGACTTGCTTCTTTTTATTTTTAAATTTTAAAAAACGAAATTTTATTTAAAAAAATTCTAAAAAAATTAATTTTTTTTTCTAAGCTTTTCAAAACGAAATAATGACATCTTTGATATCAAAAAATTCAGCGGCTTCTGCTTCAAAATGTAATTATAAATTATTAATAAATTTTTGTTTGGAACATTTTATACCTACTTCTGAATATTTTACAGTAATCATTGCGCATTCAAATAATCTAAGAATTTATTGTTTGAAAAGATTATCAACGGAATTTGAAGTTATTTATATTTGTGAAACTTGTGATCCAATAAATGAACTGATATTTTGTAATTTTCATGACAATGCTGAAGTTTATTTGTTGCTTGAACGAAATAACTTTAATAAATCTTTAATCCCAGATAAGCTTATCCCAAAAATAAAGATTAAAAAATGGTATTCTTTTGAAAATGTTTATGCTTTAAATTCCAATGAAATCAATTTTAAAAATGGTTATCGAGATTTCAAGTATTCTGAACATCCACCACCAAAATTTGCATATCGAATTCAAGATTTATCAAATTTCGAAGCAATGATTTATTACACTTTAAATAGTGCCAAACTTTTTATGGGTGAAGCGATTTCAATTTTAATTCCAAAAAGCAATAAAATTTATGTATATATTTTTCGACGATTATTACTTCATTTTTTGTTGGAATCAAATTTCATGATTTCTACTGTTTCTGAAATTACCGAAGCTCTACTCAATTTCCCTCAGGCAATTGTGAAGATACTTGAAAACCCATTTCCTGATTTCAAAATTCCTAAAAAATGTAAAGAAATTAAAACTTTGCCAGAAATTTTAAAAAAAGGTTTAAATGTTTATGAAAAAGTAAAGAATGAAAAGGCTTTAGCAATTTTTGGAACCCAAAAATATTTCAATGTCTTAGCTGAAGCAAAATTGAATTTGTTGTTGGCATCAGAGTATTCAGAAAATTTGACACAACAAATTATTTCAACAAAGGCAAAGAAAAAAATTATCATTGAAATTAAAAATGATGGAATCCGGGTTTTGGTGATGGAAAAAATTACTGGAAAAAAATTGAATATTGTTTTTTCTTATCCAGGTATGTTTTGTACATATGCAAATTTTCTCAAGGTATGCAAATTTGCCAAAGTGTACTGTAGTTTACTTATGGCACTTAAAAATGACAGGAATAAATGTTTTTTTAGAAAACAATGCCTTCATTCCAATGTACATTTCATTCCTTCGAAAAACTGTAGTCATTGGCAAAAATGCCATTCAAGATTACAATACCCATCCAGAATTTGTCATCTTTGGTTTGCTTTTTTATCACTCATTATTTAATTCCACAACGAAAACAAAATATTTTAGACGTTCTAAAAATTGCAGGAAAAACTCTTAAAAACCCACCAAAAATCAATCCAGAATGGGGATTTCAACTTGTACCAATCAATGATTCAAACAATCCAAAACTTGGCATTAAAGTTCAAACCTTCAATGGCACAAAGATATTTCCAGTTGAAATAATTTTAGCTTTTTTATTTAAATATTTGCTTCGCAATATTGCGGCTGATCATTTTGAAACAACCGAATTTACCCTTCGATTTTTTCAGCAAAACAAGCTTAAAGCTTCAGAAAAAAATGTTTTTTGGGAAGTTAGTAAAATTTTGAAACTTTCAATGATTCTAAACTGTGAAAAATGAATAATATCAAATTTCATCAGTGGTTAAAAAAGCAAATTTCATGTTGATGTTGAATTTTATAATTATCTATAATTTTGATTTTAAATCTCATTTTATTTCATTTTCTTACCGATATGTTCTTCTATGCTCGAATATAAATTGTTTCACTTTCTTTTCCTTTTTATTTTCAAACAAGGATTTTTAAATTTAAAAAAGCCTTGTTTTGAAAAAGTCTTGAAAAAAGCTATTCTGTTTTTAAATTGAATACATTTGGGAATAAATGAATGCAAAAAAACCAAGCATTTGCAACCCTTTTTTTGAGCTGTTCCCAAAAAACTTTTATAAAAAAGCTTTCAAACCGTCGATATTTAAAAAAAACTTTTATTTTTTGTGGTTAAACAAATATGACCAACATTATCGTAATTTTTGTAAGCTTTTCAGCTCTCATTTGTTTAACCAAAGGATATCCAAATAGGTAAGTTTTCTATTTATTACCGTATAATTTATTGATATCCTTTTACAGTACCCGTTCAGCTCGGCATACAAAAGTAATTGCAACATGTTACAATTTTCTTGGGATTGTCAAATGTGGTGACGGATCCCCAATTTTGCCAACGGCAATTGTTCAACTTTGGGAGAATGATTTTCCATGGGATGACCTTCTTCATACAGAATCCCTCATGCCATCCTCAGATTCATCGATGGCAAAATTTGCATGGAAAGGCTGTTATGATGATGGAAAGTTTCTTGGAGTTCCCTTTGTCAATATTGAAATTTATTATCAATTTAAAGATATTTGCCGCCCTGGGGATTCTTATATTGCAAAAGAAGTTGAAATAAAACGTCATCAAAAAATGAATGTTTATATTTTACATGATCAAAAAGCAGATCTTCAACATTGGGAATAAACTGAATAGAAAAAACTGACCTGGTACGGCCCAGTACTCTCTGAATCCTTGATTATTATTACATTTTTGAAAGATGTCTACTTTCAAAAAATAAATTTGCATAACTAGTGGTTATAAATTATTTTTGGATAAAAACAGCTATGAAAAGCAGTATAAATTTTTCTTATTTTTTTACAATAATTTTGTACAAAATGAATATCTCGTCACTAGATTTTCTGACTAAAGAATTCTTTGGCATTTTAAAAATTTAAATAAATAATGAATTTTCGTTAGTTCTTGAAAAGCAAAAATAGTATTTAAACTAAAAAAGGTAAAAAGGTGCGCCTTAAGGACGCGAGAAATAAAACCTTAGGTCACGTGGGTTATGGAATTGCGACTACCCAAGGATACGAACCTGAGTACTTTTGGAATGTTCTTGGGAGTGAAACAACAACTGAGCTGCCACTGCGCTACCGGCCCACAAAAAAGAGGAACGATAAATGGGCTAAGAGGAATGCAAAACAACGGAGAAAACAAAAAAAGGGGGAACGTTGATTGGATGGAATAAATTATGGTATACCTTTTATATGAAAGATAAACTTTAGCATTTTTATTTTTGCCTTTTTTACATAAAAATATTGTGATGTTTAATTGTGCTAAAAAGGGAACATGATATTATTTCTGATTTAAATTTAAAAATGATAAATGTCATCAAAAGGTCAAAAGAGTGTTCACCTTCTATTTCATCTTTTACTTTGTTGGTAGCGTGTTCGAAACCCTTTTTTAGAATCAATTCGTATAATTATTGATTTTTCACTTGTTACTTAAAAATTTAAATAAATAAATGATTTTGGTTGGTTTTTGAAATGTAAAAAATATTTGAAATAAAAAAAGGTGCGCCTTAAGGACGCGAGAAATAAAACCTTAGGTCACGTGGGTTATGGAATTGCGACTACCCAAGAACATGAACGAACCTGAGTAATTTGGAAACGTCCTTGGGAGTGAAGCAACGACTGAGCTGCCACTGCGCTACCAGCCCACATAATAAAAAACAAGAAATGTGCCTGGCAATGAAAAAAGGGAAAAACTCAAAAGGAAAAAGCTGACTGAGCTGCCGCTGCGCCCACAAAAATGAGGAACGATAAATGTGCTAAGGGGAATGCAAAAAACCAGAGAGAAAACAAAAAAGGGGAACGCTGGATGAATGGAATGATTTTAGGTACAGCTTTGCTTTTTGAAGATGATGACCTTTTGCTTTCCTATTTCTACCATTTTTGTAAGTTTTAATTATATGAAGCTTTGTTGTATTAAAAAAAGGAAAATGTTATTTGATTTGGTTGGCCATGTCATCAAAAGGTCAAAAAAGGTCAACATTCTTTTTTATCTTTTATTTTACTGATCAACTTTGCACGATTAACATATGATATTGATTTTTGTGAGAAGCAATATTGGATTTCAGTTCTTTAATTTTCGAAAACCTTTCCATGGAATCCTTAAAAACACAGAAGATGTTTATTTTGAGCAATTGTAAAATTATAATTACTTTCAAATAATAAACAACTCATTTTGTCAATTCGAACAAGAAAATTTTTGAGAAATGGCATCAAGTTTTTACTTGCTTATAACTTGTTTTTTGAAAAATTTAAATAAAGGCAATTTCGAATTTTTTAAACGTTTTTTTGTACTGTTACAAAAATACAAAAAATTCAATCGTTCAATTCTGAAAACTTGTTTGTGATTTTTTAATTGGTTTTAATAATTTCAAACATTTGTAAAATGTTTTTTTTTATCATAATAAAAACAGAAGCCTCACAATTTTCAAGTTTTTAACATTTTTTTGCTTTTCATCAAAAAAAAAGAAAATAAAATATTTGAGTCATTTTTTGTGCTTTTAAAAACAATCAAAATTTCTGCTATTTTCTTCATTTTTTGCTTTTAAATTGGTTGAAAAGCAAAAAAAGCAATGTTGAAGATTTTTGTTTTCCTTTTTCTTTGCCTATTAATTGTTGGCGGAAATGGATTTACAATGGATGAAATAATTGATGAAGAAATTGATGATGAAGTCGGGCAAGCTTTAATTGAAACAAAAAATCTAACTGCAAATCTTCCATTTTTGGTTACTTTCTTTCTTGGAGATGAAGATGGCAGTGAGGAAATTACATCGTTTGGTTTTGGAACAATTATTGGAAAAAATGAAATTTTAACTTCTATGAAATTCCATTTTGAAGGGTTTGTTCATGTAAGGTTTTTTTGTTTTACAGGGTTACTGTAGCTCTAAAAATTTGCACAATAAAGATGGACGTTTATTAGGTTAGGGTACAGTAGTCCTTTGAAAATATATATTATATTTGGTTACGGTATCTGATTTATAATTAATTGAATTTTAGCTCTATCTGGTATATAATGGAACTACCGTAATCAAACTTGATGAAAATGTTGACATTCTTTTTTCAGAAAAATATAATGAAACAAATGGATGGTTTGATGCTTTCGTTATCAAAGTAAGAATAAAAGATTTCATATATCCGGATTAAGATATCATAACACTTTACGTTTTGAAATCGGACTAGTTATGATCCATATTTTTTAGGTCCCAAATGTTGATTTTGGCCCAGACCGAATCATTGAACTCAGTGGCAGCCCTGATGCTGCCGATATTCAAGAAAGTTTTACCATTCAATTCCAAGCTGGACATATGATTTCTGGCCCCTTCGAAAATTATGATTCAGAACAAATTTGCACCCAACTTGGTGATTCTTTTAGCGTCGATCAACAAGCATGTGGAAAAGGTTTTTCTCCATTCATCAATGCCAAAGTTGAAACCTGGAATATCTTTGGTGCTCCATGGTTTATTGTTGAAAATGAAAAACCCTATCTAATTGGATTCAATTCATTCTACAATGCCAAGACACCAGCAGTAAACATCATGACAAAAACAGATTTTATTTGCCAACAAAAATTTGTAAATTATGAATTTTCATGCAAAACTTTCAATGATTCTGTTGTTGAAAATCTTACACCTTTTTCGGAGGAAAGTTTGGACTCTGTTTTAAATGAAAATCCTTCAGTTGTTGCAATTTTTATGGAATCAAATGGACTTTTTAATCGAGAGCTGAAATTTATTGGGTTTGGAGTTGCACATTCTTCAAATGGATTTCTTACAAGTTCCGCGGTTGCTGAAGCCTTGAACACGGGAGATGAAGATGACAAAACTTTAATTTCAACTAAAAATCATAAAAATATCCTCCTTGAAAATCCAATGTTGAATGTTAATGAAAACAAGGATGTCAGTTCATGGCATGATATTGCTATTTTTACGGTAAAATTTTAAAACAAGCTTTAAAAGTGCGAGAAATTCTCAAATTTATGTTTTGCCCTTCAAGGGATTTGAACCTGGCTTTCTTTTGATCAAGAGTCCTCCGCTTTGACCACTCGACCATCCAACATTTTTGACCAATTGTAACAATCAAAAATTTTTTAGAGCGATTCAATCGATTTTGAAAAAGCTGATTTAGCAACCCTCAACAAAGATCTAAACTTCCATGCCAAAGATCTTCAAATTATTGAACAAACATCCGAAAATGAAATTGCCTGGGCCAAATATGATCTTTATTCGGATAAAGTATGTGCCCGAGCCTTCTCTGATATTCATTGTTGTGAATATGGACCTGACCAACAAATCTGTGGACCCGATCATGACAACCGTCGTTTCCCAAGTACCCCACTTTTTGATGATCAAGGAAAATTTGTTGGAATTTTTGCAACTAAAAATCAATTCGATCATGGACAAAATGTTGATGTTTTTACTCGAATTGATGCAAATATCGAATGGATTAATTCTTATTTTTAAGAAAATGAACTTTTTTGGAACTTGAATCTTGAGCACTTTTGAAAAGTTTTAAATAAAGGAAATAAATGGCAAAATTTTGTTTTTTTAAAAATTACCGTAACCAAAGTTGAGAGTGTTACGGTATTTTAATATCAAGTTCAAATTAGACTAACTTTGGTTTAAGTAAAGACTGAATTTTTATTCTAAATTTTTTACTTTAATATTAAATAATAATAATTTGGTAAAATTAGAAGCAGTTTTAAATGAAAATCCTTAAGCTGTTACAATACAGTAATTTTAACAAGTTAAAAATGAGATCCAAATATATTGTAAACGAAGAATACGTCAACCATTCTTTCGAAAATGATCCTACGGACCTGTAGTATTTATTCAAATCATAAAATACTTTAAAAAATCTAATATGTTAAATATATTACCTTAGTATTTTCTTCACAGCAATATACAGATGTTTGGCAAGAACTAGATGAGTTTAAACTAATGGAATTGCAAAATGAGATAAATTACCGGGTATACAGAACGCCGTCGAGTCCGTTCAACTTCATGGTTCAAAGAATCTTCTTTTGAAGATTCTTTGAACTCATCTCCATCAGTTTCATTTTCCCCGACAAAATCCCTCAAATAAATTGATATCCGTTAAAGGAGAAGGAACAAAGTTACGTCTTTCAAGTTGATTTCTACTGCACAAAATTAAATACAGAAATTTATTAAATAATACATATATTAAATTAACTTAATAAACTAAAATCATAAACGTTTCATACAATAATTCAAAATAAATTTAAATTTCGATGAAACGTTGAAAAATTATTTGCAGAATCAATAATATGTCCATCGGTATCAATTGAAACAACGCATTCTCCATCTGCAACAACCAAACCAGATGTTGAAGCATGAACACGCTTTTTGCCTTTGATTACAGAACCCTTTCCACTTGCCTAAAATGTTAACATATTATTACAAGTATGTATAAAAGGAGAAAAACTTACATCAACAGATACATCGACAAGAGGAGTTTTAATTTGAACATCACCAGTTAAAGGAGCAAAACGCATCAAACGATTTTGTGAAGTAATTTCAACACTATCATTTTGGGTAACACGAATATGAACTCCATTTATGACAACAATCTTCTTATTTCCAACATTGGTGAAATGAGCACGTGTAACAATTTTGTGACAAACTGGAAGGTATCGTTCACCAAAATTTGCAGAAGTATAAAATTGCTTCAAGGTAAAATCAAATTTCATTGGTGGAAAGAAATCCCGTTGAACTGGAACAAGACCATTTCCTTTGAGAAGGGTGTTGGAGAGAACATAGGATTCTTCCAAAGTATCCATGGAAAGTACAATTCCACTTTCACCAATCATAACTTGCTTTTCAACATCACCAACCCGGAAATCAGCATAAATTGAATCATCGGTTTGACATATAGAAGCAAGTTCATGAGAGAGACTAACATTATAATCATTACCAATTGTAGCCTAAAAATAGTTAGTTTTCCATGAATCAAACAACTTGCAACAAATATTAAAAAAACACTTACAGAAAATTTGCCAACACATGAAACACGAATAACTCGATTGATCGAAATATCCACAACAACATTTGGTTCAAGAAAGATGCTCATTGTGCCACAATTATTTAAGAATGCACTTGGAAAACCTGTACATGGAGCTAAGGGCTTTGAATTTGACATTTCTATAAAATATTGATATATATATATATTAAAGTATGATAATGTAAAACTTACTAATCAAGTTGATGTGCTTGAAATAGACGAAAATTGGGAATCAAGATGAAGAAAAGTTTTAAGAAAACAGTTCTAAAATGAAAATCTTATGTAATGATATTTAACATAAAATACGATTATCCACGATTACAGAATATTTTAAAAATAACGCATAATATTTGGGATCGATAAAAAAAGGGTCTGGGCTTCGACAACAAAAAAAAGTCAACCATAAAAAAGTTAAAATTCAACTTATCTGTAACCAAAAAACTTTGTTCAAAAACCATCGACGTGTCACAATTATGAAAAGCAAGAAAAACGTAAGAATGCTCGAAAAAAATGGACATTCTTTCCTTTTATATGATTTTCTTTGAAAGAAAAAAACAATGCAAATTTACATATAAAATTTGTACTTGCTGTATTTTATACGAAATGAGACATCTTGCCAAAACTTATTTAAAACAAACAAAATTCCAATTTTTTGCTGCTCAAAAATCCGTCGATAAATTTTGAACAATATAAACTGGGTATAAACTAGACATGGCCGAAGGACCATTTTTCAAATCCCGTCCCGGGACGGGACAAAGACATTTTTTCTCAAATTTGCCTTGCAAATTTTTTTCAATCCGAAAAAATCGAGTTCCGTATTTTGCAAAAACAAAAAACTGATATAAAATAAAATATGTACCTTTGCCGCAAAGAAGGCAGCAAAGATACGCATAAATTTAAATATGTTTCCATTTTCAAAAAATAAAACACCCGCTGTTTTAATTCTTGAAACGAATTTCTGAGTATCTTTCATACTGTATTTTCGGAAATTCCTTGTCTTTCTCAACTTTTCTTTTGTTTTAAGAAATCTTAAAATCTTTGATCATTGCATTATTTTTAAACCGCGTTTTTTATGATTCTAATGGGACGTTTTTTAGTTAACTAACAATGGGAAAGGATGAGCCAATGTTGTTCGGTGATGTTGATTTATTCAACGATGCTAATATTATTTTAGCGGATGATACTGATGATCGATTAGAACATCTTAATCGAATTGTAAGTTTTTTTAAATGTTACTTTATAATTGGCATAATATGCCTTGCTCAACAAGAATTATTTGGATTCTAATGTCGTAAATATATATTAATTTTATAATTTTTTAGGGAATCAAAGCAAAACTTATGAAAAGCAATTTTGAAGTTAGCAAGAATTTGGAAATTCATATAACTGCAAATGTCCTTGCTAAAACTGTAGCTGAACAAAAAGTTAACAATGTTGCTGAAGAGTTAATGGAAAAAATGGTGAGTATTTTTTTATTTTTCTGCTTTGATTATGTTGAGGTCATTGAAATATGTCTTTTTTCTAAATTGAGCAATCATAAAACTTTAGTCAATTCAGTCTAGGTCAGGGGTGTGCGTTTGGATAGCTTTGACTAACACAAGCCTAGTTGTGTACGCTTAAAAAAGGACTAGGCTAAAGTGAAGCCTAGTTCCTTTTTGATGGCCTTTGGCCAAGCGCACTTTTTTTAACAGAAAAAAGCTTGTCAAAAGCGAAGCCTAGTTAAAAAAATTGCGCTTGGTTTTTGACTGCCTTCTTTTTGACTAACCTAACGCACACCCCTGGTCTAGGTTTACAAATATCTTGTTGCTATATTTATTGTTTTAGGAAAAATATGATGTAATTATGGGATTTCATACTGTAATTGCTTTGGATAAGAAAACTGTCTCAAAACCATCAAATTCTGAAGAAGCTTTAATAATTTTGAAACAATTAAATGATCATGAACATTCTGTTATTACTGGAGTTTCCATTCTTCGACGTGAAAGAAATATTAAAACTTTTTCTGTTGAAACTAAAGTCAAATACAATGAAATCCCTGAAGAAATGTTTGAAAGATATGTACAAAATGATGAATGGAGACATTGCAGTACTGAATTAGATATTTTTGCAAAAAGTGAACAAATTAATCGTGGAACTTCATCAAATCGATCAAGATGTAAAAATAGAAATAGAATGCGCAATGATCAAAGAAATCTATCTTCGATTGATAAACTCGAAAATGATGCAACTTCAACTTCGGCGGCTAATAATCAAAATGATGAATCAAAAGCTGAAGATCAAAATCATGCCTCTGAAGATACTGTAGAAACCACAAATCATTCTAACAATGAAACTTCTGAACAAAAAGTTCAAAATGCATCTGTCCCATCAAATCCTCCTCTTTCAACTGATCAATAAAATGAAAATGCTGATCCAACTCTTCGTCAAATCTGTAGATTCATTTGATAAAGAAACAAATATTCGTCAAATTGTCAAGATGTTCATTAAAAAGTAATGCCCTAAATTTTGTTATGTTTTGTTTTAAATTTTTCATTTTTCATTGTTTTTTGTATCAATTTTTAAGATGTTGTGATTTTAAAATAAAAATATAAAATTAATAATTCTTGTTTTGGAGATGGTCCCACTTTTGCCATTTTATCTTCACAGCTGGCGATTTTTCATTTTTGATCTGACAAATTTGCATATCGATAACTAGACCACTTAGGACGAAAATGACGTTTTTGGACCTTGTTTACCTAGACAAACCACTCTATACCCTTCTGACATGACTTTCAGCCTTCTGTGCCAAAATCATTTTAAAAAGCTGTAGTTTCTTAAAAATCGGGCTTTATAAACAGAATTACAGTAACCAAAGTTGAAAGTGTTACGGTATTTTAATACCAAGTTCAAATAGGACTAATTTGGGTTTAAGCGAAGACTGAACGTTTTTTTTCTAAGTTTTATACTTTAATATTAAATAATAATAATTTGGTAAAATTGGAAGCAGTTTTAAATGAAAATCCTTAAGCTGTTGCAATACAGTAATTTTGATAAGTTAAAAATGAGATCCAAATATATTGTAAGAGAAGAATGATACCAAAATATATTTTTTTGGAAAGATTTCCGATATCTTTGATGCTAGAAAACTGTTACCAAAAACAGCAATAACAAATCAAAGAATAAAATGAAAGTTTATGAAAAAAACACGTTTTCATTATTCATGTTCACGTTCAATGTCTTTAAAGAACAAAGATTTCTAAAATCCCTCCTTTCATTTTTTTCCTTCGATGATGATGATACATATTTTTGTACATTAAACGATTCCATTTATTTTGTTTCATTCATTTTTTCAAAAGATACACTTTCACTTTTCTTCTTTCTTCTTCTCTTTTCTTCAATGAATGGGTCAAGTATTCTTTCTTTCTCCATCTTTTTCCCTTCTTCTTACAAACATATTTTTTTGCATGACCACTGCCTAAAAATCAGACTGGAACTTTACAAATATTTACCAACACAAAATTCCGCTTTTTTTAAGAAATCCAATTTTTTTATCCCCAAAAACGAAAGTTTTTTTACTTTTTTGAAATTTGAAAAAAAGGCATGTATTTTATTCTTTTTTGTTTTGTTTCAATTTTTGTGCAGAATTCTAAAGGTTAGTTATTAATAGATGGGATTACGGTATTTATTGAGATTTTCGTTGTAGGATGTGCACCACCATATTCAATTGGAGCAAACTCAGATTATTCAGGGCAAGGAATTGCTGCTGCTGCGGCTCCACCGAATATGATAAAACTTTTGGGAGATTTGACACATGCCAATAATGTTGGGGGTCCGATAATTTTGGATGCTAAACCAACTCCATCCATCAAAGATCCGGTTGATCTTTTTTGCTATGATTTTGATGAAAAATGTCGGTGGAAGAATATGGAGGGATTAATGATTGATGAGCTGGATTGGTTTCAAGGAAGTGGAATTTTGGATGAAGAAAAGCTTCGAATTGCCACTGGCACTCAACAACTCCCAGATGGATCATATGGAATTGTTGCAACTGATAAAATTCAATCCCCTTTGGCAAAAGCTGTCCTTATCAGTGATATAATTGAATGCCAAACTGGTCCTGCAGAGATAAGATTTATGTATTGGACAAGTCCAGGGGTGGTGATACATGTTTGTACAAAGTTGACGGATCATATATATCCAAATTATGATTATTGTGCCAGGCCAGTTGAGGATCGAGATCCTGGACCTGTTTCTATTTCAATCCCAGATTTGGATGGAAGAGCTTTTCAGGTTTTTGAAAAAATTTGCATATTTCGGTAGCAATGATAGTGTATTTTAGATATTTATTAGAGCAGAGAATTTTGTGCTTCAAAGTGAAAAAATTCAAGGTGGATTTGCGATTATTGATTCGATTGAATATTTTGGGGATCTTTGTTCGAAAGGAAATGGATTTTTTGTAAGATTTGCACAATTTAATGCCATTGAAAAGGATTCATTTTAGAATAATGGTGAATCTGCTTTTATTCCTTTGATGTCACCATTTCGAGATTCTGAAGATCGAAATTCATCAACCCAAATTCCCTTGGATCAAGATCAACTGTTACCCCTTGATTCCAAAACCCCATCAGCCCCAGGAACAACCCCACCAATAGAATTTGTAACCCTAATTGCCCAGCAGAAACTTCGAACCACTTCAACTTCGCTTCCATTTACAACAGAAAAATCAAAGTTCACTCCTTTGAATGCCGCGGCATGTTCAGCTTTGAATTGTACCTTTTCTTTTGGGGAATGCCTGAACTATCTCGATTCGTCCCCGGATTGGTCCCTCTCTCATGGCCATGTTGGGAATCCTGCAACCGGGATTCGCGGAGATGCTTCACTGCTTCCATTCAATCGGGATGGAAGTTTTGCATTTGTTGAAGGTCCAAAATCTTATTCAAGATTTAAAACTGGGTCATTTGAAGTGGAAAAGGATATTTATTTTATGTTTGCATATTACAAGGTTTCACATTCGGCTGAATTTCGGGTTATCATCAAAAAGGAAGATGAAAGAGGGGAACAAGTTATTTTTGAAGCTCCCCGAACAACAATAGAATCAAGACGATGGTTTCGAGAAATTCGAAAACTTGAAGTTGGAAGATATAATTATGTAAGTTGATAATGGCATTTTTTTATAGGTTAAGACATGTCATGCCATGGCATTACTTTCGTATAATCCTTTTTTTAAAGGAACTGTCGCAGGCAGTGTAAAAAAAAGTGTTGCCTGAAATAGCCAAAAGTGGTTTTAACACGAAAGCAATAATGAGTTTGTTGAAAAAAATTGCATGAAAAAAATGCAAGGAAAAAGTAAAAACTTTTTTTTATCGCTGATAAACTTTATCAGTATTATATTTTTGCTGTAAATTTATTTTTTGTATGTATTCATTTGCAAATGCATTTGATTGTAAAAAAAATATATATATGTAATATACTGTTGAAAAATCCGTTCTAATTTCGGTAATGGTACTTTTCTTTAGAAGCAGCTTTATGACTTTCTCTTAGGCGTTGTCGTGATTTACCAACTTTGATGTAACATTATAATTATTTTTTTGTTGTAATAAAGTTTTACCTTCTTTTGTCACATATCCGTAATGACGGTGTAATATCTTTTTGCTGGATTTATTAACCCTTTAGATTTCAAATGGACAAATGCTCGAGCTTGACAGACGAATCTGTCACTAAATCCGGTAACTTTTTCTTTTAATTTATTCTATGATATACTAATGTTCCTCTTTTAGGATGAATGTGGCTTACAATGATGATCGAGTGTTAACTATTTTTTATATATTTTATTTATGGAATTGTAAATACCACAGAAGAAGGAGGATCTTTGATAATGCTTTTTTAACAAGACATCAGTTCTTCTTTAGATCAAAAATCGTTGAAAAAATTGATCTCCTTCTTTTGTGGTATATGAAACAGGTTTGAATCAGGGCCGTATTTTGCAGGGCATTATTGGGGCACCAGCTGCATTCAGATGATCCAAAAAACGCATATGCGGTTCTGGTTCAAATCTGATTGTTGTTCATGTTTTTTTTATTTTCGAATATAGAATAAATATTTTTGTATTGGGATTCTAGAATTTGCAAAAGCCGAAAAACTCCTACTGATTACACTTGGAAAAGAGAACTTATCGATGAGGTGCTAAAAGCCTATGAAAATGGAGTTGATGCTATGTTGGATCATGGAATTTTAGATGATGAATGGGAAGTACAAGGGGAAGAGGAAGAAGAAGGATATGCTGAAGTTGATGTCGATGATAACGTTGATGGCATGATTGACGGGTTTTTTGAATCTAATGTTGAAAGTGATGAGGAATAATTTGTTAATAATAAAATAAAATAAATTGAATCCAATTTGATTTGTATATTGAATCTAAATCGCAAAAAACCCCAAAGAAAGATATCGAACCGTAAAAACAACGGATAAAGATTATAAAAGATAATAATTTATTTACAAATACATACAAAAAATAAATTTACAGCAAAAATATAATACTGATAAAGTTTATCAGCGATAAAAAAAAGTTTTTACTTTTTCCTTGCATTTTTTTCATGCAATTTTTTTCAACAAACTCATTATTGCTTTCGTGTTAAAACCACTTTTGGCTATTTCAGGCAACACTTTTTTTTACACTGCCTGCGACAGTTCCTTTAACAACAAAAAATGCCAAGTCATGCCATGGCATTTCAACAGTAACGAAAATGCCGGATTTTTCGCGATATTCCATGACACAATATTCTTTATTCAGGTAAATTAAATCCCAATTTTTAAAATTTCAGATAACATTTGAAGTCAGAAATCTTCCCGCAAATGCCTATGTTGGAATTGATGAATTTTTAATTCTGAATGAAAGTCAACAACCTTTCTGTTCCGTGATTCCAGAATCCCGTTTCATTGAATCCTTTGTTGACCCCACCATCAGACATTAATTATTATAATTTCTATTTTGTTACACAAATTTGTTCAAAAAAAAGGAACTTTTTTCTCTGTTTGTGGTTTTTAAAAATTCAACTCGTTTAAATATTTTAACTTTAGCCATGATTATGTGTATTGTTTTTTTCTGATTTCAATAAAAACAAATCGAAAAAATCAATAATTAAAGCTTTAACTGGATTTCTGTTTAATTTGCAATTGTTAAAAATAAAAAAGCGAATACATAAAAATAGGTGCGATCAAAAAAAATAGAAAAAAAATTTAAAGAAAAAATTTAATAAATTATCTTCTTTTTTCCAAAAAACGTTGAAAGAAGCACAGATAAATTTCTCTTTACACGAAAAAGTCGTTTCTATTTTTATCGCATTTTGTAAACTTTTTCAAAGAAAAGAGCAATATTGATTTGCCATTCATCATTTTAAAATTTTGCTTGCCTGCTTTTACTGGGATCTACAGAAATATGGAATCTTCAACAGTTGTAAGTTATTATTCTTTAAAATTTAAACTATTTTTTTACATTTTTAGACGATTAAATATCCTGTTTCAATTGAATGGAAAGTAAAGAAATCTGATTTGGAAAAGTTACTGGATGGAAAAAATAATAAAGCTTTGTGTTACGACACAGCTTGCCGATCTTTAAACATTACGTATGATGTTGCAATTTATCCAAATGGAAGCAACGAAAAGAATCGTGGAGAAACTCGTTTATATTTTTATGTAAATCCTAGCAATGCCAAAGAAGTCAAAGCCGAATATACGATGTCAATTTATTCAGTCAAGTTCTCAAGGAATTATAATCGTGTTTTTAAAGTGCATAAGGGATATGGACCAATATTTTGCAAAACTGATGATTTTTTCCATCCAAAAAATGGATATTTTGTTCATGATGAACTGATTGTAAAAGTAAATGGTACTTTGGAATTTGAAAAATCAATGGTTACGGTAAGGAAGTTTTCTTTAGCCGCTTTTTATATTTTAGACATTTTAGAAACTCCCAATTTCTATTCAATGGAGAATCAAGGAAGCTGAATTAATAGCAATCGAAACTTCCACAAATGCATTTTTGAAAAGTAAACGGTTCAATGTTTCTTCTGAAACTGATATCAAATACCACCTCCGAATTTATCCTAACGGCAATCAAGAAAAAAATCGTGGAAAATCAAGCATTTTTTTACATTTGGAATTTGGAAATAAAAAGAAAATTGAATCATTTTTAAATTATTCAATTGAATCTGCACAATATTCAAGTTACGCGAATGCTCTTTATGAAAAACCTCATGGATGGGGAATTTTTTCTTCTTCAACTGAGGAACTTTTTGACCCAACCAAAAGATTTATTAATGATGGAGAAATGATTATTAATGTTAAAGGATTTTTATTGATTGAAATGGAAAAAATTCCTAATGCCGTATTGACCGCCAAGAAAGGAATCGCAACAAAGAAAATGAAACTTCAAAGAAATAAAAATTTCACAATTATTGTTGGAGAAAATCAAATCAAAGTAAGCTTTTTTAACACAGTAATTTTACCTATACAAGTGTTGTTAATTTTAGGTTCACAAAAGAGTTCTTGCTGAAACTTCGCCGGTTTTTGCGGCAATGTTTGAATCAAACATGAAAGAAGCAACCGAGAACAAAATGGAAATTACAGATTTTTCATTTGAAGTTGTTCGAGCTGCAACAAATTTAATCTACAGTACTGGAGTTGCAAGAACTTTTTCTTACGAAGATATGATTTCATTGATGCAATTCGCAGATAAATATGACATCCAATTTATTAAAGTAAGTTAATTATCATACATATTACTGATAATATAAACATTTGTTTAGGACACTGTTGAAGAATATTTGATCAAGAGGATTACGGTATCAAATGTTTGTCAACTCTTCAATCATTCTCAACTTTTTAATGCAGATAAACTGAATAAGAAAACAACCGAATTTTTGATTCAATGTTCCAAAGAATCCATTCCTGTCATTGATATTGAAAGTATTGATAAAGATGTACTTTTCCAAATTCTTATTGGAACTTTTTCTCATTCATCGGAAACTGAAGTTTGATTTATTGTTTTTTAATCTTTCTTGTTTTTAAATTTATTTTCATTGTTGTTTTCTCTTATAAACATCTTAACATTTCCAGTTTTTTTGTGTGATCTTGGCTTCAACTTTATTCAACTTTTTAAATAGAAAAATAGGTTACAATATTAAATAATATATTTAAGCAATATCATTGTTGTGGTTGGGATTAAGGTACTGAAGAATAGTAGGATGGTGGAGGCTTTCGAGCAGGAGGTGCTGATTTTATTTCAAATTATCACTTTTAAAGCTCAGTTGGTAATCAATCATAGAGTCTAAAAATTAACAAATGAAAATCAAACCGAAAAGATACCGTAAAAGTTAGTTCTTGTGTGGCTCCAGGCTGGACTTGAACTAGCGACTTCCTGATTTCCGGTCAGATGCTCTACCAACTGAGCTACAAGAACACAAGAATTTTTTGTTATTTTTTGCACATGACAGAGATGCATAAGTTTGGTTTTCTGATAATTTCAGAGAATTTAGACCTAAAAATTGGTATACTGTATCTTTGTTGTTCTATAATTGTATAAATTCTTTTTAATTATTTGATAATTCATTAATGTTTTCACAAATTTAATGATTAAACAAATTTTGTACTTTATACATCTGAAACATTGTTTCAAACGATTAAAAAATAACTTTTTTTTGCCGTTGAAGAATGCGAAAAAGCAAGGAATACAGAAATTTGTTTTGCAAAAATTAAGGTAAAAATTTGTCTGTTGAATTTGCATTTTTTGCATAATGTTTTATTCATTTTGTGTTTTGTCTTTACACGACAAAATTTAATTCACTCTTTCTCATTTGTGATCACTTTCTTGAATCGAGTTGGTCAAAGACAGTTGGAACAAAATCATCATGAAATATTTATGTTTGGTATTTCTTCTTTCATTTTTATTCATCTCAAATGTCGATGGTGATAAACCATATCATGGTAATCGAAGGCATTGGACTTTTGTGACTGCTGCTGGAGAAACGTATGTTCCTATTATTTTTTTATTACTCTAAATAATGTGTTTTTAGATATATTGCTCTTAATTTGGTAAATCAAAAGGTCAAACTTCTGTTTCCTCAAACCCGAAAAACATTTGCTGATATTGCTTCTGATATCAAATTGTATTCCGTCACAAATGATCAATGTAAAGCTGATACAAGAAACACATTAGGATTTACGCTTGGACTTGCTGAACAAAAATGGATTCGTGGTTCAATATTGTCACATAACGCAGGTGGTGGTGGAGCTACAAAAATCTTGTCTATTTTGTATGAAAAATGTGGAAGTAAGTCGATGCATGTAGAGTGGTGATTTTTAAACCTAATGTGAAAAAATTTAGGAGAAGAAAGCAAAATTAATTATGCTACAAAAGAAATAGATCAAACGTATGCATCTTTAGAAAACAGTGGACGAGTGTGTTTTCTAACTGGTGATCCTTTTCTATTCTATGACAAAGATAACACAAAGAAGGAAATGCAACTACAAGTTACTGGAAGCTTCAAATGTCTCACATATTTGGTTTTGGTAAGTAAATTTTGTTAAGATAAGGTCCTACCTGATTGAACACTAATCAATGAAGTGTGCCACGAGTGGAACTTGAACCCTTGACATCCTGCCTGTTACACTAGCGCTCTACCACTCGACTATCCGGCCACCCATTCTCTAAAACATGTTTATTTTTAGCCAGATTACATGGAAGTAGAAGATTCTCCTTTGCATCCAGAAGATGTTCAAATTCCACTCAATGAATCTTTTGCTGGTCATGATGATGGATTTTGGTGGAAAGATGTAAATGATCCATTGCTGCCAGATGGAATTTCTTTTGCACAAAAAAATGTACAAATTGATATTTTGAAAACCACAAAAGCAAATCCAATCTTTCTTCGACTTGGCGCAAATCAAACAATTCCAACGCTTGAATTTGAATTTGATGGAAGTTGCACCGATCACAAATTTCAATTATATCTGAATCTTCGTGAAAAGGAAGGAGCTGCTGATTGTGGAATTCTTATTCATCTTGTTCCTGGTGGATATGAAGTAACAACAAAAAATGAAATTGTGACAAAAGTTGAAGATCGAAGAAAGTCACCGGTATTTGTTTTTGAAGAACATGGGCATAAAGTTTTTCTTAAAGCTGCTTCAATATTTTCAATTACACCATTGGAAGTTTGCACTATTGACAATGCAGCAGATGTTCCAGCAGATCAAATTGTGCTTCAAGTTTTTGCTGTAGAGAATGCATGTCCTCGTGCTCAAGTAACTCTTCTCGCTGGGGATGTTATTAGCAATACAATTGAAGTTCTAATTGATCGAGCAAAAACTGCTAATCTTACAAATCCTGATATTCTTAATGGAACAAATGTTAAAAATTCTACTAATGCTATTGTTGCTGCAACAACTTCTTCATCTGCAACAGCTTCAATTGAATGGTGGTGGTTTGTTGCCGCTGGTGGTGGGTAGGTGCATTTTGGATTATGTCTTAATAAAATTTACTGTAGTTTAGATTACAGTAATTTTAGTTACAGTTTATTCATTGTAATCTCTTTTTAGACTTTTGGTTGTGATTGTTATTGGAATTTTGGTTTACTTTTTCTGTATTCGTCGTCGTCAAACAAAGACAAAGAAGAAGGCAGATCGTCCAATTAGAAAATGGACAACTCTCGATGATGATGAAGGTGATGCAATTTCTGCTCGAACAGCAATTCCAAAAACAGATCCACAAATAAATCCAACGAATAACAAGAAAAAGGAAACTGAACCACAAATAAATACAACAAATAACATGATAAAGGAAAAAGGTAAAGAAAAGAAGGAAAAGAATGTTGGAGCAAAAGGAAAAGAAAGTAAAAAGAAGAAGGATAAAACGAAGAAAAAGGAATACAAAGTGGAAGAACTTGAAGAAAGCAAAAGAAGTGAAAAGGCTGCAGAAGGTTCAAAAGGAAGTGAAAAAGAAGGTAGTCCATATGGTCAATTTCCATTAAAGCAAAAACAACAATCAAAAACTCGAACAACACAAGATGATCCAACAATTCAAACTGGATCAACTCAAAATCCATCATTGCAAACTCAACCTGGAACAATTGAAAAAGGTACTGCTGCTGCAACAAAACCATCTCGTCTAAAACTGATGCATCGAACAATGTATGGTCCAGCTGGATTTGTTAATATGAATGACCCATATGATTATCACCAAAATGAAGCTGAATCCTTTGAACCAACAATTAATTTTGCTGCAATCAAAGCTGGAACTTCACCTCCACTTTTACAATTTGAAAATTTTTGGAATTGTATTGATAAAATTTCTATTCCGAAACGATATTCTCCTGTTTATGTCAATTCAAAAATTCCAGGTTCAAGCATTTTCTTTATGGTTCGAGATTGTGTTGCTGATGAAGCAATTTATGCTCCATTTCGATCTTTTTCAAATCGAATCCTTGAACCAATGAAGCATGAATTGGCTCGTTCAAAATCTGAACATTCAACTGTTGATGGAGAAAAGAAATTATATGTTCTTCGTGTCTTTGTTCTTTCATATGAACCTTTGACACTTGAAATTCATTGCGTAAGTTTACTTTCTAGGGATTACTGTATTATTAGTATACTGTATCTTTGTTGGATTACTTTATGGCAGTTGTTTATTTTTAGCGTGGTCAATGCCCACAATTTCTTTTTAATCTTCTTGATTGTGATGAATGCATTGAAATTGGAAATCGTCTTCAACAGAATGCTTGGATTAATTGTAAGTTTTAAGTTTCTGTTTTTAGCATTGATCATACTGTATCCATATATTTTTTAATACGGTTTTATTTTAGCAAAAGCAACATGTCGTGATAATTGGGATATCTTTCTTTGCCGTGTTAAACGGACTCCAATCAATACCCATCAATTCTTCAGTTATAATGGTGCAACAAAACCTAAAAATTCGTAAGTTTTTTACAGTAATCGGTATCTCACAGTTTTTATCACTTCATTTTTTAGTGATGAAGTCAATCATGTTTTTGTTATTCGAGGTGATAAAAAACCAAATAAACTTCGAGAATGTCTTCGTGGCTGCAATAATCCAGATGCCTCTCATCCAAATAATATTACCCTTGAAACTGAACTTCAAGGTGATCCAACTCTTCAAACTCAAAATACTCAACAATCAACTTAAAATAAATATTTTTTCGTTTATATTTGTATTAGTTTAATTTATTTGTATAAATTTTTCTGGAATTTATAATTTTGTTTTTTGTTGAAGCATACTGTAACTACTGCAAAAACTGTTTTCAAAATTGATATAAAAGTTTTAACATCATAATTTATGAGTCATAGAAATATAATTATTTCAAGAGATCTTGATTTGTTTTTTACTCTTCCCAATACTATTATTAATATTTTTTACGAACTTAAAAATTATTTGGCATATTCGCATTTTAACAATTGTGCCATGACTGCCTAGTCTTGGTCACTGGTTCTTCTGTGCATTAGATGCACAAGGAGAAAAACTGGTCAAATTTAGTGACTTTGCAAAGTTTGTTGGAAAAAAATCAATGAGATGATTGCTTCTCTATCAATAAGTAAAAAACCTTGATTTAAAAAAAGGTGGAACTTTTACCTATTTGTTTTACGAGATTACAATTTTTTTTATTGTTAAACCTAGAAATATATAAATGTCAAAACCCAGGGATAAAGAATATTTACATGATTATGTTCCAAAAAGTAATGGACAAGTAAGTTAAGAAGCTTTTATGTAAATTTATCAGCCAAGCCTATTTATTTTGTAGGCGGAGTTTTTATCAAAATATCCAAATTTTGATGGAAGAGGAACAATAATTGCAATCCTTGATGGCTGTATTGATGTAAGCCTTCCTGGTTTACAACAAAATTCAATAGGTCTTCCAAAAATTATTGATTGCAATGATTTAACTGGAAATGGAACAGTTGATACATCTGTTGTAAGATACTCAAATCATCACAATATTTTAATTGGATTAACAGGTCGAAGATTAAAAGTAAGGTTTTAAAAATTGTTTTAAAACATGACTAAAAGTTTTTTAAGATTCCATCATTTTGGTCAAATCCTTCAAATCAATGGCATTTGGGTATTAAATCTATTTATGAATTTTTTATGAATACGGATTCGATGTCTTACATTACTGTTTGTTCTATTTTCTTCTACTATCGTAAAATTTGCATAATTGTTTTGTAGAAAGCAAGAAAAGAGCAGATTGTAAAGAATAACGAAAAGTTGAAAAAAGACCTGCCAAAAATGATGAACGAAGAAGAGCATCAAATGATATTGCAATATTTGAATTCAGTTGAAGAAAATTTGCATAAAGATTCTTTAGTAGCAGATTGTCTTGTCTGGTTTGATGGTGAAAAATGGGTTGCATGTTTGGATACTTCATTTTGTGGAAACCTTGAAATGGCTAAAGTAATGACAAATTTTCAAGATAAACAAGAATTTGATTTTTTGTTTGAAAATAATTTTTCCTATTGTTTTTGCATTCAAAAAAATGGGAATCTTTTGGAAATTTATGTTGCCTCAGGGGATCATGGAACTACAGTTGCGCATATTGCTGCCAGTCATTTTCTTAATGATGAAAAAATGAGTGGTGGATTGGCCCCTGGGGCACAAATACTTTCATACAGTATAATGGATCCAAGAAATGAAGGTCGAATGAATTGTCGAATTTTTAAAACTGCAGTAAGTTAAATTTACAATTCCTTAATGTTCAAAATACTTCAAAAACGGTCCTTCTGTGAAATTTTAGCTTCAAAAATGTATTGAAATGAAAGCAGATATTGTGAATTTGTCAATAAGTGGTTTTCCAGAGTAAGAAGATCCTCTAATTTCAAATTTGCATAAAAACTAAAGATTTAAACTTTTTAGAGATGCATATACGATAATGAAAGAAATGGTTGAAAAGTATGGAATTTTGATTCTCAAATCAAATGGTAATGGAGGACCTGTTCATTTTTCGATTGATTCATTGCATCCAAAATTTCAAGATTTAATTATAAATGTAGCGTCTGTGACAATGGCATCTGATGAAACAACAAATTCAAAGGACAATTCCCCTCCTTTTGTTTCATCATATTCATCCCGCGGACCATTATTTAATGGAACAAATGTACAAATAATTTCTGCCCCCGGGGAAGCAATTACTTCTGTTCCAAAATTTTTTCCAAACAAAAATGATAAATTTTCTGGAACAAGTTTTAGTTGCCCAAATGCCGCAGGTGCAATCGCATGTTTAATTTCAGCTTTAAAAGCAAATTCTATTTCATTATCGATTTTTAAGTTGAAATTAGCTTTATTTAATACAGCAACAATCCCCCAAGGTGGTGAAAATAGTTTAGCTTTTGGAAGTGGAATTATTCAAATTTGTGATGCATTTGAATTTTATCAAAACAGTTTAAAAGATTTTCCTGAGGAAATTACAAGTATTTCAGTGCAATGTTGCAAAATTGTGAAAAAGAGTATTTTAAGGTCCGCATTTGGAAAAAAGGACAACAACAATTGTATTGTTATCCGGGAAAAAGGAAAATTAGAATATAATTTAAAAATTACTGTAAACAGTAGTACAGTAACCTTGAAGAAGTATATTTTATGGAAGTTAAGTTTGCCGTCTGATGATGGCAAAAGTATTGTAACAATTTCGCCAACAGAAACAATTGATACATTTTTGGTTGTTGTCAATACCTCCGATCTGAACTTAAATCAAATTTATCATTATGAAATTCATGGTTTTGATAATGCAAATTTTCAATGGGGGCCATTATTTTGTTTTCCGATTACGGTAATTCTTCCAAAAATGATAGAAAATAACACCCTTATCGAAGATCAAATCATGGTGAATCCCGGAATTCCATGGAGATTATTTATTTCTCCACCGCTTGAATGTGAACATGTTGTTTTGAAATTGGCATCCCTGCAAGAGCAACCTTCAACCATTCGAGTACAATACAGTACCCAAGACGGCGGAGATAAAAACTATAATTCAAACACATTTAAATTTGAATCCCAAAATCAAATTGAAACATGGTGTTTTTGTGTTCAATGTTACGATGTACAAGAAATTTGTTTAATTCAAGATAATGATGAAAATGATGAAGAAGGATTACCAAAAACCTTGAAATTTAAAATGGAATTATACTTTTTTGGATTTACTGTAAATTCTTTCAAAATTCCTGGAATTTCTTATTTACCAATTAATTTTATGTCAATTCATAATTTTCTTCAACCCTTAAAAACTACCTTTTCAATCAATTTTGAAGAAGTAACATTTCCTTTGTGGGCAAATAATATTTTTGTGGAACCTGAGGATATTAAATGTCCAGAAAGAAAACGTTTTTTTAAAGTTGTCTTTAATTTTCAAGGTTAGATTTCTAATATTTTGCTCAATTTTTTTTGGCAGTAAAGATTTTCCGTTAAAAAAGGGGCTCTTTATGCATTTTTTATCCCTGATTTTCAGGTTTGCGCAGTAAGCATGAACCTGAAAATCAGGGATTTTTGTCGAAAATCAAATGATAAATAATTTTTTAATGAAAAATTTTTAGTTAAGAAACAAGCAAACTGCAAATTTTCCCCGATTTATTTCTTACCTCTGAAATTTTATGTTACACATAGATTTCAAATATATACCTTGTCAAGGAAATTTATCTACGGATTTATAAATTCAACAAACAAGGGGGTAAAAAAAACTGCAAAAATTGTTTTTTCTATTTATTTAATTTTTTAGATTATTTTACCCCCAGGCGATTATTTAATTATTGGATATTTTGAAAATCAAGAAAAAACTTTTCTACAAAGAATTCGTTCTATAATTCTTTTTTTACCGTACATTATTGTGACAATGGAATTTGAAAAAGTTTGGACCCCAACAATGTTTTCAAAAATTACAAAAACTCAAAATTTCAAACTTACAGAAGATGATGAAATAGTTTTTGGCACAAATCAAAGACGACAGCTTTTTTTCAATGAAATTCCAAAATCCATTTTGCCTTCGTCTCAATGGTATATTTCATATTTAAATGGATATCTTAAATTTAATTTTGAAGATACTGTATATGAATATCCAATCAAGCAAATTTATTATGGATCTTTTACGGAATCTTTGGCAGAATTTTGGAACAATCTAAAAGGTAGACATTTAATTTCACACATTTTCGTTAATTAATGAAAAGCATTTTTTAGAGTTTTTTCAAAGCAATTTCTTCCCTTATTCTTTTAAGATAAACGAAATTTTAAATAATATCTCAAACAAATCTGCAAATAAGTTTCAAACTAAAATCTTCCATTTTTATTCGAAACAAGATTTTTTTAAACTGATTGAAGCAGTTGATTTCTTTTTGGAAAATGTTAAAGCCGAAAATTTCCTTGCGAATTATCAAAATGTTATTTCCTCTGCAAATATTCCTGAGCAAAAACTTTTGAATCAACGAAAAATTCTCATTCAAAATGTTTTATTTTTTAAAGCTGATCTAATTCTTGATAAACTTTTAAAGGATAACAAAAATGTTCCAATAAAAATTAAAGAAAAATTGAAAACTTTACCAGGCTTATTTTGTCCAAAAATTGATGAAAAACAGTTAAACTCTATGGATTTCTTCAAAAATGTTATAGCATCATTTTTTACTTCTTCAAAAATTTATTCTGAAAATAATGATGATGGTAACCAAAAGGAATTATTTTTTGCATCTTCTGAAAATTCAATGCCGAAATCAGCAAATCTTAATTTTTCTGCTGAATCAATAATCATTAGTTCCACAACAACAAAAATTCCAATTAGTGTTACAAAAGTTTGTCAAAATTTTCTTCATGTCGTCGATGAATCAGATGTTAGAAAAGATATTATTTTGATCAAAAAAGCCATTGCTTTTTGTAATAATGGAACAGCACTTTTTCACTTGAATAAAATTTTAATAAAAAATTCTACATTTCCAGCTTTTAAAGTAATTGATGAATTAATCATTGAAGTAAGACATTTTTAAATTTAAAAATATTATCATAATAAACAAAAAAGGAACCACTTTTAATTATTCGAACGATGAAATATTTGTTTTTTCAGATTCTGAAACATTTCCAATGGAATCATTTAATTGAAATTCATGAAAATTCTTTGTTAGACAAATATCGAAATTATTATCGACCATTTTGAGTCAAAATTTCAAAATTTATGACAACTGTTCAATATTAAAGAGTTCGATGATTTTTGACTTTTGCTTTTTCGTATTTAATAAATTTATCTCAAAATCTCCATTTTTTTAGCATTTTTTTACAATTGCAAGTTTAATAAATTAGATTTCCTACAATGAAACAGTTTTAAAATACATCAAAAATTTATCATCACTTTTTTTATTCAACTAGGGTGCCCCGCCCCTTCGGGGCGGCCACCTGATTTTTTATTTTATAAACATTTCATATTTACTATAATTAATTACACAAATGCCTTATTGGTTTTAATTAACCTACCATTTTATTAGAGCAATCCTACCGTTAGTTTGCCGTGTCATTCATTTTTCTTTTACACATGCAGTAAAATCAATACCCAAAATTAGCTTGCATAAAAAAAGATATTTCTGCTGCTGGTTTATTATGGATGATAACGAAGATTGTATTTGTTTTTAGGTATTATTGACAGTAAAAAATTTTATGCAAGTTTTCCATTCTGTGAATGAAAAATAGAATCATTAACAACAAACGCACAATGACCATTTATAAGATGGATTTTTTTATCCTATTCCTAGGTTATTTATCGCTCATAGCTGATTACCGTTTAACTACCTTTATTCCTCTCCCAGTTCTTAGTTTACATACTCGTTACTTTCAACAAATCACCCATCTTTGCCATCATTTTCCTTTTTACATTGATTTATTTCATTACTACTGTTAATGCAAATTTATACTTTTTCATTCTCCGTTCTTCCATTCTGTGAATGAAAAAATAAAAATTCACGGACCAACATACAAACGAACAATCACTATTTATATGATGGACTTTTAAAAAACTTTTAGTACAATTCCATTTTTGACCTTTTGTCATCTTTCTTTCTTCCTCTCTCCAAAAGTCTGTAAAAGATGACTATAAAGTTCAATATATGCCTTTTAAAATCACTATTTTTTGTATACACTTTTAACTTTGACTTTTTTGAAAAAAAAATATTTTTCTGCTTTGTACATTTAAGCTTCGCCAAATTTTTTGTCAGCATTCTTTGGAAGGGGCCAAACCTTGGAAATGAAAATAGAGAGAGAAAAAGAGGGATGCTTGACAAACAATTAAAACTATAAAAAAATCGACAAATTTTTTTTTACCACAGATAAGGAGGTAGAGAGACACGTTTTTGAGAAGGAAAAGGAGTTATCATCAACATGAAAGAGAGACTCTAAATCAAAGGTAGAAAAAAAGAGAGGGGACAGGAAAGACACAACAAAAATAAAGCTTTTGCTGTTTCTTCAACAGCCCCAACTTCTTCGATACGAAGAAAGCGTATAAAAAGCAAACAAAAAAGAGAGACTCAATTACATTCTTTCTTATTTTTGTGTGAAACGTTGAAATTTTTTAAACAGCAAAAATTAGTCATGGTTTATGAATTAAAATATTTTCAAATTAATGGAAGAGCTGGAGGAATGCGGCTTTTGATGGATTATTTGAAAGTGCCATTCAAAGATGAATTTGTTGCACCCCAAGATTGGCTTAAAGTTAAACCAAGTAAGTAAATTTAAGTTTTTAGAATCCCCTTTGGGCTCTAATAATTAAAGGATTTACGTTTAAAATCCCTTTTCCATTTATGCAAATTTGCAGTTTTTTTTACACAAATGGATTGGATATATCCATTCAAATGAAGGATATATCAAAGCCATAACACCATAATTAGATCCGTTATCCATTATTTCAGCAACTCCATTTGGACAAATGCCAGTTTTGGTTATTGAAAATAATGTTCAAATTGCTCAAACCACCGCAATTTATCGTTATATCGCCGCCAAACACGGCGCCCTTGCTGAAACTCTTGAAGAACAAGCTCTTTGTGATGGCTTCGGGGAACATATCATGGATTTAAGTGCCCTTATCGGAAAATGGATCTCCGGACAAAAGATGGGATTGCCCGAGGATAAAGTTTGTTACATTTAAGTTCCGGATTTATGATATATTATTTATTTTTAGGTAAATGAAGCTCGAATTGCTGCTTTTAAATTTGTGTTGGAATCGATTGTGCCAGTTTTTACAAAACAACTTGAAAAAAATGGAAATCAATTTGTTGTTGGAAATAAGGTACATATGCAAATATTTGGATATATCAAATCCCAAAAATGATTTTTAGGTTACATGGTTAGATTTCTTGCTCGCGGATGTCACGGATGGCACTTTGGCTTTTATCAAGCCCGGACAAGAAGAAATTTTCAAAACTTTAAAAGCACATCGAGATCGAATTTTCAAACTTCCAGGTCTTGAAAAACGTCTCGAACAACGCCGACAATTTGCAGCACAATCTTAAAATGTTAAAATTAATTTATATTATTTTTATTGATTGTTTTTTTAAAGCTACAGTAATCATATAACTAAATATCTTGTAATACTGTAATAAAATTATTTATTTAAAATATTCGTTAATTTATTTAATCGTATACACTTACTAAACCAAAACATATCAAAAGAAAATTTGCATAAAAAGGTGGAAAAGACAGAAACTTAGATATTTGCTGGAATTTTTAAAAAACCCGTTACATTAATTTGCATAAGATTTAAATATTTATTTGACAGTTAAATGATGAATACTGTCATCTGGATTCTCGGGAAGATCCGGGGCAATCGAACACTGTGACACCATAATTACTGGAGGTCTTTCCATTGGAATTGCCCATCTTTGAATTTTAGCTATAAATATAATTTGCATATTTCTATGAATCAAAGAATCATTGTATACCTGTGCCATAAACTAAAAATATACAACCTCCAAGACAATTTATGACAGCTGTAAGCCCAAATACAATACTCCATTCCAGTTTTGTTCCCTAAAATTTGCATATAGGATATATCCCTTGTTTTTGTTTGAACCTGTTTAACCAAAATTCCAACAACAGCTGGAGCAAGAGAATTTGCAATTGCAATTGAAATTAGCATAAATGATGTAACCATTCCAGTGAACATTGGTGCCACGCATAAACTAGCTGTAAAAGATCCGGCAGTTGTGGCTCCAGTGGCAATGCCGTAGGCAACAAGAAGTGCCAAAGCAAGTTTATGCTCGGTGCAATCAACGTAAAAGGCAAAACAAATGAAAATTGCCGTAGCACCAAAACATGCTAAAATTTGAAGATTAACAAAACGGATTTCATATATCCGCGGATATCCTCTTCCTTACCAACAACTTGAAAAAGTCGGCAGGCAGCACTTGGACTTAAAATCTTTTTAAGTTTAAGGAAATCTGCAAATATTCCAGAGCCAATTTGAGAAACCAGTTGGAACACAAATGGTAAAGCTGTATAAAGACCATTCTAAAAATTGAACGGATTTATGAAATTCATTTTTAGTCAAATTTACTCGTTTTAAATCCAAAGCTAAAACATCCCGAAAATATGTTGGCAAATATGTCTGCATTAAAGTATTACTAAAATTAAAAGCAAATTGAGCAGCTAAAATTGCCAACACCGCCTTTGAAGTTAACATTTGCTTTAGAGGAAGCGTCTGACCAGTAACCTGAAAAAATTTGCATATTTATTAAACTTCAAAGAACTGGTATCTGACTTTTCGTTCTTTTGAAGTTTTTAAATGTTTTCCAACTTCTTCATGCAAAAATTCTTTTTCATCGGAAGACAAGAATTTGCTGTCTGTTGGGGAATCTGTTGACCAGAACATCCATGATATTGTCCATAAAATTCCCAGAAAACCTAAAATTTGCATAAATGTACAACATAATGACATCTATGAACTACCAGATAAATAAAAGATCAAAGGCCATCCGCCCAGAATGTCTAAAGTGCACAATTCAGAAGCAGTAACAATTCCAAGGGAAGTTGCAAGTTGGGTTCCAGAAAGAAAGATTGCGGATACGGTAGATCTCTCAGATGCCGGAAACCATCGAGATGCCATTGCAGATATTGTTGGATAATAGGAATTCTACAGAATGGCACTTTTAAAGATAATTAATAAATAATTAAAATGAACCTCAAAAACTCCAAAAATAATTCGAAGAACAACAAAATCATAGTAATTGTAGTAGGCGATTGCGGGAGATAACAAAGTGACGGAGGACATTCCGGCCACGGCAATTAAAGCAACAATTTTTGGACCAAAATGATCAACAAAAAATCCTGAGAACCACATAATTCCAAGATTTCCATAAAAACTGGAGGAAAATAGAATTGATTGTTTTTCAATGGACCATACAAATGTTCCCTGAAAATTTGCATATTTTGGATTACAGTACCCAGATGTGCAGATACAGTAATCAAACGAAACGAACATATTACGGTAATCCAAAAAGCTTACATGATATCCGCCTTTATTTGCAGTTTCATTTTTAACAATTTTTAGGGGTTTACATTCAGGTTCAAGTTCTTGATTAATTAGAAGTTGGGCTCGATTCGGATTTTCTTTAGCTGAAATTTCTTGAACCGCCGAAGCATTAATCATGCAAACCATTGCCACCCCGATATGGGTCCTCATTGAAACAGCGCAATAACATCCATACAGTAATAACAACGCTAAAATATTGTTATTAAAGATTGCAAAATATGAGTTATTAATCAATCAATAATTAATCAGTTCAAAAAACAAACCTATATAAATTCGTTTGGATTTAAATGAAAATAAATGTGATCCTTTTTTGGATTTCTTGAAACCTTCAGCTTCTTCTTCCATACTCTTTTTTTCAGTTTAAACTAAAAAACCTTTTTTGATGGAAAATTTTCCACTTTTAAATATACACATTTTTATCAGTTGTTATTGATTGAACACTTTGCATAAATTTTGTATTCAATTAATTTTGAATTAGTCTCATTTTTTGTTTTTATGTATTAGTTGACGTGATTCAGTGGTGTCACATTTTTTGTTGTAAAAATGCGGACAAGCTGTTAGAAATGATGGAAGTTGTTTTTTGTAATGCTTTTTGTACTATCAGAATCATCACTGCTTTGATGGCCGAATTGGTACATAAATGTTAGATCAAAAATATTTGAACTTTTGAACAACAAAAATTTAAAAAAATGTAATATCTCTCTCAATTTTCCTGTAAGTTTATCTTACTTATTTGGCTATGAAAATCGTTAATATGTATAATTGAGGAACTTGCAACTTTTAAAAATACGTTTCATGGTTACGATGAATCTAACAAAGATTTTTTATCGTTCTTCTCAAAACATTCAAACTGCTGATTCTGAAGTAACACTTTTTGAAGCCCAAATTTTTAATTAAATTTATTTTTCTGTTTTGTTATGTGTGATTTTGAAGGTTAATAAATTCAATACCATACTGTAATGTTAAGTCAATGCTAAATGTAAAAATAAAAAATTAATCATTTTTCTATTATTGCTAATTCCAGAAAGAAACAGTTTTTTAAAACTGATTCCAAAAAAACACTGACGTAAAAGAATAAAAGTTTTTGCAAAAAATTTTTGCTCCTTCTTTTGATATTTTATTGTATTTTTTGAAGGCAAAATGTTATTTATTTTTTAAAAAAATTCCAGAAAAGCATGTGATTCTTATTTGCTTTGTTTTAAAAGTCAAGTTTCTTAAGCAATTACAAAAATGATTCAGAATTGGCAAAGGTTTTTGCTTCATTTGGAATGATATAAAAAAAGAAGAAAGAGATGATGTTTTCAGAAGCCCTAAAAAGTTTGCTTTTTGCACGTTTTTCTCCATAAATAAATTTGTTGAATTTCTGAAACCAAGGTTACGGTAAATATATCTATCGATAGAATCCAATATAGTTTTCCATGATTTTGCCGTGGCATTTTAATTTGTTAGACAAATTAAAGAATAAAATAAACGTTTTAAATTTTTAGATGTTTTACATCTCAATTCTGATTGGGTTTGGAATCCTTTTTTCCCTGTCATCAGGGATAACAGAATTATCCCCACAGGACAAATGTATGGCAATAATTGGAAAAGAAGTTAAAGGTTCAGCAGTTAAAAAAACCCTTGGAAGTATTGTTGGAATTGGATGGAATGATATCACCAATGAAGAAACCCTTCCGATCCTTGCAGCAACATATGATACTTGTCAAAGAACCCCCGATGGAGATTTTCTAATTCCTGATGGTGTTCTTGTACTTCCAATTAAAGAACAACATGTTGATGGATCATCTGAAAGATATGACAGCTTCAGCGACTTCAAATCTTCAAATAGCAAAGGCTTTAGTGTAAGTGGAGGTGGTGAATTTGATGGATTTGGGATATCTGGATCAATGAGTTATGAAACAAAAACTGGAAAAGAGCATATGCAAAAATATTCAAGGACAGGATTTTCTAAAAAGCTTGAATATCATGCTTTCACTTTAACGGCAACAGAAAATGGCGGATTGGATAAATTTTTTATTGATCGATTGATAAAGGTTGCGGATAAAATAAGTGGTGGAAATAAATTATTGGCCCAACATGAAGCTGAAACGATTATTCGAGATTACGGTACCCATGTTATTAATCAAGCTTTGGTTGGGGCAAAAGCTATTCGGTTTGGGTTTACAGTGGCTAGAAGTCAAAAAGATAAAACCGATTTTGAAGAGAAGATGAATGCAGGTTTTGACGCGAAATTCGGGACGGTTGGAAATGCAGGTGTTAAATTTTCAACAGAATCAACTCAATCAACTGAAACTGGGTCTTCAATTTTCAGAAGTCAAATAATTGATATAATCAGAGGAGAAGTCAGTACAAAAGGTGATCCAAATGATATTGTAAGTTTTTAAAAAGGCATTAAAATTTTAAGAAGAGTAAAAAATTTAGAAGACCTCAGCCATTGTTAATGATGTAGTTGGTTTAAAAAGAAGTGGGATCGAAATTTATTCTCTTATTCATGCAGGCGTTTTGGAACATCATAATGCTACCACAATTGAAATCGTTCGAGAACTGATTCGTAATGCAACACGAGAACATTATGAACGAAACACCATTCCCGGATGTACAGATCCAACAAAATTAAATTATTTTTATAAGGTTTGTTCTTTTCCATCTTGCAAACGCTGACTGTTTCTAAAGGTTGTGTGACGTAACTTATGCCCATTGACAAACAGAATTCAATGTTTTTTCGATTTATTTTTTTCTGCTTAAAAATTAAACTTAAAATATTCAAAAACGTATATAAAATTAAAGATATAGAAATAAATAATTTTTCCATGGTCATATACAACATATAAACTATATACTAAATTTTAATTATTACTTCAAAAGTTTTTAGGCAAATGTTGATGACGGTACATGTAAAGGTTTCAAACCTGTAAAATTATATCAAACAACGATTGCGGCTTTAACAGCAATTTCAGAATTTCGTTTACCTTTTTATTTTAGAGGTTATGCTACTGAATACGTAAAACGTTACGGTAATGGACGAAATATGCCAACTTCTGGAGGAATGTTTCAAAAATGTGAATATGTTAGATCTTCTTCAAAAATTAACAAAAACTTGAAAGCTGGAAATCATTGTGATAAATATAATCATGCAAATCCGTTTACGAATAATTATTCCTGTCCTGGAGGATTTAATGAAATAGATGCTGGAAAATTTTATGCAACATTCAAAGATCGTGTTGACATTGCAAAAGATGAAATTTGTAATTCTACAGTAAGATTTTTTCTTATTGGTTTGATTTTTTTTATAAAAAAACATTTGTAGGAATGTGCAAAAAGCTACCCAATTACTGATAAATTGTTGATAACATCTCGATGGTGTAAGGTCATGTCACATAGTGAAAAAATTTTAAGCCTAATACAACCCATATCATCATCATTAAATAACGAAGTGTCTTATGTTGATCAAGGAAACCTTATAACAAAATATATGAAATTTGATTTTGTTAAGGGTCCCTATGGACGACCTAAATTAGTTCTTACCCCATGGCCTGCACCTCGAAGATTATCGAATCTGCGTTCATTTCATCTTGAATCTCTTGAATACCTCAAAAAGATAATGGCATGGATAGATTCCAGGAATTTCAAACCTCAAACTGGAATGTTTTTTGGTGGAATATTTGAAAATCATAATGTTTTTTCTGAAAATGGAAGATGTGAAGTTGGATTTCAGGAATATCCATTTTTTCATAATTTAAAAATCTGCTTAGCAACGCAAAAAAGACAAAGTTTTTTAAAAAGTGTTGAATTTGGTGGTATGATTAGCTGTCATGATGAAAATCAAGCATGCCCCCAAGGCTTCAGCAAATATTTGGCAACAAAAATTGATGGTTGTGCATATTATTACTGTGCAACAGTAGTTCTAGGAAAGTCATTCACAACTTTACCAGAAGCCCATAAACCACCATATATCGATCGAAAATTGGCAGAATCAAACACACGTTTTAGCCATCAACTTGAAGATGATGAAAATTAAAAGAAATGAATTGTTAACCAAAAATGGTGGGGATAAAACTTGAGAATTTTGTTTTTTTTGTGTTAGCTTCCCTTGTTAAATTCATGTATCTTTTATGTTTCTTTATAATTAGTAATACAATAATAAAAATGATAATTTAAATTTGAAATTCAAAACAAAAGATTTGGCAGACTAAAATCGAATATCTGAAATGCGAACATCGTTGATAAGCTCATTTCCATTTGAAACAAAATTAAACAAATTTGTTACTGTAGAAGCCGCTTAAAAACAAATTTAAAGATAACACATTTACAGATTTTTCATCATCTAACAAAGCAATAAAATTATAATACCCCGTAATTATTTAAAAATTTATTTTTTGATTTTGTTGAAAAAATGATTGTTGACCAATATTTCAAAATTAGTTTCTTTCAACAACTTCTAGCATTTGACATTCTCGTCATAAATTTTTATTTTCTTGTTTTTAATAAAGATTTCCCCCCAGGTGTTTAAAGTCATTGCCAAAGAAAAGCAAATTTTATTTAAATTAATAATTTTCAATGAACAAAGTTCATTTATTTCAAAAAAAACTTTTAATTCATACTTATAATTTCTTTGGGTAAAATTACATGCTTGGTTTTTAAAAAATGATAAATTAGCCATTGAAACTTGTGCTTTTATTTCACCATTCATTCATTTTTGGGAGTAATAATTTTGGATTGCGCATTCTTTTTAAATATATATAAATGCCGGGGTTCATTTTTTTACTGCTGCTTCCGCTTTTTACAACATAAAAAATAAATACAACACATTTAAAATTCATAATTATAGTAGCTTGAAATTATTATTATTACTTTTTTGCATTACTAATGTATTTTTTGGCACTTGAAATTTGAAAATTATTAGTAATAACAAAATAGTTTTATAAAAACATTTTTTATTAATATCATATTTACAATATTTTTAACAACTTTACCAGATTTCTACAATTTACCAAATTACAGTAATAATGTCAACATCTCCAAAAATTACAGAACCAAATTATTTAATTGTAAGATTCTATTTTCATTATTCCTACTGTACATTAATAATTTCATGGATTTTTGCCCCAATTTTATTTTACATAATTTTAACACAATCCAAAAAACTTGGAAATTTTAAATGGTTCATTTTGAATCATTCATTTTGGTGTTTAATTCATTCAACTTTTTGTGCCCTTGTTAAACCGATTATTTTAACCCCTGCGGCAGCGGGATATCAAATTGGAATCTTCTCAAATATATTTGGATATCAAAGTAGTACGGTATTTGCTGCAATTAATCTTGGACTTTCTTGTAATTGTGTTGTTGGAGTTTGTGCTACTGTAGGTTCCAGGTATTTATTGATTTTTACAAATGGAATTTTTCAATGGTTTAATCTTAAAATTGCTTTGATTTTTGCAATATTTGTACATTTACTTTGTTATTTTTTGATTGGATTTGTATTTTATCCCCTGATATTTTTGGATCAAAGCTTAATGCTTCAATGGGGAAGAGATTACGATATCGGATTAGAAAAATATTTCAAAGAACCAACATTTTTTATGATTCCACATTCCTATCATGATATTGCAGATATTTTAACTTTAATTTTCTTTGCTGTTACTCATATTTGTGGGGGTGGAATTTTTGGATTTTTTGCATATCATATTTTTACACAAAAATCATCACAAGTTTTAACGAATCAACTTCAACGATCCCTGATTATCAGTTCCATGCTTCAAATGGGTCTAACCTCGGCATTCCTTTTTTCTCCTTTTATGTTCTTCTTTTTTGTTATTCGTTTTGATATTCCTGATACTTCAACTTTAATGACGATTTTTCTTTGTATTGGAAGTACCCATTGTTTAATTGAATTTATTGTTACATTGTATTTTATTTCTCCTTATCGATCTTTTATTTCTCGGCATCTTCGAGATCCTCGTGTTTCATTTAGTAATGTTTCATTAATTTCTCCAAGCTTTTAAAAATTTATAATAAAAACCTAGTTTTATCACAACTCAATAAAACAAAATATAAATGTAACGTTCATTAAAGGGAGCGTACCAGATAGAATAAGTTTTATTTTTTTAACACACGTCCTCCCACCCCGAAAGCTCTCTACTAATCGAGTAAAATTTTGAAAAAAAAATTTTTTTTACTCGATTAGTAGAGAGCTTTCGGGGTGGGAGGACGTGTGTTGAAAAAATAAAACTTATTCTATCTGGTACGCTCCCTTTAAAGAACAAAGATAAAGAAAAAAAAATTAAGCAACTTCATTGACGGCTCATTGGAAGGATGGAACGGTAAGTTGATGGACCTATAAAATATAAAACATTACAGAATATGAATTTATTCGGAAAGTAAACTTGCATTCATCAGAGTCTGAACCATCATCATTTTTATTAATCCGTTTTGGAGGCAAAAATTTTTCTTCTTCAACAGTTGAAAAATCACTATCATATTCACCAATAATACTTGCATCAGATTTTGCTTCACCATAATCCGTATATTCTGGGGATGCTGATTTATAATATGGTGGAGGGATCGACCCTAAAAAATAATGTATATATAAATATTACATATTAATAAATTACTTACGATCACAAATTTTTACTTCATCATTATTATTTTTTGGAGATCGATTAACAGGAGTACTGTGATTGAGTTCAGCATTGCTGTGAAAATCTTCAGAAGCCAAATCATGAATAATAGAACCTAAAACATGTCAAAGTATGTAGGTTGAAATGTATATATAACTATAAAAAGGATTACCATGACGATCATTTGCAACAAATGAATTATCTGCCAAAAGGGCCATTGATCGTTGAGGTAAAATACGATTTGAACTTGGTGTGGCACGTCTAACATTCTCTTTTTGCAACGGAATTTGAAGCTGGAGATTGTCGAAGGAAGTATCAGGTAAAATTCTTCTTCGTAAAGATGAACGAAGTAAAATACGATTTGTACTTGGTGCAGCAAATACGATATTTTCTTTTGCAACTGAATTTGAAGTTGGAGGTGCTTGAACAGATGAAGCAGCAGGTAAAATTGTTCTTCGAGCTGGAACAGGACGAGCTTGTTGATGAGGTGCAGCAGGTGGTAACATTGTTGTGGAAGAAATTTCAGGAATTCTCTTTGGTGGTGCCGTCATTGCTGGAGATGATAATCGAAGCGAAGTTGAATGTTGTGAATTTTGTGAAGATGCAGCAGCACGTAAACGTTGATTTTCAGTTTGCAAAGATTCAATAAGTTTTTGTTGTTTTTGGATCTCAGGTCGCAGAGATTGATTAATTCTTTGTTCCTTTTCATATTCGTCTTTGTACTTTAAAGCTTGAACAAGTTCTTGATGAACAGTTTGAAGTTCTCGACCAGCTTTGGCGGCATAGATTCGAGCATTGGTATATGCATTTTGTGTTTGACGATGTCGTTCAACCAAATCTGTATTTGTCATTTGTAGTTTTTCATTTTCTTCATATAAAGCTTGCAATTGAAATTGATTTTCATCATTGCCATAATATTGATTATTCATTATCTCTCTAAAAAAGTAATACTAATAAATAGTTTGGTAAAAGATAATTTTAAAAAACAGATAAACGAAAAAACGAAACAGAAAATTAAACAAAAAGAAAAAAGAAAATTTGCAACACATTAATTAGTAAGTAATATTCGTGGTAAAACAGTGTTAAACAGTACACGTCAAGAAATTTTTGACCTCACAGAAATTGTTCGAAAAAAATGCAATCAATTGCTTCAAGAATTAATTTTTTTAGTTTGTGCATGGAAGTGAACTTTTTAAAGTTAGTTAAAACTTTAACTCCAAAATATAAAACAGAATTTGTTAACATTAAAAAATTGAGCATAATCAAGGCAGTGCAGAAAAGTATTAAAGTCTATCCTCTATCAAATATGCAAATATGCAAATGAAAAAGATTTTTAAAACATAATCAATATTTTTTGTTACATCAGGCAGCGGCAGCGGGGTTGAACAAGGATTTTTAGGTTTGCTTCATGTACAAAAAAGAGCGAGATCAAACTTTACAAATTTATATTTGCATTTTCACTTTTTTTTGTTCGTTGTGTTTTTTCCAGGGTCTAATATTTTTTATTTTTGAATCAAAAAAACGGCGAACTATATTTTTTGAAGGAAAAAAATGGAAAAAATGAAATCCAAAAAAGTTTCCAATATGTTTTCAATACATTCAAGAAGGCTTATAATTGGTAAGGATTTCTACCGTATCCAATTTTGTCAGTGATGGCCAGCATACTGTAGTATACTATAAACTATAAAGATCAGATATCGGATTAATGAGATTTGATATATGTTTTTGTTTTAAGGATTTCTATTGATGGCAGTAATCTATTGTTCAATATCAATGAGATCTCATATTGGGGTGGCTATTGTCTGTATGGTAAATGCCACGGCCGTTCATGAAATGGCAGAACAAAAAGTGCCAAAATTGGCGACGCTAATTCCAGTCACAGAAACTCCAATTCCAGCACAATGTTCTCGACAATCCTTGAATCAAAGTGGAATTGTTGAAAGTGGATATAAGGTTTTGTTTTTGGATTTTATATTTTATATATCCCTAAATATCCATATCAAAGGGATATATGTAATCCAAGATGTCCATATTTTTAGGGAACTTTTTTATGGTCTACTGAAATGCAATCTTTGATTATTTCGGCCGGATTTTATGGAAATTTTTTGATTATCTGGTTTACCGGATATTTTTGTGATGTTTATGGCCCAAAAGTTGTTGCTTTAATTGGAGTTTTTGGAATGTCAGTCGCAACAATTTTAAGTCCGACAATTGCAGCTTGGAATTATTACGTCTTTTTTGGTTTGAGAATGATGTTTGGAATTTTTGAAGTAAAATTATTTTTAAAATTATTGTTTTTTACAGTAATTGTTTAGAGTCCAGCATTGCCATCAATGTCGGCAATGGCAGCAAGATGGTTTCCACCATCTGAGCGATCAACAATCGCGGCAATCATAACTTCAGGGAATCAGTTGGCGGCATCTTTGGGAGTTGTAATTGCAACAAATCTTTGCTCTTTACATTTTTTGGATGGTTGGCCGCTGATCTTTTATCTTGCTGGTAAGGAGTTTGAAAGGATACTGTAATGCACAAAAATGGCATTTGCCAAAATTGAAAATTCTTTGAATAATCACATTTTAACTTTAACATCGGATTTGATATATCCATTATCTGTGTTTTAGCTTTAATCGGATTTACATGGTGTATTTTATGGGGATATCTTGCAACTGATAATCCATCAGATAGTAAATTCTTAAGTCAAGAAGAAAAGGATTATCTTTTTGAAGAAAATGGACGGAATCATCAATCTTCAGCCGATCGAAAATTATCCGGACATAAAATGCCATTAAAAGCAATGATATTTTCAAAGGCCACTTTTGCCGTTGTCGCGGCACAATTTTCATTTAATTTTACAAATACAATGATGCAATCATATCTTCCATCATATTCTCGGGATGTCTTGGTCCTGGATTTAAAAGAGGTAAGGAAGAGAATTTGTGGTTATTTTAGTTTTTATTAGTCATCGCTTATGTCATTAATTAATGACTTTACTACAGCTGCAGGTCAAAAATATGTATTGTTTCTTGTAGAACTTTTGTGTATTTTTAATCAAACAAAAAGCTTATCAGTTACGTCGTTGAAGAAGAAAAACAACGCATGCTTGCTTCCAACGCATAAAAATTAGTGCAGAAAAAACCCCATCAATGATGATTCACTTTTGGAAGGGTTTTTTTGCGTCAGCTAAAACAACTGATAAGTCAAAATAATATCGTCTAAGCGTCTAGATAATTTTATTGTTTCAAGAAATTTTTTAAAAATTATACACATATTAAATTTTTAATGTTTTTAAAATTCGATTTTCGTGTAAGATTTGGAAATTGTTCATATTTGTTTTACAAAAAATTCATTAAGGTTACAAAAAGATTGCTAAAAATTTTCCCTACAAATGGAGTACACTTCTGAAGAGCAGAATTCATTTGATACTCCTAAATTGATATCATCTGTGATGCCACAAAAATTATCTGGAAAACGTTCATATCCACAAAATGATGAAACTTTTGCATCTGTAAGTTCATTTTTAAAGGAGGTGTTTCATTTGTTGCTTTTGTGATTTCGCTGGACTGAAAGAAAATTAAAAAATCAGGAACTCTAGTGTTAAAAAAGTCGAAAAAAAGCGAAAGTTCCTGATTTTCAAAAACTTTCAGCTCCACCGCGAACTTTCTTGCGAAATCAAAAAAGCAGCGAATGAAACACGTCATTTAAAAGAAATTTTTAAAATACTTATCAAATTTGGATATATAATTTTTCATTTCACTTTCATTTTTAAGGAATTTGATCTAAGTGGAAAATGTGGTGAATTCAAAAAATTGATTGCAAAAATAGAGGAACCGAGACATTTTGTTTATGCTCTTGTGTATTTAAAAGATGACGGTCAAACATTTGATCATATTTTTTATATTGGAGAAACAAATTCTCTTGATGACCGTTTAAACGAAAAAAAATAAAAAAGGTGACAGAAATTCAAGAAAAGGGAAATATTTTCAAAAGAAGGATATGCATCACCGAATTCAAATGATTGAATTATACTGTGGCACAATGGGAATTTGCAAAGTTCTTGAAAAATTATTAATTCAGCATAAAAATGAACTTGGTTTAAATTTAACAAATGATTTACAAGAAAAAGATAATTGGAATTTTCTTAGTGAAATTGATATTGTAAAGGCTTTACAAGAATTGATTAGTTATGGGATAGAAAAAATATACAGGGTGGGCCAAAAAAAAGTGGAATTTCGTTTTTAAACAAAGGCAAGGGGACTTGAATAACTTGTGTTAGGTGGAATTAATACTTGGTGGGGAAGCGCATTTGACCCTACAGTATGACCTCTGGAAAGTTTTCGCTTCGAGAGATCCGTAGATTCAAAGTTTTGAAAAGTACGTTTTTCGACCTTTTCGTAGAACAAAGTTCCTGGGAGAACCAGAGGGGCTGGAGAAAAGGTGATGGTAGATTCGGATAGCCCATATGTTAGACTCGTTGACGCAACAAAGTTTTGGTGTTCAAATCTTATGTCCGGGGTTTAATCGCTTCGAGAAAAAAGTGATTTCCGATTTTTTCATTTTTTGGTCGACTTTGACGAATCGCCCTAATTTTTTCAGAAGGAGTTGGGGGCTCATATTTGTTGCCAACAAACTTCAGCTTGTTTTGGGTTGATTCCATACCAAAATATTGAAATCTAGAAAACTGACCTTTTTTCGATACACCAAAATGCATAAAAATGGCTGCTTGTAGTAGTATACTAATAAATTGCAAGTAACTATGCTAATACGAAATTTTTTAAATGCTTTGTTTTGCTATATATCAATGAAAATAGACCAGAAAAATACTTTGAAATACAATTTAAGCGTTTATAACCAATTAAGATACTTTAACATTGAATAGAATTACGGTATATACTATATATACTTACTAACATACGAAAATTATGGCTGCTTAAAAGGTCAGTTTTCTAGATTTCAATATTTTGGTATGGAATCAACCCAAAACAAGCTGAAGTTTGTTGGCAACAAATATGAGCCCCCAACTCCTTCTGAAAAAATTAGGGCGATTCGTCAAAGTCGACCAAAAAATGAAAAAATCGGAAATCACTTTTTTCTCGAAGCGATTAAACCCCGGACATAAGATTTGAACACCAAAACTTTGTTGCGTCAACGAGTCTAACATATGGGCTATCCGAATCTACCATCACCTTTTCTCCAGCCCCTCTGGTTCTCCCAGGAACTTTGTTCTACGAAAAGGTCGAAAAACGTACTTTTCAAAACTTTGAATCTACGGATCTCTCGAAGCGAAAACTTTCCAGAGGTCATACTGTAGGGTCAAATGCGCTTCCCCACCAAGTATTAATTCCACCTAACACAAGTTATTCAAGTCCCCTTGCCTTTGTTTAAAAACGAAATTCCACTTTTTTTTGGCCCACCCTGTAGGAAAGAATGCAGATAAGGTGAAGCCATCTGTTAAAGCATATGAAGGCGCCAAAAGAAGAAAAAAGAAACATGTTATCAAAAGACTCCTTGAAGACATGGTAAATAAAATAATATTGAAAAGTAAAATAAGATAAAACTTTATAGGTGTCAATGTATATGGTATGTTTGGATTCAAATGAAAACAATCAACAAACAAATTTGAATATATTCAAATTCAAGTTGTCAGAAGATACTCGTATTTCAAATATTGAAAATCTAAAAAAACCAAATTTAATTTATAATGGAAGCACCCTTATAGTTGATTCTAATTCCCTTCTGAATTACGATACTTTACCCGGAACATTTTATAGAATGTATGAAAATGACGTAATTCAATTGTTTAAAGATGAGAAAAGCGCAATGTCATTTATGTCAAGAATCAGTGGAATTTCAAATGAGATAAAATGTATCCAATGTCAAGGTGCATTAAAACTTCAAAAACGACAGTCTGTCAATGGCTACCGTGTAAGATTATTTATTGAAAAATGAAATAACTATCTTTATTAATTTTTAGTGGATATGCCAAGCCCTTGGAAAAACTTGCACAAGTGCACCAATTGTAAATCAATCATTTTTTAACAAACGCGGTCTTTCAATTTGTGTATTGCTAAAGTTAATTTACTATTTATCAAAGAATTTATCTGATGACGAAATTATTGAGCGCGTAGAAAACAATCATAAAATCCAAAATTATAATATGGCAAATGCTGTTCTCCAATTTATCAGAATATATATTGTTGATAAAGAACTTCAAAAACTTTCAACGGATGAATCTCTATCGCCGGAAAGTTTGCGTCAAAAGTTTTTTGATAACTCCGAAATTGATCATTTTGGAATTGTACTGTATTGGATAATAATATTTCAAAAACGTCAAAATGATGCTGAAATTCCAACAAATTTAATTGATGAAGAAACCGCTGGCGAATCACAAAGTGATTCTGAAACGCATGAAATTCAAGGAATGCAAGATGCAGGAAAAATCACAAGCAGAAACTTTGATAAAGCTGAAATAAGTTCACCATTATACAGTAATCAAAATCCTCAACAAAATCAACATAACTCAATTCATCAAATTTCTTTGTCGCAAAATTCTGTGGTTTCGCCTAATCAACAACCACACCAACAAAATTCTAATCAAATTTTTCCCACATATCATCATAATGTACCACGACCTTTTCCGCAAATTATTCCATTTCGAAACCTTTATCACCCGTATCATAATTCAATGCAAGCCCCGAATCTCCGTGGATATCACCATCGATTCCGCCCTGAATATTTCCGTCCACAATTTATTCCAATTCCACCAACACAAATTGTTCAACAATTTCAAGGATATGAATTCAATTCATTAATGCCAAATTATCTGAATCAGCCACATCACTACCCTCAACAGTAACACTTTCAGTTTTTGCTCTATCTTTTCTATTTGTAAACGTTTTTTGAATATTTGCATAAAGTTGTTATATTTTTTAAAAATTGGATCCACTAATTATTTTTTTAATTGTTGATTGCATTTAAAAATTAGTTAAAGCATAAAATTTATTAAATCCCTTTTATTTGTGCCTACAGTAATCTTATTTTATTTTAGAACGGCATTTTCACAGCTTTGCCATTCTTCATCCAATTAATAAGTAAAATTTCGATGGGAATTTTCGCAGATTTTTTAAAGCGAAAACAAATTCTTTCTCCAACAACTTCATGCAAAATTTTTCAATCTTTAGGTAATACACCTACCGTAATCCTACCATATCCCGGATAATTAATAATAATTTTAAGCTTCATTTGGATGTGGCATAATTTATGCCACAATGGCACTTTATGTTGATTGTACAAAAACAACTGAAGCTTTAGTACTTTTGGGATTCTTTGGATTCTTTCTTGGAGGTGCCATTCCAGGTTCATTTACAGCAAGTTTATCGATTGCCCCGATGTATGCTGGAATGATTGCATCATTCACATTAATCGCTGGAGCATTTGGAAATATTTTAGCTCCTGCCGTGGTTGGATTTTTTGTTGAAAAGGTTTTTGGCACTTTTTGGGAAGAAAAGATAAAGATTAAAGGTTAATTTTTTAAGGGAACAAGATTTGAATGGGGAATCGTTTTTGGCATTGCCGTTGCTGTTAATTTTTGTGGCGGAATCGCATTCTTGATTTTTGGCACAGGTAAGGATTTTTAGTTACTTTGGCATTATCCCTGAATTTGTTAAATGCTCAAAAAAATGCCGTCTTTGATGTATTATGCAAATTTTGAATTTAACAAATTTCAGCCAAAATTCAATCCTGGGCAATCCCGACAACCCCTTCCAAATCTGAACTTCCTGATCCAGATTTTGTTCCAGAAATTATTGAAGATGGGGCACACAATGTTAAAATTGTTGAAACAACTTTACACAAATTTTGAAAGAATTTTTAATTCTCTCTTCAGAAAAGAGAAGTGACTTTCAAATTTTTCATTGTTTCAAAAATGCAAAAAATACGGGTATTTCAAAAAAATTAGCGGAATAGATTTTTATTTTAGTCATTTTCATTAATTTTAAAATTTATGGTTCCTATTAATGATGTTATGTCTTTAAATTGTAATCTAAAAATAAAATCTATTATTGTAGGAAACATGCTGATGAAATCAAAGGCAAATTTAATTTATTCATAAAAGTAACCGAATCAACATCAAATAAAAAAAATAAAATTGTTTTTCAACGTTTTTTCGGAACAATTAAATGTCCAGTTTCTGGATCTAAAAACCATTTAGCAAAATCATTTGGGGATTGGCAATGTCTTTTGAATGCCCCATATTTTGCAAATAATGCCGCAGGGGCTCGGGAATTATAATTACAAACTACTCGAGGACATATTTCTTCAGGAAAAGTATCGTAAATCAAAGAACGAAGCTCTTCAAAAAAAATCTTATTCAATTCCAAGTCTTTCAAATTAATTACCAAAAAAGAATTGGGTCCAACATTTCTCTAAAAGTTGAAGCAAATTATGAAAAGAGATCTTTAAAAAAGTAGCAGGGATATTTTTACCTTAAAAAATTCATTGACTTCAAAGGGATCAATAATTCCTTCAATTTTTGATAATGTAACATGTTCAAATTTAACTTTTCGATCATTTAACAGTAAATTTTTGAAAGAATTTTCTGTAACATGAAAATCCATTAACCTGAAAATGACAGTTATAAATAAATTTCTAACATAAAACCTGTTTTTTCTGTTTTACTGGGTTTGATTTTTTGAAACATTAATTTTTATCAACAAAAAACTGTTTAAATCCAGCAAAATAACTTTCTTTCTTTTATTTGCTGCTATTTTCGATTTGGCAAGAACGTTCGCGAAGCCGAAAGTTATTGAAAATCAAGGACTTTCGTTTTTTTTTTCTTAAAAAAGTTAGAAAAAAGCGAAAGTCCCTGATTTTCAATAACTTTCATCTTCGAGAACTTTCATGCGAATTCGAAAAAAACAGCAAATGATACATCTTCTTTAAATTTTGCTTACCCGATTGTTGAAGCATTTGGAACCAAATTAAGAATTTCATCCATTGCTAAAAAAAATTCTGAATCTTTTGAATAATAAATTTTTGAGTCATACATATCAAAATGGTCGATGGTGTCATACATATTTAAAATTTTGAATTCATCTACCGTAACATTACATTCACTAAGCATTAATTCAGTTATTTGACTTCGATTAATTTTTGAAACAACAAAAGAAAAATTTGAAATTGTGTCAAATGAAGCAGCAGAAGTTACCCACAAATTTTCAGGGATCATTTTAGCAACTTTAGCATTATTATTTGGGGCATAAATTGCAGTTTTATACTTGGATTCCGTAATGAATAATTTTTTGTAGAATGGACTTATTACAAAATGTTCAACAACATTAAAACAAAGTTTTGCATAAAAATATTTGCAAGTTTTATAAAGTCTCTTTAAAAGTTTCGGTTTTACTTTTTCCATCAAATATTTTAGTGTTGTAGAAGGAAAAGAAAAATATTGAGGCATCGCAGATTGGAATGTTGGATTCATTCTAGAAAATATAATGATACAAAATATATAATTTTTTGGAACAATTTCAAGCCAAATTTTGGTAACTGAAAGGAAAAAAACGATAAAAATGAAACTTGTGGTCCAAAAATACTACTAAAAATGAGTTCCAAAATTTTTATATCAATGAATTAATTGAAAAAGGGTATTTTCTCATTTAAACTGAAGAACTTTTACTTCGTCCATGAATCATGGACCACGATAAATAATTCCAAGAGGTCATTCTTTTAATCATAACTCTCAAACCACTTAAGTGGCCACTTATATGAATATAAAATAAAGTTATTTTGTTTCTTTAACAATCATGATGGCAGGGAAAAGGCAGTGGTATGAGAGAATTCATTTTTCTTCTTTTTTATAAAAATACGACCTTCGAAACTTTAAAACAAAATTCAGATATTGATTTCTACAAGGAGATTTATCGCACTGAATGATCATTGTGGTCGTCCAGATGAGTTATAGTCGGATTTTGTTATGACTTTGTAGTTGGGATGATTGATGTCAGTTTTGTAAAAAGCATATCCATCCATGAAAGCGAATATAACAATACAGCCACCACAGTAATCCGAAAATATGTACTGTAGCGGGCATATTATGGTGACATACTGTAACAATTGTAAGAAAGTTTCATTAATAAAACTTATTTAACCACAATAAAAAAATTTTTGAATAAATTTTTAAATTCTTTCTTTAAAAAGAGACCGGACTTTTAAATTTCACATTGTTTCAAAAATACAAAAAAACAAATAAAATAGATTTTTATTTTAGTCATTATTATTGGGTTATTATTAATGACGATGTTATATATCTTAAAAGCAATCTAAAAATAAAAAATATTATAGAAAATATGCTTCTGCCAAAACAGGATAATACTCGGCATCTGGAGGTTTTGCCATGGCACAAAGCTGTAATTCTAAAAATATCATTTGTCACAGTAATCCTTAATCATAATGCTTACTTTTAGGAGTAAAATTTCCCAATTTTGTTTTATAATTTAACAAAAAATCCCATTTATGCATCAATTCTGGATGTGAATGTCTCAGTTCTGCCAAAGTCATGTGTGGTTTATATCGATATTTAGAAAGAGGGGTAAAACCAAAGGATTTAAAAATTTCATTTGTTTTTCCTAAGAAAAGTATTAAAACGAGTGATAAAATTAAGATGGATATTACTTTGATATTTTGTTAATAAATTTTTAGAGCCCATTGTTGTTCGAGAAACTAACACGACATCATTGAAAGCTTCAATGCCTCGAAGGGTAATATTTAATGGACCAAAATGGGCTGAAGACATTGTTGCAGCAAATTCTAATGCGGTTTTTGCTCTAAAAATTATTTAATTTGATTTTTTTAAATCGCACAATTTCAGTTAATTTAAATAATCGTACTTTGGAAGATCCTCTCGTTCAAGATAAAAAACATCAAAGGTAATATGCAAAGCTGATAATTTTTGAAATGTTGAATTAAATCTTGGATCTTCAGCTACCAATTTTTGTTGGAGTTGTTTCACATTTTCAGTTACCTAAAAACGACAACTTGAACATCATTACAGTAACCACACACATACAGTATCATCTTCAACATGAACAGTAATAAAAACATTTGGGGATCCAACTTTTTTATGATTATTACATGAAAGATGCGGCTTAAACGTCAATACTGTTGTCGTTGTGGAAATTAATAAAATCCATAATGTAAAAAATGAATTCATTGATTGATTAAAAAATATAACAGTTACAAAATCTATAGATTCATATACGTATTTTTTACAACAATGTCAAAACTGAAACAATCTTTCTCTAAGAGAAGAGTCAAAAAGGTTGTAAAAAATTGTTTATGTGATGTTTTTGGCATTTTTGCAATACCATTCGTTTTTTGTTTTTGTTATGCAAAGTGGCCATTAATAATGATAGGGGTTTAAATTTCCTTCTTATTTTTAATGTCAAAAGAAAAAGAGGAAAAAAGAATTATAATTGAGGAAGCACGAAAAATACATGTGTTTGGTGATCATTGATTGGATTCAAGGTCAAAACCATCAGACAATATTAAATGGTTTATTGCAAAACTATTTTGCAAACTTTAAAACTGCAAAATAATTTTATATTAAATAATTTTACAGGTTGAAATCTAATTTTTATCGCATTCAATTTCAAAAAACTTTTAAATTAAAATTATATTGAATTTCAGGTTTACAAAAAAGAAAGTAAAAAAAAGATAAGAGTTAGGGTAACGGTATATTTCTTGAATTTCAAAGCTAAAAATATAAAATTTCAAATGATTAAAACAGATATTTTTAGCTTACATTTTGTAATAACAACTAAAATGTTCCATTAGTTTTTTTGTTGTTTTAATTAATTAATAAAATGTGTAGGTTTTTTTGCTAATGACTAATTACAATTACAAAATTTCACAAAAATCTTTGATAAGCAATGATTAAACCAAACATGTTGAAAAAAAGAACATTCATCAAATTTTTTGAACCTCAACAATTATTATTTTTTTTGATTGATGGTTTTTTGACGTCACTATGGTATTTTTCCGAGAAAAATCCGTCATACACTAAGAAGACATTTTCGTGTCGAAACATTTTAATGCGTTTTTTTCTGTATTTTTTTCAAGCTTGTTTATTATTTTGGCTATTCTTAACTATTTAAAATAAGAATAATGCTTTTTAAATGATAAAAATTGGTCTAGTAGTTGCTGAGATCTGCAAAAATCGAAAAAAACAGAAATTTTTTGTTGTAGAAAAAAATTCATCAAAATGTTTCAACGCGAAAATATCTTCTTAGTGTATGACGGATTTTTCTCGGAAAAAGAAGAAAAAATTCCATAGTGACGTCATTTCTTCTTCTTTTTTTGAGGTCTTTTTCCTCATTCTTGTCAAAAAGGAAGAATGTCATCTCAAAAATTTGAGACTCAAATGACTCAAAAAGAAAGAGAGAACACCTAAAAAATCAACAACGGCAAAAAAAGAATTAAACTTCTTTGATAAAAGCAAGGGACAAACATTGTCATAGCAATGCTGAAAATAAGAAAAGCTTTCATTTCAAAATTTGTCACTGAAAACAAATTTTCAGTCTCAAAATGAAATGAAAAAAAGTATTTATTTAAGCAGCTGATTATTTGTTTTTTGTTTTAAACTTGTTTCGTTTTATCAAACTTTGAAAAAAATGTTTAAACTTGTTATTCCTTTTATTTGTTTTATTTCGATGCTGGTTACCATAAATGCCATTGAATGTGGAAGTGGTTATCATTTTTTTGAAGGAACAAAAGCTTGTTATGGACGATCTTTTCGATACATTGGACATTGGAAAGATGCCGAAGAAAATTGCCAAAAAGAAAGCGGACATTTAGCTTCTATTCATTCCAAAGAAGAAGCAGACTTTATTTCAAGTAGGTTTTAATAATTTGAATATTGAAAAGACGCGGTTGTGCTATATTAAATTTATTTGCATATCAGATATTTTAGGCATTTTACCAATGGGTACCGAGAAACTTTGGATTGGTCTTTCTAATCATGTCGGAGAATGGCAATGGAATGATGGCACTCCATTTGATTATGCAAATTGGGAATCCAGTCCCTCAATTGGATTACCAAAATGTGCCATTTTTGATCACGGAAATTTCGTTGAAGAAGATTGCGAAAAAGTTGGAGATTTTCATTTTTCAATTTGTAAAAGAGAACCTTGGCTTATTGAAAAATTATAGCCTGAACTTTTGTAACAATATTTTGTAAATAAATTTTGTCTGATAATTACGGTAGCTAAATTTCAATTATTTAATTCATAATAGCATTAAAAAATCTGTATTTAACATACAAAAACAATTACTGTAGAAAACAAAAAAATAATTAAATCTGTTAATCTAAGTTACATTTTTTTACAAAAACTATAAAAAAATTACGCATGTGACCTCAACATGAATTGTCTCCATTTTATTCAAGCAAGCACAGTTATTTTTCTTTCTTTAAATTTGCTAACCTTTTTTGTTTGTCTTCTTAATTTTTTGCAATTGAAAGACAAAATTGGCACAAATCGAAACTGAAACAAAAGAATCAAATATTTTGAAAAATTCAAAAAAGTCTAGACCAAAAAAATAATCCTCCACTTTTTTTCATTGCAAAGATTTTATTCAACCTTCAACCATCAAACTTTCTTGGCTTCACTTTTCCTTATTTTTCAATCAACAACGTTTTTTCTATACTTTGATTTTTTTCATCAAAATTCGAAAAGAAAAATGTCTCCAGTTTCTTCAATTTTCTTTCTTTTACTTTTATTAAATCCAATTTCGGCACAACCAATTTTGGGAGAAAATTTTGGAAGTGGACTTTTCAATGATCCAACACTTGGAAATATGGCAAAAAAGATGATCACAAAATTTACAGATTTTTTAACTCCACAAAAATCTGTTCTTGAAGTTGTTGGAGCTGAAGATGATTATTATGATGACGTGGCAGAAGGAAATATTACCAGAATTGTTGAAGAAAAAGTAAGTTGTTTTTTAAATTCTGGTGAGGAGATATATGAAATCCGATTTTGATGGGGGTTAATAAAATCCAAAAAGTTTGGGATAAAAAAAATCTTTTTGAGCAACAGCGAGGATAAACAAAATCCAATCTGTTTGGGATATACTAAATCTCTTAAATTTTATTAAAGTGATATGGGATAAATCTTTTTGCTTGAGATATATAAAATCCATTTTAGATCCGTCAATGCACATGTACCGAATCAAATACCTGTATCGTTGAATCATATCGATTTCTTTCAAATTGTCGACTTCAATGCAAATCACATTTAGAATTTTTTGGTGCACAAACTTCTGAATTTGCTGAATGTTTTCCAAAGAATTCCGGTGAAGCTAATTCCATCAACCAATGCCTCAAAAATGGTGCCAACAATTATTGTACTGCTAATTCTGTTCCAACATTTATTACAAAACCAAATTATGAACCAAAATCTTCAAGCTTAGTTTCTGAATTGGATATTGCAAAATTGACTGGAATTTCAATTATCGAACATTGGAATGCCTTCCATTCTTGTGCGGATTCGTGCTTAAAAAAGAAAATTCTCGAATGCTTTGAACTTAAATCTTGTGGCATCAAACTTCCTTCTGATTATGATCTTGGAAAAATTGGTGATTTTTGTCCTTCAATCAAAAATTCTCGACAAACAAATGTTATGAAAACTTTTTCATGTTTCACGATTCAACGACTTTTTTCAAAATTTTTAAATTGATTTATGTTTTTGTTATCTTTTTTTATGCATTTGAATTTATCTGTTTACACGAATAAAATGTTTTTGTCTTTCTTTCAATGTTTTCTTCTTCTATAACCAATTATCAACGTTTTGAATAAATCTTAACAAATTTTTATTAATAAAATTAAGTAGTATTTATCATAAATAATTAGTTAATGTTCGTTTAAAATTATTTATTTAAAAATGCGCTAGAAAATTTTCTCCCGGCAAGAAATCAATTTTCACACAGGAACAACAATCGTCACAGGAAAATGGAGTGCTCAAAAAGTCGACAGTCAACACGCAATACGCGCATGTAGGTCCAAAAAACAAGGAGCGCATGTTGCCAATTGTTGTACGCTCAAAAGGCTGACAAATAAAAAAGAAACGCAAAAAATAGAGCGAAGAAAGAGCGCCTCTTTCGTTGTCTGCCGCCTGAGTGAACTTCACTCTCTCTTCTTTTCGCTGGTGAATACAAAAGCATGCATTTTTTTCCTTTTCTTTGGTTTTTTTAAAGCTGATATTTACACCAATAATTGTGTAAATAAAATATCCAAACTTTGAAAAAAGTTTGGATATTTAATTTTTGGATAAACATAGAATTAAGTTTTTAAAAATCAAAAAAAAGAAAAAAAATTGTTTTATTTTGCGGTCACTTTTTCGAAAAATAGTCCCGCCACGACGCTCCTCTGCATGCAATAGCGGTTTAAAAAACGCATAGAGCGTGGACTAAACGGCTATTGCTCTTCGAGGAGCGCTCGCATTTCCTGTGGTGTTCCAGGCCTGTGTGATTCTTCTCTCGTTTTTATCCCCAAAAATGAAAATTCGCGATCTTTTTTTTGTTTCTGATTTCTTAACTCTTTTTTTCTGATCACTAAAATTTGTCTTCACTGTTCTTTTCCTTTTCTCCACACATATTTATCGTATATATGCATATGTTTCGTGCCATATTTGATAACTTTCTTCGTCATTGATATTACACGCCATCTTTAAGGCATAACAACAGATTGAGCGTTTCTTTCGAGCTTCCCTCTTTTTCAATGTCTTACTTTGCAAATCCTTTTTGATTTACTTTTCGTGTGTTTCTACGCGTGTTGTGTTATTATTTTGTGTTCTTATTTTGTAAATATATACTTTTTACTATTATTTTTAGTTATATGAATTGCTCTTAACTTCATTAATAATGTTCAACTTTGCTAATCAACCTTCTGAAGCCCCTGCTCGTGGTGGTGTTCCTTCTGGCGGTTTTCGTAACTATTCACGTGGTGCAGCAACGTCATGGAGTATGTTTTAAAGAATGTTTATTTTGCAGAATATATTTTGTCTCATTTTTAGGACCTAGCTTCATCCGTCCTGCTGTTGAACAAGATGGTCATGCTTCACCTTCAAATGGTTTTACCGGTTTGTGATATTGACATATTCAGAATATGTAATAATGCTGGTTTTTTAGGTTTTAATCGTGGTGGACGATTTGCTCGTGGTAGCACTAATAAGGCTCCAGGTAAGTTTTTTTCTACGCATCCCATGGGTTTTTTTAAAATGCCTTTCCCGATTGATATCATTTACTAATAATATTAATTTTAGGAAATTATTCTCGCGATAATCGAGGCGTTGATGAAATGGTTGCGGAAGATGATAAGTATGCAGTTGATTATGATTCAGCTGCCATTGAAGATGCAGCAGTTGAAATTGTTGGTCTTCCGCGTCAACTTAAAAGTTTTAAGTATGTTACTTGATTTTTTGTGGATTATTGTTTTAACTATGTTTTCTTACAGTACTTGGGCAGATTTAAACCTTGATCAACGTGTACTTAAAAATGTTGAACGTGCAAAATACATTCGTCCTCGTAATATTCAATGTGCTGCTATTCCTGTCGTCTTGCAAGGCTATGATCTTATTTGCCATGCAGTAACTGGTTCTGGTAAAACTTTGGTAAGTTAATTTTCGAATGCTGTAACTATATTCACTGCCCAAATTTTAGTCATATCTTTTACCAATCTTGGATCGAGGTATTGATGATAAACGCATTAGTGAATATACTTCAAAGCCATTTGTTCCATATGCTGTTATTCTTCAACCAACTCGAGAACTTTGTCTTCAATGTTTTGAACAAGCTGTCAAATTTGCTAATGGTATGTTATTTTTTGTATAAAGTTTTTAATAGTACACATTATATTTTTTAGGAACAGGAATTACCGTTGCAAAAGCTTATGGTGAATATTCTGTTCAAAAGAATAAAGAAGAACTCTCTGGAACATGTGATATCCTTATTGCAACTCCTGACCGCTTCAAGGAATTTATCCTTACTGAATGCCGATTTCTTGTCTTTGATGAATGTGATCGATTGCTTAGAGATGACTTCAAAAAGACTATTGATCATGCTATTCTTAACAGTAAAATTTATCCAGTAAGTTTTTTACCTTTATATCGAATTCTACAATTTTTTAAGTATCTTTTTTTAGAAACGTCAAACTCTATTCTTCAGTGCGACATTCAATTATTATGCACGTATGAAGGCAAAAAGTTATATGCATGGTGGTCAAAGAGTTGTTGAAGTCAAAAATAAAGCTTGTGAACAAGTTTTCAAGGTTGTTCAACAAAGAGGAAAATTTGGTGTAGTTCGTAATTGTTTAAGAGCTGAATTTGGTAAAGGTTTGTTTTTTTTGTTTGATTACTGTAGACGTTTATATACATACAACTTTTTTAGTTGAAAAGGATGCTGAACCTCGTACCATAATCTTCTGTCATTCTACTCAATACTGTGAAAAGCTCGTTCTTGGTTTGGTGAGCTTTCTTATTTTGTGTTATGTAGTATCCTTTTATTTTTAGGAAGTTTCTGGAATTCCTGCTCTTCCACTTTTTGGATCTATCGGTCAAGGTTTACGTGAAGAATGTCTTAAGAAATTCCGTGACGGTGAAGTCAAGGTTTGTTTTTGTTAATTCAGATATACACCAATCTTTAGTAATTTCGCTTTGCAGGTTCTTTGTGTTAGTGATGTTGGTTCACTTGGTCCTGATGTTAAAGATGTTGACTTGGTTGTCCAATTTGATATGGCATCTCGATATGATATTTATGTTAATCGAGTTGGTCGAACTGGACGAATTCGACATGGAAAATGTATTTCTTTTGTTGATCTTGAAAAAGATCGTCAAGTTCTTTATCAAATTAAAAAAGTAAGTTTTACTTAGTTGAAATTATGTTTTTCTCATTTTCACTTTCAGGCTATGGAAGAAGCAGGTCAAGATATTCCGCAATCTCTTCATGATGCGGTTGCTGCTGCTGATGCACCAACTCAACAAGCTCCTGAACTTCATGTTGCCCTTTTTTCAACTCAAAAAGCTCCTCCAAATGTTTCTAAACTTTAAGACAACGCAAGTGTTTCTTCAATGCCTCCGATTTTTCAACCTCCTGTTTTTGATTCTAATGATGGATGGGATTAAAATTATGATTTTTGTATTAACATTGTTTTTAACTGTTTGTAACAATGTTTTTTGTGAAACTTTTTTAAGTTTTGTTATTTGTATGATAATTTTTTAATAAATCACCTTTGTTATGTTTACAGTTTTTATATACAAATCATGGGGGTTTGGGAAAAGCTGGAATATAAAAAATGGGATATTTGAGAACTTGAAGTTTGAAAAATGAACAGTTAGATGAAATGTAAACCGATTTATAAATTGATCATTGAAAGGTGGATATATTGCCATAAGACATTCAACAAACAAGGGCTCAAAATATACTGTATTAGAGTTAAAAGTTCAAATTTATGCTTAAAAGATTAATTGTTCTTACAATTTGATTTGTTGTCTTTCGTTTGATGGGCTGAAATTTTATAATACAGTAGTAATGCAATTATTTCTACAAATTTAAATTGAAATCGAAATTTTAAAATTGATTTATATTTTTTGTTATCTTTTTTATGCATTTGAATTTATAAAATGTTTTGTCTTTATTTTTATGTTTTTGAAATCTTCTATAACCAATGGAAAACGAAAATGGAAGTAAATATACTGTATAGTTTTTTATTGTATACTGTAGAATAGGGAAATTATGTTAAAAACGTGAAGTTTCGATTCCACGTATAATCTATTACTACTGTTACCATAATCTTTACATGACTTAACAGAAACAATATGTGGTAGATAACATCATTTGTTACCGCCGAACTGAATAGCAGCCTTTTCCAAATAGAGTAAAGGTTACGGTAGCTGCTTATTTTTCATTCAAACTTTTACAGTTTGTCTACAGCAGTTACTGTAATCAAGTTTGTCGTGTTTATTCTATTTTTTACCTATATATACCTCAATTAAAACAAAATTTGAAAATCTTATCTTTCAAAATTTCTAATAATGATATTCAATTAAATCCTGAATATCGGGTTTTTGCAAAAAACGAGACCTTTTTTAATGTTTGTTTTTTATCAATAAAGAAATAACCCAAAAAAAATCAAAGAAGAAATAAAAACCGTATTTTTATAAAAACAAATTCAACATTTAACAAAAGTACATATTTTCAATTCACAGCTTGCTCATTTTCTGGATGCATAATTGTTGGTGGTGAATTTGATCTTGTCGTTGTAGATGATGTCATAGATGGAGGCATATGACTTCCAATTGCTGCTAATCGAGCTGCCAAAATACTCATATGCGATTCATCAACTTTTGATTTCTGTATATGAATCCATGGGGTTACTGTAAATATATGAATAGTTTTAACAGATTACTGTAGAAAATAAAAAAAATCTTACCATGAGCACCACAGGGTTTTCCTTCATCGCCCATACATTGTCTTCCATCCCAAATATATTGTCCAAGTTTTTCATTACATTTTGGACACATAATCTGTAATCAATGATATATCGTATTACAGTAATCTTTTATTGATCACTAACCTTTCCTTGAAATTCATCAAGATTCATCCATTTCATTGGTGAAATTAAATAATCATATGAACAAAGTTCAGGAGTTTGAAGTTCTTCAGAATGATCGATTTCATCATCATCAATGGTGCCGATAGTATGTCGAAGGATATGAGTATCATAGAAAAGATCAGATCGACATTTTCGGCATCGATATCTTTTATGTGCAATATTTTTTTGGGAAGTATGTTCAAGATCAATCTTTTTTATTCGATCTACAATATTGTCATCATCAGATGAAGAACCTCGAGTATGATGTGGAAGATTTCCAGTATCAGCACAAAAATTACGGTAATGTGATGATCTTGATAGAGTTTCGGTATCAGCTTTATAACCCAATTGTCGAAAAATTGCCAACTGTCGAACAAATGATTGATTTGGACTAAAAAAGATGATTAAACAAGGGATTTATGAAAGCCAAGATAGCCTACCATGCAATTGGACGACTATTTTGTATAAATAATATCGCCTTTGACGGATTCCATTCATGCTTTTTCATTAAATATGCAGCAACAATTGCAATTGATCTTGAAACTCCAACTTCACTAAAATTAATTATTTATATACTTCAGTTACAGTATCCCCCCCTAAAACGGCACTTACCAATGAACCAAAATACTTCCACCAGAATTCAGCACCTTATCAATATATTTCAAAGCATCATCAAGAAGATTATTTCCAAGAAAATCTTGGGAAAGCATATCCATCATAAAAATGAATTTGTAATGAATATTTGGGATTCTTGCAGATTCTGGAATTGGCATTCCAGAAGTTGTTAAAATGTTTGATATTGCAAGTTCATGAATTCTTTGTTTTCCTCTTTCAGAAATCACTGAAGCGGCATCAGAAATATAAAGTTTATCACAAATTTTATCAATCATTTTTGAGTTCTGAGTTAAAGGATCAAAAAAAGTTCAGTATCCTAAAAATAGATGATTTTAATTAAAGGATGTACAAAAATAACAATCATTAGCAATAAAATAGCGCAAAAAAAGCATAAAACGGCAATAAAAAAACAGAAAATTATTATGGTTAAGGAAACAGAAAGATGAGTTTGGCCAAAGTAAGTCAAAATACGTACGTAAAAGAAAAAATGGCATGTTTATTTCATGTGAACGAAGAAGTTTTTTACAGAAAAAGAAGTGTCAAAAGTTCAGAAAAGATTTTTTCCACGAAAGGTTAAATAAATACAGTATCCTTTTTAATCAAAAGAGGTGAAAAAACGATTATAAAACTAAATGATGAAAAATTATAACTATAGTAACAGTATGAATTCAAGCATAAAAATTAAGTTTAGTTTCAATCAGCAAAAAAATCTTGCAAGAATTACAAAATATTATCTAAATTTTTCCAAAAAGCACAACAAAAAAAGTCAAATAAATGCAGAACAAAGTTTCTCCGACCTCTTTCAATTAACTTCATCATCCTCATTTTTTATCATCAAAGCAAAAAAATGGAAACAAACATAAAAGGATTATAGCTTTTAACAAAGAAAAAAAACAGTTTCCAATTTAAAATGAAAAAGCTTTCAGCGAAATAAAAAAAATAATCCTTTAATCAAGAAAAAAGAAGAAGGCAGTCTTATTTCATTTAGACAAGAACAGTAGCTAAGTTTTGCTATCTTTAAAGAAAAACTACGAAACCGAAGAAGCAAGCAAAAAAGGAAAACAAAATGATAACCAAAAATAGAAAGAAAGAATCACGGAAAAAAATCAATAACAAAATCGGGAGAAAGAAAAAACTCAAACAGCCGAGTTCCTCTTTTTTTTAAACATTCCAAAAAAACGCTGAAACATTCTTTTAAGAATTTCTAAAAGAGGAAACTTGAAAAATAAAAAAACAAACAAAAATCACTTTCTTTGAATTGACTTAGAAAACACATGGAAACTCAATGAAAAGAAATTCTTTTTCCATGATGAAGAAATTGCTATGTTAGAAGAAGATTAAAAGTCAAATGAATTTTTAGCAACATCATGAAAAAGATAAATAAATATCATCAAATAAAAAAAGAAGAAGCTTCCCAAGAAGCTTCTTCTTCTTTTGGTGTGGTTGATAAGAAGGCAAGATCATCAGCATCATTTTCTGTTGCTACTGACTATGTTAGACATGGAAAAAGAAGAAGTCACACGTCTTTTAAAGATCTAATAAAAACTCGGGAAAAAAGGGTAATAAAATGCGTGAAGGATTGCAATAATGTTAGTGAATTCACACAATAAAAAGCAATAAAAAAACATTTACACTAACTTCAACAACAAATAAATTTGGGCAAGGACAAAGTCTTAAGCTACCGTAATTTATCAAAGTAAAACGTTACTTATAAAGACTTTCTAAAGACTTAATATTTTTTAAAAAATGGATTGAAAACAAGACCTCCTGATTCAAAATTCTGGAGATCTACACTTAGAAAACAAAATCGAAATTTTTGAAAATCTTTAAAACGGAAACTTACAACAAATCAAAATCTCGATTATGCAAAAGTCTTATTGATACGGTTTTTATTCTAATTACTTATTTTCATGGACTGCCAAGAGCTTCCGTAATCTGTTTTATGAGATTACGGTAGTTCAACCGCATTAAACACATGTGTCAAACTTTAAAAAGGATAACTCTAACCTAAACTTTCTAACTTTGATCGATTCCTTGACACTCAAAAAACTGGAAAAAACACATCATTTCCTCTCCCAATCTTTCTTTCCTTTCACCTCTTCTGAAAACTCCAAAAATCAATCATAAAAAAAACAAGAAAGAACAAATGAACTCAAAAATAATCCTTTGATATTATTCTTTTTGATATTCTACTTTATCAAACGAAAAAATGAAACTTTTAAAAAAATGGGATAGGAAAGAACATTATCGGGTCATCGTCACGGGTTGAGACTCAAAAAGGAAAAGATTACGATAACAGGGAATAATCGTTTTTAAAAAATTCTAAATTCTAAAAAATTGTCATTGCATAATTTTTTTTAAATTTAATTTTTTGTTTATAAAAATGAGGAAGCAAACAAGTACATTTGAAAGTCAGAAAATAAAAAAAGGAGAAAAAGAACAGACTGTTATTATTGCAATAAAAAATGTGGAGGCAAAAGGAGTGGCCTCATCTCACAATCATCATCATCATCAACATCACCCTTTTTTCTTCTTCTTCTTTTTCATCTGTGGTAAAATAACATTTCACTGACGTTTCTTACAATTGAAAAAAGAGGAGAGAGAAAGAGAAAAGTCATCAAGAAGAGGAAGAAAACATAAAGTTTAAAAACGAGGTAATTTGAAAAATAGGAGGACTATAATCCTTAGAACGGCAAACCATCTGGTTCTAATCAAAGTGGTCATATAAAAACTAAAATGACCAAAATTGTTTAAAACCTCAAGCAACATTCATGTAGATTAAAACGAATTTGAAAAACTGTACAGAAACAAATAAACAAGAGAAGCATTCTCGAATCCTTTAGCTACCGTATCCCAAAACTCAAACTATTGTTATCGAAAACGTCAAATCATTATTGCTGCTACCGTAACCTCACCTTCAAATTTTGCTACCGTACCCTTAAATTCTAATTACAAACAAAAGTTTAGAAACTATTTCCAAAAATAGCAAGCATCCTTTTTCTTGCGTTTGGAAACTTCAAAGGCGAAATATTTGTTAGTGTTTTGTGTTTTCCCTCTTCCACAAGTTTCATACCCTCAAATATAACGGTAAAAAAGAAGAAGATACCACACCATCTAACACAAAACAACAATTGTGGGCGGAACTGATTCATATTTCTTTCTTTTCCCCTTTTTTTCTGAATAGAATTCTGCTGTTCAAAAAAAGGTCATTTACGTGCTTCTTCTTTTTCGATAACCGCTTCATCAAAAAAGAAATGAATAAAAAATTTTACAATAAAAAACCGATATAAACCAAAAGTGCAAAATACACACGAATTAAAATTATCTACAACAATCTTTGAACAATAATTAAATTTTATATATTTCTTTCCAAAAAAGAAAACAAAAACAAAAAATTAAAACTGTACAAAATTCAAACCAAACAATTTTGAGATCAATTCTGGAAGCTAATCAAAATCAAAATATTCCAACACCGATCAATTCATTGGAGCTTCAGCTGTGGGGATTACAGTCATTGATGGAGGCAATTGTGCATGAACTTCTACACCACTTACAGATGATTCATCAATTTTAGCTTTTTGAATATGGATCCATGGGGCTACTGTAATTGTACAACTATTAATATGTTGATTACGGTATTGATAGAAACTTACTATGCCGTCCACATCTCAATCCAACTTCACCCATGCATTCTCTTCCACCCCAAATATATTGTCCAAGTTTATCATTACATTTTGGGCATTGAATCTGTAAAAGTAAATGTTTTTGAAATTTCAATAACTCAAATTCGTGTTTTTGTGATTCAATTTGGAAATCTTACTTTTCCTTGGTATTCATCAAGATTCATCCATTTCAGTGGTGCAATTAAGAAATTGAATGGACATAACTCATTTGATTCATCATTTCGTCGAAGATGCTTCTGTACATGAATATCATAGAATAAATCTTGTCGACATTTTCGACATCTGAATTTCTTTTCCGTTGCCATTTTTGATTTACTATAATCGTGTTGTTTAAACAAAGCATTGGTAATAAAAAAAGGTATTGAAAGTTTATGTGAAGCAAACACAATTTCAAAATTAAAAGTTTTAATAATACGAAAAATATTTATTAATATCAAATTTAAACAATTATAATAACTATATAACCCCCATCACCGAGCTAATACAAACATCAAAAAAAAGCAAAAGCAGAGAAGAATCAAGTTAATCAACGATATTCATCGCTACACGATGCCATGAATTATTCAGCAGTCCTCGAACATTCCATAATGCTCCAGGTGTTTCTGGTTGAGTATTGTATGATCGATCAGTTGCTTTACACAGTACTTCAAATTTATCACCATCTTTTGGAATTGGTACTGTAGTTTTCCATAACGTCCAAGCCCACATATGTTCCTAAAAATTGGGAGTTAAAAAATGTAAAGCTACAGTAGTCAAAAAAGCAAACCAAATCTTGATCAGGTTCTTGTTGCAATTCCGAATTCTTCCAAGTTTTTCCACCATCTGTTGAAATTTCAACTCGAATAATACCACGACCACCTCCACTCCAAGCATATCCAGCAATTTCAACTTCTTCATCTTCACGTTTCACTTTCTGCCCAGCTGAAGGAATACATATATAACTTTGTATTGGATATTCATTTATTGATGGAACCGAAGACCAATCAAGTGGATCACCAATTTGTACAGAACTTGGAAATGCTCTAAAAAATAAATTAATCATTAAAGTTTCTAAATAATTGTGACAAACTTGTAATCTTTTTGCTGCCAATGCGCTGGACTTTCATCATCACTTAATCGAATCGTCTTTAAATATTTTACTTGTCTTGCTCCAACAATTCCAGGAGCAATTAATCGAAGTGGATGTCCATGATCCCGTGGAATTGCTGCATCATTCATTTTATATGCAATAAGGCATTCAGATTTCATTGCTTTCTCGAATGGAATTGAACCACCGTAATGACTTCCATCAGAATCACAATCAGCTCCTTCAAAATGTACATGCTTTATTCTTTTATCATTTGGATCAACGCCAGCTTTAATTAATACATCCTAAAAATTGAGGATTAATAAAACGCAATTATTTCAGAAGCCCATTTTACTGAATGAACATTTGGAGATACTGTAGTGGTTATAAATAATTTTTTAATCTTTACATGGCATACTGTATTCATACAGATAACAATGAAAATTAAAAACCTGACTAACAGGAGAATCCGTTAAACAAATATTTTTACCAAAAAAATTTAAACATCGTGTTCCCAGATATCATCATCCCAAAAAATAAATCGTAAAAGAAAGCTTACCCGAAGCCTAACACCAGTCCATTTTGCATTTCCCATTGCAGTGCCTTCCCACATCAAGCCTTGAACCTTTTTGTATTTATTCATATCAGATCTACGATTTCCAGCACATTGTATTGCCGTTGTTACAGAAGTTTCTTCAAAGTTCTTCTTCAATTGATCAACCGAAAGAATCAGCGGCTTTTTGATAGATAATCCTTCAACATTCAAACGATGATCTTTTTCATTTATCTGCATAGGAATTTTCTTCATACATCTTTCAATTGGCTAAAAATTAATTTACTTACATCAGGAACAGGCATATGATTTCGGACGAAAAAGATTTCAGCTGGAGTTAAAAAGTGATCCATTAAAAGTGAAGTTGGAGATTCTGCATTGAAGGGTGTTTCTTGATTAACTTTTAAAGCAGGGTGTCGAGAAGGGTCAAGAGCATAGGGATCAGTTGAATCTTTCTGAACAAAGATAAAGATACAATGAAAAAAAGCAACAAAGGAAAGATATATGTCAGACGAATTTTAACAATAAAATAAACGAACCTTTTGGCTCTGCTTTAACTTATCAAGTTCTTTTTTATCCAAATTTCCAATTCTTAAACTTTCAAGAATCTCCATTACTTCATCAGTTTTATGTTGAGCATATAAAGCCCAATATGGTTCAACGGAGCCCCCAGCAGCTAGAAGAATTTTATCACCACCAGGATGGTTTTTATGGAATTCTGTAACATCATAAACTCCCTAAAATTCATATTTGTTATATAATCCAGCAACAAAAAGCAAACATACATGTTTATATATCACCCAAATCTTTCCAGCATCTTTTCCATGCTTTTTAATTTCATCTAATTTATATGTCGGTAAATCATTCCTTGTCGGAGGCACGAACTTCTCTGTTGATTGAACTTTTTCTTTTACGACAGCTTTTGCTTCAGCTTTTTGTAAAATATTTAAATCATTATTTCCATAATAAATCAATGATGTCCCAGCTGTTAATGCTGCAGCAGCAGCTCCAACAATATAGAATCTTTGTTTAATTGAATCATTCTAAAAGATACAGGATAAAACACTGATTTAAATAAGCATACAAAAAACAAACCTTAAAAGTTCTATTATTTGTTTGATGATGATAAGAAGAACGTTGGCAAAGTTGTCGTTGCTGCTTTGTGGTGGTGGTCAACAAGCTTCGAAATGGTTTTGAGAACATTGTTCA